>CM046963.1:74894791-76144791 GCA_025698475.1 Gossypium anomalum | reverse complement strand
TAGCACCCGGATCACATATCATAATAATCCCCTAATGACATGTCACTAGTATCCAAGTCTATTCCTAAGGTTCAACCAGGATTTCTAACATCGAATCGTCATTGAATCATTGTCGAACATGTCCTTAGTCTCATATTAACAGCTTATGCAATATCAAAGCATTTGAAATATATTTACAATGAAACTTATTACATACAAACTTACCTTGGATGTAAAAATGGCTAAACTGCTCGATTAGTCGAGAACTTTGTTTTTCCCCCGTTCTAGATTCGGATTTCATTTTTCTTGATCTATATAATATCAAATTCAGCTTATTTAATCATCACTCTATTCAATTTAATCCAAAATTCATACTAAGGCACTTTTACATATTTGCCCCTAATGTTTTACATTTTTACAATTTAGTCCTTATTTCATTAAAAAACAAATTCATGCAATTTAACCACAACCCATGCTAGCTGAATTACTATTATGTCTCTAGCAGCTCATATTTTTCATTTATTTCACATTTTAACCTCAATTAAATCCCTAATTTGCATTTTCACTAAAAATCACTTAACAAAACTTATATAACTATCACCAAGCATTCATAATCTATCATTAAACATCAAAATAATCATGTACTCATCAATGGCACCATCTAAAATCTTTAACAGTATTGCAAAATAGTCCCTAGGCTAGTTAGACCTAATTACAATGATCTCAAAAATGTAGAAATCATTAAAAATGGGATGAAAAAATCTCACATGCAAGCTAGGCAAGATGACCGAATGCATAAGCTTCTTCCATGGCTTTATGTTATGAAATTTTCGGTGGTAAATGATGTTAGAAAGATGATAAGGAATTTTTTTATTTAATTATTCTTTATTAACTAATTTACTATTTTAACCTTGATTATTAACCATTTAAAACATTTAAGGACCCTTATTTTAAAGTTCTATAGCTATTAGACACCTTTAGCTAATAGAACATCACTTTTGCACTTTACACGATTTAGTCCTTTTTCTCAATTTAACTAATCAAACGATAAAATTTCTTAACAAAAATTTCACACAAACATATTATCATGCTGTAGACATTAAAATAATAATAAAATAATTATTTTAACCTCTGATTTGCGGTTCCAAAACTACTATTTTGATTTGACTAAAAGCGAGCAGTTACACCCACACGATAAGAACCACATCTGGAGATAATACAACCACATATGTCATTAAAGATAATAAAGCAAATAGAATACTTAGAGGAGATCATTGTAAGATACCCAACCATCATGTAACATCCCTCACCCGTATTCAATGACAGAATAGGGTTACAGAGCGTTAACAGACTTATAAAACAATTAAACTACTACTTAGCATACATTTCCACAATTCATGCATTCATCATTCAATATCAATCAATTTGTCCCTAATACGAGCCTACGAAGCACTAAACAAAAATTGAGAGTGGCTCGGGACCAAACCGATAACTTTGAAAACATTTGGAACACTTATTAAAAAACTTTCAAACCAGGGGATACACACCCGCGTGGCCAAGGCGTGTGTCTCACACGACCACAGACACGCCCGTGTCACAGGCCGTGAGGACATTTGAAGTGGGAGCACATGGTCGTGTCCCAGCCCGTGTTCGACCCCATGTAACTCTCTGACTTGGGTCACACAGCCAACACACACGCCTGTGTGGCTAGCCTACGTGCCATAAAATTGGCCATACACGCCCGTGTGCCAGGCCGTGTGCTAGGCCATGCCAAACCTCTAAGGTATACTGACTTATGCCACACGGCCAAGTCACACGCCCATGTGTAAGGCCGTGTGGAGCATACTGACTTGGCTCCAATTTCAACACCAGGGGACACGCGGCCATGTACTTGACTGTGTGTCACACACAACTGAGACACATGTCCGTGTCTCTGCCCGTATGGACAAAAATAGGCTATTTACCAAGCCATTTTTCCACCCAAATTTAGGCACACTTGTACAACTCATATGGCACAAAACATAGCATCAAAAAGCATATAATTCAATTTCAAATCAAACAAGATTTATACCATTTCCAACACAAATCAATACAAAACATAAATACCACATTATCCCATCTAAATTCATACCAATTCTTATATTCTCAAATCATCAAAATGACCATTAACAAATATGCATTACTTGGCCTAATTTCACAAGCATACCAATAACCACAAATCATCCATTTGACACTCATAACACATATTACCATCAATCATCACACAACCATTAACCAACTCAATTCACAAGACATAATCATATATATATATACATGATTCAAACATACCAAATATACCAAAATAAGCCATCACTCATAGCTATATATACATACCGATATATAAACATTTACAATGCCAATTCATATGGCCAAAATCATTATCAAGTCATAACCAAAATGACCAAAGTCCCTATACATGCCATATACTAAAAAATACCAAAGTTCTTAGGTACCAAGAGATAGGTAGATAGTGTGAAGCGATCTCTGACAATCCCCGAATCCGAGCTAGCTTTGATAACACTATAAAATACAAAAAAAATAAACAAAGTAAGCTATAAAGCTTAGTAAGCTCGTATAAAATAAACTCAATGCAATCACAAAAATATAATTCAATAATTTGAATATACCAACATATAGCTTACATTAATTATAAAACCATTCAAATACTCAATTATGAGAGTATACATTTCCTTCACAAGTTCCCTCAATTTGAAACTTATATAATTCATGTACATACCTGTATCATCTAACATCAATCTCAAACTCATCCACATCTATCGTTTACCAGTTGAACCATTCAGAATAGAAGTCAGATATTCAGGAGTCTCGTATACTAAGCACCTATACCATGGCTCAAAGCCAAATCAAGGTAGCTTATATCCAAAGTACTGATATCATGGCCCAAAGCCAAATCAACCGATATTCATGGCCCGAAGCCAAATCAGTATAACTCGCACCCGAAGTGCTAATATCATGGCCTGAAGCCAACACATGTATCCCTACTGACATGTCACTAGTATTCTAAACTACTCCTGTGGTTCAATCGGGATTTCGAATGCCAAATTTCTATCGAGTCAATGTCGAACTTATCCAAAGTCTTGTCTTCACAACTTATACAGTATCAAAGCATTTAAAATACATTTATAATGAAATTTATCACAGACGAACTTACCTCGGGTTCGAAAACGATGAAATTGGTCTATTAATCGAGTACTTTGTCTTTTCCTCGATCTAATTCCAAATTCCACTTTTCTTGATCTATATAATATCAAATTCAGCTCATTTAATTATCCCTATATTCAATTTAGTCCAAAACACACTTTAAAATACATTTACACATTTGCCCCTAATATTTCACATTTTTCATAATTTAGTCTTTATTTCATAAAATCACAAATTAATGAAATTCAAAATAAACCCATGCTAGCCGATTACTATTATGCCCCTAGTAGCCCCTATTTTTCAACTTTTCACACATTTAACCACACATTTTCACATTTTCACAAATAAATCCCTATTTTACTTTTTTACTCAAAATCACTTTACAAAATATTTAAATATAGCAACAAGATTTCATATTTCCTCATCAAACATGAAAGAACACATATTTTCATCAATGGAAACCGTCAAAATCTTTAACAATTTTGTAAAATAGTCCCTGGGCTATCTAAAACTAGTTGCAACGATCACAAAAACATAGAAATCATTAAAAACGGAGCAAAAACGGACTTACAATTGCACAAATGAGCTTGGCCTAATGAAAGGAATAAAAATGGCTTCCTTTAGCCATAATTTTCAGTGTTGGCCACTTAATGAAGATGATGATATTATGTTATTATTTTTTTAACTTATTAATTAACCAAATTACTAAATTAACCTTAGTTATAATTCATGAAAACCATATAATGCATGCCCATTTTTGTCCACTCACAACTAAAATGGTCTAATTACAACATAAGGACCTTAACTTTAAGGTTCTATAGCTATTAGAAACCTTTAGCTATTAGAACTCAAGTTTTACGCTTTACGCGATTTGGTCCTTTTTATCAAATTGACCATTCAAACGATAAAATTTCTTAACAAAATTTTCACACAATTATTCAATCATGCTGTAAACATTAAATTAATAATAAAATAAATATTCAAACCTCAGATTTGTGGTTTCTAAACCACTATTCTAATTTGACTAAAAAATTGGTTGTTACAACTCTCCCCCCTTAGGGATTTTCGTCCCCGAAAATCTTACTAGTGAATAAGTTAGGTTATTGTTTTCTCATAGCTTCCTCGGTTACCACGTTGCCACAAGACTTTTACCAAAGCTATGCTTTTATTTCTCAACTCTTTAATCTCTCGAGCTAGAATTCTAATCGGTTCTTCATTGTACATCATATCAGGTTGAATTTCAATCTCTGACGAAGAAATCACATGTGATGGATCGGATCTATATCGTCGTAACATCGACACATGAAACACATTGTGAATCTTTTCTAATTCTGACGGTAAAGCTAGTCGATATGCTACTGGTCCTATTCTTTCAATGATCTCATACGGCTCGATGAATCGTGGACTCAATTTTCCTTTGCGACCGAAACGAAGTATTTTCTTCCACGGAGATACTTTCAATAACACTTTTTCTCTGATCTAAAATTCAATGTCTTTTCATTTCAAATCCGTGTATGATTTCTAACGATCTAAAGCTGCTTTCAAATAGTTGCGAATTACTTTCACTTTCTCTTCAGTTTCTCTAACCAAATCAGCCCTGTGAATCTGTTTCTCACTAAGCTCGGTCCAATACAACGGAGTTCGACATTTATAGCCATACAAATCTTCGTACGGTGCCATCTTTATACTCGAATGAAAACTGTTCTTATATACAAATTCAACCAATGGCAAATATTTCTCTCAATTGCCTTTAAACTCTAAAACACAACATCAGAACATATCTTCGAGAATCTGAATTACTCTCTCAGACTGACCGTTAGTTTGCAGATGAAACACTGTATTAAAATTCAACCTCATACCTAGAGCTTCTTGTAATTTCTTCCAAAACCGCGACATAAACCTTGGATCTCTATCCGAAATAGTCGAAACTGGCACACCGTGAAATCTAACAATCTAAAAAATGTACAACTCAGCCAATTTATCAAGCGAATAGTCAGTACGTACTGGGATAAAATGTGTTGATTTTGTTAATCAATCAACGACAACCCAAATAGCATCTTTCTTTTTCAGAGACAAAGGCAATCCCGATACGAAATCCATCTTAGCTCTGTTCCATTTCCACTCTGGTATCATCACAGGCTGCAGCAAACCCGAAGGTACTTGGTGCTTGGCTTTTACTTGCTGACAAATCAAACACCTCGATACAAATTCAGATATGTCTCGCTTCATACCCGACCACCAATATAACCGTTTCAAATGATTGTACATCTTAGTACTTCCAGGATGAATGGATAAACAACCATTGTATGCCTCGTGCAAAATTTTTTGAATCAACTCAGAATTCTTTGGTACATAGATTATGTTTCGAAACATTAAACAATCATCGGCTCCAATCTGAAAGTCTAAATCACTATTCGATTCACATTGCACTCTTTTAGTTTGTAACTCAGTATCACACTTTTGATCTTCGTAGATTTACTAAAGAAAAATCGGTTTAGCTTTCAACTCTGCTATTATCAAACCATCATCAAATAAGCTTAGCTGAGTATTCATAGCTCTCAAAGAAAATAGAGATTTTCTACTCAAAGCTTCTGCAACTACATTTGCTTTCCCTGGATGATAATCAATTACTAACTTGTAATCTTTCAATAGCTCGAGCCATCTCCGCTGTCGCAAATTTAAATCTTTCTGAGTCATTAAATACTTTAAACTTTTGTGATCAGTGAAGATATAACACTTCTTTCTATATAAATGATGTCGCCAAATTTTCAATGCGAAAACAATACTTGCTAACTTTATATCATGCGTCGGATAATTCTTTTCATGCGGTTTTAATTGTCTAGAGGCATAAGCTATCACTTTTCCCTCTTGCATCAATACGCAACCTAAACCGTTCAATGACGCGTCGCTATAAATTACAAATTCTTTACCCAACCCAGGTTGAACCAAAACTGGTGCTTCGATTAACAAGGCTTTCAATTGATCAAAACTCTGTTGACACTTCTCGGACCACTCAAACTTCACATCTTTCTGTAACAATCTAGTCATCGGTGTAGCAATCATCAAGAACCCTTTTACAACACGTCGATAGTAGCCAACTAACCCTAGAAAGCTTCTGGCTTCAGTTACATGTCTCGGTGGTTTGCAACCAACAACTGTAGAAATCTTGCTCGGGTCAACTCGTACACCTTCAGCTGAAACAATGTGCCCCAAAAATCTAACTTCTCTGAGCCAAAACTCACATTTACTTAATTTTACGTATAGTTGCTTATCTCTCAAAGTTTGCAATACAATTTTCAAATGCTCAGCATACTCAGACTCATCTCAAGAATAGATCAGAATGTCGTCAATGAACAGAACAACAAATCTGTCTAAATACGGTCTAAAGATCCGATTCATCAAATCCATAAAAATGACAGGAGCATTAGTTAAACCAAAAGGCATAACAAGGAATTCACAATGTTCGTACCTCATTCTAAATGCAGTTTTCAAAACATCTGAGTCTTTAACTCGCAACTGATAATAACCAAATCTCAAACCAATATTTGAAAACACTACTGCTCCTTTCAACTGACCAAACAAATCATCTAATCTCGGCAATGGATACTTGTTCTTTATTGTCACCTTGTTGAGCTGTCATAGTCAATACACATTCTTAGTGACCCGTCTTTCTTCTTTACGAACAAAACTGGCGCACCCTAGGGCGAAAAACTTAGTCGTGCAAAACCTCTATCTGTCAACTCTTGCAACTGAGATTTCAACTCTTTTAATTCTGTCGGAGCCATTCTGTAAGGAGCTATAGATATTGGTGATGTTCCTGGTACCAGTTAAATAGCAAACTCAACCTCTCTGATCGGTGGTAATTGTAACGCTAGGGTTTGTGCAAGTGTACACAGTCGTTATCAAGTAATAAGTTATTATCGAGTTATCGTCTCCACAAGGATTATATTTGTGCTAAGTCACTCAATTATAAAAATATTATTAACAACTTGGTAAATAGAAACACAATTTTATTTGGAAGTACTGATTAAAACTATGTAAAATTAATCTAGATGCAATGATCCCTAATGTGATTTATCCTAACATGCAACTATATGAATGAAATAGATTTTAGCAGAATTAACACAATAAGCAACAATTATAACATAAATAAGCTAGGTCAATAACTTTAATTAAACTCAAATTATTATCAAAATGCTTATCAATGTTCAGAAAAGCATTCCATGGCAACTCGATCTTTCATGAGTTTGGAAACCACATTAGGTCCTTTTGGAATCCTATACTTAGTAAATACACATTTTACTGATTCTTATTTACAAAGGGTTTCTTAGTATTCGTGCGTGGTAACAGGGACGTGTTAGGTTTGAAACAGTTTAATCACACAAATCTAAAAACTATGCAGATAATAGAGCCTGGTTAGGGTTGTTATGCAACTTGCAATTCAATGGGGTTAGGATCTAAATTGAGCATGCACATTTCAATTATGCGTCCATTAGTCGTCGTCTGTTTAGGATCGTTCAGCTAAGTCAGATGCATTTCAATCACGTATGAACGAAATACAAACTTGATTTTAATTGAAAACATGATCAATTGAGGCACAAATATTATAAGCATGAATCAAATAATTATTATTTAATCAAAGCAATCATCCTAACTTAAATAAAATTAAGCTATCATTGTTGTAAACAAGAACGATAAACACATAGCAAACATTCTTGAATTAAATTAAAGTAAAGAAAGATTAAACCCAAATCAAAGTGGCTGTCACCCAAGACTCTACCTGACGAGGGCCCCTTCGCTCCTTCACTTTGCTTCTTTGATGATGATAGGCTGTCACCCTAATTTGCTAAAAATCTTTTTGTAAAGATGATGATAGGTGTGAGGGAGGAAGAAAGCTAAAAGTGTTGAGAGGGGAGAGAATGATGAATGAGTGAGGGATGATTAGAAAAGTGAGAAATGAGGTCTTATTTATAAGTGAGGCAAGGGAGCTAGTTTGCTAAAAATAGAAGTGTCCATCTTTTGAAATTTTCTCCAAGGATGACCGGCCCTGATTTGTGGAAATGTGGCTGATTTTTTCTTGATTTAAGTGCCACAACATCATCAGGATCAGGACTCGATCAATTACAAATCTTCAGGTAAATCTCTGATTTCTTCAACTCTTTAAGGACCTTATGTAATTAAACCAAAATTTGATTTATGAACATCCACATGCAGCCAAATTTTGGGTTGACTTGGTCCTCCATTTGGATGGTTTTGTAATCAACATAAAGCTCTCAGACTTGTCCAACAATAGTAGATAATTTAAAGGACCACAGAAAATAATTTAACCACTTTAATTAATCAATTTACTTAATTAATTAAGACCCAATTTATTAATGAAATATATTAAAATAAATTATTAAATATAACTTTATATTTTATTATTTAATTTAATCATGCATGGCCCACTTTATAGCTTGAAAATATAATATGCTCAAATTAATATAAAAGAAGCCATTTTATGCATGAAAACTATATAATAAAGCATAAAATCACATTTTAATAATTTTTATGTCCCAATTTCATATTTTCATATATTTCATTAATTTATTAAGTAATTACTTGGTTTTAACAACGAATTTAAGTAAAAAGGTGACGAATTATATAGGAAAAATCCTATATATTTTTCAGTTTACACACCCCAAACTTAAATCATTGCTCGTCCTGAGTAATGTTCATGCACAGCACAAGGTCTTGCTAAAGCAAAATTGCTAAAAGTGTAAGCAACATCAATCCTTGCCCCATAATCATGTATTAATAAATTCATGCTCATAGATCTTCTTTATTAACAAGTAAATCATTTGCAAACATTTTGAAAATTTTATACTAAGTTTCAAGATATGCCAACATGAATCATAGTATGTATATACGTCACAGCCATAGATAATATTCTTTCATTCAACATAATTTCTCATCAATCAAGAAAAACAATCATAAGGCTTATTTAAAATCTTCATATGTTGAACTTAGGACTTTCTCTCCACTAATGTAGGTGACATAATCATCAAATCAATAGGTCTTTTGTAAGGTTGTAATGGGGCTCGGTCAAAGGTAGGGATTTTAAGAGATGGGATATTTCAATTTCAAAATATTAATCTTTAACTTTGTCTTGGTTTCCTCGTAATACAACCTTTTTCTTTAAGTGAACCTTTGGAACACCCCCAAACTTATTTTGAACTCAAGCTCATACATTTTTCCTTTTTAGAGACTGAACAAACTTTTCTTCACTCTTTTTTTTTAAGCATGAGCACATACATCTTTATGAAAATTTCCTCAAACGTTGATTCCCAAGACAACTTTAGTTAAGACAGGTGCACAAAATTAGGATAACTTACAAAGATGGTAATGTGGCTTATAATGTAGGTTCATTGTAATAAACAGGCCTTTAAGCTCAAAATTACAGTTTCAAGGGTCTAATATCATAGGGTTGGCTCGAAAAGGCTCAAACAGTCCAAAGAAATAGTGCCTATATCATTTTAGATTTTTATGTCTCTTAGGATTTCACCTCAAGAAAGTTACTAAGTCAATTCTAAAGATATAAACCTTCATGCATGTCTAATCTCATAAGAAACTAAGTTTTCATGGCAAACATTACTAAGGCCAAGATCATACAAGCATTCCATTCTTCATGATAACATATTTTCATTCAGATAAAATCGTCATTCATACTTGTGTACAAACTATCTCATTAACAAAAAATGTCTCTAAACATTCATTTATTAAAACATACTCATGAAAGAAATTATTGAAACATACTTGAAAATTTTAAAGATTTTGAGCAATTATTTGCCTTACCTCCCTTTTAAAAAGAAGCAATGTCCTCATTGCAAGAACAAAGTAATGAATGAAAACTGAACACCAGGTAGGGTTAAAAAGAAAGAGAGGTGAGTCATTAAGACTGCTTAAATACCAAGTCTTTCCTCATAATCCAATCCTAGACATGTTCATTCCCATTACCACATCACTTAGTATTTTTCTTTTTAAAGAAGCATTTATTCATGCTTTTTATGTTTTATTTTGCAGAAATTAAATCCTAGTTACTAAAGAAACAAATTCCTAAAGACCTAAAAAAAAAAAAAACAAGAACCCCCCCTTTTATTTTTCTAAGTCATTCCCCTTGTCTTCTTTAGCTCTTTCTCTGCTTGTATAATTAGTATCTTCCATCTATGTCTCAAAGATAGCATCTGGGAACTTGGGAACAAAAGTGTTAGAGATATTCTTAAAAGTATTTCAAATTGAATCATCTCTAATTTTTACATATTTCTAGTAAGTTTGCTGTTGATTGTGCATGAATTTGCACATATCCATCAAAATTGACAACTCCGATTTCCTTAAAGTACTTGCAGAAGTTGACATGGGAGTTTTACATTCAGGTTCAAAATTTATCTTGACTGGTTCTTCTTCTAGCTCAATCATTGGTTCAAGGTTTTCAAATTCTTCAACTGGTTTAGGACTATTTGGTTCCTTATCAGATTCTTCTTCTTCAGTGTTTGTAACTGATTCAGTTTCAATTTCATTTGTTGACTCCTCAGTATCTGGCTCAGTTGGTTCTTCTTGCTCACCTTGATTCAGCTCATGCACCTTCTCTACTAATCTTTCAAGATCATGACTTGTAATGCACCCTTGGACATATTGCCCCTTCAAATTCACTTGTGTTTTAACACGGGCTCTTAAGCAAAATGAAGTGATTAATGATGGGAAATAAGCACTTCCTGTCTTCTTTTTAGCACAGTCATACATCTCTTTGAGAATAAATTTCCCAACATTAATGGACTTTTCTATTAAGATTGCATATAAAAAGAGCATTCGTTCCATCGAGATGGTGGAACTATGTGAGATAGGCACAAAACTATAGCAAACAAAATAAAACCATACATTTGCTACTGGTTTTAGGTATTTTCTTCGGCAAGAATGGCTCCCATACTTTCTTATAATCCATTGGGATCCCAGATTTGTCACAACATCAAGCACTTGTTGAAGAAAATTCCAATTGATGTTGTTCATCATAGGGTAGTACTCATATTCTTCAACATCAGGTAAGTTAAATAAATCATTGATGGATTTAGAGGTAAGAGGTACCTTTTTCTTTCGAACGATGACCTCAGTAACATCTTGTATGGTCAAACTTGCATAGAAATCTCGAACTAGTTCATCATCGGGAAGTGAATGAGTATCACAAAATCGTTCCCACTTGAGAGTATTGATTGTCTTTCTAATTGGCACAGGGACAACCATCAAATCATTACTCTTCAAGTTAAAACCTTTTTCCGGCACCATAGATTGATGATTAAAAGTTGAATCAAATCTCTCTTTCACTTATTCATCGATCATAATCGGGTTTTCAAGAGTAGTCTTCGACGATCTAGTTATTTTGCGAGACATGGTATTTTCTTAAAAATTTAGCAATGTTCTGTTTACAGGGGAAGAAGAGAAATCGGCAAGTCGATAGGATTTGCTTCAGCAAACCTTGCGACAGAAAAGAGGTTACGGCAGTGAAGGCAACATGTGGCAACAATAGTGGTATGTGGCGACGATAGCGGCTACGTACAACAGCGACGTTGATGCTCCAATCGATCTCTTTGTGGCGGCAATAGGAGATTTCAGCAAAAGGGGAAGAGAATTAGGGTTTCTTTCGGGATTTGAGGTTGATGGCACATGAGAAAAGTTTAGGGATTTTTGGGGTTTAAACAAATTGCTTTCAGGGATATGAAAAATAGTAGAATGAAAGGAGTTTATATAGGAAAAATTAGGGCAACATGTAGCAAAAACTTAGCTACATTAGGGTTACTTGGGCAGCAAGCAATGGAAGTGGCGGAAATAGGTGTGGAGTTTTCCCTCTTTTTGCTGTCTTGGGCCTCAAATTCAGACTGTATCTTATAAAAAAATTGATTAGTACTTGGGCCAAATTTGACCCCCTTTATTAACATAAAAATTTAAAATTTAAACAAAAAAAATGAAACTAAAAAAAAATTAAATCTTAATTAGAAAATTTCTTCTCAATAAATTACATTAAATTAATTCCCAGGAAAGATTGAAGGGGTCACAGTGGTCCCACTTAAGTTTCAATCTCGTTAGACAGAATTAATTAAATGTACTAAATTAAGAATATAAATCCTAATTATTAATTTATTTACAAAACAAGTTTATGAAAAATTAAAAATCTGCTAATTTGAACGAGGATTCAACTCGCTCAACTTCACCATCCCAATAATGTTTGAGATGTTGACCATTAACTTTAAACATACCTCCGTGATTGTCATATAATTCAACAGCTCCATAAGGATACACTCGATAGATGGTATAAGGTCCTTTCCATTGGGATTTCAGCTTCCCAAGAAATAACTTTGGCCTTGAATTGAACAACAAAACCTTCTGACCTTCTTTAAACTCGCAAGGTCGTATATGACTATCATGCCATCTTTTTTATCTTTCTTTACACATTTTGGTATTCTCATAGGAAAACAACCTCAACTCTTCCAACTCATTCAGTTGTAACATTCTTCTCTCACCGTCTTGCTTAAGATCAAAATTCAACTTCTTCAAAGCCCAGTGAGCTCTATTCTCCAACCCTAATGGCAAATGACATGCCTTTCCAAAAACCAACCGATAAGGAGTCATTCCTAACGGTGTCTTAAATGCTGTTCGATAGGCCCATAATGCATCATCGAGCCTTCGAGACCAGTCTTTTTTGTTAGGGCTTACTACCTTTTTAAGGATACCTTTGATTTCACGATTCACTCTTTCAACTTGCCCATTAGACTAAAGGCGATAGGCAGTAGCAATCTTGTGCTTCACATCATATTTGTCAAGCAACCACTTAAGCCATTTGTTCACAAAGTGAGAACCTTCATCACTAATAATAGCTCTCAGTGTCCCAAATCGTGTAAACACATGCTTATGTAGAAATCACATGACTACCTTAGCACCATTTGTAGGGTATGCTTCAACTTCAACCCGGTTGGACACATAATCCACAGTAACTAAGATGTATTTTTTCCCATACGAAGAAGGAAACGATCCTAAGAAGTCAATGCCCTATACTTCGAATAATTCAATCTCCAAAATATTTGTTAAGAGCATTTTATTCCTTCGTGATATATTTCTGGCTCTTTGACAATTATCGCAGTTCTTCACATAAACATAAGAATCTTTAAATAGTGTAGGCCAAAAGAAACCTGCTTGCAAAATCTTTGTTGTGGTACGTGCACCACCAAAGTGTCCTCTACTTGGAGATGAATGGCAATGATATAAGATCTTAGCAATTTCACTTTCAACTACACACCTTTAGATTATATTATCTGCACATTGTTTAAAGAAGAACGGGTCTTCCCAGAAATAATATTGACTATATGAAGGAATTTCTTCGTTTGTTGTTATGTTAATTCTTGAGGAATTATTTCACATACAAGATAATTGGCAAAATCAGCAAACCAAGGTGTTTCATGAATTCGACTCACCTCAAATAAGTGCTCATCTGGGAAATTCTTACTGATAGGCATATGTGATCAAGTTACCTCATCTTGCTTCAACCTCGACAGATGATCAGCTACTTGATTTTCAACACATTTTCTGTCTTGGATCCCAAGGTCAAATTCTTGGAGTAAAAATATCCAACGAATTAGCCTCGGTTTCGCATCTTTCTTTGTGAGCAAGTATTTAATGGTCGCATGGTCAGTAGATACTATAACTTTGGTACCTATAAGATATGAGCGGAATTTGTGAAGAGTAAAAACTATAGCAAATAGTTCCTTTTCAGTTACCGTATAATTGAGTTGGGCTCCCGTCAAGGTTCTATCTACATAGTAAATAGGGTGGAACACTTTATTTCTTCTTTAACCCATCACAACTCCTATAGCATAATTACTTGCATTGCACATCAACTCAAAAGGTGTGCTCCAATTTGGTGTAATGATTATTGGGGCTGAGATTAACCTTTTTTTCCAACTCTTCAAAAGCTTCTAAACATGCTTTGTTGAAATCAAACACTGCATGTTTCTCTAACAAGAAACACAACGGTTTAGAAATTTTTGAAAAGTCTTTAATAAACCTTCAGTAAAAACCGGCATGGCCTAAGAAACTTCTAACTCCTTTCACATTCATTGGTGCTGGTAATCTTTCAGTTACGTCCACTTTTGCTTTGTCAACTTCAATTCCTTTCTTTGAAATTCTATGCCCTAAGACAATCCCTTCCTTAACCATAAAATGGCATTTCTCCCTATTAAGGACAAGATTTGTCTCTTCACATCTCTTTAGTACCTTAGCTAAATTACTCAAACAAATATCATAAGTGTTACCAAAAATAGAAAAATCATCCATGAAAACCTTAACAAAATTTTCAACCATATTAGTGAATATTTGTAACATCCTGAATTAGGGCCTAGTCAGAACAATGGTTTCAAGACCATAAATCTGACACAGTAAAATTTGTTTTTATTACATTTTTATGGTCTACAATTTCATGGGATGATTTCATGAAAATTTCGTTCGAAAATTTTGACGTTTGGGCACTCAATTTAGTCAAAAGGACTAAATTGTAAAAAATACAAAAGTTGAGTTCTACATGTTAGAGATGTTAAATTGATTTGAAATTTTAAATTTGAGGTCATTAAATGGTAATTATACCATTGGTAAATTTTTGGATAAAAATAAAAATGAAATGGGTGAAATAGAATATTTTTAAGTTAGGGGCATTTTGGTAATCTAATAATTCAAAGAATTAAAAAGCCAAATAAGCCAATTTTTGTCCATCTTCAACCTTTGGCTGAATTTTTGCATGGAATCCATGGCTAGGGTTTGGTTCAAGCTTCCAAGCTCATTTGTAAGTGATCCCGAACCTCGTTTTTAATGTTTTTTACATTTTAAAAGTCCCGATAACTCGATTTACCTATTTCTACCATTATTTTGAGCTAGGGTTCATGTTTAAAAATTTACCCATGAGTGATATGCATGTTTTTTGATTTCTAATGGTAGAAAATGAATGTTGGGTGTTAAATAAACGACTTTTGCTAAGTGATTTTAGGTGAAAATACTTAAAAAGACTAAATCATAAAAGTTACAAAGTTTTTCATAAAAGTGTGTTCTAGTGGAAATTGAGGGCTACTATAGTTATTAAAATGATTCATCTAGGCTTAAAATGCAAGGAAATTGAATAAAAATCATTTTACGAGCTTAGGGGCCAAAGTGTAAATAAGTGAAAGTTTAGGGGTCAAAATGTAAATTTGTAAAAGTATTATTTTTGGACCTATATGAATAATGTGACTAATTATTAAGCTAAATGTGAAATTATAGATCAAGGAAAATGAGATTTGGGCATAGATTGGGAATGAATGAGATTATGGACTAAATCGAACTAAATAGTCGTGCTCACATTTGAGGTAAGTTCGTATGTTAATAATAATGCAATATTATACTTGAATGTTAATGCTTGATATTACATTAATTTTAAGTTTGAGTGTAAGTAATTCAACAATTCCATTATTATGTGTTTAACATTTGATATCATATGTTATATGTATGTATGCACTAATGAAATTGGTTTGTGATGATTCAATGGAGTCTCGATGATAGCCTTGTATCTCGGAAATCCTGAGGGACCCTGAGGAATGCTTAGGATTCAGATATCATGACACCATGTTTAATGAGAGCCAGTGTAAGACCATGTCTGGGACATGGCATCGGCGTTGATATGTGTGCTAGTGTAAGACCATGTTTGGGACATTGCATCGACACCAATATGTGATCCCGTATAAGACCATATCTGGGATATGGCCTCAACATCGTTAAGTAATTTTGTATAAGATCATGTTTGGGACATGGCATCGGTATGAGGTCCCGTATAAGACCATGTCTGGGATATGGCATCGGTACTGATATGAAACTTTGTATAAGACCATATCTAAGATATGGCATCGATATGCGGAACCATGTAAGACCATGTCTGGGACATGGATTTGGCACTCTATTTGGTGTATGATAATCTCAAATTTCTTTCAGTATTCCGGATTTTCCAACCGGTCATTCAAAATTTTGGCTAAGAAGTGGAGTAATATGTGAAAAGTGTTGAAAGGGTACAGGTATGTACACTAAGCTTATGGTTATTGAGACTTGAAAATGTCGAGACCTCGGTGAGCTAAGATGTATGAATTATGATTATGAATTTTGTTGCAATATCATGCTAACTTACATTGTGTAATTGAACATGGAATCCATGAAATGGTGTGTTCATGATTTGTTCAAAATGAACTTATGATAGTTATCATCATATTGCACTAAAATAGTGTTGGACAGCAGCAGTTGTGTGACTTTGAAAATCCACTTTAAATCGTGGAAATCAAATTAGAAATTGAATAAAATATTAAATTAAATCCTATTGAATCTAGTTTTATATAAAGGAAACAGTTTAAGCAAAAGAATTTCATATTATGAGATATTTGAACTTTTGTGAGACAGGGTTAGAATGATTTCGGGCTCCCCTGTCTTAACTTTGGAAAAGAACTAAAAGTTGTACAAGAATAATTATGAGTTATAATTCATATAACTAAATCATTAATGAGTATGTTTTCAAGAGAAATAGATAGAAACATCATCTGAATCCCGTACTAAGAGATAAATAAAATTTAGTGAGGAAAGGTCGAAGCTATCAAATAGCAAAATAGGGGAGAATTTAAAGAATAAAGTATACTTATTGGCTAAACGAAAAATTGCAAAAATTTTATAATAAGAAGATACGTAAGTCTAGTTTTACGAAAAATTAGTGGATCTTGATTTGGAGTTTCGTAGCTCCAGATATAAATAATTTAGTGACTGTGACTCGAGAAAAATAGCATGACCAGAATATAAGTAAAAGTATAATTATGGTTATATTACAATGGAATCATGTTGATAATTTGCTTATTATTTTCATATAAACTTACTAAGTTTTAAGCTTACTCCCTCCTTTCCATTTCTTTAGTGTTCTTAGGTCAGCTCGGGGTTGGAGATTGTCGGAGGCAGCATCACACTATCAAGCTATCATTTTTGGGGTATTGATGAATCTTAAACGTCTACAAGTGGGTGGCATGTATAGGGACTTAGTTATTGATATGTGTTCTTATGATTTGGCCAAGATGTTGGCTTATATTAGTACATTGTATATAGCCATGAGATGTGGCTTATGATGGTCATGGCTTATAAGCCTATTTATCCAAGCTATGTATTGATGCCTTGTGATGTGGTCATGTGATTCTATTTGTTTGATATGAATGGTTAGTATTACGGTATGTATGCTTGATGAATGTTTTATAACCAAACAAAGTGGTTATAATTAGAGAAAAAAAGTGTGATATGGCAATAAGTCATTAATTCTTGAACATGAAATGGGTGTGGAATGACTTAGGCAAGAAAGGTATAACTGTATAAGCGATAATCAAAATGACATGTTCAATTGATTGTGAATTGGTGTGTTTAGACTTAGTATAAAATGAGTAAGAAAAACACATGTATGGTGACATATGAATATTACAATTGAGTCTTAATGGAGAATGTTTAATCATTTATTGATGCTACATTGTATGTGTCTATAATGTATTTAAGTATGTGAGGTATTAATGGCAACAAAAAGGCTTGGAAAATAGCCTAAGTGCTAGCCACATGGGCAGAGACACGGCCATGTGTCTCAGCCGTGTGGAGGACACGGCCTAGCTCACGGGCGTGCGGCCTGGCCGTGTGGTTTTTTGCTAATTTCATAAAAAGAGAGTTACACGGCCTAAGGACACGAGCGTGTTGAAAACACACGGGCGTATCCTTGTGTCCACACAGGCGTGTGATCCTGTTTCATGAAAATTTTTTTAAGTTTTTCCCAAAACTTTCCAAAGTTCTCGGTTTAGTCCCAAATTGCCTTTAATGCATGTTTAGAGCCTCGGTAGCTCGTGTGAGGGACATTATGCATGTGAATGAATATTTTTAATTTAAATAAAATTTTATGGCCTGATTTTACATGTATGTGTATGTTTAAGTCCGGTAATGCCTCGAACCCTGTCCCGGCGTCGGATACGGGTAAGGGGTGTTACAATATTGCCATCATGCATCGTTGAAAGGTTGCAGGTGCATTGCATAAATCAAAAGGCATTCACCTAAAAGAAAATGTATCGTACAGACAAGTAAAGGTTGTTTTATGTTGGTCTTCCAAAGCTACAACTATTTGATTATATCCTGAATAACCATCTAAAAGAAATAGAATTCATTACCTGCCAGTCGATCTAGCATCTAATCCATAAAAGGCAACAAAAAATGGTCCTTCCGAGTGGCTTTATTCAGCTTTCTATAGTCAACACAAATTCTCCAACCAGTAACAGTTCTTGTTGGGATCAATTCGTTACGCTTATTCTTAACAATCGTAATTCCACCTTTCTTCGGCACACACTGTACCAGACTTACCTACGAACTATCTGAAATAGGATAGATGATTCCTGCATCTAGCCATTTGATCACTTCCTTTCTCACAACTTTCTTCATAATAGGATTGAGCCTTTTTTGCCCACCAATTCGAGCTTTTTCACCTTCTTCTAGAATAACTTTGTGCATGCAAAATGAAGGGCTTATACCTTGAATATCAGCTATGGTCCAACCAATTGCTTTCTTAAATTTCTTTAGAACAAAAATTAGTTGCTCCTCTTGATCTTTTGTCAGTTCTACTGAAATAATCACATGCAAAGTGGAACAATCACCTAAATAAACATATTTCAAATGGGAAGGAAGTACGTTTAGTTTGAGTGTAGGTGGTTCTTCGATTGACAATTTGGGTGCACCAATTCTCTGACTTCCAACTCCAATGGTTCAAACCATGTGGATTCAATCAAATTTCTCGGATTGGCTTCCATCACAGCCATGTTTTCTTCACCTTCTTCATCCTCCAAAGGGTCAAACCCTAAGGCTTTCTCCAATGGATCTTCTTCAAGATGGCTTTCTGTAGAAATCAACGTTTTTATTTCCTCCATAACTGAGCACTCTTCTGTCGGATTGGGAAATTTCATCACTTTAAGAATATTAAAAGTTACCTGATCGCCTTGAGCTCGCATGGTGAGTTCGCCTCTCTACACATCAATTAACGTTCTTCTCGTGGCTAGGAAAGGTCTCCCAAAGATATCTGGCACTTCTTTATTTACTTCAAAATCTAGAATAATTAAATCAGCAGGAAAAATAAATTTATCGACTCGTACCAAAACATCCTCGATCTTTCCTTTGGGGTATGCTAAAGATCGATTCGCTAGCTGGAGCATCACAGTTGTAGGTCTTACTTCTCCTATCCCTAGCATCTTGAAAATAGAGTTAGGCATCAAGTTGATACTTGCTCCTAAGTAGCACAAAGCTTTACCACAATAAGATTCACCAACGTTAAAGGGTATCGTAAAACTTCCTGGGTCTTTCAATTTTGGTGGCAGCTTATTCTGTAGGAATGCACTACATTCCTTTGTCGGGGCGATAGTCTCATACTCACTCAGTCGTTTCTGGATAGTACACCCTTCATAAACTTCACATAATTAGGCATTTGTTCTAAAGCCTCCACCAATGGAAATTAATGTGTAATTGCTTCAGAACATCCAAAAACTTCTTGAATTGCACCTCCTGTTTCTGCTTGTATTGCTGTAATCTTTGTGGATATGGAGGTGACGAAACTTTCTGTTGAACCGAACAACTTTTCTGAGTAGGTAAATCTACATCTAAAGAAGATGTTAAAGTATCTGGATTCACTAAGTTAGGATTTACCTTGTCAGTCTTTGCAGATTTTGATTCTTTTGGTGTAGGAATTTCAACAGCTAGTTGACTTTCCCCTTTTTCAATAGGCTCATCTTCGACATCAATCAATCGAGGTTCAGAATTTTACCACTTCTCAATGATACTGCCTTGATATGTTCTTTACCCAAATTTCTTGGATTCTCAGTATCGCTTGGCAAGGTTCCTTGCAGTCTATTACGAAGATCCGTAGCTAACTGACCCATTTGGTTTTCCAAATTTTTCAGTGTTGTTGCTTGGCTTTGGATCAAAGTGTCATGTTTTGCCATGTATCCTTTCAACAAGTTCTCCAAACTATTTGATGATTCAGCTTGAGGTGGTTTTAGGGCTTGCTGATTAAACCCCTGAGATTGGTTGAGTCTTTGCTGCATAAAGTTGTTGTTTGGTCCATTTCCTTGGTTGCTCTAAGAAAAGTTGGGCTGATTACGCCGTGAAGGATCATAGAAGTTGGACCAGGGTCCTTGTCCACTCCTATTTTGATGTTGGTTTCCCACATAGTACACTGATTCGGGATTCAATAGGCAATTCTAGAAAGAATGACCTTCCCCACAGTACACACAGGAAACTACTTCAAACAGACTTGGTGGCTGAGCTGCAAAATTATTACCACTATTAGCGGTAAACTGTTTTAACATAGAGGAAATAGACGATACCTAAGTTGATAATGAAGTGAGAGCATCAACTTCATGAACTCCAGCTACACGTCTTCCTGAAGCTGTTTGATTTGTGGCTATTGATAGTTATTACTCACAATCCTCTCGATGATCTCATAAGCCTCATTATAAGACTTAGACAAAATTGCACCATTCGCAGAAGCATCTACCATCAATCTTGTATGTGCATTGAGACCATTATAGAATGTCTCCAACTGGATGCAATGAGGAATCCCATGATGAGGACACTTACGAAGTAACTCCTTAAATCGCTCCCAAGCCTCATACAAAGACTCGTCATCCAATTGTTAGAAAGATGTGATCTCGTTCCTCAACTTAGCTTTTTTGCTAGGCGGGAAATACTTAACCAAAAATCTCTCTGCTAATTCTTGCCATGTAGATATAGAACTTGGTGGCAATGAATTGAGCCATGCTCCTGCTCGATCTCGCAACGAGTACAAAAATAACTTCAACCTCAGTGTATCTTCAGTCACACCAGCTATCTTGAATGAATCACTCACCTCCATAAACAATCAACTGTGGAGATGTGGATCTTCCATGGGCATACCACTAAATTGGCCCACTGTTTGTAGCATTTGAAACATTACTAGTTTCAATTCAAATTGGGTTGCCTCAATATCTGGCCTTTTAATTCCTGGATTTAACTCACTGAAAAGTAGTACAACATATTGTTTGATGCATCAATCCCTATCATCGGCAATGAGGATAGGATTTCGTACATGTTTGGCGTCATTACCTTGTTCTTGATTTTTATTTCCAAGGTCCATCTTGTTCTGTCTCTGAGCTATTCGTTCACGTCTTCTTTGTTTGAAAGTTTGCTCACTTTCAGGGTCTACTGGGAGTAAATCGATAATCTGATCTATTCTCATAAACACCTGAAGAGAAAATTACAAAATTGAAAAGAATAAGTTAGTACTATTAGAAATAGCCAAATTGAAAATAAATAATTTCACAAAAAATGACTATGGCAACAGTTGACAATCCCCGACAACGGCGCCAAAAACTTGTAATGCTAGGATTTGTGCAAGTGTACACAGTCGTTATCAAGTAATAAGTAAGTATCGAGTTATCGTCTCCACAGGGATTGCATTTGTGCTAAGTCACTCAATTATAAAAATATTATTAACAACTTGGTAAATAGAAACACAATTTTATTCGGAAATATTGATTAAAACTATGTAAAATTAATCTAGATGCAATGATCCCTAATGTGATTTATCCTAACATGCAACTATATGAATGAAATAGATTTTAGAAGAATTAACACAATAAGTAACAATTATAACATAAATAAGCTAGGACAATTACTTTAACTATATGAATGAAAGCTAAAAGTGTTGAGAGAGGAGAGAATGATGAATAAGTGAGGGATGATTAGAAAAGTGAGAAATGAGGTCTTATTTATAGGTGAGGCAAGGGAGCTAGTTTGCTAAAAATAGGAGTGTCCATCTTTTGAAAATTCCTCCAAGGGTGGCCGGCCATGATTTGTGGAAATGTGGCTGATTTTTGCTTGATTTAAGTGCCACAACATCATCAGGATCGGGACTCGGTCAATTGTAGATCTCTAGGTAAATCTCTGATTTCTTCAACTCTTCAAGGGCCTCGTGTAATTAAACCAGGATTTGATTTACGAACATCCACATGTAGCCAAATTTTGGGTTGACTTGGTCCTCCATTTGGATGGTTTTGTAATCAACATAAAGCTCTCAGACCTGTCCAACAATAGTAGATAATTTAGAGGACCACAGAAAATAATTTAATCACTTTAATTAATCAATTTACTTAATTAACTAAGACCCAATTTATTAATGAAATATATTAAAATAAATTATTAAATATAACTTTATATTTTATTATTTAATTTAATCATGCATGTCCCACTTTATAGCTTGAAAATATAATATGCTCAAATTAATATAAAAAAAGTCATTTTCTGCATGAAAACTATATAATAAAGCATAAAATCACATTTTAATAATTTTTATGTCCCAATTTCATATTTTCATATATTTCATTAATTTATTAAGCAATTACTTGGTTTTAACAACGAATTTATGTAAAAAGGTGATGAATTATATAGGAAAAATCCTATATATTTTTCAGTTTATAGTAATCCAGGCAACTATTCTAGAAATACATCCGGATACTCGTAAACTACTGGCACTGATTCAATCTTTGATTCAGACACTTTTGTATCTAGTATATAAGCAAGATAAGCTTCACTACCTTTTCTCACATATCTCTAAACTGACATAAAGGAAATCACAACAGGCAATCCACTCGACTCATCTGATTCAATTCAAAGAATTTCACTGTTCCGACAATTCAATTCAATGATTTTTCGTCTACAATTCACAATGGCATCATGTAGAGTCAACCAATCCATTTCCAGAATCACATCGAACTCATCAAATGGCAACAATATCAAGTTAGCTAGAAAACAATAACCCCGAGTCATTAAAGGACAATTTTTGCATACTTTATCAAGTAGAACATACTTGCCTAAGGGGTTCGATACTTTAATCACAAATTCAATAGACTCAACAGACAAACTCTTACTAAACACTAAATTCATATAGATATACGAATGAGTTGATCTAGAATTAAACAATGCAACCACATTAGTGTCGTAAAGAGAAAATGTACCAGTAATAACATCAGGGGACGATGCCTCTTCGCGAACGCAAAGAGACTAGGCTCTAGCAGGTGCTCTAGCTTTGGATCTCATAGTTGAGTCATTTGTCGCTCATTTTCCACTAGACACATTTCCAACATTCCTCGGTGGTCTCCCTCTCACAGTCGTGTTGCTCTGTCTTGTATTCTGAAATTTATCTTTCTCGGAAAACTCTGCGCAATCTCTAATAAAGTGATCTAGCGAACCACATTTGAAACAAGTTTTATTACTCTTATTCCAACACTCTCCAAAATGTCGTCTCCCACACTGTTGACACTCGGGTTTATTATTCTCACATTGCCAATGCTCGAGACAGAAGTTGCTTGAGCTTTAGAACTCACATGTTAATTTCCATGATCTCTATTATGGTATCCCACTGATGCATTCGATCGACTATACAAATATCGAGATTTCTTTGATGAAGAATGATAAGATTTATTCATCAGTCTTTTCCTCGAATCTCTAGCCTCTGAATTAGCTTTCCTCTTTTCTCGACTAAAGTCTTCAGCTTTACAAGCCCGGTCAACTAATACAACAAATTCTTTCAAATCTAAAATTTCGAACAGAAGTTTAATGTCTTCGTTTAGCCCATTAATAAACTGCTTGCACATGATCTCTTCGGTAGAAACATGCTCTAAAGCATATTTACTCAATTGAACAAATTCTCTCTAGTACTCAGTTACGGTCATACGGCCCTATTTCAATTCTAAAAACTCTTTGCACTTTTGATCCAAAAACCATTTACATATGTATTTCTTCCAGAATTTGGTCTGAAAGAACTCTCAGATGACCCTCTCTCTCAGCACCACTGATACTAATGTATTCCATCACTGGTATGCAGTGTCCCTTAGAAGTGATATAGCACATTTTAAACACTCAGTTGGTGTCCAAGAAAGCTCATCAAATACTCTGATAGTGTTTTCAAGCCAAAACTTGGCTCTCTCAGGATCATCATCAACATTAGCTCTGAACTCTTCAGCCCCGTGTTTACGGATCTTATCAACTGGAGGCTTGCTCAATCTTAAAAGTTTGACACCTTGAGGAGCTGTGGGAACCGATTGTGGATTAGGAGGGGTGGAGGTTGTTGAGCAGTCAGATTTTTCCGAATATACTACGTGAACCATTCATTCATCATTTGGAAGAAGGCTTCTTTAGCCTCTCCTCCCTGGCTACCCGATACGGGTCTAGACTCAGAAGGCATTGCCCCTTGAGCGGGAGCTGGCACATTACTTTCAAACTCATCAACTATAGCTTAATTGGGATCCATTTACTATATGAAAACACATTTTAAAATGTCAGGAGTCATCACACTATCACAGTTTATATATGGCATGTATAGCTAGAATCTCACATATGCTACGTTAGTCCTAGAATCAAATAAACCATAGCTTTGATACCAATAGTTGTAACACCCCTCACCCGTATTCAATGACAGAATAGGGTTACAGAGCATTAACGTACTTATAAAACAATTAAACCACTACTTAGCATAAGTTTCCACAATTCATGCATTCATCATTCAATCTCAAGCAATTTGTCCCTAATACGAGCCAACGAAGCCCTAAACATACATTAAGAGTGGTTCAGGACCAAACCGATAACTTTGAAAACATTTGGAACACTTATAAAAAATTTTCAAACTAAGGGATAGACGCCCCATGTGGCCAGGCCATGTGTCTCACATGACCACAGACATGTCCGTGTCACAAGCCGTGTGGACATCCGAAATGGGAGCACATGGTCGTGTCCCAGCTCGTGTCTGACCCCATGTAACTCTCTGACTAGGGTCACATGGCCAACACACAAGCCCGTGTGGCTATCTTGTGTGCCACAAAATTGGCCATACACGCCCGTGTGCTAGGCCGTGCCAAACCTATGGGATATACTAACTTATGCCACACGTGCAAGTCACACGCCCGTGTGTGAGGACGGGTGGAGCATACTGACTTGGTTTCAATTTCAACACCAGGGGACACACAGCCGTGTACTTGACCATGTTTCACACACGACTGAGACACACGTTTGTGTTTCTGCCGGTGTAGACAAAAATACGCTATTTACCAAGCCATTTTGCCACCCAAATTTAGGCACACCTATACTACTTATATGGCACAAAACATAGCATCAAAAATCATATAATTCAATTTCAAATCAAACATGATTTATACTATTTCCAACAAAAATCAATACAAAACATAAATACCACATTATGCCATCTAAATTCATACCAATTCTTATCTTCTCAAATCATCAAAATGACCATTAACAAATATGCATTATTTGGCCTAATTTCACAAGCATACCAATAACCACAAATCATGCATTTGACACTCATAACACATATTACCATCAATCATCAGACAACCATTAACCAACTCAATTCACAACACATAATCATATATATATACATGATTCAAACATACCAAATATACCAAAATAAGCCATCACTCATAGCTATATATACATACCAAATATAAACATTTACAATGCCAATTCATATGGCCAAAATCATTATCAAGTAATAACCAAAATGACCAAAGCCCCTATACATGCCATATACTAAAAAATACCAAAGTTGTTAGGTACCAAGAGATAGGTAGATAGTGTGAAGCGATCTCCGACAATCCCCGAATCCGAGCTAGCTTTGATGGCACTATAAAACAAGGGAAAACTAGACAAAGTAAGCTATAAAGCTTAGTAAGCTCGTATGAAATAAACTCAATGCAATCACATAAATATAATTTAATAATTTGAATATACCAACATATAGCTTACTTTAATTAACAAACCTTTCAAATACTCAATTATGAGAGTATACACTTCCTTCACAAGTTTCCTCAATTTGAAACTTATATAATTCATGTACGTACCTGTATCATCTAACATCAATCTCAAACTCATCCACATCTATCGTTTACTAGTTGAACCATTCAGAATAGAAGTCGGATATTCAGGAGTCTCGTATACTAAGCACCTATACCATAGCTCGAAGCCAAATCAAGGTAGCTTATATCCAAAGTACTGATATCATGGCCCGAAGCCAAATCAGCTGATATTCATGGGCCGAAGCCAAATCGGTATAACTCGCACCCGAAGTGCTAATATCATGGCCCGAAGCCAACACATGTATCCCATAATGACATGTCACTAGTATCCTAAACTATTCCTATGGTTCAACTGGGATTTCGAATGTCGAATTTCTATTGAGTCAATGTCGAACTTATCCTAAGTCTTGTATTGACAACTTATACAGTACCAAAGCATTTAAAATACATTTATTATGAAATTTATCACATACGAACTTACTTCGGGTTCGAAAACGATGAAATTGGTCGATTAATCGAGTACTTTGTCTTTTCCCCAATCTAATTCCAAATTCATCTTTCCTTGATCTATATATTATCAAATTCAACTCATTTAATTATCCCTCTATTCAATTTAGTCCAAAACACACTTCAAAGTACATTTACACATTTGCCCCTAATATTTCACGTTTTTCATAATTTAGTCCTTATTTCATAAAATCACAAATTAATGAAATTCAAAATAAACCCATGCTAGTCGAATTACTATTATGCCCCTAGTAGCCAACATTTTTCAACTTTTCACACATTTAACCACACATTTTCATAAATAAATCCCTATTTTTCCTTTTTACTCAAAATCACTTTACAAAATATTTAAATATAGCAACAAGATTTCATATTTCATCATCAAACATCAAAGAACACATATTTTCATCAATGGCAACTTTCAAAATCTTTAACAGTTTTGCAAAATGGTCCCTGGGCTAGCTAGAACTAGTTGTAATGATCACAAAAACATAGAAGTCATTAAAAACGGGGCAAAAACGGACTTACAATTGTATAAATGAGCTTGGCCGAATGAAAGGAATAAAAATGGCTTCCTCTGGCCCTAAATTTCGGTGGTGATCACTTAATGAAGATGATGATATTATGTTATTATGTTTTTAACTTATTAATTAACCAAATTACTAAATTAACCTTAGTTATAATTCATGAAAACCATATAATGCATACCCATCTTTGCCCACTCACAACTAAAATGGTCTAATTACAGCATAAGGACCTTAACTTTAAGGTTCTATAGCTATTAGACACCTTTAGCTATTAGAACTCAAGTTTTACGCTTTACGCAATTTGGTCCTTTTTATCAAATTGACCATTAAAACGATAAAATTTCTTAACGAAATTTTTGCACAATCACTCAATCATTCTTTAAACATTAAAATAATAATAAAATAAATATTATGACATTAGATTTGTAGTTCTGAAACTACTGTTCCGTTTTGACTTAAAAAATGGGTTGTTACACATCATGGCTGCATTAAGACATATTTACAATTTGAACATTACCCTACTGACTACTAAAGTCATCGATGATATCACATTATTCTGTTTCATTAATGTAATTAATCTAGGAGAAATTCTGGTTAACCCATTCCTTAGATACTATAGCAGTTAAAGTCGATTACCAATAAATAACTTCTTCTTTTAACAGTGTTGTTACACAATTTGCTAACCAACTCTCGACTCTACCCACATTCTTACCCATTCATCCGCTGAACTCTTTAGCTCCTCTTTTGGAGGCTTAATCAACATTAATCTTGTGAATACTTTGTTATATAAGACTTTGAGAATGAGGGGTTAGAGGTCGTAAAGTCACAATATTTAATCCTCGTATATACACATGAAACATAACATTCATTATTAATACAACCATTATGAACCTTTACTCTAACCTTTATAAATTTATGTTCATCATTAGAAACCTTTTAATCAAATACTTGAATATCGCTTTCAGCATCATCGAAATTAGCTTAATTGGAAGACATCTTTTATCTATATGGAAAACAAATCCCATTAGAGTCAGAAGACATCACACTATCATAGGCTATATAATGGCATGTATTTCTAAACACCATATAAGCTACGTTCAATCTGAGAATCGACTAAACTATAGATATAATACCACTAAATGTAACAAACCTAACCCATCTCTATTGCCAAATTAAGGTTGTGGAGTGTTACCAATCAACCGTATATCATACAACATCATAACATTTAAATAACTAAACATTTTATAAACCATTCATTCATATAATTTTTGTCCCTAAATCAAGCCTTCGAGGCCCTAAAATAGCTTAGAAGCAATTCAGGGATAATTTGAAACAAAATGAAAAATCCAAGAAAAAGTTAAAAAAATTTGAAAACATGGGTCACACGGTCGTGCGGCCAGGCCATGTGACAAAGCCCTAGGCTGTGTAACATTCGAACAAGGACACACAGCTGTGTCTCAGCCCGTGTTTACACCTGTATATCTCAATACGTAGGGTCACACAGCCATGTCACATGCCCGTATGCCAGGCCGTGTGCTAGGCTATGTAACTCACTAACTTGAACCCTAAGAAAACCTCAGATGACACACGGTCTTGTGCCTCACATGGCCATGTGACAACTCGTGTCCCAAGCTATCTACTCACCATTTAACCCCTAATTCAAATCAATTCAATACCAAATCTTTCCCAACAAAGTAAACCAATAACACATACAATCCTATGATCAAAACATTCTTAATACACTCTTAAACATGTTAAAACAATCAACCTAAAGCTTCTAACCAGAGTTCCATTCATAGGTACCCCATTTCAAACACTAATCCTAAAATCAATTTAACATCATAAGTTCATTCATTTCCTTCCCAAATTTTAAAAAAACCATGCACAACATATCAAATAAACATTCAACCCTATAAATGTTGTTTATAACCATAACCAAAGTAATCAAAAACTACCAATATAATGAATGAATAGTGTGATGGTGTTCTGACGAGATTCCAACCGATCAAGCCTTCCGATGATCTACAGGAAAAGAAAACAACTAACATAAGCAATAATTCTTAGAAAGTTCGTATAAAGGCAACTTAACTACTGGACATATTAGAATAAGCAACTAAGCAAAATTTTGCATTATATCATAAGCTAACTTTCGTTTTCTATTCACTACACCTCTCATGGATAATTGGTGTAGTCTTGCATATACATACATATATATATTTCCTTATAAGCATTTCATATAACCATTTCACTTAAACATTTCTTCTTACCATAACACTTACACACTTAACATATAATCATTCTATAATTCATCTTTCGTTTCAACTTTCACATAAACATATCATCCCGAAAGCACTTACTTTCACTAAACAATGTAAAAACTAAATAAATAAATTGATCATACCTGTTAATCATTTATGAAGCACTTATAAGATTAGTACTAAAAATGGTTCATCGTATGCTTCTGATACTATAATAATTCAATCTAAACTCATTCACATATGTATATAAAAAATCTTATCTTTAACCGTATAATCATCAATATAATTATGATCACATATGATCAATTAGTTCATTGAACATTTAACACTTACTAATATCTTGATTGTACACTACCCTTTAAGCACATAAATAATTTTGTAAATTATATTAACATTTAGCCCGATGAACTAGTAACTTAACTCGAATACTTTAGTAACTACACTACACTAGAGGCATCATAGATGCATAACAGGAGCATCGAAGTGCAGACAAGGGCATAAATGTAAAAATAGGGGCACCGTAGTGCGAACAGGGTCTGCTTTTTCTTAAGTCTCTAGCTTCTGAGTTTGTTTTTCTCATTTCTTTACTAAGATCCTCAGCTTTACAAGCCCTCTCAACCAGTACGATGAATTCTTTCAACTCTAGAATTCTGACTAATAGTTTTATATTTTCATTCAATCCATCTACAAATCATTTGCACATGATTTCTTCAGTGGAAACATATTCTCGGGCATGCTTACTTAAACGTACGAATTCTCTTTCGTACTCAGTAATAGTCATCCGACCTTGTTTCAATTCTAAAAACTCTTTATGCTTCTAATCGAGGAATCGCTAACTTATATACTTCTTTTGGAACTCGGATTGAAAGAACTCCCAAGTAACCCGTTCTTTAGGAACCACCGATATCAACGTTTTTCACCAATGGTACATATTATCTCTCAGCAAAGATACAACACATTTGATACATTCATCAGGAGTACAAGATAATTCATCGAATACTTGTATCGTGTTCTTAAGCCAGAATTGAGCTCTCTCAGCATCACCATCAACGGTAGCCCGAAACTCTTCAGCTCCATGTTTACGAATTTTATCCACTGGTGGCTTGTTCAACCGTGTCAAATCTATAACTTGAGGAATAGTAAGGTTTTGTTGAGGAACAGGTGGGGGTGGAGGTTGCTGAATAGCCGGATTCGTTCGAAATAACTCCGTGAACCACTCACTCATCATCTGGAAAAAGACTTGCTTAGCATCTCCTTCATGACTACTTGAAATTGGCTCAGAATCAGCCGGCGCTGCCCCTTGAGCGGGAGCGGGCGCATGACATTCCACATCGTCAGCTAAAGCACAATCAGGATCCATTTACTATATGAAAACACACTTTAAGCTGTCAGAAATCATCACACTATCGCAGAGTATATGTATGGCATGTATAGCTAAACTCTCACACGCTACGTTAATCCTAGAATCGACTAAATCATAGCCCTGATACCAATAAAATGTAACACCCCCTAACCTATATCCGTCGCCAGAATAGGGTTACAAGGTATTACCGATCAATACACATCATTCACATACATTTATGCATTCATATTTAAAAATCCATCTAAGACATTTACATTGTCCCTTATAAGGCTCTACGAAAGATTAAAACATGCTTAGAAGAGGTTCAAGACTAAACCGATAACGTTTCAAACTTTAAGAAACTTAGAAAATTTTTATACATTTAAGGGTCACATGCCCGTGTGAACAGCCCGTGTGCCCCACACGGCCACCAGACACGCCGGTGTCACAGGCCGAGTGAAAACAGGGTATACATACTAACTTGCACCACACGGCCGGTGACACAACCTTGTGCCATGGCCGTGGGAAATCTGGAGGTATTACTGACTTGGGTCACACAGCCAACCACACGCCTATGTGCCAACCCTTGTGCCACACACGGCAAGTAGACACGCTCGTGTGTCTAGGCCGTGCCAAACCTGTAGGGTATACTGACTTAATTCAAAGGGCTACCGTAGGGGACACATAGCCGTGTACCAAGGCCATGTGTCACACACGGTTGAGCCACACTCTCGTGTGCTCAACCGTGTGGAGTCAAAATAGGCTTGGTTAAAGCCACATTTCTCACCCTCCTCAAGTTTACCTAAAACACCACATTTCATACCATTTCAATACATTAATAGGCAGCCAAACCATACTATTTTATGCACCAATCTTATAATACCAATTCTATCCATTTCATCAACTCAAATCATACCATTTATAACCATCCTTTCAACTAATAAAATCCATAACCAAAAACATGCCAAAATAACAGGTCATAACATTAACTTCTATATGCAATTCCTCACCATCTTATTAACTATTTTATGCCATATAACATACCATTTCATCATCAATAAACCAATCCACAACATGCCATGACAATCATATCAAAACACAAGGCAATCAATACAACACATTTCATTTACCAAACTCATAACTTAAACCACCTTAAATGGCCATATACACACCAACATTTACATCATATACAAGCCAAATCTCATGGCTATATCGTAACTCAAAACATATCATCATATCACTAGCCTATACATGCCATATACCGTATATACAAAGCTTTAAAAGTACCAACAAGATGATCGATAGTGTGATGACGTTTTCCTGACGATCCCCGAGTCTGAGCTAGCTTTGATAATCTATAAAACAGGGAAAGAACACACAAAGTAAGCTTTAAAAGCTTAGTAAGTCATATACAAATAAAATTACCAAATGATTCAACACCATTTCCATCAAATAGGCAAACTATGAATAAGCACATAGAAGTTCACAAACCTTCCCAAATGTATACATATTCAATTTCATAAGTGAATTTATCAAATACGTCTCTTTTCAATACTTGTATGAATCTCATACGTACCTGAATCGCTTAACTCATTCACACATTCTTTCTCGACTTGACTTTGCCTGTTGAACCATTTGAAATCGTTAAGGATACTCAAAAATCACATAAAGCTCGTACAATGCCATATCCTAGATATGGTCTTACATGTTATCACATATCGATGTCACTGTCCCAAACAGGGTCTTACACGAAATCATATAACGATGCCAATGTCCCAGACATGGTCTTAGACGTAATCACTATACAATACCAATGTCCCAAACATGGTCTTACGTGTAACCGCATCTTGGATATCCTAATGTCATGACATCCATATCCTATACTATTCCTAAGGTTCGTATGGGACTTTCAGATGTCACAACTTCATTAATTCTTGCTCGTAATTGCTTGTTCAACATCCATAGCAATTCAACAACAAATAAACATATATAAATCAATTTAAAGATGTTTATTTGCATATGAACTTACCTCGTATCAGGGATTGATGTATCGGGTCGACTATTCAATAACCTTCGATTTCCCTCGATCTAAATCTGATTTTTTCTTTCAGGAACTATATGAATTCAAAATTAATTCATTTGTTCATTGATTCATTCAATTTCATCCAAAAATACCTATTTGGGCATTTTTACACTTTAGCCCCTAAAATTTCACATTTTTACAAATTAGTCCCTACTTCACAAATACACAAAATTCATGAAATTTCATTAAACCCAAGCCTAGATGAATTTCGTATAGGTTCCTAGCAGTCCTTATTTTTCATTTACTTCACATTTTAACAACATAATTTATACTTTTCATAATTTAATCCCTAAAATGCATTTTTAGCCAAAATCACTTAACAAAACTTGTATATCAAACACCAAGCTTTCATATTTCATCATCAACATTCAAAAACATCAAGCTATAATTAATGAAAACTCACAAATTTATCAAATAATTCAGAAATTAGGGTACGGGCTAGCTAGTACTCAAAGCAATGATCACAAAAACATAGAAATCATCAAAAACTGAGCTCGAATCATACCTCAATCAAGAACAACAAGGGCCGAACCCTAAAATGATTTAATGGATATTTCTTTTCTCTATATTTGGTGAAACATATGAGAATATAAGCTTAAAATTGTTTTTGTTTTATTTATTATACATTAATACATAGTTTACCATTTTACCCTTGGTTATTAAACCATTTAATCATAAAATATATGCCCATTTATGTACATTCCCACTATAAATGGTCTATTTACAACATAATGACTTCACATTTAATAAGCCATGACAATTAAGCACTTTAAGTAAGTAGAATGCAACTTTTGCAGTTTACGCGATTAAGTCTTTTTTCTCAAATTGAACTATTAAAATTTAAAATTATTTCATGAAACTTTCACACATATATAATCACATGCTATAAACACTAAAAATATATAAAAAATAATTTTCTAACCTTGAATTTGTGGTTCCGAAACCACTATTCCAATTTAGCTAAAACTAGGCTGTTACAGGCATGCCAATCATATCCTAGTGATTGCTACGTTCAACTGGGCATTTTATGTAATCCGTTACCTTTATTCAAATTTATCAATCAAGGGCACTTCATCATTTCCATACACATAATAGGATATCAATATATATATTCATGCTGTCAATGTGCCATGTAACAACCTGTTTTTAGGGTTAATCAAAATAGTGGTTTCAAAATCACATATTCAAGGTTATAAAATTATTTTAATATTATTTTTAGTGTTTACAGCATGTGATCATATATGTGTGAAAGTTTCGTGAAATAATTTTAGCGTTTGAGTGCTTAATTTGACAAAAGGACTAAACCGCGTAAAATGAAAAAGTGGCATTCTAATTGTTAAAGGTTTTTATTTGCTATGGTTTATTAAACCAAAGGTCCTTATGATGTTATTATTCCATTTATAAAGTTAATGGACATTAATGGCCTTATAATTGATGTTTTAAATGTTTATAAACCAAGGTTAATTAGGTAATTTATGAATTTAGTATAATAAAACAAAACAAAAACTTAAAATGGCGTTTATCTTTCTTCCTACAACTGAAAATTAAAAGAAAAGAAGCTTAGAATGTGTTTTAGGGTTCGGCCCTTTGAAGCTTTGATGGAGGTATGTTTCGAGCTCGGTTTTTGATGATTTTTACATTTTTGTGATCGTTGCTTCATGTTCTAGCTAGCCCATGCCCTAATTTTTTAAATTGTTGATGATTCTGAGAAGTTCCATTGATGAGTGCTTGAGAATTTGGATGTTTAATGGTGAAATATGAATATTTGATGTTAGATTTTCATATTTTATAAAGTGATTTTTGATGAAAATGCCTAAATAGGACTAAATTATGAAAATTGTAAATTGAGGGGTTGAAATGTGAAATAAATGTGAAATATGGGATGCTAGGGGTACTTTGGTAATTTGAATAAGCATGGTTTAAATTGAATTGTGTGAATTTGATGTATTTGTGCAATAAGGGCTAAATTGAATAAATGTGAAACTTTAGGGGCTAAAGTAAAAAATTTCCAAATAGGTATTTTTGGATGAAATTGAATGTATAGGTGATTAAATGAGTTAATTTTGAATGAATATAGATCAAGAACGAAAGAAATCAGATTTAGATCAGGGGAAATCGAAAGTTGTCAAGTAATCGATCCGATCCGATCATTTTATATACGAGGTAAGTTCATATGCAAATAAATGTCTTTAAATTGAATTATATATGTTTATTTCTCATTGAATGTCAAAAGATCAAATACGAGAAGGAATCGACAGAATTACAATGTTCGAAAGTCTCGTACGAACCTTAGGAAAAGTATAAGATACGAATGTCATGACATTAGGTTATTAAGATGTGATTACATGTAAGACCATGTCTGGGACATTGGCATTGTATTGTGATTACGTGTAAGACCATGTCTGGGACATTAGCGTCGTTAATCGAGATTTCGTGTAAGACCCTGTCCGGGACAGTGGCATCGATATGTGATAACATGTAAGACCATATCCGGGATATGGCATTGTACGAGTTATATGTGATTGTCGAGTATCCTTAATGATTCTGAATGGTTCAACGGGCAAACACAAGTCGAGAAAGAATGTCTGAATGAGTTAAGAGACTCAAGTATGTACGAGATTCATACGAGCATGGAAAATGGAAGTATTTGATGAATTCATTTATGATATTGAATATGTATACATTGAGAAAGGTTTGTGAAATTATATGTGTATACTCATAGTTTGCCTATTGATGGAAATGATTTTGATACATGTGGTAATTTTATTTGTATATGGATTACTAAGCTTTATAGCTTACTTTGTGTTATTTTTCTATGTTTATAGTGATTCGGAGGCTCGCTTGGGTTGGAAGTCATCGGAGATCTTATCACACTGTCCAGCTATGGTTTAGTGCTTATAAGTTTTGTGATATTGGTTATATGACATGTATAGGTTTTGTGATTAGTTGTTGAGTACAAGTCATGTTGGTGATTGATGCATATGTGTTTAATATGTATTTAGCCATAAGATTTAGCATGAAAATGATGCAAGGTTTGATATGTATATGCTTGTGTCTTTTTTATAAAGATTTTGATGATGTATTTGGCCATTTTATATGGCTTATGAATGACTTATGTTTGATGTGTAATTTGCCTTGTGTAGTGGCATAATTTGGTATAGTTGGTGATGGTTCAAGTTGGTCATTTGGTCATTTGGTATACAATGAGTATATACTTATGAAAAGCATGATTTTGGATTTAATAAGTGAATGGCTAATAGATGTTTTATGAGTCAAACTTTGTGTGTGATTGATGATAGTAAAAATACATATTGAAATAGGTTATATTGATGAGTATGATATGTGCTTTGGTATATGATTGAATAGGTGAGTAATGAGGAATGAATCATGCTAGTTTGGTATGTCTTTGAATGTACAAAAGGTATTGAATTGAGTTGATGAATGGATAGAATTGGTATAGTAAGTTTGGTGCATGAAATAACATGGTTTGGTTGCCTATTAATGTATTGAAATGGCATGAAATGTAGTGTTTTAGTTATACTTGAGAATGGTGAGAAATGTGGTTTCAACCAAGCCTATTTTCACTCCACACGGTCGAGCACACGGGCTTGTGGCTTGACCATGTGTGACACATGGCCTTAGTACACAACCGTGTGTCCCCTGGGGTAGCCCTTCGAATTAAGTCAGTATACCTTATAGTTTTGACACAGCCTAGACACACGGGCGTGTCTACTGGCCGTGTGGCGCACACAGGCTAGCACATGGGCGTGTGGCTAGCCGTGTGACCCAAGCCAGTAACCTCCCAAGTTTTCCCACAGCCATGGCACACGGGCATGTCTTCAGCCATGCGGTGCAAGTCAGTATGTATACCCTGTTTTCACAAGGCCTGTGACACGGGCATGTTTGGTGATCGTGTGAGGCACACGGCCCATTCACACGGGCGTGAGACCCTTATATGTTTGAGAATTTTCTAAGTTTCCCTAAGTTTGCAAATATTATCGGTTTAGTCCTGAACCACTTCTAAGCATGTTTTAAGGTCTCATAGAGCCTTATAATGGACATTGTGAATGTTTTGAATAGATTTTGATTATGAATGTATAATTGTATGTGAATGTTGTGTTTGATCGGTAATGCCTCTTAACCTTAATCCGGCGATGGACATGGGCTAGGGGTGTTACATGCCATCACAAGGATTGTCACCTTCCATTAATCACTTTCATATGAATTTAATTTCAATATTTAAAATACTATAATAACATATAAAATTTCACATGTATTCGTACCATTTACCAGCAACAATAACTTATTTTCAAGAAACTTACAATTTACCATTTACACATCTTTATCAATCAATTTAACCATAATATAAATAACTATTTACCTTCATCCAAAATGGAAAATAATAATTTCTATCCATATACGAACTTACCTCGACAAATACAGTTGTAACAACGAAGTCGACGACTAATCCAACCACAACTTTTCCTCAATTTTGATCCGTTTGGTTTGTTTTGTGGTCTAAATAATAATGTTTCACTCAATTAAACCATTCAATAACTTAAAATAATCAATTTAACTTGTAACACTTCTTATTGGGAAATTTACAAAATTACCCCTAATATTTTAACTTTTATACAATTTAGTCTTTAAATCCAAAACTCCACATTTAACAAAATTTTATAACATGTCAAGCCAACCGAATTTTTACTCTTTCACATACAGCGTACATTTATTCTAAATTCTCAAATATTCCCTATCAATTCTAATATTTAATCGATTTAATCCTTTAACTAAAAACTAACAAAAAATCACTTAATAAATCAATTCTAATCAACAACTAAAACTTCCATTTCATCATTTAACTTCCAAAATAACAAGGATTCATCAATGGCAACATCTAAAATCTTTGGCAGATTCAAAAACGATGCTACGGGTTAGCTGAACCTAGTTACAATGATTTCAAAAACATAAAAATTACAAGAAATAAGCTCAAATTGAACTTACATGCAAAGGGAACTTTGACCGAACCCTACAAGCTTCTTCAATGGTGATTTCCTTTTTCAATTTTCGATGGTGACCCCATTTGGAAGATGATACTATGTTTTATTTATTACCTTTTAACTTATCTTTATTAATTTACAACTTTAACCTTATTATAATCTTATAATTTAACAAATTAAAATAACTTTAACCGTCCATTTACAATTAATATGGTCCAATTTCCTTATAAGTCCTCTCCTTTTAATGATTAAACCATTTAATTATTGTAATCCAATAGTGACTAGATTTTACACCTTTTACGATTTAGTTCTTTTTATTTAATTAACTATTTAAACGTTAAAATTTTTTAACGAAACTTTAATACAACCTTAATAACACTCTGTAAACATTTAATAAAATATTTACGACTTAGTTTTTAGAAACAAGGTCTCGATATCTCATTTTCTAAAATCACTTGACTTTAGGGTCATACGACTTGAACCTAATTATTTGTTCAATTAGCACAAATTGCCATTTAAAAATTTTATTTTAATACTATATTTGACTCGTAAATTTTAAATAATAACATTTACAAATTTACTCGTCGAATTTATAACTCTGAAACCACTGTTTCTGTCACTACTAAAAAATAGGTTGTTACATTAAATGATATTTATCGAAATTTTATTTCTTTGACGTTTTTCCTATGCTGTTAATTTCTAAAGGTTAAACTTTATTATTTATTTATATTCTTATTACTTTATCATTAAGAAATTTTATTCATTAAAATAATTTTTTATTTATTTTAATACAAATTCTATTACTACCTATAACCCTTTAAGGAGAATGATATACGCTTGAGTAGTGATCGATTTCGCTTCTCAATTGTAACTAAGGGTGGGTTTGGGACGGCGGTGTGGTGCGGTGCGGTGCGTTTAGCTTACTTTTTGTCTCACGCTACAGTATCGCTACAGTATCTAATCTCACCGCCACCGCTGTTTTTACACTAACCACAGGTAAACGCACCGCCCATCCAAACTCACCCTAAGTTCAGGCACAATCTATTATTCACTTAAAACTTTTATTTGTCAATTAATAAAATTATTTGGGTTATCTATACAATTAGTCACCCAACTATTAATTATTTCTATTTTGGTCATTAGGCTATAAAAAAAATTATTTTCATCACTAACGTTATCATCTGTTTATGTTTTGACCACCCTTTATTAAACCATTAACGAAAATGATGATGTGGTCTTTTTTTAAATTGACATTATCGAGACCCTTTTTAAATCGAGTTTTTCGAAAATGGGAATCGATTTTAAGAAAAATGAAAATGGGAGTTGCCACCAATCTTTTTAGGTGTGATTGGATCACCTTTAAAACATTTTGTTTTAAAATCATTAGTTTTGGTCTACGAAAGTCGAGAAAACAGATTCGGGGGTCCGTTACATATGAGGAAGGGTTAGCACCCTCGTAATGCCCAAAATTGGTACCTAATTGATTATCAAAATGTCTTTAATGTCGAAAATTTGAAAATTTTAAGATGCAATCCTCTTTTAATATTTTTGGTTTTGAAAACTAGGGTTCACTTATATCAAATAAATCAAAATATTACATCCAATAAGTTAGGACACAATATTTTTAAGATACTTGACACTAAGTTAGCCCCCTTTTTTGAAATCCCCATCTCAAAACAACAAAACGCCATATCTAGTGAGTTAGGACATATTGCTTTAAAATTCCAAGACAGTTGCTCGCGTTTTGAAAACCTTTAAAAACTTAGAAGGGTACTTAATTATTCGAACTCAACGAGAAAAGTCGCAACCCAATAAGTTAGGGCACTACTTTTTATCGAAGTTTCCAAACGCCAAGATTGCCTTTATATTTTTTGAAAAACTTCAGAATTTTGTTTTTTAATTAATGCATGAGGAATCACATTATCATTATGGAGTAGAATATTGCAATAATAAGTGAATAAAACATGCATTTAAATAATGCAATGGCAATAATACAAAAATCATATACTAGATACAAACATATTTAAAATTACATAACATCATTTATACAAAGATACACATAGCTTATATTGAAGATGGATAAGCAAAACATACAAGTATATGTAGTAATAACTAAGAAATGATGCATGATACACAATTAAAAAGAAATATAATATCAATATACATGTTCATAAAATAAAACATTAAATAATAATTGAAAATAACATTTAATACATAATTACATATACAATATAAAATACATAAAAGAATTAGTATATACATAAATATAAAATAAAGTGATTAATTGTTAACCAAATATACTTATAATACAAATAAAAATATGATATTTAACAATAATTTTAAAATAGTATTTAATATACAAGATATAATATATAATACAAAATTTATAAAAGAATAATAATTATATAAAATAAAATATATCGATTTTTTAAAAAATTAATATACATAAAATAAATAAATATATAAATAGTATAAAAGTAATTATAAAAAATTATAAAAAATTATAAAAAATATCATATAATAAATAAATGCATAATCAATGATGAAACATGTATATAATATAAGTCAAAAATAATAATTTACAAATAATAATATAGTGTGTAATATAAGACATAAATATATAATATACATAACATATAAAAAAATAGTAACATATAATAAATGTTATATAATAAAATATAATATATATATATATATAGGAAAATAATATATGATAAAGGATTTTAAATGTATGCATGGTATTTTAATAATAATATATATATAGTTTTATCAAAAATAAATAAATTGTATATATATATATAAAAATAAAAATAAAAAGAAAGGGCTAAAATTTAATTTAAATAAAATTATAAAGCTAATTTGTAAAATAGTAAAAATTATGGGCCTGATTTGAAATGTGCGTTAAATTCAAAGGACTCACTGGGCAATTTGCCCTAATCCCAAAACGACACCGTTTCCCTTAATGTGGTTTTAAGAACACTGTGAGGGTTAAATTGAAACAGAATTGAAACATTAGGGCCAAATTACAAATAAATATTAATGAAATTATGAATAATAAAATAGGAGGACCAAATGAGCAATTAGCCCAATTCTAAAAAACACGCGGATCCTCCCCGGGTAAACGGGTCAACACGCGGATCCTGGGGCTTCAAAACATCGTCGTTTTAAGCTTATCAGACTAAGCTAAAATGGTGTCGTTTTGTTGGGGCCATATAAACCAAAAACTAAAGCCTAAAATCATTTGAAACTTCGTTTTAAGAAAAAAAACACAAAAAATCTTCTGAAGAGGACTAGGGGCTGGTCATCAGAGTTCTGTGGAGTCTCCGTCCACCGGTTCCCACGCGCCCACACGCCGCCACGCACGGTGTTCAGAGGGTTAAAAACCCTCCCCTTTTCAAGCGTAATACAGGTAATGCTTTTTCCTTTTTAAAACCTCAACAATTTCTGCTTAGAACGATTTATATATGCATGCTAAAATAAGAACAAAGTACATGATTAAATCACCTTTTAGAAACTGTTTGTACTTCTCTGAACGAATATATGTAAGTATATTTCTATTCTGTTAAAAATTCGGTCCCTTTACATTGTTTTGACTTGGGCTTTTATAGCCATTGTTGCTATTACATAGACTAGGAAAGAAATCTTTTTATCTCTTTCCATATTTGGTTTTGTTTGCTTTGTGGCTCTTTCCTTCTTTTGCAGGTGTTCGCGAGAAATCCGGTGAAGACGAAGGCCTGCTGATGGTCTAACGGTGGCATTGATATCGGCGTGACTCAGAGCCTGGAATCGTGGCCCCGCTGGAGGGTAGCTGGAACGACAGAAACTGAAGGGTCTTTTGGAACCTTCTATTTGCGACGCGAGGAGAAAGGCAGAAACCCTAGGGTTTCCTATCTTGGTGCAATAAGCTGGGCCAGTTGGGCTATTTTAAGTTTGGGCTAGCCTGGTAGATGAGTTAAACTGTGTAATGTTAACTGTAATTGGGTCACGGGTGTAAGTGGGTCTGCTGGGTAGCTTTAGGCCTGCAGGGTAGTAACATGGACTTGGACTGTTTAATAAATAAATATTTATTTATCTATCTATTTTTATTTGGGTTTTAAGGCCCGATTAAATTTGGGCTATTACAGCTGCCCTTCTTTGCTTATTGCTGTCTAACAGGAATTAAGCAAAGACTCATAGAAAGACCAAATTTGACCCGCCCTATCAAATCATGGTATTCAATTTTCTTTATGATGCCATATTGATATCTTTGATCTGCTCTCCGCCGAACAAAGAGATGCCGAATCTGCTTCTTCGATATGTAGAGATGCCAAATCATCTTGGATCTAGCTTCAGTGAAATTATCTGATGGTGTGACCTGCTATGTATCTGCTCCCCGTTGAAGTGGAGATGCCTGACTTCGATTTGTTCTCTGACAATACAGAGACGACAAATCATCTTAGATTTGCTTTATCATAAACAGGTGAAAGCCAAATCAGCTATGTCTTCAATTTGTTCCTTGTAAGCACAAGGATGCCAAACCATCTTGAGTCTGTTTGAAAACATCTGAGAGTCAAATCTGCTATGTTCTCGATCTGTTTCTTGTAAACACAAGAATGCCAAATCATCTTGGATCTTGCTTCAGTATAAACATCTGAAGGTTAGATCTACTATGTGTCTGCTCTCCATCAAAATGGAGATGCCAAACTTCGATTTGTTATCTGACAATACAGAGACGACAAATCATCTTAGATTTTCTTTATCGTAAACACGTGAAAGCCAAATCAGCTATGTCTTCGATTTGTTCCTTGTAAGCACAAGGATGCCAAACCATCTTGAGTCTGTTTGAGAACATATGAGAGTCAAATCTGCTATGTCCTCGATTTGTTTCTTGTAAACACAAGAATGCCAAACCATCTTGGATCTTGCTTTAGTATAAACATCTGAAGGTTAGATCTACTATGTGTCTGCTCTCCGTCGAAATGGAGATGCCAAACTTTGATTTGTTCTCTGACAATACAGAGACGACAAATCATCTTAGATTTGCTTTATCGTAAACACGTGAAAGCCAAATCAGCTATGTCTTCGATTTGTTCTTTGTAAGCACAAGGAAGCCAAACCATCTTGAGAACATCTGAGAGTCAAATCTCCTATGTCCTTGATTTGTTCCTTGTAAATACAAGAATACCAAATCATCTTAGATCTTTTTCAGTCTAATCATCTGAAGGTTAGATCTGCCATGTATCTGCTCCCCATTGAATGTGGAAATGCTAGACTTCGATTTCTTCTCTGACAATACAGAGATACCAAATCATCATAGATTTGCTTCATCGTAAACACGTGAAAGCCAAATCAGCTATGTATTCGATTTGCTCCTTGTAAGCACAAGGATGCCAAATCAATTTGAGAACATCTGAGAGTCAAATCTGCTATGTCCTCGATTTGCTCCTTGTAAACACAAGAATGCCAAATCATCTTGGATCTACTTTAGTATTAATATCTGAAAATGAGATCTGTTATGCTACAGCCTATTAACCTACTACTTAGGGGATTAAGACGCATTTTCTTTGATAACCTGTAGAATGATTATGCGTGATAATTAGGATGCCATGATCGAAGTGAGTCGAATATTCCTAATTAAACATGCCATGATGCAAAAATGCTATGAATATGACTCCTATCCTAGATGTCATTATTTTGTTTTGCTCAGCCTGTAGGCCTATTCCCTTCCCCCGATGCTACGATCCACTGAGACTATCTGTAAGACAATTTTTCCTTAAAATTGAATCGTTGGTTTTGTCCATTCCCCTTTTGGAAGAAAGAAATTCCTCGAGTTCCTTCATCCCTTACTTATATGAATTTCTCGAACAATTGTCCTGTTTTGGTTTCTTGCATTATCTAGAAATTCCAAAGTAATGTACAAAACTTCGTTTGTGAAGATATTTTAGTTCATCTATCATTATTTCAATGCAACATACTTAAAGAATAATGGAAAATGAACAAATCCTTAAGAATAATTAGATTTGAATGAATTTTTAACAATACAAAGGAAATAAATCTGATAGCATATCTTTGAGAAGAAATAGAATCTAAAGATAGCCAACAGGATAAAAGTTAGATGCTCCAGATATCGCGCTTGAGCGTCTATACACCTAGCTCTATGAAATATTTCTTGAGTTTGACATGTGTTTAGAAGATCCAAATTACTTTATTGATGCCCCAATATACAACTAAGTCAGATATGGCAAGATTGCTGTTATGCCCTTCAAAATTTGAACTGCCCTTTCGGGTTTTCAACTCAAAACCCTTTTGGTCACAAGGCACCCTTTACAGGTTTTCACCTTAGCCTCTCTATTTCTTTTTTTTTTTTTGAAAACTCAAGGCGCCCTTTGCGGGTTTTCACCTTGGATTCTCTTCTCCTTTAGACAAAGTACTTTTTGACTGAGTCTGAGTTCACTGGATTGGATAGGCTCTTCCCATCCATTTTTGTCAAAATTAATGCACCACCAGAGAAAGCTTTCTTTACAACGTACGGCCCCTCCCAATTCGGTATCCATTTTCCCCTAAAGTCTTTTTGAATAGGAAAGATCTTTTTCAGCACGAGGTCCCCCTTATAGAATTCCCTTGGACGAACTTTTTTATCATAAGCTCACATCATACGCTTCTGATACATCTGACCATGTCAGATGGCTCTCAGCCTCTTTTCCTCAATCAAGTTTAACTGATCATACCGGGATTGAACCCATTCAGCTTCATCCAACCTTATCTCTGTCAAAATTTGGAGAGAAGGTATTTCCACTTCAATAGGCAACACTGCTTCCATCCCATAAACTAACGAGAATGAGGTTGCCCCAGTAGAGGTTCTGACAGATGTTTGATAGGCCAAGAGTGCAAACGGTAGCTTCTCATGCCAATCTCTATAAGTCTCAGTCATCTTTCCAACTATTTTCTTAATGTTCTTGTTGGCGGCCTCCACTGCCCCATTCATTTTTGGACGATAGGGAGAAGAATTGTGATGCTTGATCTTGAATTGATCGAAAACCTCTGCTATCATTTTGTTATTCAAATTCAATGCATTGTCAGATATGATCTTCTCAGGCATTCCATACCGATGAATGATCTCCTTCTTCAAAAATCGACTTACAGCTGACTTAGTAACATTCGCATAAGAAGCGACCTCTACCCATTTTGTGTAGTCAATTACCACAAAGATAAACCAATGTCCATTCAAAGCTTTTGGCGATATCGGTCCAGTGACATCCATGCCCCACATGGAGAAGGGCCATGAAGAAGTCATAACATGTAAAGGTAAAGGTGGTATATGAATTTTGTCCCCATAAATCTAACACTTATGGCATTTTTTGGCATAGTTGATACAGTCCCCTTCCATAGTAGCCCAATAATAGCCAAACATCATTATTTGCCTTGCCATCATGAACCCATTTGCATGCATCCCACATACTCCTTCATGAACTTCTTCTAAAATCAGCTTAGCTTCCACAGCGTCAACACATCTCAAAAGTACTTGGTCTTTCCTTCTCTTGTACAGGATATCCCTGTCCAAGACATAGTCACAAGCTAACCTTCTCAAAGTTTGTTTGTCATTTTCAGTAGCCTGTTCTGGATATTTACGATCTCTTACATATCGCAATATATCCTGGTACCAGGGATTATTATCCTTTTCTTCATCTTCAATGTTACAACAGCTAGCTGGAGCCTCATAACACTCATTTGAATTGGTCTCACCTCTTCCTCTTTATTTGCCTTAATCATTGAGGCCAAGGTTGCTAAAGCATCTGCCATCTGATTTTCGTCTCGTGGAAGATAATTGAAGGTGATGTCATCAAACTCCTCAAGTAACCCCAAGACTACCTTTCAGTAATTGATCAATTTAGAGTCCCTTGTCTCCCATTCGCCTCTAAGCTGATAAATTACCAACGCAGAATCCCCATATACTTCTAGGGTTTTTATACCTCGCTCTATGGCTGCTTGAAGTCCCATGATGCATGCTTCATAACTTCGTACAATCAAAGTCCAACTTACACGTAAATGGGTAATGATCACCTTTGGGGGATACCAAGACTGCCCCAATTCCGTTTCCAACTGCATTAGAAGCCCCATCAAAATTAAGCCTCCATGGAGAATCTTCGGTCATTGCTATACACATTAACTCCTCATTTGGAAAATCAAAGTTCAATGGCTCAAAATCCTCTAGAGCTCTACTGGCCAAGAAGTCAGCTACCGCACTTCCTTTTATAGCCCCATCAAACTCTGAAAGCAAAATTTTCCATCTCACCATTCTCCCATTTAGAGCCGTTGACTCCATCATGTACTTCAATGGATCAAGCTTTGAGATGAGCCAAGTGGTATGGTATAGCATGTACTGTCTTAATCTTCGAGTTGTCCAAATTAGCGCACAACACAACTTCTCAATTGGGGAATATCTCATTTCACAGTCAGTAATTTTTTTACTAAGATAATAAATTGCCTTCTCCTTTTTCCTTGACTCGTCATGTTGACCAAGCACACATCCCATAGAATTACTGAACACTGACAAGTACAGTATTAACGGTTTATCTAGGCTAGGTGGGGATAATACCAGAGCATTCAACAAAATACTGCTTGACCTTTTCAAAAGCATTCTGGCATTCTTCATCCCAAGTACCTTGATTGTGCTTTCTGAGGAGACGAAAGATAGGATCGCATTTTTCGGTCAGTTGTGAAATGAACCGAGCGATGTAATTCAATCTTCCTAGGAATCCTCGAACTTCCTTCTGAGTACATGGTGGAGGTAACTCTCGTATGGCTCTGACCTTGTCTGAGTCAACTTCAATTCCCTTTTCACTGACTACGAAGCCTAATAACTTTCCCGATCTGGCTCCAAAGGTACACTTTGTTGGATTGAGCTTCAACTGAAATTTTCTCAACCTCAAAAACAGTCTTCTTAAGACCTCAATGTGCTCTTTTTCTGTACACGACTTGGCAATCATATCATCAACATACACCTCAATATCCTTATGCATCATGTCATGAAACAAGTTCACCATGGCTCGTTGGTATGTTGACCCTACGTTCTTCAATCCAAACGGTATTACTTTGTAACAAAAGGTGCCCTACAAGGTTATGAAGGTAATTTTATCCATGTCCTTTGGATGCATCTTTATCTGATTGTATCCAGAGAAGCCATCCATGAAGGAGAACAACAAATATCCCGCTATGTTGTCTACTAAAGTGTCAATGTGTGGGAAAGAAAAATTATCCTTTGGGCTTGCTTTGTTCAGATCTCTGTAATCAACACACATTTGTACCTTCCCATCCTTCTTAGGAACAGGCACAATGTTAGCTACCCATTCAAAGTACTTCACTTCTTGCAAGAATCCAGCGTCAAACTGCTTCTTGACTTCATCCTTTATTTTCAGAACAATATCCGGCCTTATTCTTCACAACTTCTATTGGACTGGCTTACAATCCTGTCTTATCGGAAGACGATGTCTACAATGTCAGTATTCAATCCGGGCATATCCTAATATGTCTAGGCAAAAATATCTTTGAACTCTCGAAATAACTCAACTAGAGCATGCCTTGTGTCCTTGGTAATCAGTGTTCCAATTTTCAACTCCTTCCCTTCCTCTAGGGCTATATTCTCTGTTGCCTCTTTTTCATGTGGCATGATTTGTTTCTCCTCCTGTTTCACCATTCTTAACAGATCGAGAGATACGTCACAATCTTGAACATCCTCAAAATCCTGAGGTTCCTCTAAACATATGTCTTGCTCGCAAGAAAAATTAGGAGCGGTAATATCAGTGCTCATATCATTGATATCTAAGGACCTGCAAGGGTATGAAAGAATATACAAAGAATGAATGAATCTAAGAATGATTGTTTATGTGCTATGAATAAAAGAATAAGAATTGCCAAAATTTAAAAGAATATTGGTTGATAAAAAGTGAAACAATACTCGTTTAAATTGATGAAAGTTATGTTTTATTTAAATAATAATAGATGAAACATAAGCCTATTTTCACAAATGTAATCTTACTACTCCTAGGCTTTAGAGCAATAGACATGTTTCGAGCATTACTCTGAAAAATTCCTAAAGACTACAGGAAGGTCCTCCGCAGTCCAATTCTTCAGAGAGCTCCCCGATTCGTAAGGGCAAATGCCATCGAGCTTCTTTGCTCCAATCTCTCATTATGTACAATGTTGATCTGATGACTTTCTTCCATCAATAATCCTCCTGACTTAAAGGATTTGGATATAAGTGGGAATGTCATCAGTTCCCACTCCACTTCTCCTCTGTTCAAACGCGCCTTTCTTCTCGCTTGGCGCTTCTTAATTTCTTGCCTCTTTTGCCTATGGTCTCGCTTGAAGCCCAAACCAAAGTGATCTTTCTTCTCAATCAACTTTGGGATTTGAATCCCTCCTTGCAACTGTCTTCCTAGTCCTTTCCCTGGCAATGCTCCCTTCCCATCATCATTTGCAGGGCCATCCTTGTAGCTCTAGACATTTTGGGTACCGGCACCTCTCTTCCTTCCAAAATGAAGGTTGCATTAACGATTTCCAAAGAGCGGAAAGAACACTCAATAGCCTCTTCATTTGTCTCGACATAAGGGGCCTTGCTGGTCACAGCTACTATGATGTCTTCCTCCGTATTGATGGTTATTAAGCGTCCATCTGTCACTAACTTCAATTTTTGGTGTAATGAAGAAGGCACCGCTCCTGCCGAGTGTATCCAGGGCCTCCCAAATAAACAATTATAGGAGGGCTTGATATCCATCACCAAGAAATCAACTTCATAGATATTTGGCCCAATCTCCATGGGGATGTTAATTCGTTCCATCACTTTTCTTTTTGTTCCATCAAAGGCTCTTACCACATTGTGACATGTCTTCATATGCGAACTGTCAATGGGTAATCTGTTTAATATGGATAATGGAAGGACATTCAAAGCAGACCCATTATCAACAAGTACACTTGGAAGTGTGTATCCTTTCCACTGAGTTGTGATGTGCAAGGCTTTGGTTGACCCTATGCCCCCAGGTGAAATTTCATCATCATTAAAGCAGATGAAATTGTCAGCACTGATGTTATTTATCAATTGGTCCAACTTATTCATAAATATGTCGTGGGTGACATACGTTTTGTTAAGTACCTTCAACAATACATCCCAATGCACCTCGGAACTTAGAAGTAAAGCTAATACTGATATACGTGCCGGTTGCTTTCGCAATTACTCGACCACGCTATATTCACTATGCTTAAGGAACTTTAGAAATTCCTTAGCCTCCTCCTCTCTTACCAGCTCATTGATGATCTCAACATCCTTTGTTTTGGCGGGCTCCACTCTAATAACCCCGGTCATAACGCTTCCCACTTCGTGTATGGGAACCTTCATTTTGCACGCCTTTAGACGTACTGGCTACACTTTCTCCCTGGGAAACTGTTACACTACAGTCATAGCTCCATGGCACCCTCTTATCATCCTTATAGGAGAAAGGAGTGGGTTTATGGATAATGACCTTGGGCACTGTTGGCATCCCTACTTCATTATTCCCTGGCAAGGAAATAATAATTCTTGGTCGGCTGGTTCCTTGTTGTTCACCTTCCAGTGCATTTATTTCTCTTTTATAAGAGCTACCTTTAAAAATTTGTAGCTCTTTATTATCAATGAAGCCTTGCATTAAGGCTTTGAATTCTTCACAATTTTGGGTCTCATGACCCTCTTTCCCATGGAACTTACAGTAGTTCCCCGTTTCTTCTCTTTCTTTCTCAGAGGTTATCATCCCTCTCTTCACCATTTCTCTCCAAACTATCCTCAAAGGCATCTTTACCTCCGCAACATTTTCCTTCATTCTTCTTTCACTAGCTTCGCCAATGGCATTCACTCCTTGATTGTCATAGTTTGGAAAAGGGTTCTCAGTATTTGGGGTACTATCAAATTTCAAAACCCCGTTCTTAATCAACCTCTCTACGACTTTCTTGAATCCGGTACAGTTCTCAATTGAGTGCCCTGATATTCCAGCATGGTACTCGCATCTGGCATTTGCGTCATACCATTTAGGATATGGAGGCTGTAATGGTTTCAAGTGGAAAGGGGCTATAGCATGCGCATCATATAAGCTTTAATAAAGTTCCCAATACGTCACAAGTATAGGCATAAATTGCATCCTCTCATGCCTGGTGCCAAATTCCTGCCTTTGAGAGCCCTGTTGCCCAACTGTGGCTATTTTGGGTTGACTAACCGTAACTGCTTTCGAGTTGAAACTACTTGTATTGTTTACCTCATTATCTTTCCTTCTTGGGGCCGATCTTTTAGCTGCTTCCCCCTCAATTTTTCCACCCCTTATGGCATTTTCTATCATCTCTCCTGCCATAACTATATCTGCAAAACTTTTGGTAGTGTTCCCAATCATATGAGTAATGAATGGAGCCTTCAAAGTGTTGATGAATAACATGGTAGTCTCCTTCTCTAACAGTGGTGGTTGAACCTGCATTACTACCTCCCTCCAACATTGCGCGTACTGCCTAAAACTCTCATTAGGCTTCTTCTCCATGTTTTGTAGAGTAATCCTATCGAGGGTCATGTCAGTCACATGATTGTACTGCTGTATGAAGGCTTGCACAAGATCCCTCCATGAATTTATTCTGGCCTGGCTCAACTAATTGTACCACCTGGCTGCCGCTCCCACTAAACTATCTTGAAAATAATGGATCAACAGCTGGTCATTGCTTACATACCCAGTCATCCTTCTGCAGAACATTGTGATGTGGGCCTCCGGGCAAGTAGTACCATTGTACTTCTCAAACTCCAGAATCTTGAATTTGTGAGGCAACTCTAGGTCTGGGACTAAACTTAAATCTTTGGCATCAATCCCATGATGATTGCCGGCACCTTCCAAAGTCTTGAATTTTCCTTCCAGCCATCTACAGCGTTCATCTAACCATCTTGCAGCTTCGGCTTTCAAATCCTCCTTTTCCACCATATCTAGATCAGGGACGAGAGGATTGGTAGGGCTATCACCTAAATTGAAACCCAAGCCGTTTGGGTAATTCATATGGATCCCAGCATCAACTGGCCCATGTTGAGGCCTCACAGTGACCGATGGTCTTCTAGGAGGTGCTTCAGTTTGCAATGGCACATGAGGCGGAGTGAAACCCGGAGGATGATCCTCACCCTCCTCACCAGCGATAGCCATGGGGGCTTTCCCTTTATCAGTGGCCCTTAAAAGCTGAGCCATTTCAGCCATCATATTCCTCTAAGCCTCCAGCATCTGCTCCCTCATGTCATTCTGCATCTTGGCCAACTGCTCTTGCAATTGGTCTTGCATATCCTTTTGCAACTGTTCGAACCTTTGATCCATACTCTTAGTTTTAGTGCGAGTGCTGTAAGGATGTGTGATTTCTAGATTTTCTTTTCTACCTTTAGAAATAAACTTCAACTAATTAGGGTCTTTCTATATCCTTGAATGCATATGATGTGATGTAATGCAAATGCATGAATGCAAAAAGGCATCGATCTCAATTCAATCTCATTTAGAAAACTTTATTTAGAAAAAGAATATCTTTACATATAAATGGATTACAAGTACGCTTTCGCCCTAATGCCCAAAGTTTTAACTCTTTCTAATAAAAGGGCTAACTCTCGTCCTATATCCGACGACGATCCACACATCAAACTCAATACATCAGCTCGTATTGCCAAGTCTTGCACATATTCTGCAACCTCTCGAATCTGGGCTACGGCTTCACCTATGACGTGATCCCTTTCTATGACCTGTCCTCTAGACTGATGAAGTTCTTCCTTCAGATAATCTTCTCGCGCTTCGAGCTGCTCAATCCAAAGTTTACCATTATGCACTGCCACTTCCAAACCTTCAACCTTACTTTTTAGTTCTTTTAACTCGACCGTAGAGTTATGGTTTCGATGCCAACGAAGAGATCTTCCAAGCTCAGTTACCTTGGTCTTCAACCCTTTATTTTCTTTCTCTAATGCCAAATTTTGCGACTGCATTTCTTGGAACCTTTTCTCCCAATACTCGGCCCTAGCTTTTTCCTCTTGGACCTCCTTCTGCAATTGATCTGAAGACCCTCCTACTCTCGCTCTCCTCAAGGATACTTGTTCCTTTTTGTAATGTTCTTTCAAATCATCTTTGTCCTCCTCAATCTTCCTATTTTCTTTCCTTTCTTTCTTGACCTCCATCTTTTGAACATCGACATCTAAGCTCAAGTACATCTTTTCTTCTTCAAGTTTTGCTATCCTCTTCCCAAGCTCCAAGTTCCTTCTCTCAAACTCTTGCTTCATGATTTATAGCTCTGTGGGCATCATTCGCAAATATTCCTCTATCGGTCGAGCTCCTTCCCCACTTGGCTTAGGGATGTTATCATTAATCCTTCTGCTTCTCCATTCGACATATTTCGGTGTTGTAGCAGGGCTAATAGCTACTCCTTTCAACTGACAAGTCTTGTTCCAAGCACTAGAAACCTCGCTAACCTTCCTCTTGTAATCGGCTCCCTTGTATAAAAACTCACTTTGAGCCAATCCATGAGTCGCTGGTACGAACTGTCTCAATCCGTACTGCCTTAGCACGAGCAAAGGGGCGTAACCAATGGTACCCCAAATTCCCAATAGAGGAACCCAATCGAAACTGCCGCATCGGTAAAGAATCTCACCAGGAATCATCCACGGAGCCTTCCACTCAACATCTTTCGACTGAAGGTTCTGAAGTAGCACTATCCAATTCTTTTCTGGAACATCAGCTCTCTTAGTTGAAGTTACTATGTCCTTTAACAGTGAATAATCCTCAAAGAAGACCCGACAAACCACGCTATCTATCAATCGGAAATGGTCAGAGAACCAAGCCGTAAGTAATCGAGCACGCCCTATAAACCCGCTCGCACTCACCCCTCCTACATGCTCCCAAGGATCTGAATGTCTCATGAAGATCGCAGGGACAAGTGACCCTTTTGTTTGAGTCGATGAAAAGATCCGTGGTCGCCTCGTCCACATATCCCAAAGCCTAGGAAAACCATCACCCATACAAAAACCTAAAGCAAAAACATCTACCTTTTTCGTCTCATCAGGGTGTGTCAAAATCAGATCTTTCAAAGCATCCCACAAAATGTACTTGCACTCACCTTTTTTTTTAATTCTAGCCGTGATCCACTACTCGCTCATCCCCGTAATAGTCATTAATTTCTTCCAAAAGGTAGGGACACAAGCAGCTCGAGAATAGATCCTATCAACCTAAAACTTGGGACAACGAAGTAAGGCAGTGTACTCCTCCATGGTAGGTATCAAGTCTACTTCCCCAAAAGTGAAACAACTGTACGCCAGGTTCCAAAACTGAGCAAGGGCTCGGAACAAGTGCTCATCTATCTGAACATCAAGCAAGTAAGGCAAATCTCTGTAATTATCGTAAAATAACTGCTTTGTCTCATTGCCCCACTGATCCCAAATTTCCTTAAGCTCTTGGAGATTATTCTATGTGACACTAATACGAGTATAATCTGATAACTCTGACATATATCCCACAGATATACTATCTCCCTTTTCTAGTTGAGCTTGCTCAGACCATCTATGGACGTTAGCGTTGCGCTCTACTCTATCAAGAAGTCCGTTCTCCATAATAAAACTCTCTAAATTAGAAACTGACCGTGAATCGATACCTTCTAAATGCTAAATGTCATGCAAACAAAAGAAAAATAATAGTCAGTATCACATGATATCAATAAATCTCAACAATAATTTATAAGGGTAATATCTAAAGTTTAACCCTAACTAAGTTGGGTTCTTACAGTTTTTTCTATATCAGGTTGGTTCTAAAGTTTGAGATACCTGAACCAGCAGATTCCTTCATCCTCGTCCATTATAGGTTCATTTTGTCGAGACCATTTTTAAATCGAGTTTTTGGAAAAGGGGAATCGACTTTAAGAAAAACAAAAACGGGAGTCGCCACCAATCTTTTTAGGTGTGATTGGATCACCTTATAAAATGGTTTTTTTTAAAACATTAATTTTGGTCTGCGAAAGTCGAGAAATGGATTCGGGAGTCAGTTACATACGAGGAAGGGTTAGCACCCTCGTAACTCTCAAAAATTGGTACGTAATTGATTATCAAGTGTTTTTAATGTCGAAAATTTAAAAGTTTTAAGATACAATCCTCTTTTTTAATTAGAGTGTTTTAATTTGAAAAATTAAGGATCACTTATTTCAAACGAGTCAAAACATCACATCCAAAGAAGTTAGGACGCAACATTTTAAAACCTTCAAACTAAGCTCGTCTTTCAAAAATTTCTATCTCAAAAACAACAAAACGCCATATCCAGTAAGTTAGGACACTATGTTTTGAAATCTCAAAATAATTGTTTAAGTTTTGAAAACTCAAAATCACTTAGAAGGGTGCTTGACTATTCGAATTCAACGAGAAAAGTCACAACCCAATAAGTTAGGGCACTACCTTTCTCGAAGTTTCCAAACATCAAGCATTGCCTTTTATTTAATTTTTTTAAAAAAAACCTTGGAATATTATTTTAAATGACGTTTTAGGATGACATATTAATGCATCATGAAGCATAGATGTACAAAATATTCTAACATTTCCATTCAAACATAAATAATATCATTAAGACAAAACTAAATAACATGAACATACGTTTAATGAAAAACAATCATACTAGGGTAAATATAAGATAATAAACAAATAAAAACATGAGTAAACTAAAAGAAAAGCATAATACATGCAAAAATTATAGAAGAATATATATCATAAAATAGCACATAAAAGAAATAATTAAACATAGCATATAAAAAAAATGAAACTATGCACAAATAAGATAAATGAGATACACTAAAAAAATGAATAAATAGAACATTTACAAATTATAAAAATATAATGCAATAGTTTAAAATACATGAAATGATAATATAATATATATATACATGCATAGAAAATATATATTTGAAAATAAACTATATAAAAAGGTTAAATATTATAATATATAAAATACATAATCAAATGTATAAAAGATAGGAATAAATATACATATTTGAAAAATGAAGAAATTAAAATAAAAAAAAGTTGAAAAACTAAAATAGACGAAGAATAAAATAAGAACAAACCACAGAGAGTAAGAACGCAAGAGGGAGAGAAATTTGAGTGAATGCTCTTAAGAATTCTTATTGCTTCCTCAAAACTCCCGTCCTTACAATGAAGGGAGAGGCCTCTATTTATAGTTGAGCCTCCTTAAATCCAACGGTACAGATTAATTACATCAACGGTTAAGATTAAAGGATATCTACAAATTAAATCTCCAAGATTACAAGATCATATCTTCAAGATTGTATATCATATCTAAGATTGCAATCATATCTAAGATTGTAATCATATCTAAGATTTTATCATATCTAAGATTGCAATCATATCTAAGATTGTATCATATCTAAGATTGCATATCATTGAAGATTATATTTCCATATGAGTCAAGCTTGTAGATGGACCTTAAATCTTTTCAAGTAATGGGCCCTTCCGATCGGGCCAAATTATATTTATAATTCTGGATTGAACCTTGGACTTCGTTTTTTTTTGGGTTTATTATTTTTTTGTTTTTAGACTTATTTCTGGGCCCGGGCAAAATTGAGTGTCTACACCTGCCCCTCTTTGCTCATTGCTGTGTAACAGGAATAGAGCAAAGACTATAAAAGGACCAATTTTGCCCGGGCTCACCGAGTCTTGAGATCTTGATCCTTGATCTTCTTTAAATGGCCTCTTGACGGCTTCAATCTGCTTCACTGCAACTCAAGAAGGCGATATCTGCTATCTTTGATCTGCTCTCCGTTGAACACAGAGACGCCAAATCTGCTTCTTTGATTTGTTCCCTGACAATACAGATATGCCAAATCATCTTAGATTTGCTTCAGCGTAAACACGTGAAAGCCAAATCTGCTATGTCTTCAATTCGCTCCTTGTAAGCACAAGGATACCAAATAATCTTGGATCTATTTGAGAACATCTGAGAGTCAAATCTGCTATGTCCTTGATTTGTTCCTTGCAAACACAAGAATGCCAAATCATCTTGGATCTGTTCCAGTCTAATCGTCTGAAGGTAAGTTCTACCATGTATTTGCTTCCCATCGAAGTGGAGATGCCAGACTTCGATTTGTCCTCTGACAATACAGAGATGACAAATCATCTTAGATTTGCTTCATCGTAAACACGTGAAAGCTAAATCAGCTATGTCTTCGATTTGTTCCTTGTAAGCACAAGGATGCCAAATCATCTTGAGTCTGTTTAAGAACATCTGAGAGTCAAATCTGCTATGTCCTCGATTTGTTTCTTGTAAACACAAGAATGCCAAATCATCTTGAGTCTGTTTGAGAACATCTGAGAGTAAAATCTGCTATGTCCTCGATTTGTTCCTTATAAGCACAAGAATGCCAAACCATCTTGAGTCTGTTTGAGAACATCTGAGAGTCTAATCGGCTATGTCCTCTATTTGTTCCTTGTAATTACAAGGATGCCAAACCATCTTGAGTCTGTTTGAGAACATCTGAGAGTCTAATCTGCTATGTCCTCGATTTGTTCCTTGTAAGCACAAGGACGCCAAACCATCTTGAGTCTGTTTGAGAACATCTGAGAATCTAATCTGCTATGTCCTCGATTTGTTCCTTGTAAGCACAAGGACGCCAAACCATCTTGAGCTGTTTGAGAACATCTGAGAGTCAAATCTGCTATGTCCTCGATTTGTTCCTTGTAAGCACAAGGATGCCAACCATCTTGAGTCTGTTTGAGAACATCTGAGAGTCTAATCTGCTATGTCTTCAATTTGTTCTTTGTAAGCACAATGATGCCAAACCATCTTGAGTCTGTTTGAGAACATTTGAGAGTCTAATCCGCTATGTCCTCGATTTGTTCCTTGTAAGTACAAGGATGCCAAACCATCTTAGATCTGCTTCAATATAAACATCTGAAGGTTAGATCTGCTATCTTTGATCTATTCCCTATAAAAACACAGGATGCCAAATCGCTATCTTCAACTCGTTCCCTATGAACATAGGGATGCCATACTGAAATCTTCGATCTGCTTCGCTGTAAGCATAAGAATATCAGATCTGCTATCTTCGATCTGTTCCCTATAAACACAGGGATGCCAAATCTTGTTTCTTTGATCTACATTGTCCCATAAAAGACATAACCTGTAGAATGCGTATGAGTTCATGCCTAATAATTAGGATGCTATGATCGAAGTGAGTCAAATTCTCCTAATTAGGCATGTTATAATGCAAAATGTTATGAATATAACCCTATTTCTGACATCATCACTTATTCATCTATCGAGCTTTCCACCTCATTCTTCTCGACATATCGATCATACTCGCTCAGATGCCTCGAATCTTCACCATCAATTTGGTCTACCGTATCATTCCCGAATGTTACGACCCACCAAGATGTTTATGAAATGATCCTTTCTTCGATCAATATTGCTTAAAACGCCCCAACTACCTTTTGGACTGAAGAAGAAAATCTCTCGAGTATCTCCAACCCATACATTGAGAATTCCTTAAACAATTGTCTTGTTTCAGTTTCTTGTATTATCTATAAATTTCTAGAGTAATATGCAAAACTTCATTTGTGAAGATATTTTAGTTCATCTATCATTATTTCAATGCAACATGCTTTATGAATAATGGGAGACAAATAAATTGATCTTGAGGATAATTAGATTTGGGCAAATTATTGGAAGGAATGCAAAAAGATTAACCTGAGAACATATCTTTGCGAAGAAAAAGAATCCAAAGATAGTAAATAGGACAGAAAACAGACGCCTCAGATATCACCGCTTGAGCGTCTATACACTAGCTCCATGAAGACTTTCTTGAGTTCAACATGTGTTTAAAAGACCCAAAGTACTTTGTCAATGCCCCAATATGCAACGCGCTTCACTCTTCATTGAATCAGATATAGCAAGATTACCGTGTGCTCTTTAAAATTTGAGCTGCCCTTTCGGGTTTTCAACTCAAAACCCCTTTGGTCTCAAGGCGCCCTTTGCGGGTTTTCACCTTGGCCTCTCCATTTTTCTTTTTCTTTTCTTTTTTTTCCTTTTTTTTTTTGAAATAGAAGTCCCAAAGTGCCCTTGCGGGTTTTCACCTTGGCTTCCCTTCTCCTTCAAACAAAGTACTCCTTGACCGAGTCTGAATTCGCTGGATCAAATAAATTCTTTCTATCCATTTCTTGTCAAAATCAGTGCACCTCTAGAGAAATCCCGCTTCACAACATATGGCCCTTCCCAATCCTTTTGCATGGGAAGGATTTCTTTCAGCACAAGATTTCTCTTACGAAATTCTTTTGGACGAACCTTCTTTGTCATAAGTCTGTGTCATCCATTCTTGGTACATTTGCTTAGGATGAATACTTTCAAGTTAAGTTTACTAGAGGTATTCAATTCTTGACTCCATCAAAGCTTGGAGGAAAAATCTTGATTCATAAACCCATGAGAAAGGGATTGCCCAGATGTGATCCCGGTATTTGTTTGTCAAACCCTATAAAAGATGGTTCAATGATTCTCACAGACAAGAATGAAGTTGCTGACTTTATCCTTCAACCTGGAAAGCTGAGGTACAGAGATTACTCCCGGAGCATACATCCCACCATGACTCGATGATGTTTCTGAAGCATCCCTAATCTTCATAAATTTTCCCCAACTGTGAAGCTGCCAAATGAGCGTAGTAAATAGGAGCCATAACAAATATGGCTGTGGTGCTCCTTTGATACATATAGGATAGAAAATGAACAAACTCTTGCAGATCATCAGCCGAAAACCCAGCCTGGTCTAAAAGAACATGATAGTGGGTCTGCCTCGTGATTCCAATCATTCCAGCATGGGTACCAAAGTAAAAATCATTGTTCTTTGGATGGCATACTTTATTGTCAATGACAAGCATTATGTAGCACATTGTCGGAGATCATTGCTTTGAAAAACTTGGTATGATGATTTTTCGTACAACAATAACCACAATCTTTAGGGTTCCACTTCTCGTCAAGGAACTTGCAAGCTTCAATAACTTGATCAAAACTTGATTGAATTGATACTCGCTAACCCCATCCCTAAAAATAATGATTTGATCAGGTTTCCTCTTCCCCAAACTTGTATAGAAGTCTAAGAGAGCTTCCTTCATGATACCGTTATCCACTTTGTCAGAAACTGGTTTTGAAGAAAGAATCTATCATTTTAAGCTTCAGAGATCGTGGTACTGATGCCCTATAGTTGAAATCAATGGCCACCGCTCGGAGCTCACTATCGCAGCCTATTGACGCACATCGATCGCTCAAAGAAAGCCAAATAATGCACCCATTCCAAGGATAATGGTTGGAACCTTTGAAAAAATTGGAATTGAAGGTGTTTACCCCAGCATAAGCATAGAGAATAGGCGGTAGTTTCTTATGCCAATTTTTACCAGTCTCGGTCATCTTCTGTAATTTGTTTTTTTCTTCTTTTTTCTTTTCTTTTGGCAACCTTTGTTGTACTATGGTATGGCGCATTATCTTTGAAAAGACTGCAAACTTTTGGCATTGTACGGTTATATATAATCTTTTTTTTTAAATGGATGACTTTTGACTTTGTAATATTGGCATATGAAGCTATCTCCCCCTCTTAATAGAGTAGTTAACGTCCACAAAGATGAGTCATTGTCAACTTGAAACTTTTGACGAGCTCGGGCCCATAACATACATGCCCCATAAGTCTTGACTCCTTTAAATTTGGCATTCATTGTACAACTGATGCGATCCCTTTCCATGGTGGACCAACAGTGCCCCAAAACCTCATGTTTATCCTGGCAATTGCAAATCCTCCTGCATGCGTCTTTGGACCACATTTTTGAGTTCCCATAATAGTCTCAACAAGGTCTTGTTTTGTCTCCTCAGCTAATTCTAATTTCACAATCTTTCCTTACTCTAAGGCTATATTTCCTACCACCACTTCATGGGGTAAAAACTATTTTCAACAAATTCAGAAACAAGTCACAATTTCTGTCACCTTCAAAGTACTAAGATTCCTATAAACACATATCGCACTCAAAAGGAACTCAATCAGAGTATCGCTTGCTGCGTGTCATTGATATCTAGGGATCTATAATAGGCACACAAAAGAATATACTAGGAATAAATGAATTCAAGAATGACTATTTACATGAAATGAAAATTTATAAAGAATGTTAAAGGTCAAAAGAATCAGAATGAAAGAATATTTACTCGGATAAATAATAAAAGTATGTTTTATTGAAAATAAAAATGTCCAACATGAGCCCACTTCTCAAAAGAAATCTCATTACTCTTAGGCTTTAGAGCAACAAGAGTGTTCTGAATATTACTCCGTAAAATTCCTAAAGATTACAAGAAGTTCTTCTGCAGTCCAATTGTTTAAAGAACTTCCCGGTTCATAAGGGCGAATGCCCTCAAGGTTTCATTGTTCAGTCCCTTCCTCATGTATGACATTGATGGGATGATTTTCATTTCCAAACACCCCCTTCTCCGGTAAGCTATCCTCCCGACACAAAAAAGTCGTGGATATGTAAGGAAACATCGTTAATTCCCATTCAACTTCTTTTTCACTTAGCCGTGACCCTCTTTTCTCTCTCTCTTTTTCTTTTCTTTTTAATAACTTTAACTAATTAGGTCTTTTTATAATTTAAATGCATATGATGCGATGTGATGTAATGCAAATGCATGAATGCAAAAAGTATCGATCTCGACTCAATTTCATTTAGAAAACTTTATTTAGAAAAAGAATATCTTTACATATGAATGGATTACAAATACGCCTTCATCCTATGGCCCAAAGTTTTAACTCAACAAAGCTAACTCTTGACAATGATCCGATCAGTAGCTTGTATTTCGTGCTCAATGTATCAGCTTGTACCTTCATGGTCCGTAAATGATCTACTACCATTCCGAATTTGAGCTATGGCTTCACCCATGAGATAATCCCTACATCTATGGACACCTCTTTCAATGTCTGTGAAGTTGTTCTGATTATCTTGAAAGAAAGATTGGCAAACAAGTGGGCATTCTGCGCTAACATGCTACCTTAAATGATATCCAACACCTTTAGTGTTTCTTGAGAGCTTTCAGATTCTCATCCACGCAAAGCATTTTGAAATGCTTACATAGGTATCTTTTCAAAGATAGTTAATTTCTACTTTAAAGGTCTTTTAAATGATATGGACTTCTTTAATCTCATCTTTTTGTGTCCATTTTGACAGATCATCAGGGCTTGCATTTCCATTATCTCTGATAACTGCAACATAGTAAACTCATGCTTGTTGTTTGGTCCTATAATAAATAAGCCTTTTACCATCATCGAAACAATTCTTCCCACCCCACTCACCTTTGTAGGTCCATGCATTCTGTCAATCACTTTCCTTCCAACACTCTTACCATCGACCATCTTCCTATGAAAGAGAAATGTTGTAATGGTGGAAATGTCCATCAATACTCTTCTTGTTCACCTTAAAATGATTGGTGAGTACTTACCTTTTGCCCTGCAGCACGCCTTGCCATAGAGTGTCGAACAATCTTCTTCGTATCTAATTATGCTTTGATTGGAAACAACATTAAGACACACCAGTGGCGGAAGAGGCAGGAATTCCAAGACTGCCCATTTTCTTTCCTACTCTTTCCATTTTAGCTCACTCCCTATCCCCATGACGTTCATCAACTTCCTCATAAAAGTTGGAATATGGTCAGCCTTTGAGTAAACTTAAATCATAGGACAACAGCACAAAACTGAATATTCCTCCACCACGGATACCATATCGGCTTTTCCAAACATAAAGCAACTGTATACAAGATTCCAATACTGCGTGATGACCTGAAACAAATTCTCATCTATTCCCAAGTCTAGCAAGTACTGCGAGTCCCCATGGTTGTTGTAGAACAACTGCTTGGCTTTGATACCCCATTGATCCCATATTTCCTTTAAGTCATGCTGGTTATCCTGTGTGATGCTGATACAAATGTAGTCTGACAGCTTTGACACATATCCCATGGCTAGACTATTTTCCTTTACTAACTGAGTTTGCTCTTGACCATATATGGACGTTAGCGTTACCCTCCACTCTATCAAGAAGTCCGTTCTCCATAATAAAACTCTCTAACTTAGAAACTGACCGTGAATCGATACTTTTGTAAATGCAAAATGTCATGCAAACAAAAGAAAAGAAATAGTCAGTATCACATGATATCAATAAATCTCAACAATAATTTATAAGGGTAATATCTAAAGTTTAACTCTAACTAAGTTGGGCTCTTACGGTTTTTTCTATATGAGGTTGGTTCTAAAGTTTGAGGTACCTGAACCAGTAGATTCCTCGATCCTCACCCATTATAGGCTCATTTGAATCGAGTTCAGTTCAGGGGGACACATTTCCCTATGGCTACACGGAGATAAAAATCTCACGAAACCATAGGTACGGATGTATCCCGAAAGTGATCCACTATCATGCACGGAGGCAAAAACCTCACGAAGGCGTAGCTTTTCACTCCCACTTAAGGGTGTGACCACAACGGTCATGCAAATGCAATGCGTATTAGAATATAGCAACACATGCAATAATACAAACACATATAATGCAAAGAGGATTAAATTTTAAAATTTTTCATTTCCGACATTAAGACAAGAGATAATCAATTACACGGCTTGACTCTCTTATTGTTCCCTAGTGGAGTCACCAAGCTGTCGAGACCATTTTTAAATCGAGTTTTTGGAAAATGGGAATCGACTTTAAGAAAAACAAAAACGGGAGTCGCCACCAATCTTTTTAGGTGTGATTGGATCACCTTATAAAATGTTTTGTTTTAAAACATTAATTTTGGTCTACGAAAGTCGAGAAACAAATTCGGGAGTCAGTTACGTACGAGGAAGGGTTAGCACCCTCGTAACGCCCAAAAATTGGTACCTAATTGATTATCAAGTTTCTTTAATGTCGGAAATTTAAAAGTTTTAATATACAATCCTATTTTTAATTAGAGTGTTTTAATTTGAAAAATTAAGGCTTACTTATTTCAAACGAGTCAAAACATCACATCCAGTAAGTTAGGACGCAACATTTTAAAACCTTCGAAACTAAGCACGTCTTTCGAAAATTTCTATCTCGAAATAACAAAATGCCATATCCAGTAAGTTAGGACACTATGTTTTGAAATCTCGAAATAATTGTTTCAGTTTTGAAAACTCAAAATCACTTAGAAGGGTGCTTGACTATTCGAATTCAACGAGAAAAGTCGCAACCCAAAAAGTTAGGGCACCACCTTTCTAGAAGTTTCCAAACATCAAGCATTGCCTTTTATTTAATTTTTTTAAAAAAAACCTTGGAATATTATTTTAAATGACGTTTTAGGATGACATATTAATGCATCATGAAGCATAGATGTACAAAATATTCTAACATTTCCATTCAAACATAAATAATATCATTAAGACAAAACTAAATAACATGAGCATACGTTTAATGAAAAAAATCATACTAGGGTAAATATAAGATAATAAACAAATAAAAACATGAGTAAACTAAAAGAAAAGCATAATACATTTAAAAATTATACAACAATATATATCATAAAATAGCACATAAAAGAAATAATTAAACATAGCATATAAAAAAATGAAACTATGCACAAATAAGATAAATGACATACACTAAAAAAATGAATAAATAGAACATTTACAAATTATAAAAATATAATGCAATAGTTTAAAATACATGAAATGATAATATAATATATATATACATGCATAGAAAATATATATTTGAAAATAAACTATATAAAAAGGTTAAATATTATAATATATAAAATACATAATCAAATGTATAAAAGATAGGAATAAATATACATATTTGAAAAATGAAGAAATTAAAATAAAAAAAGGTTGAAAAACTAAAATAGACGAAGAATAAAATAAGAACAAACCACAGAGAGTAAGAACGCAAGAGGGAGAGAAATTTGAGTGAATGCCCTTAAGAATTCTTATTGCTTCCTCAAAACTCCCGTCCTTACAATGAAGGGAGAGGCCTCTATTTATAGTTGAGCCTCCTTAAATCCAACGGTACAGATTAATTACATCAACGGTTAAGATTAAAGGATATCTACAAATTAAATCTCCAAGATTACAAGATCATATCTTCAAGATTGCATATCATATCTAAGATTGCAATCATATCTAAGATTGTAATCATATCTAAGATTTTATCATATCTAAGATTGCAATCATATCTAAGATTGTATCATATCTAAGATTGCATATCATTGAAGATTATATTTCCATATGAGTCAAGCTTGTAGATGGACCTTAAATCTTTTCAAGTAATGGGCCATTCCGATCGGGCCAAATTATATTTATAATTCTGGATTGAACCTTGGACTACGTTTTTTTTTGGGTTTATTATTTTTTTGTTTTTAGACTTATTTCTGGGCCCGGGCATTGAGTGTCTATGTGCCCTCTCTTTGCTCATTCTTTGTATAACAGAATAGAGCAAAGACTATAAAAGGACCAATTTCGCCGGCTCTCCGAGTCTTGAGTTCTTGATCCTTGATCTTCTTTAAATGGCCTCTTGACGGCTTCAATCGCTTTCATCGCAACTCAAGAAGGCGATATCTCGCTATCTTTGATCCGCTCTCCGTTGAACACGAGAGACGCCAATCTGCTTCTTTGATTTGTTCCACGACAATACTGAGATATGCCAAATCATCTTAGATTTGCTTCAGCGTAAACACGTGAAAGCCAAATCGCTATGTCTTCAATTCGCTCCTTGTAAGCACAAGGATACCAAATAATCTTGGATCTATTTGAGAACATCTGAGAGTCAAATCTGCTATGTCCTTGATTTGTTCCTTGCAAACACAAGAATGCCAAATCATCTTGGATCTGTTCCAGTCTAATCGTCTGAAGGTAAGTTCTACCATGTATTTGCTTCCCATCGAAGTGGAGATGCGAGACTTCGATTTGTTCTCTGACAATACAGAGATGACAAATCATCTTAGATTTGCTTCATCGTAAATGCAGTGAAAGCTAAATCAGCTATGTCTTGATTTGTTCCTTGTAAGCACAAAGGATGCCAAATCATCTTGAGTCTGTTTAAGAACATCTGAGAGTCAAATCTGCTATGTCCTCGATTTGTTTCTTGTAAACACAAGAATGCCAAATCATCTTGAGTCTGTTTGAGAACATCTGAGAGTAAAATCTGCTATGTCCTCGATTTGTTCCTTATAAGCACAAGGATGCTAAACCATCTTGAGTCTGTTTGAGAACATCTGAGAGTCTAATCTGCTATGTCCTCGATTTGTTCCTTGTAATTACAAGGATGCCAAACCATCTTGAGTCTGTTTGAGAACATTTGAGAGTCTAATCTGCTATGTCCTTGATTTGTTCCTTGTAAGCACAAGGACGCCAAACCATCTTGAGTCTGTTTGAGAACATCTGAGAATCTAATCTGCTATGTCCTCGATTTGTTCCTTGTAAGTACAAGGACGCCAAACCATCTTGAGCTGTTTGAGAACATCTGAGAGTCAAGTCTGCTATGTCCTCGATTTGTTCCTTGTAAGCACAAGGATGCCAAACAATCTTGAGTCTGTTTGAGAACATCTGAGAGTCTAATCTACTATGTCTTCAATTTGTTCTTTGTAAGCACAAGGATGCCAAACCATCTTGAGTTTCTTTGAGAACATTTGAGAGTCTAATCCGCTATGTCCTCGATTTGTTCCTTGTAAGTACAAGGATGCCAAACCATCTTAGATCTGCTTCAATATAAACATCTGAAGGTTAGATCTGCTATCTTTGATCTATTCCCTATAAACACAGGGATGCCAAATCTGCTATCTTCAACTCGTTCCCTATGAACATAGGGATGCCATACTGAAATCTTCGATCTGCTTCGCTGTAAGCATAAGAATATCAGATTTGCTATCTTCGATCTGTTCCCTATAAACACAGGGATGCCAAATCTTGTTTCTTTGATCTACATTGTCCCATAAAAGACATAACCTGTAGAATGCGTATGAGTTCATGCCTAATAATTAGGATGCTATGATCGAAGTGAGTCAAATTCTCCTAATTAGGCATGTTATAATGCAAAATGTTATGAATATAACCCCTATTTCGGACATCATCACTCATTCATCTATCGAGCTTTCCACCTCATTCTTCTCGACATATCGATCATACTCTGCTCGTATGCCTCGAATCTTCACCATCAATTTGGTCTACCGTATCATTCCTCGAATGTTACGACCCACTGAAGATGTTTATGAAACGATCCTTTCTTCAGATCAATATTGCTTAAAATGTCCAACTACCTTTTGGACTGAAGAAGAAAATCTCTCGAGTATCTCCAACCCATACATTGAGAATTCCTTAAACAATTGTCTTGTTTCAGTTTCTTGTATTATCTATAAATTTCTAGAGTAATATGCAAAACTTCATTTGTGAAGATATTTTAGTTCATCTATCATTATTTCAATGCAACATGCTTTATGAATAATGGGAGACAAATAAATTGATCCTGAGGATAATTAGATTTGGACAAATTATTGGAAGGAATGCAAAAGGATTAACCTGAGAACATATCTTTGCGAAGAAAAAGAATCCAAAGATAGTAAATAGGACAGAAAACAGACGCCCCAGATATCACCGCTTGAGCGTCTATACACTAGCTCCATGAAGACTTTCTTGAGTTCAACATGTGTTTAAAAGACCCAAAGTACTTTGTCAATGCCCCAATATGCAACGCGCTTCACTCTTCATTGAATCAGATATAGCAAGATTACCGTGTGCTCTTTAAAATTTGAGCTGCCCTTTCGGGTTTTCAACTCAAAACCCCTTTGGTCTCAAGGCGCCCTTTGCGGGTTTTCACCTTGGCCTCTCCATTTTTCTTTTTCTTTTCTTTTTTTTCCTTTTTTTTTTTGAAATAGAAGTCCCAAAGTGCCCTTGCGGGTTTTCACCTTGGCTTCCCTTCTCCTTCAAACAAAGTACTCATTGACCGAGTCCAGATTATTGGATCAAATAAATTCTTCCTATCCATTTCTTGTCAAAATCAGTGCACCTCTAGAGAAATCCCTCTTCACAACATATGGCCCTTCCCAATCCTTTTGCATGGGAAGGATTTCTTTCAGCACAAGATTTCTCTTACGAAATTCTTTTGGACGAACCTTCTTTGTCATAAGTCTGTGTCATCCATTCTTGGTACATTTGCTTAGGATGAATACTTTCAAGTTAAGTTTACTAGAGGTATTCAATTCTTGACTCCATCAAAGCTTGGAGGAAAAATCTTGATTCATAAACCCATGAGAAAGGGATTGCCCAAAGTGTGATCCCCGGCCGTTTTTGTCAAACCCTATAAAAAGATGGTTCAATTATTCTCGTGAGACAAGAATGAAGTTGCTGACTTTATCCTTCAACTTTGGAAAGTCGAGGTACGTAGATTACTCCCGAGCATACATCCCACCATGACTCGATGATGTTTCGAAGCATCCCTAATCTTCATAAATTGCCCCCATCGTGAAGTCGCCAAATGAGCGTAGTAAATAAGAGCCATAACAAATATGGCTGTGGTGCTCCTTTGATACATATAGGATAGAGAATGAACAAACTCTTGTAGATCATCAGCCGAAAACCCAGTCTGGTCTAAAAAAACATGATAGTGGGTCTGTCACGTGATTCCAATCATTCCAGCATGGGTACCAAAGTAAAAATCATTGTTCTTTGGATGGCATACTTTGTTGTCAATGACAGTACCATGTAGCACATTGTCAGGAGATCATTGCTGAAAAAACTTGGTATGATGATTTTTCGTACAACAATAACCACAATCTTTAGGGTTCCACTTCTCATCAAGGAACTTGCAAGCTTCAATAACTTGATCAAAACTTGATTGAATTGATACTCGCTAACCCCATCCCTAAAAATAATGATTTGATCAGGTTTCCTCTTCCCCAAACTTGTATAGAAGTCTAAGAGAGCTTCCTTCATGATACCGTTATCCACTTTGTCAGAAACTGGTTTTGAAGAAAGAATCTATCATTTTAAGCTTCAGATCGCGTATGCGGCTGATGCCCTATAGCTGGAAATCAATGGCCACCGCCTGGAGCTAACTATCGCAGCTATTGACGGCACATCAGACTGCTCAGCAAAGCCAAATAATGCACCCATTCCAAGGATAATGGTTGGAACCTTTGAAAAAATTGGAATTGAAGGTGTTTACCCCAGCATAAGCATAGAGAATAGGCGGTAGTTTCTTATGCCAATTTTTACCAGTCTCGGTCATCTTCTGTAATTTGTTTTTTTCTTCTTTTTTCTTTTCTTTTGGCAACCTTTGTTGTACTGTGGTATGGCGTATTATCTTTGGAAAGACTGCAAACTTTTGGCATTGTATGGTTATATATAATCTTTTTTTTTTAAATGGATGACTTTTGACTTTGTAATATTGGCATATGAAGCTATCTCCCCCTCTTAATAGAGTAGTTAACGTCCACAAAGATGAGTCATTGTCAGCTTGAAACTTTTGACGAGCTCGGGCCCATAACATATATACCCCATAAGTCTTGACTCCTTTAAATTTGGCATTCATTGTACAACTGATGCGATCTCTTTCCATGGTGGACCAACAGTGCCCCAAAACCACATGTTTATCCTGGCATGTGACAACCCGAATCAGGGCCTAATCGGAATAGTGGTTTCGTGACCACAAATTCGAGATAGAAATAATTGTTTTATAATTATTTTATAATTATTTTAAGGTTTATGATATGATTTCACGATTTCGTGAAAATTTCGTGAAGAAATTCAATGCATAAAGTGCTTAATTTGAAGTTAGGGACTAAATTGAATAAGTTGCAAAACTTGCATTCTAGAAGTTTCTAGTATGAAATTGCTTTAAAATATTAATTAGAAGGTCTTAAATAGCAATTTGACCAATTTTAAGTTCATGGACAAAATTAGGAAATGAAAGGAATTTTTGAAAGTTTAGTAGTAAGGGCATTTTGGTCATTTAGGGGTAAAATGAATTAAAATACAAAATTAAAAGCCAATTTTGCTCATCTTCTTCATGGAGGCCGAAATTAGCATGGGGGAGGCCATGGCTAGGGTTTTCAAGCTTTCCAAGCTCAATAGTAAGTGATTCCAAGTCCCATTTTTAATGTTCTTTACGTTTTTGGAATCCCGGTAGCTCGATTAAGCTTATTCTAGCAATTATTTAAGCTAGGGTTCATATTTGGAAAAATACCCATAGTTGAAATGTGTTTATTTTGATGTTTTATGGTATAATATGAAGCTTGAAATTGTGTTAAACAACTTTTGCTAAGTGATTTTTCATAAAAACGAGTAAAGCAGGCATAATCGATAAAAATATCTATTGTTCATAACTATGTGTTAGAGTGAGAATTTGATGTTGCCATAGAAGGAAAAATGATCAGTATGTCATAAAACACAAGGAAATAGGATGAAGTTTAATTTTCGAGTCTTGGGGCAAAAGTGCAAATATGCAAAAATTTAGGGGTCAAAATGCAAATTTGTAAAAATATGATTTTTAGACCCACATGAATAGTGTGATTAATTATTAGGCTAAATGTGATATTATAGATCAAGAAAGGCGTGGAATCGATCTCGAGCAGGGAAAGGAAAATGTTTTGGACTAAATTGCAAAATTTTTATATTTTGCACCGAGGTAAGTTTGTATGTAAATAATACATTAACTTCATTTACATTTTTATATTTCAGCCTATTATATATATTTTAGCGATTTTGAAGCATAAATTGATTATTGGAAGAATGGAAATAAGTAATAGAGAGAAAATCCCAGTTGAACATTGAAAGAATTGAATAATATAGATGGAGTGTAGCTAGGTCACATGTATGATGCCGAGTGCACATCATGTGTACAAGAAAGCTACACGATACTATGTAGTAGCTAGGTCACATGTGTGATACGGGAAGTATCCCATGTAGACAAGAGAGCTACGGAGAGAGATAAATGTAGCTAGGTCACATGTGTGATACGGGGAAGTATCCCATGTAGACAAGAGAGCTACGGGATATATGTAGCTAGGTCGCATGTGTGGTTCCAAGTGAAGGACACCATGTAGACAAGAGAGCTACGAGATAAATTGGCTAGGTCACATGGGTGGTACTAAGTGTTCACCATGTGTACAAGAGAGCCGATTATATGAAATATGATGGTGGAGTCATGTCTTTGAAACCATCAAGTATCGAAATTGATCCGAATTGTTCAACGGGATGGCTTTATGGTGACAATGTAATTATGGAGCTATACTTGTAATGTATGAAATGTAGTGAAAATGAATTGTGATATGTATGTTAAAATGAGGTTAATACAAAGAAAGTGTGAAACAGTGAATTAGCACTAAAACTGTTGTGGGACAGTAGCAGTGACGTGATTTTGAAAACTCACCAAAAATAGTAGGAATTTAACTAGAGGCTGAATGAGATGTGAAATTAAAGCTTGATGAGTCTATTTTCATATAAAAGAAACGGGGCAAGTAAAGGAATTCTATATTTTGAGATATTTATAATTGTGTGTGACTTGCTCAGAATGACTATGTGATCCCCTGTTCCAACTTTGAAAAATCATTAAAAATTGTACAAAACAAATTAAGAAATATAGTTTATATTCATAAATTCATTATTGAGTCTAGTTTTAAATGAAACAGGTTTCATGATTATTTGAATTGTATACTGGGAGAAATTAAATTCGTAGTGAACAGAGGTCAGATCAGTCGAGCTGTGTAACAAGGGAAATTTTAACTAATAAACTGTACTAATTTGCTTGACCAAAAATTCTAGAAAAAAATTATTGAATAGATATATGAGTCTATTTTCATGGAAAATTTACAGAATTGGATTTTGAGTTTCGTAACTCGAGTTATGATTTATTTAGTGAACATGACGCTAGAGAGACAGCTTGACCAAAGTGGAATAAATAGTGAAATTAAAAGTAGATACACTTGAGTTATTATGTAATCATACTAAATTCTTTATTCATTATTTATGTACTTGCTTACTAAGCGTAAAGCTTACTTCCTTCTTTTCATTTATTTTTAGTTTGTCGTCAGCTCGGGGTTGGAGATCGTCGGAGGCGACATCACACTATCAAGCCATTACCCTTGGAGTATTGGCTAGTATATGTTAAATGTTTTCATGTGAGTGGCATGTATAAGAAGTTTATTTCATGTCATGTATTATTATTATGATTTGGTTTACGTGTTGGCCTACATTGAGCTTTTGTACATGGCCGTGAGATGTGGTCTTTATTTATTGTGGTTTGCAAGTTTTAATTTTGGGCGAACTTTGTGACCCGATTTTATATGTTTGTGAATGTTTAAGTCCCAGTGCGCCTCGAACCTTGTTCCGAGTCGGATACGGGTGAAGGTGTTACATTTAGTGGTATCGAGCTATGGTTTAGTCGGTTCTCGGACTAACCTAGCATGTGTAAAAGTCCAGCTATACATGCCACTGATCCGTGATAGTGTGATGTCTCCCGACGCGTATGAACACCGTCTTGTTTAGACAGAGGTACTCTCCAACCGAGCTGCACTGACCATGTTCAATGTGATGCGAAAGTGTTTGAATAAAATTACGATTATGATGAGTCTCGATTTAGAAAAGTATGAATAAAAATTTATGATATATATATAAGTGATAACACGTGAGATGAAAAGGTCATGTTGTAATAAATATCTATACATGCTTGATGCTCCTATGATGTAGCGTATTTGATTTACTTGATAAGGTGAATGGGATAAATAGAAATTCGTAGAGGTATGAGTAAAAGTTCCTAATATTATGATATGAATAAATATGTCATTGCCTTGATTGAACATTGAATGTTGATGAATGTGAATGATATTTTTTTATGAGATAAATGATTATAATGAAATGAATTTATCTATGTTAAATTGTTTGGACTGAATTATGTGATTGTAATGATATGTATATGATGATGTATGAAATGAAAGTTGCCATTGTGATGCAAATATCTATGTTTGTTTAACCCTTATATGATGTCATGAGTATGATTTGCTCGAGTAGATGAATGGATAAGTCCAGCTATTCAAAAAAATAAATAAAATATGATGCATGCATAATTATACTTGACTAAATGAGATAACTGGAAAGTGGGCATTAAACCAATATGAATGTTAGTTACTCGAAATGAATGACATGATTGAGATATGATTGCTCGATGAAAAAACTGTGTTTCATGTATATGTATATGAGAGTTGAGTCGAGAGGCCCTACGACCCTTCCCCTTATCAAAGTGGTGTTTTATAATGGAATTTCATGAGATTTGTACTGAATAAGTTTCCGGTTGAGAAACCAAAGAGTTCAGTGCTAGAATAATTATAAATATGATTAGAGATTGAAGAATGAGTTGATAAGTAAAGTCAAAGCTAAAAAAAAAAAAAAAAAAAGTATCAGATTGGCATAAGGATTATTGGAGTTATGCACTATTCCAATTAGAGAAGAAAATTATTTTGATAAATTGAATTACTAAGGTACAAGGTCAAGGAAAGTGCAAAACAAAATTTATTCAGAACTAGTCTTCTTTAGTGAAAAATAATATGAAATTTGTGATGACGAAAATAGTTGGGGAAATGATATCCGATGTGTAAATATCCGAGTGTGACAATTCTGGGGACAGATTTTAGCAGTTTCTTCTAAGATGTTTTATGTGTTTATCCGTTCCCAGAAATATTTCTAGGGTTGTTGATCTTTTGAATAAATTCTAGTTATATGAGGATGTTTTCTAATCCTGATGTTAGACGAAAGCATTGGTAGCTTTGGCGGTTTATAATTTGTATTGCTCTATTCTTTCGGGCATTCTATTATATTCTCACGATGATATATAAAAAAAGAGAGAATATGTATAATACTATGATTTTGTTTCATCTACTTGATGCTCCATTTGATATGTATATATAGGAAGATACATTGTTCTTGTTGCATTTAATTCAAAGTGAGATTAAATGATGTTTTCTATTGGATTTCTTTTCTTTAAGGAATTATCGGGATTTTCTATATTTTCCTATGAGTTTGGTTTTGATTTTCCAAAGATAGTATCATATCTTGGGTTTCTTTATTCAGGTTTCTCTATCTTGGATTTCTTTATTTGGTTTTCTTGTTATCTTTATTCCGTAATTTGTCAATTATGACTCATGCTTGGAGTGCATTCTTCACTCGTGATAATCATGTCAAGTATGACTATACTTCGATTTGATTTGGGTAATATGGTGATTTCAGTGTTGGGATTTTTCGATTTTCGTAAGGTTTGACAATAGTAAAAGCATAAGTGATAAAAGTGAGAGTTTCAATCGGTATGGTGGATTACTTCTCTCAAGTAAGTCAATTATAGTTAATGTCTTCAATTGAGATGTTTTGGTTACTTGAGCTCACGCAATTGAAATAGTTTTGATTAACGTAAGGAATGAATAGTAAAGGATGGCATGATGAAATATTTTGTAACTAGAAGAAAGGATTATTTTTTCGAGGTTATATCGTAATTATTTCCGTAGTGGAAAGAGGAAAATATGATAGTGAGTAGTAAACTAAAAGAGTATAGTGAGGATCGACTTACGATGTTGAATTTGATTGGATCCGATTCATGATATTATTATTCTGAGGCTTATTATTGGATTATGATTTATTGATGATGAAAATCTGTATGATTATTTCGGAAGAGTGTAGGTCCCTTTGATCGTTGGATTTCTTGGAATTCTAGTCTCCATTAACCAAATTGAGATCTGGTTTTATGTCAAGATGACAAGGAAACGGAGAAGGCTTGAAAATTTAAGAACAATTGAGAGATGAGTCCGTAAGCTTTCATAATATATGAAAAAATTAAAAAGATATACTGGAGGCACCACCTGAGTGAAAGTTCTTCAGCACCGAATCTGAAATTTATGCATCTAAGTGAAGACCACTTTTACGGTAAGATTTTCGGGGACGAAAATCTCTAAAGGGGGGAGAATTGTGACAACCCGAATCAGGGCCTAATCGGAATAGTAGTTTCGTGACCACAAATTCGAGATAGAAATAATTGTTTTATAATTATTTTATAATTATTTTGAGGTTTATGATATGATTTCACGATTTCGTGAAAATTTAAATGAAGAAATTCAATGCATAAAGTGCTTAATTTGAAGTTAGGGACTAAATTGAATAAGTTGCAAAACTTGCATTCTAGAAGTTTCTAGTATGAAATTGCTTTAAAATATTAATTAGAAGGTCTTAAATAGCAATTTGACCAATTTTAAGTTCATGGACAAAATTAGGACATGAAAGGAATTTTTGAAAGTTTAGTAGTAAGGGCATTTTGGTCATTTAGGGGTAAAATGAATTAAAATACAAAATTAAAAGCCAATTTTGCTCATCTTCTTCATGGAGGCCGAAATTAGCATGGGGGAGGCCATGGCTAGGGTTTTTAAGCTTTCCAAGCTCAATAGTAAGTGATTCCAAGTCCCGTTTTTAATGTTCTTTACGTTTTTGGAATCCCGGTAGCTCGATTAAGCTTATTCTAGCAATTATTTAAGCTAGGGTTCATATTTGGAAAAATACCCATAGGTGAAATGTGTTTATTTTGATGTTTTATGGTATAATATGAAGCTTGAAATTGTGTTAAACAACTTTTGCTAAGTGATTTTTCATAAAAACGAGTAAAACGGCATAATCGATAAAAATATCTATTGTTCATAACTATGTGTTAGAGTGAGAATTTGATGTTGCCATAGAAGGGAAAAATGATCAGTATGTCATAAAACACAAGGAAATAGGATGAAGTTTAATTTTCGAGTCTTGGGGCAAAAGTGCAAATATGCAAAAATTTAGGGGTCAAAATGCAAATTTGTAAAAATATGATTTTTAGACCCACATGAATAGTGTGATTAATTATTAGGCTAAATGTGATATTATAGATCAAGAAAGGCGTGGAATCGATCTCGAACGGGGAAAGGAAAATGTTTTGGACTAAATTGCAAAATTTTTATATTTTGCACCGAGGTAAGTTTGTATGTAAATAATACATTAACTTCATTTACATTTTTATATTTCAGCCTATTATATATATTTTAGCCGATTTTGAAGCATAAATTGATTATTGGAAGAATGGAAATAAGTAATAGAGAGAAAAATCCCAGTTGAACATTGGAAGAATTGAATAATATAGATGGAGTGTAGCTAGGTCACATGTATGATGCCGAGTGCACATCATGTGTACAAGAAAGCTACACGATACTATGTAGTAGCTAGGTCACATGTGTGATACGGAAGTATCCCATGTAGACAAGAGAGCTACGGGAGAGAGATAAATGTAGCTAGGTCACATGTGTGATACGGGAAGTATCCCATGTAGACAAGAGAGCTACGGGATATATGTAGCTAGGTCGCATGCGTGGTTCCAGGTGAAGGACACCATGTAGACAAGAGAGCTACGAGATAAATTGGCTAGGTCACATGGGTGGTACTAAGTGTTCACCATGTGTACAAGAGAGCCGAATTATATGAAATATGATGGTGGAGCTGTGTCTTTGAAACCATCAAGTATCGGGAATTGATCCGAATTGTTCAACGGGATGGCTTTATGGTGACAATGTAATTATGGAGCTATACTTGTAATGTATGAAATGTAGTGAAAATGAATTGTGATATGTATGTTAAAATGAGGTTAATACAAAGAAAGTGTGAAACAGTGAATTAGCACTAAAACTGTTGTGGGACAGTAGCAGTGACGTGATTTTGAAAACTCACCAAAAATAGTAGGAATTTAACTAGAGGCTGAATGAGATGTGAAATTAAAGCTTGATGAGTCTATTTTCATATAAAAGAAACGGAGCAAGTAAAGGAATTCTATATTTTGAGATATTTATAATTGTGTGTGACTTGCTCAGAATGACTATGTGATCCCCTGTTCCAACTTTGAAAAATCATTAAAAATTGTACAAAACAAATTAAGAAATATATTTTATATGCATAAATTCATTATTTAGTCTAGTTTTAAATGAAACAGGTTTCATGATTATTTGAATTGTATACTGGGAGAAATTAAATTCGTAGTGAACAGAGGTCAGATCAGTCGAGCTGTGTAACAAGGGAAATTTTAACTAATAAACTGTACTAATTGGCTTGACCAAAAATTCTAGAAAAAAATTATTGAATAGATATATGAGTCTATTTTCAAGGAAAATTTACGGAATTGGATTTTGAGTTTCGTAACTCGAGTTATGATTTATTTAGTGAACATGACGCTAGAGAGACAGCTTGACCAAAGTGGAATAAATAGTGAAATTAAAAGTAGATACACTTGAGTTATTATGTAATCATACTAAATTCTTTATTCATTATTTATGTACTTGCTTACTAAGCGTAAAGCTTACTTCCTTCTTTTCATTTATTTTTAGTTTGTCAGGTCAGCTCAGGGGTTGGAGATCGTCGGAGGCAGCATCACACTATCAAGCCATTACCCTTGGAGTATTGGCTAGTATATGTTAAATGTTTTCATGTGAGTGGCATGTATAAGAAGTTTATTTCATGTCATGTATTATTATTATGATTTGGTTTACGTATTGGCCTACATTGAGCTTTTGTACATGGCCGTGAGATGTGGTCTTTATTTATTGTGGTTTGCAAGTTTTAATTTTGGGCAGAACTTTGTGACCCGATTTTATATGTTTGTGAATGTTTAAGTCCGGTAACGCCTCGAACCTTGTTCCGGAGTCGGATACGGGTGAAGGGTGTTACATGGCAATTGCAAATCCTCCTGCATGCGTCTTTGGACCACATTTTTGAATTCCCATAATAGTCTCAACAAGGTCTTGTTTTGTCTCCTCAGCTAATTCTAATTTCGCAATCTTTCCTTCCTCTAAGGCTATATTTCCTACCACCACTTCATGGGGTAAAAACTATTTTCAACAAATTCAGAAACAAGTCACAATTTCTGTCACCTTCAAAGTACTAAGATTCCTATAAACACATATCGCACTCAAAAGGAACTCTGAATCTGTAGTATCGTTGCCCGTGTCATTGATATCTAGGGATCTATAATAGGCACACAAAAGAATATACTAGGAATAAATGAATTCAAGAATGACTATTTACATGAAATGAAAATTTAAAAAGAATGTTAAAGGTCAAAAGAATCAGAATGAAAGAATATTTACTCGGATAAATAATAAAAGTATGTTTTATTGAAAATAAAAATGTCTGAACATGAGCCCACTTCTCAAAAGAAATCTCATTACTCTTAGGCTTTAGAGCAACAAGAGTCTTCTGAATATTATTCCGTAAAATTCCTAAAGATTACAAGAAGTTCTTCTGCAGTCCAATTGTTTAAAGAACTTCCCGGTTCATAAGGGCGAATGCCCTCAAGGTTTCATTGTTCAGTCCCTTCCTCATGTATGACATTGATGGGATGATTTTCATTTCCAAACACCCCCTTCTCCGGGTAAGCTATCCCTCCTGACACAAAAGTCGGGGATATGTAAGGGAACATCGTTACTTCCCATTCAACTTCTTTTTCACTTAGTCGTGACCCTCTTTTCTCTCTCTCTTTTTCTTTTCTTTTTTAATAACTTTAACTAATTAGGGTCTTTTTATAATTTAAATGCATATGATGCGATGTGATGTAATGCAAATGCATGAATGCAAAAAGGTATCGATCTCGACTCAATTTCATTTAGAAAACTTTATTTAGAAAAAGAATATCTTTACATATGAATGGATTACAAATACGCCTTCATCCTATGGCCCAAAGTTTTAACTCAACAAAGCTAACTCTTGACAATGATCTGACTGTAGCTTGTATTTCGTGCTCAATGTATCAGCTTGTACCTTCATGGTCCGTAAATGATCTACTACCATTCCGAATTTGAGCTATGGCTTCACCCATGAGATAATCCCTACATCTATGGACACCTCTTCCAATGTCTATGAAGTTGTTCTGATTATCTTGAAAGAAAGATTGGCAAACAAGTGGGCATTCCTGCTTAACATGCTACCTTAAAATGATATCCAACACCTTTAGTGTTTCTTGAGAGCTTTTAGATTCCTATCCACGCAAAGCATTTTGAAATGCTTACATAGGTATCTTTTCAGCATAGTTAATCTCTACTTTAAAGGTCTTTTAAATGATATGGACTTCTTTAATCTCATCTTTTTGTGTCCATTTTGACAGATCATCAGGGCTTGCATTTCCATTATCTCTGATAACTGCAACATAGTAAACTCATGCTTGTTGTTTGGTCCTATAATAAATAAGCCTTTTACCATCATCGAAACAATTCTTCCCACCCCACTCACCTTTGTAGGTCCATGCATTCTGTCAATCACTTTCCTTCCAACACTCTTACCATCGACCATCTTCCTATGAAAGAGAAATGTTGTAATGGTGGAAATGTCCATCAATACTCTTCTTGTTCACCTTAAAATGATTGGTGAGTACTTACCTTTTGCCCTGCAGCACGCCTTGCCATAGAGTGTCGAACAATCTTCTTCGTATCTAATTATGCTTTGATTGGAAACAACATTAAGACGCACCAGTGGCGGAAGAGGCAGGAATTCCAAGACTGCCCATTTTCTTTCCTACTCTTTCCATTTTAGCTCACTCCCTATCCCCATGACGTTCATCAACTTCCTCATAAAAGTTGGAATATGGTCAGCCTTTGAGTAAACTTAAATCATAGGACAACGGCACAAAACTGAATATTCCTCCACCACGGATACCATATCGGCTTTTCCAAACATAAAGCAACTGTATACAAGATTCCAATACTGCGTGATGACCCGAAACAAATTCTCATCTATTCCCAAGTCTAGCAAGTACTGCGAGTCCCCATGGTTGTTGTAGAACAACTGCTTGGCTTTGATACCCCATTGATCCCATATTTCCTTTAACTCATGCTGGTTATCCTGTGTGATGCTGATACAAATGTAGTCTGACAGCTTTGACACATATCCCATGGCTAGACTATTTTCCTTTACTAACTGAGTTTGCTCTTGACCATATATGGACGTTAGCGTTACCCTCCACTCTATCAAGAAGTCCGTTCTCCATAATAAAACTCTCTAACTTAGAAACTGAACCGTGAATCGATACTTTTGTAAATGCAAAATGTCATGCAAACAAAAGAAAAGAAATAGTCGATATCACATGATATCAATAAATCTCAACAATAATTTATAAGGGTAATATCTAAAGTTTAACTCTAACTAAGTTGGGCTCTTACGGTTTTTTTCTATATGAGGTTGGTTCTAAAGTTTGAGGTACTGAACTAAAGTGATTCTCTCGATCCTCACCCATTATAGGCTCATTTGAATCGAGTTCATTCGGGGGACACATTTCCTATGGCTACACTGAGATAAAAATCTCACGAAACCATAGGTACGGATGTATCCCAAAGTGATCCACTATCATGCACGCAGAGGCAAAACCTCACGAAGGCGTAGCTTTTCACTCCCACTTAAGGGTGTGACCACAACGGTCATGCAAATGCAATGCGTATTAGAATATAGCAACACATGCAATAATACAAACACATATAATGCAAAGAGGATTAAATTTTAAAATTTTTCATTTCCGACATTAAGACAAGAGATAATCAATTACACGGCTTGACTCTCTTATTGTTCCCTAGTGGAGTCGCCAAGCTGTCGAGACCATTTTTAAATCGAGTTTTTGGAAAATGGGAATCGACTTTAAGAAAAACAAAAACGGGAGTCGCCACCAATCTTTTTAGGTGTGATTGGATCACCTTATAAAATGTTTTGTTTTAAAACATTAATTTTGGTCTACGAAAGTCGAGAAACAAATTCGGGAGTCAGTTACGTACGAGGAAGGGTTAGCACCCTCGTAACGCCCAAAAATTGGTACCTAATTGATTATCAAGTGTCTTTAATGTCGGAAATTTAAAAGTTTTAATATACAATCCTCTTTTTAATTAGAGTGTTTTAATTTGAAAAATTAAGGCTCACTTATTTCAAACGAGTCAAAACATCACATCCAGTAAGTTAGGACGCAACATTTTAAAACCTTTGAAACTAAGCTCATCTTTCGAAAATTTCTATCTCGAAATAACAAAACGCCATATCCAGTAAGTTAGGACACTATGTTTTGAAATCTCGAAATAATTGTTTAAGTTTTGAAAACTCAAAATCACTTAGAAGGGTGCTTGACTATTCGAATTCAACGAGAAAAGTCGCAACCCAATAAGTTAGGGCACTACCTTTCTAGAAGTTTCCAAACATCAAGCATTGCCTTTTATTTAATTTTTTTAAAAAAAAACCTTGGAATATTATTTTAAATGACGTTTTAGGATGACATATTAATGCATCATGAAGCATAGATGTACAAAATATTCTAACATTTCCATTCAAACATAAATAATATCATTAAGACAAAACTAAATAACATGAGCATACGTTTAATGAAAAAAATCATACTAGGGTAAATATAAGATAATAAACAAATAAAAACATGAGTAAACTAAAAGAAAAGCATAATACATGCAAAAATTATACAACAATATATATCATAAAATAGCACATAAAAGAAATAATTAAACATAGCATATAAAAAAATGAAACTATGCACAAATAAGATAAATGACATACACTAAAAAAATGAATAAATAGAACATTTACAAATTATAAAAATATAATGCAATAGTTCAAAATACATGAAATGATAATATAATATATATATATATATATATACATGCATAGAAAATATATATTTGAAAATAAACTATATAAAAAGGTTAAATATTATAATATATAAAATATATAATCAAATGTATAAAAGATAGGAATAAATATACATATTTGAAAAATGAAGAAATTAAAATAAAAAAAGGTTGAAAAACTAAAATAGAAGAAGAATAAAATAAGAACAAACCACAGAGAGTAAGAACGCAAGAGGGAGAGAAATTTGAGTGAATGCTCTTAAGAATTCTTATTGCTTCCTCAAAACTCCCGTCCTTACAATGAAGGGAGAGGCCTCTATTTATAGTTGAGCCTCCTCAAATCCAACGGTACAGATTAATTACATCAACGGTTAAGATTAAAGGATATCTACAAATTAAATCTCCAAGATTACAAGATCATATCTTCAAGATTGCATATCATATCTAAGATTGCAATCATATCTAAGATTGTAATCATATCTAAGATTTTATCATATCTAAGATTGCAATCATATCTAAGATTGTATCATATCTAAGATTGCATATCACATATAAGATTGCATATCATTGAAGATTATATTTCCATATGAGTCAAGCTTGTAGATGGACCTTAAATCTTTTCAAGTAATAGGCCATTCCGATCGGGCCAAATTATATTTGTAATTCTGGACTGAACCTTGGACTTCATTTTTTTTGGGGTTTATTATTTTTTTATTTTTAGACTTATTTCTGAGCCCGGGAAAAATTGAGTGTCTACACATTTGAATCGAGTTCAGTTCAGGGGAATACATTTCCCTATAGCTACACGGAGATGAAAATCTCACGAAACCATAGGTATGGATGTATCCCGAAAGTAATCCACTATCCTGCACGGAGGCGAAAACCTCACGAAGGCGTAGCTTCTCACTCCCACTTAGGGGTGTGACCACAACGGTCATGCAAATGCAATGCGTATTAGAATATAGAAACACATGTAATAATACAAACACATGTAATGCAAAGATGATTAATTTTTTAAAATTTTTAATTTCTGACATTAAGACAAGAGATAATCAATTACACGGCTTGACTCTCTTAACAGTTCCCCAGTGGAGTCGCCAAGCTGTCGAGACCCTTTTTAAATCGAGTTTTTCAAAAATGGAAATCGACTTTAAGAAAAACGAAAATGGGAGTCGCCACCAATCTTTTTAGGTGTGATTGGATCACCTTTAAAACATTTTGTTTTAAAATCATTAGTTTTGGTCTGCGAAAGTCGAGAAAACAGATTCAGGGGTTGGTTACATATGAGGAAGGGTTAGCACCTTCGTAACACCCAAAATTGGTACCTAATTGATTATCAAAATGTCTTTAATGTCGAAAATTTGAAAATTTTAAGATGCAATCCTCTTTTAATATTTTTGGTTTTGAAAACTAGGGTTCACTTATATCAAATAAATCAAAATATTACATCCAATAAGTTAGAACACAATATTTTTAAGATACTTGACACTAAGTTAGCCCCCTTTTTTGAAATCCCCATCTCAGAACAACAAAACGCCATATCCAATGAGTTAGGACATATTGCTTTGAAATTCCAAGACAGTTGCTCACATTTTGAAAACCTTTAAAAACTTAGAAGGGTACTTAATTATTCGAACTCAACGAGAAAAGTCGCAACCCAATAAGTTAGGGCACTACTTTTTATCGAAGTTTCCAAACGTCAAGCATTGCCTTTATATTTTTTGAAAAACTTCGAAATTTTGTTTTTAATTAATGCATGCGGAATCACATTATCATTATGGAGTAGAATATTGCAATAATAAGTGAATAAAACATGCATTTAAACAATGCAATGGAAATAATACAAAAATCATATACTAGATACATACATATTTAAAATTACATAACATCATATATACAAAGATACACATAGCTTATATTGAAGATGGATAAGCAAAACATACAAGTATATGTAGTAATAATTAAGAAATGATGCATGATACACAATTAAAAAGAAATATAATATCAATATACATGTTCATAAAATAAAACATTAAATAATAATTGAAAATAACATTTAATACATAATGACATATACAATATAAAATACATAAAAGAATTAGTATATACATAAATATAAAATAAAGTGATTAATTGTTAACCAAATATACTTATAATACAAATAAAAATATGATATTTAACAATAATTTTAAAATAGTATTTAATATACAAGATATAATATATAATACAAAATTTATAAAAGAATAATAATTATATAAAATAAAATATATCGATTTTTTAAAAAAATTAATATACATAAAATAAATAAATATATAAATAGTATAAAAGTAATTATAAAAATAATTATAAAAAAATATCATATAATAAATAGATGAATAATCAATGATGAAACATGTATATAGTATAAGTCAAAATAATAATTTACAAATAATAATATAGTGTGTAATATGAAACGTAAATAATATAATAGGTAATATATAATATACATAACATATAAAAAAATAGTAACATATAATAAATGTTATATAATAAAATATAATATATATATATATAGGAAAATAATATATGATAAAGGATTTTAAATGTATGCATGCACTACAGCAAAACTGACTTTTAGCGGCGTTTTTTTAGGCCTTTAGCGGCGCTTTTAAGCGCCACTAAAACTATTAGCGGCGTTTTTGAAAGCGCCGCAAAAAACGTCGCTATAGATGGCGCCGCTAAATTTTGCGGCATTTATTTGAAAACAACGCCGCTAAAGGTCAGGACCTTTAGCGGCGCTTTTCCCACAAACGCCGCTAAAGGTCATAAAAATTAAAAAAAAATAAAATATTATAAAATATTGAAAAAGTCCTGAAAAATATAAAAAAATTAAAATTCATCATCAAAATATTGAGAAGAAGAATAATCTATGATATAAATACATCCCGCCAAATAAAATACCGCACTTATCATACTACACCAGAAATCTAACAAAATACAAATAGAACAAAATAAGGATGAATGAAAGACATTAATGTTATATAAAATCATTGTTTCTAATGCATATGTAGAAATCAAGCCATGGTGTGCACCAAGGATCCGGCTCTCGTAATAGCACCAGGCCTTGATCAAAATAATACTGCGTTTGAAAAGATGATCTTTTCCAATTAGCTGGTCAACCTGAAAAACAAACAGTTCAAAAGAAGTCATGTGTCAATTAAACTTGCCACCCTTGATATTGCTATAGGAATTAATGCATGGAGAGTGATGGAGATGGGATTGGGGATTCCTCAAGGCTGCAGCAGTAAATTTAAGCAACAGTGTGGGAAAAGGTGAAATGAGAGATTTTAGACTAAATCCAAAGCATTAATTTCTATTAAATGAAAACAAACAAACAAATATAATTGTTAAAGAAACATTAATTTCTCTTAAATCCGGTAAAATCTTAAATCCGGTAATATTCGAACTATTCCATTATTCAGTGCATTCAAAGTTTCAGAATAGAGAGATGAATACAGTTAGCAGTAGGAAGCAAATACAGACAATTACCACATTTTCAGTCGTCGTAGCTATAAACTTAGTTACTGAATTCATAAATCGTGCCTGCCATTTGCAGCCCAAATACACACACACATATATATATTTAAAAAAAGCAGCACTTTATAGTGTTGGTTGCAACCAAAGAAATTCAAACATACCATCAAAACCCTCCAAGATGCAAGGGTTGCCAGAATCTTCAGTGGCCTTCAAAATTTCTGCTCGAGCTGCCAGTAAGCCATAGTGCAAATAACTGTACACAAGAAAGCCATAAGTATATAACTAAAATATAAAGATTATACAAATGACTGAATAGAGACCTGTCTGATAAGACTGCTTAAGGAATCACAAGCCATTAAGATTATACAACTAGTAACGGATACATGTTTGAAGCAGCATTTACTTTACTATATTACAGAATTGAGTCCTTCAATCTTTTCCATGTTTGACATTGGAGAAATAAGTAAAATTGATAGCAATGTTAACGGAAAACCATCTAAAAGCTAGCATAGACCCCCGAAATCTGACAAAAATATTGATCTCTAGATGGAACTGAAGTAGCAACATTTTTTCAATTAAGAACATACATATTGTCGGATTTCAACTCATGTACAACTCATGTACTATGTAAGATTTGAGAAGAAAAGTCCACATCAGCATTTAAATAATTTTACATCAATATTGTTATCAATTTTACTTGTTTGCGCCTATATCAAATGTTTAAAGATTAAATTACTCGGTTCTATAATACAAGGATTAAATTGCATTTTAGCTATAATATAGGGACATGAAGATACTCTAACCCCAGTTACAGTATGCAAAGTAAAAGCAAAGTATAAAAGTACAAGAAAATTCAGCATATCATACCCACTCATAAGAACCTTCTTGAGAGCCGTCCAGAATTTTGACCCCATTTGCCTCGGATTTAAGGGTGCTTCTACTTTTTAAAAGTTCCCTAACCTAAATACATATTTAAATTGCACTAGCTTGAGGAAATGGTAAAGTAAATGCTGTGGCCATAACAAACATGTATCCGAAAATAAAATTACCGATTGCAAAATTTTATCAAATGCCTCGCCTCCTAATGCCCTCAGACCAGCAGTTGCCTACACAGATAGCCCCATTGTTCAGCAAATTAAAAGGCTTAGAATGCATAACGCATGAACGTAATACCTACCCCAACTCTCACAGCAGTCTTTGATTGTAAATCTAGCGGAACAACACTTTCTGCCTTGTCAAGAAGAGAAGTTAATGAATTTGCAGTAGCCTGTGGATCTTTTGCATAGTAGCTCAAACCTGGTTTAAGCTGCAGCAAAACAACCCACATAAAACTAACTAATACTTGGACAAAAACCTCCATAAAATTGAAGAAAATGGTCCACAGCACACAAGTAAAATGGTACCTTGAAAAGAGATCAAAGAATTGATGTTTTGAACTCTTTTTTTTTTTTTTTTTTCAATTCAAGTACAATCCTTTTCTAGAGGATACAAGTTAAAATCCTACCTTACAATATTTGAGTCAAACTATGTCACAATTCACAAATATCAAATAAAGGTCACAATATTCTCAACCCCTTTCAACTTATATTTAGAGGAAAGAAAAACAAAAACAATAATCATACAAATAAAGATTACCAGTTGTCAGTTACTTTTGTTAGAAGTAGCTTTCTAGTGTCTATTCGTCTGGAATGTTTTTTATTGAATATTTTATGAATTATGTTAAAAATTACTATTTAAATACACTTTTTTACGAATTATTTATTTTTTCAACAAGTTTGACAATTAAGGTTCCATTTCCTCGATACTTTTGCTTCTTAAAATCTCGCTATAAAGTAAACCTAAAAAAAGTTAGGATTGATTAAAAATGAACAAAAAAATTCAAAATGTAACACTAAAAGTAACATCATGCAATTTGTTATCTATCAATGTTTATTTAATAATACTTCAAAAACATTGTTTCCCTTGTTAATCTAGCGTACAGCAGACCAACTAGTTACCATTAGTAAGTTTTAAAATTACGATCAAAGCAGGCGAGTATCAGACTAACATTTCAAAGGAAAATAATTTAGAAAAAGAAAGAAGGAAATTGTAAAGAAAAGAATGAGTTTATATAAGGAAAAATATGGTTATTAGAATCCTATGATTGTTCGAATTGTGACCATTCGATGATTTGTTACCGTTTACTTGAAAACGCGTCTTATAGGGCGCGTTTTTACTCTGACATGAATAGATAAATTTCAAAATTTTCGGCATATATCAACAAATTAGCCTAATTAAATGGGTAAAGAAATTCTGCAGCTAACAGAAAAAAAAAAAAAAGATCGACAAATGTACGTACCTCTTACAAAACAAACACAAAATTTCACCTCTGTTAACTTCCTCCTCACTTCTTATTGTGTTTGCGTGAATCGATATGACAATTGAAAGCTCCCACTCTTTCTAATTTACACAACAATTCCTGTAATATTATAAAATCATTAAAAAAAGTTGATAAAGAAAACTGATAACAACGGAATAAAAATCCCAGAAAGTGTGAGGACGAAGAAGAGAAAATTTTGAAAAAAGAAAGGATATTTGGGAAGGAAGAAAACCGAGAAGCAAAATCCCGAGAAACAAACAGAAAACAGTGAGATTCAAATATTAATTTATATATAAAATAAACATAAAAAATAAAGAAAATACACTAACTCACTTATCAGCTCTCCAATGAAACAAAGATGAACAAACCAAAGAACGCCATCGAAAGTTAACATTATATAACCCCCCAAAAAAAGAGTTTAAAATCAATACAAATACAGAAACCTTTATTTATAGTAGCATTACATTGAACAACTTCAAACTTCTTTTTCTGTGATAAAAAAAAAACGTATATATAAAACAATAAATGGAAACACAATAAAAAGGAAAGCATTACTAAGATTTCCGACTTACCTTAAACGGAAATTCATTAGCCATTGTTGATCTTTATCCACTGCTACATTCGCCATCACTCGAAGAAAAAAAAACACAAAACCCCTAACTTTAGGCTTTTCTTCGTTTCCCGCTCTTTGAAACAAAGAGATGAAAAGAAGACAGGAAAAAACACTGACTCAGGTACGAATAGTGGCAAATTTGAAAACTCTTTCCATGTTTGATGCTCTCCCGCAGAGATATTTTAGGGTTTAGGTTTTTCATTTTTTTTTAATTGAAAAAACAATTATATTTTGTTTGCTATCCCTGGGTCTAGCCCATATTTCAAGAATATAAATACTCTTCTTGGGCTACAGTCCAACAGTGTCCAACCTATTTGGGCCTATATTCGGTTGCAATTTAAGTTTGATCCAATTATACATTAACATTGATTTAATGTGTAATTGTATACATGAATTTTAATTTGGTGCAATTTAAGTTTAATTCGTTGCCTTCTATTCAACCAATTATGGTAAGTTGTTGACGCGGCAACGTAAAAAATTGACATTTGGCATGCATTTTTCATATCCTAAAACATAAAATGAAAATTACACAATACAACTATTATTAATTTCTTGATAATTTTTTCGGTATTATTACCGATTTAACTAATTAATTTTGGAAAAATAATTTTTAATGTGAATTAAAAATACATATTAATTCCTAACTTGAATAAATTTTAGCAAGAGTTTATTTTTAACTTGAATTAAAATTAGTCGGATTGAATTAATTTTCACAATAACTAATATGGAAACACAACAAATATGTTCTTAAATTTAATTACGTTATTCATTTTATAGAAGGGAAAATATCAAATTTGGCAAGAATTAATTATTGAATAACCTATATTATTAAATATTGCCAAATTTTTAATGTTAATTAATTTTTTATTTACATTAAGAATTAATTTTGACATGTTTTATATTGATAATTTGATTTTATTTTTTTTTTTGTAAATTATAAGGACAAGATCCTAACAACTAACAATTTGATTTAACTGGTGTTTTTAACCTTGCTTCACTAGGGACCATGTTTTTAGTAACAATGTCAACATTAAAAAATGCTAATACAATTACATATAAAATTTTAATAAATATAAATTAAAAATTTTAATACAATTACATATATAGGATATTAAACATTAAATTAAAAATAATATAAATATATATATTAAATTGGGTTTAGGTTAAGCCTTTTATTAATATGGGCATACTGAGATAAAATTTTAGGCTCATATATTGAATGAAGTGAGACTTGAATAAAAATAAAATATATTAATATCATGCTTAAAGCACAATCATGTTTAAGTTAAACAATTATGTTTTTTTATTAATATATATTCAATGACTTTAAAAATTAGGGGTTTTAGTGTCGGGCATGAGAAAAAGAAAACATTTCAAAAAGAAAACGACCCCGTTTAAGTTAAATTTCCAATTAAATTTATAAATACTTAACGTAAATTTACTTAAACCTAATGATATTGTTTTAATTTTTTTTATAAATATATTCATGTTATTTTCATTTGATATTTATTAATTTTTTAAATATAAACAAGTTAAATATTTTTAATTATTATTATTTTTCTAAACTCTAAACCCTTAACCCTTAACCCCAAACCCTTACACCTTAAACTCCAACCCTAACCCCTAAACCCTAAATTATAATCCCTAAACCCATAATTCATCATAAACCTTCAAATACTAGTTAACTCCTAAACCTTAAACCCTAAACCATATATCTTAAACCATAGTTAACTCAAAAATCTTAAACCCTAAACTATATATCTTAAACCATAAACCATAAACTATAATGATAATTAATTCGATATTTTAAATTCAATACTATCTCTTTTACGATTATATAAGAAAATATTTAATATATTGTATAACCATAAATTTTAATAATTATTGTTTTAGGGGTTATAGATTAGTGTTTATGATTTTTTTGGGTTTAGGGGTTATATGACTTTTAACGGCGTTTTGCCAAAAGCGCCGCTAATGCTCTGGTTTTTAGCGGCGTTTTGCCAAAAGCACCGCTAATGCTCTGGTTTTTAGCGGCGTTTTGCCACAAGCGCCGCTAATGTTCTGGTTTTTAGCGGCGTTTTGCCACAAGCGCCGCTAATGCTCTGGTTTTTAGCGGCGTTTTGCCAAAAGCGCCGCTAATGCTTTGTTTTTTAGTGGCGTTTTGCCAAAAGCGCCGCTAATGCTCTGGTTTTTAGTGGCGTTTTGCCAAAAGCGCCGCTAATGCTCTGTTTTTCGCGGCCTTTTTTACTAAAACGCCGCTATTGCTATGTGTTTTACAATTTTTGCGGCGTTTTTTGATAAAACGCCGCTAAAAACGCCGCTAAAGCCCTATTTTCCTGTAGTGATGGTATTTTAATAATAATATATATATAGTTTTTCAAAAATAAATAAATTGTATATATATAAAAAAATAAAAATAAAAAGAAAGGGCTAAAATTTAATTTAAATAAAATTATAAAGCTAATTTGTAAAATAGTAAAAATTAGGGCTTTGATTTGAAATGTGCGTTAAATTCAGAGGACTCACTGGGCAATTTGCCCTAATCCCAAAACGACACCGTTTCCCTTAATGTGGTTTTAAAAACACTGTGAGGGTTAAATTGAAACAGAATTGAAACATTAGGGCTAAATTACAAATAAATATTAATGAAATTATGAATAATAAAACAGGAGGACCAATGAGCAATTAACCCAATTCTCAAAAACAAGCGGATCCTCCCCGGGTAAAGGGGTCAACACGCGGATCCTGGGGCTTCAAAACGTCATCGTTTTAAGCTTATTAGACTAAGCTAAAACGATGCCGTTTTGTTAGGGCTATATAAACCAAAAACTAAAGCCTAAAATCATTTGAAACTTCGTTTTAAGAAAAAAAAACACAAAAAATCTTCTGAAGAGGACTAGGGGCCGGTCATCAGAGTTCTGTGGAGTCTCTGTCCGTCGGTTCCCACGCGCCCACGCGCCGCCACGCATGGTGGTAGGAGGGTTAAAAACCCTCCCATTTTCAAGCGTAATATAGGTAACTCTCTTTCCTTTTTAAAACCTCAACAATTTCTGCTTAGAACGATTTATATATGCATGCTAAAATAAGAACAAAGTACACGATTAAATCACCTTTTAGAAACTGTTTGTACTTCTCTGAACCAATATATGTAAGTATATTTCTATCCTGTTAAAAATTCGGTCCCTTTACATTGTTTTGACTCGGGCTTTTATAGCCATTGTTGCTATTACATAGACTAGGAAAGAAATCTTTTTATCTCTTTCCATATTTGGTTTTGTTTTGATCTCGGCGTGACTCGAGCTCGAATCGTGGCCCACTGAGGGGTAGCCGAACAAATCGAAGGGTCTTCTAGAACCTTCTGCTTTGTGCGAGAGGAGAAAGCGCGTAAACCTAGGGTTTCCTGCCTTGGTGCAATAAGCTGGGCCAGTTGGGCTGTTTTAAGTTTGGGCTAGCCTGGTAGATGAGTTAAACTGTGTAATGTTAACTGTAATTGGGTCACGGGTGTAAGTGGGTCTGCTGGGTAGCTTTAGGCCTGCAGGGTAGTAACATGGACTTGGACTGTTCAATAAATAAATATTTATTTATTTATCTATTTTTATTTGGGTTTTAAGGCCCGGTTAAATTTAGGTTATTACAGACATAACTACATATTTAGTCCTCAACACGTACACATTTTATCTATTTAATCATAATATTAAATAATCTAAAAAGTTTAACCCTCTATATTTAATAACGAGGCATTCCTATTTATAATTGAACCTTTACTATTGATCTCACATACAAGGGAGAAGTAGAAAAATCTGATCTTAAGGATGGTTAATAAGCAATATCATATTTGCATTTTTCAAATATATGCATGTTTTAGTAACACTTATCGGAATATATGATTATCGCAAAAAAGAAAAGAAAAGCAACCCAGATCACCAACAACCCTCTCACCACGGTTTGATGAATTCTTCTTAATAGAAAAACCTTCAAGTCAAAGAGGGGATACAGAGCATGCAAACGAAGGCATAACTGAAACACCGACACTACTAACAGTCCCAAAATGATTATTTTCCAGAAAATAATTTTTGAAATCGGTTTCCATTGTTGCTGTGCATTGATCCATGATTCAATCACATCAGGTCTTGTAAGCCACCTCCAAATCTACTCTTTTTTCTTCTTCACCTATGATTTTGTTCTGTTTTATTTTATTGATTGATTTGCTATTCTTTCAAGTTACTCAAATTCAACAAATTTTAAACATTTATAAGATAAAATGAACACTTTTTTCTCATGCTTTTTAAAACAATTCCTTTAAATTGTTTGAATTATTTATAATTAAAAATTAGGATTAAATTAATAGAATATGATCGTGTAGAAAGATTAAAGGCCACATTATTGTTTTTTATAATGATTTAATGAAGAGTAATCAAAACAAAAATAAATAATAACATTAGTGACAAAAATAATTTTTTTTATAATTCGGTGAACAATTGTTAAGTGACCAATTGTATAGTTTACCTTACAAAAAATTATTTAATTGTTGAGTTTTGTGAACTATTTAGTAAATCATATGTATTTTAAACATAATTATATCAAGATATATGTTTTATTTTTGTTAACTATAGTTTACTTATGGTTTTATTTTTTTAAGTTTAACTATTATTGATAGGTGTCGACTGAGTCTTAACTCGATTGGCATCGGTATTGTTGTCAGAGTAGGATACTGTGAGTTTGAGCGCATTAAAACACATTTATCCTCTTATTTAAGGGTGTGAAGGGATTATGAGTGGTTCTAGGCATAGTATAAAAAAAAACTATTACAGATGTAGGACCCAAATTTTGCCCGGGCCCAACAAGCAGAGCCCAAAACACCAAATAAATTAATAGTCCAATTAACACCCCACTAAACCAACCACTAAACCATCCCACTAACTCTATCATCCCACTTGCCTGCAAAAAGAAAGAGGCAATCAGTTGTAAAATTTGGCTATAAAAGTCATCCAAAACTATTGTAAAGGGGGTTCAGTTTTTTGGAGAAAAAAGGAGAGAGATTCGAATACAAGAAAAAGAGAGACTTTCAATACAAGAAATACACGAGATTAATCAAAAATCAAAGTAAAAGACGTGTTTTTTTCTTCTATTCTCGTTTTAAGTTCTTTGTTTATTTTATTTTATCTTTCAATTTTTTTTTTTTTTACATACGAAAGTAAAAATAAAGGGGAAGAAGCTTACCCATTTTGAAATTACCGAAAAAAGGTTTTTTTTGAGGTCCGGTCGCCGTGTACGGTGGCGCCGACGGCGGCGCGTGGAGGTCCAGTGACCGGAGCAAGGTCGGACCGATGATTTAGAAGGGAGGGAGAGAGTGTTATTTTTAATATTATTTTTTTATTACTTTTACTATTATTCTATATACTATTACTATTTTCTTTTTTATTATTATAGTAGTAGTAACGCAATAGTATTTTTATTATTTTATCATTATTTTTACCTTTTTATTACTATTACTATTAACCTACTATTATTATTTTTATTAATATAGTATTATTTTCTTTTTTTTATATTGTTATTATTATTAGCAGGTATATTATTATTAATGTATCATTGCTATTTTCTATCTTATTATTACTTTTATTACTATTGTTTCTATTATTATTATTTTCATTACTTCCATTATTATTATTGTTATTTTCTATTATCGTTAATATATCGTTTGTTTATTATTATTATTTTTTTATCACTATTATCATCATTATAATTGTTTTTTTAATATTATTACCATTATATTTTTTATTATTATTACTATTATTTTTATTATCCGTCCTATTTTTAAACTATTTCATTCAATATTTTGTTGTACATGTGTTTATTTGCCCACTCCCGATTTAAATTAAATTTTCATTCGAATTTTCTTTGTTATTCCATTTTTTATCTCTATATTATTTTATTTATTATTATTTTTGGCTGAATTTTTCAAGTAAAGGCAATATTTGGTACTTGAAAATTCGAGAAATCGTGTCCTAACGTACTGGGTTTCGATTTTTTGTTTGATCTAAGCAACCGATTTTCCTTTTAAATTAAAATACATGAGTTTTAAATAAAATAAAGACAATATTCCGTATTTAGAAATTCGAGTAGTCGTGCCCTAACGTACTGGGTTTCAATTTTTCGTTTGATTTAAATATTTGAATATCCTTTTTAAAATTTAAATACATGAGTCTTAAATGAAATAGAAGGCAAGCTCATACTCGAAGGTCAAGGTGCTGTGTCCTAACGTACTGGATATAATATTTTACCTTGAGATGAAATGGTCCTTGACATATGTTTTAATTCATCCACTTTAGAAAAGCATTAACACTAAGAGGGATCGTATTTTAAACTCTTGTCAAATTTTCAATTTTCAACATTAAGACACTGAATAATCAATTAGGTACCAAATTTGGGCGTGACGAGGGTGATAACCCTTCCTCGCACGTAATCGACTCCCGAACTCGTTTTTCTAATTTTCGCAGACCAAAATCGTTGTTTGATAAATCAATCTGTTTATTGGAAAAAGACCACGTTTTGAGGTGACTCGATCACACCTCATCAAAAAGGATCGGTGGCGACTCCAAACTTTTATTTTAAAAAGTCGATTCCCGTTTTTCAAAAAAATAGTTTCGACAATAGATAGGTTAAATTTTGCTATTAATCCATGTACTTTGTGAAAGTTTTAGATTTAATCCTTATACTTTAATTTGATAAATTTTAGATCTATACTTTTTGAATTGGTTAATTTAGTCCTTATACTCTTCAAGCTTTAAATTTTTATTTCTAACCCAAATAGTAGAAGTTAAATTCGTTTGGTTAAATTCAATTACTAATCATGTACCATATGCACACAGTTGGAAATTTAGTTTATATTCTCAAGTTGGATCATTTTAAGTCCCTATCCTATTCAAATTTTGAAACTTCAGTTTTACACAAATGACATTCCTTAATCCATTAACAAGATTTTTTTAGTTAAGTAATATGTGGAAATAATAAGTTCACATGATATTACACATATGATAATATTTTTGCCACGTTAGATTTTAGATTTTAGAAATAGTAGTTTAAGTTAATGAATTTAATAGTTATTGTTTGGTGAGGATTAAAATTTTAAATTTTAAAAAGTATAAAGACTAAAAATGACCAAATTAAAAAACATGTATTAAATCCACAAATTTTATAAAGTACATAAACTAACAGCAGAATTTAGCCTTATAAATACATATATTTACATATATAAATATATGTTTGATGATTTACAAAAGAAAATCAAGCGAATACAAAATATAAATACCAATTTTTTGTTCAAGATATCAAAACATAATCTCCGGTCTTTAGTGTTTGTGGCAATTGATGGGCTGAGATATGTCACATGTGTTTGGTCAAAGAACATGCCACGTCCAATATTGACCTATATGAATAGAAAATAAAGTGAATTGTATTAAACAACTTCAAATTATGGTTTTTATTTTAAATTGACCTTAAACTTTAAATTATTTTAATTATATTTTTAAACTATTAAGTTTATATCAATTAAGTCATTATGCTACTAAAACCATTAATTTAATTATTAATTGACACATCAAATTTCTGTGACATAATTTAAAATGAAAAATTTTAAGAAAAATAGATGTTTTAAAAATATTAGTTTTAAAATTTTCGAAACTTTTACAAAAACCTTATCATTCACTCTTTCTTTTCCTTTTTTTTAGTTTTACTTTATTTTTATTTTAAAATTTTAAAATTTACGCAATAATGTTCTATTTTTCTTTTATTTTTTTTATTTTAGATTTAGCTACATAATATTTGATATGTCAATTTATCAATTAAACAAACGGTTTTAATAACAAAAGGACTTAATTGATATAACATTAATAGTTTGAAGATGTAATTAGAATATTTTAAAGTTTAAAAACTAATTTAAAATATAATTTATAATATAGGGATGTTTGGTGCAATTAAGAAGATTTAAAATTCAGTTAGAAGAATAGACCAGTGGCAGGAAATGACGTTGCCTTTTAGTTGCTAATTGAAAGGGTTTGGTTTCAAAACCAATCATACCAACAAACAGGTTGGTGGTGTGTATATAATTCATAGCATTGATTGAATTAGTTCATGGTTAGGGGTTTGAAACAAAACGAAGCAATCGTTTTTTTAATTCAATTAATTTTATTTCTCTGTAGTTTGGTTATCAAATGGATTTAATAAGGAGATGGCCATTTGTTAGTGAGGAAAATGACCTGTATTTACTACGCTGTGTGTACCCAAAGCCTCATTTTCTCGGCACTTTGCTTCCAATGTGGACAATTTCTTAGCTCAAACAAACCCTCCATTGATTAAATTTTCCATCAGGTTAATAAAAAATAATGTGGTTATAAAAGATCCTAACTATAAATAAAAAATAATATTTATAGACTCCACTAATGGTAATTATAAATACAAATAGTATGCTCGGCATGATTTGTATAGGATTGGACTCAAGTTTATTCAGGATTTCAACCTAATAAAATTTTAGAATTAAATTTTTAATTAGAAAAATAGACCCGTGACAGTGTTTATGTCTGAGATGTGTCCAGACTTATTTTATTCTAAGTTTGAAAATATTCTAATTATTAATTTGTTGCATTTTGCAACTTTTTATTCTCATTTTTGTTATTCGAATGAATATTATTTATAGTTGTAATTATGATTATACTTTGTAGCTCAAAAGAGAAAGGGAGAACATTTTATTCTTAAGTTGTTGGAATCTACGGTCGATAATTACAAAGAAAACAAGTAATGTTGAGTGAAGTGCTAGCCACTGTGGGCATTGAAGGTGACATTACTGCTGGAGAATGTGCTTATATTATAGTAAATATGTAACTATTTTCTATGTATTTGAATGATGAATAAATAAATAAAGTTAATTTCACATTTCACTATTATTTCTTTTGTGCTTTGCATACATATCAAAATTGTAACAAGAAAATATTAATTCATTGATTGTCTAAATTCAAATTGATCATAAATGGCACTGTAAGAATGTTTACATTGCGAGAAAAACAACTTACTTTAGTAGATAATCTAAACAAGTCCGTAATCCTATAAAAGAATCAAAGTGAGCATTTGATTCAAACACTTAGAAGGATTATTAGATTGTCTACAATTCCAATTTTAGGGAGATGGCTAGTCTTGGCTATCGGAGCAATTACTCGATAGTGTTGGAGATTGACTTGATTAAGCAACGAACAAGTAAAAATAGAGGAAGAAATTGAGAATTTGAACACACAATTATAAAGTGGCAAAACCCCTCCAAAGAGGATAAAAAAACCATGGGCAAAGATAATTTTACTATAATGACCAAAGAACGAAGAGTACAAAAGATGGAGATAAAAACTAAACCTCGAAACCTGAAAACAAAGAACCCTCAAAATGTAAACACAAAATTCTCCAAAAGTGTTATGAGTTCTAATCTTTAATGGGTGCTTTTTTTCTAAGGTTGTAAAATAGCCTATTTATAGGTTAAATTCGTAGGTCAAATAATAATAAAATAAGCTAGACTAATTAGAGTTAAAACAAATAAAAAGAGTTTAATTTGACTAAAATATGAGTCATAGTCAACACATGGGTAGAGACATAGAGGTACTCATTGGAAGAATGATACATTAGACTGAACCCAAGTTGAATTAATTTTGATTCTGTTTGTGAATTATCAAATGTAAAGAGAAAATTATCAGAACGATGCTTCTGGAAAAAATTGCAATTTCTAGAGCCTAATTGTATTTGTGTGAATAATCCTTCCACTAGCTCAACAAAAGTTTGAACAGACTGCATTTGAATCAAAAGAAAATTCTACAACTTTGGAAATAATTTAATTGATTCGATTTATTTGATGTGGAATTAAATTGGGATATCGTGGGAATTGTTCAACTGGAAAATTTGATTAAAGAATTTTCTTGAAAAATTAATTTTGGAAAATCTTAGTGATTTTTGGGAAAATTAATTTTGATCAAGCAAATTAAATTAATTAAATTAATTAAAATAAATATAATATTTTTGGAAATTAATTTTTAAGTCAAACAATTGGTCTAATGGATAATTGAACTTGAAAATTGGACTTGAGATCGAAAGTTGAAACAGAGAACCAAAAACAAAGATTGAGATCCAAAACTAGCCGAACCGAGCCTAATATGTGAAATTGGGCCGACGGTGTAATCGGTGGCTAGACCAGACTAGTCAGGCCATCATTGGCCCAGATCGAACCAGTAGCAATCAAACCGGTTCAGGGTATTGTGAGGGTGTTGCGCCTACGATGACATCACTAGGCACGGCAATGCCAACGGATGGTCGGCGAGGTGACGGTGGTTCTTCGGTGGTTGAGTAATGGAAGATTTACACTCCTACTAGGACTCTACCAAATAATTTGATTTCAGGTTAACTATTCCAAAAGTAATATGGTTTTAATAAATTTAATTTGATACTTATCTTAATAGTATTTTATTAATTTAATATTAAAGTGATTAAGTTTGATCTTAGTTGAAATCTTTAAACTCTCTCTATATAAAAAAGTTTTGGGTCATTGTTTTTCATAGGCTTGAATTCAAGAAACAGTTATAAAGAGAAAATTCTTTGAAGACATTATTTCAGAAGATTTCTAGAAATCTCTAGAAAGTTTAGAAAAATTGATGAAATTGTCTCACTGGTAATTTTCTGGAAAATTTTCTAATTCAAAGCGAGCCCACACTCAGCAAACGTAAGCTTGAGGATTGCGGAGAAGGCTACTTAGTTGAAGCATTCATCCTAGGCAAATCAAATATGTATAATTTTGATTAAGTGTTTATTACTTTAGATATCATAACATGTTCTTGTTTTTGGAAAAAAAAATTTAAAACTCTGGTTTTTCCCTTATAACTTATTTTCTGTTGCGTTTTCTAAACCCATTTTTCTAACAATTACAACAAGAGAAAAGAAAGAAAAACACAAACAAGTTGTTTACACAGTTCGGTTTCTCTATGTCCGCGGAGTCTACTTAATGAAATAATCTAATATCTTTAAATCCAATACATCGTGGTTTAAGTGCTATCATACTCCGCGACAAACTCACTCTTATAGTAAAATATCTAGATCATAGCTAACTGGGATCTTCTGTCATTGTTCCTCGAAACTGCCAATTATTTTGGATCATCTAGATCATAGCTAGTTTGATCTCGAAATTATTGGTAGTGATAGTTGGCCTCATTATACTCCATTGAACCATGTCCAAATTCAGTAGCACATATGCCCTCAGAGTGCTAAAAACTCTTTATAAAAAACTTATACAAGTCTCTCCAATATATAAGCATTCAAGACTTGCTAACATACTAGGTCCATTACAATCAATTCCTTAACTAAAAATCAGCTAACCAATCATATACAATATTCTAATAAACTTTGTGATATTCAGAAAAAAATTGAATATCAGTCTTTAATGCAGCACAAACCAATCTCCTTAATTCAAAGGATTTGGTTGCTTGATTAGATTCAATTTGCAAGACATATTGCTCCAAATCGATCAGTCTTCATAGACCAACTATCATACTTCCACAATATCAGAATTATTCTCAACTCAAAGATTTTGTTTCAAAATATTTCCAACTCAAAAAATGACGAGCTATATTATCTATCACGATGCTAAGTGCAATGACCACTATTTATGACACTGTATGAGTCACTGTTCACATAATTACCTTAACAAAAGTATTTGAGAACCTTTTAATTTTCTTGGTGTATAAATATTTGGATGGATTTATATAAAAACATCTATCTTAAGTTTTTTTCTGAGAATGTGTATGTAAATGAAAATTCATCGGATTTATCTAAAAGCTTGAATTTTGATTATTTTTAGTGAAATCTAATGTTGTTTGAACTGGATCAGACCGGTTGTTCAGGCAAAAAACCAGTTGAAGGATTGATTCAAAAAGTAACTTTAATCAAGTTAGATTAGGAATCAATTGAATCGACATTTGAAACAAAATTTTAATAATTTTTTAATCAAACTAGTTGGACTAATGGGATCGGTGAACCGATGGCCTAACTAATTCGATCACTGATCTTGTTTAAAAAATATTGGTGAAAATCTAAATCATGGAAGAAAATTTAGATTTAAAATATTTTATTGAAAATTGTGGGGTGTGCCTCGCATTTATCGAACATGTTATAGGCACCTTAGACGATGTTCGGCGATTCATAGAAGAAGAGATAACACATAGGCGACGTGAAGAAAAGTGATGTCGCAACGTGAAGAAAAGCGACATCGTGATGATGCGATGAAACCCCAAACAAACATGGAGGCAACATCGTGACGAGCATGCTTGGGACATCACAAAAATTTCTCCAAGGTATGCTACCGTATTTTAGACTTCAAGTAGGAATGCTTCTCCAAGTTGGACTCTGATTATCCAATGATATTTTAGTATAATTAGAACTCTAATCTAAGCCTATTTAAAGGAGCCATTGTATCCTTGTTTTGAAACACTAATCAATAATCACTTTTCTTTAAGGGTGACAAGACGTGTAGTTGCAAATGAGTTTTGGTGAGAGTTTTGTGGTGACCATGGAAAGAATTTTGTTTCCAAGTTAGGACTTTATTTTTGGGGTCTTGGTTTGCACGTTTAGTACATTAGGTTTATTTTCTCCACAATGTACTCTTGTTTGTTTACTCATTTAGTGAAAATTCGATACCTAATTTGCTTGTGGTTTTCCCCCCTTTGAGGGTTTCCACGTAAAATATTTTTGTTTATTATTCTCCACTTTTACTGTCTCGTTGTTTATACATGTTGATTGACCGCCTCCGAATGCAGGGGCGTAGCCAAGGAGGGGCTGGCATGGGCCCCGGCCCCCCTTAAAATGTAAAATTGCATTTTAGGTCCTTACATTTTTTAAAAATTTTAAATTAGTAAAGGTAAAATTTCACTTTGGCCCCCCTAAAATTATAAAAATTTGATTTAATCCTTTACAAATTATAAAGATATAAATTATAAAAAATTAAATTTTATCCGGCCCCCCTAAAAAATTTTTCTGGCTTCGCCCCTGTCCGAATGTACCAACGTCTAGAGTAGAAATCCTGCACAAAATATATGAAAGGCGATATCCACAAGTATACGGGTCAGGTTGTAATATAGTTACAACAGAGTAGGTGAGTACTTCAAGGATCGTACCTAAGGGAGGCGAGCATTAAATTAATTCTAACCTAAACACAAATAGATGTAATTAGTTTTTTTAAATGGATTATATTACAATAAATAAAAAGAAAGGTTTTAGTATTCTATATAAATAATAACAATAAGAAAAAGAAATAAAGAAATAAATTATGAGAAATCAAATAATAAAATATATATATATCAAATCTGGGCACGGGTGATTAGCTCACTTCAGTAATCATAACCAACTATTGCTTTGGGTTTTCTTATTCAATCAAATAGTCACTACCCTACCAGAATCTTCCGATCTTCGACTAAAATACTGAGTCAACAAAAACTACATATCTCTCGATCTCATAGTCTAGACCGGTTCAGGGTTAAGGTGTTCACACATAGGTCATACCAAATTTGGGTTAATTCCCACCTCAATTACTTCCTAAGGTTGTCAGGCCTAGGGTTTAGGTTCTTCCTTTCCAGAACAGCTAATCCGCTAAGGAACCCTACAAAACAATTAATTAATCATACCTCCACTCGCTAATCCCCCACGGGAGGATTAGTTCCTCATGGATTTAATAAACAATATAAACTTGATAAAAAGAATATACATGAAGAATAATTCAAGAGAATAAAGTTTAGAAGAAGCTTGATGTAACACCCTAAACCTGCCTAGACGTTATGGCCGAATCTAGCGATCTCACATGATAGTGCTTTAGAAATCGCAATGATGTTAAGACCATTTCTCTGTATGTACCACTTTTCATTATCTTATGCTATCTTCAAAAGCGTGTCACTAGTTTTCAATCATAATCCATTTTCAACACGTTATAATTTTGCGGAAGCTTTTAAAACTATTTTCGTATACGTGATAGTTTTGTAAAACATTCGGTCCTTTTGAAAACCCAAGTTTTCCTACTACTAGCAGTAAGAACCGTAAAACATTGCAAAATCCCAAATTAAGCAAAAATTTGTAATGGCCTTAATTACATCAAATTTCTACAAATAAAAATTAAATCATAAGTAACAGAAAATAGTCCAAGTGGAAAACTGTGTGGCCACCGCTGAGCCCTCTGCTACTCTGATCCGTCTAATGCTAGGGATTACCTGAACAAATAAAACAGAAAAGGGTGAGTTTTCGCAAACTCAGTGTGTAATTTCCACAGATAAACTTGCATACAAACATATATCATAGTATAGTCTGGGGTCGGAGCCCATTACAGAACCAGTCTGGGCTTTAGCCCACTCAGACACAGATGCAGACCAGATCATCCAAGTCCTACCTACCAGCCTCTACACATCATCTCCGTCCAACCCTACACACCATGTGGGGATAAAATTAACCCACCCATCCCTACACACCAGGCTGTACCGAAATGCGGCACATAATCAGATAATTGCAGCTGAGCTGCTAGATATCAGGCTTAAAAGCCTTACAGAATACTTCCTCTAAATAACATCAACCCAACTCTGATGCAATGCAATATACAAATATGAAGTTTATCAGATCATATATTCAATTCAGTATGGATATCATGCTCAGTCAAACATCATATATTCAGATCATGAAAATAAGGGTCTAAGTAATGCTTACCGACCCTATAGTAGGCCCATAGTCATCTTGGGCGACCCGTGCAACCTTACAGAATATTTTAGAAAAATGGGCTCACACGACCATGTGGCTTGCCCATGTGGGCCCAAACAGCCTACATCAGTCTGGCCCGTGTGTCGCACACGGCCTACCTGGCCATCACACGGCTATGTCTAGTGAGCATAACCTGGTCTCGTCAGTCACACAGCCATGTTGTAACACCCTGATTTTGGGCCTAGTCGGAATAGTGATGTCGGGACCACAAATTCGAGATAGAAATAATTATTTTATGATTATTTTGAGGTCTATGATATGATTGCATGATTGTGTGAAAATTTCGTGAAGAAATTCAATGCATAAAGTGCTTAATTTAAAGTTAGGGACTAAATTGAATAAGTTGCAAAACTTGCATTCTAGAAGTTTTTAGTATGAAATTGCATTGAAATATTAATTAGGAGGTCTTAAATAGCAATTTTACCAATTTTAAGTTCATGGACAAAATTAGGACATGGAAGGAATTTTTGAAAGTTTAGTAGTAAGGGCATTTTGGTCATTTAGGGTAAAATGAATTAAAATACAAAATTAAAAGCCAATTTTGCTCATCTTCTTCATGGAGGCCGAAATTAGCATGGGGAGGCCATGGCTAGGGTTTTCAAGCTTTCCAAGCTCAATAGTAAGTGATTCCAAGCCCCGCTTTTAATGTTCTTTACGTTTTTAGAATCCCAGAGTTCTCGATTAAGCTTATTCTAGCAATAATTTAAGCTAGGGTTCATATTTGGAAAAATACCCATAGGTGAAATTTGTGTATTTTGATGTTTTATGATATAATATGAGGTTTTAAATTATGTTAAACAACTTGTGCTACTCGGTTTTAAGTGAAAACGAGTAAAACAAGATAATCTCCAAAAATACTTATTGTTCATAACTATATGTTAGAGTGAGAATTTGATGTTGTTGTAGAAGAGAAAAAATGTTCAGCATGTCATAAAACATAGGAATAAGGGCTGAAATTAAATTTTCGAGTCTTGGGGCAAAAGTGCAAATATGCAAAAGTTTAGGGGTCAAAATGCAAATTTGTAAAAATATGATTTTGGACCCGTATGAATAATGTGACTAATTATTAGGCTAAATGTGATATTATAGATGAAGGAAATCGAGATTCGGGCTTAAATCGGGAAAATACAAGGTTATGGATTAAAATAGTAAATTGCCGCTTCGAGAATCGAGGTAAGTTCGTGTAATGTGTTAATAATAATGCAATACCATGCATGAATTGTAATTCTCTATTGATATGGCATAAATTGTATGATTTAATATGTTTAAGAGAAGTTGATGGATGGTATGTATGATATAAAAAAATGTAATGCTAGTTGTGTCATGTGAAATTGAATGGAATTATTGTTACAAGAATTGAGTGTTAAATTACTATTAACTGAGTTGTATGAATTGTTGCACGTTGTACCTGATGAGATTTTGATAAGTTTGTACGTAAATAATTTATCGATTTATTTTATTTTATTTTATTATATTTTGTTATCATATGAAATGTGGCTACCTATAGATTGACTATTTGTTTGTAAATTGAAAATTGAAAAAGGACTATGAATAAATTTGTAACATATTGGAAATATGTTTGTTGGTAATTACTTGATTGGTGAAATTGTTAGAAAAGAGAGAGAAATCCCGGTTGAACCTTGGAAAGATTGGATGATACAGATGGTATGTAGCTAGGTCACATGTATGGTCTTGAGTGCACATCATGTGTACAAGAGAGCTACGAGATATTATGATGTAGCTAGGTCACATGGGTGATACTATGTGTACACCATGTAGACAAGAGAGCTACGGGATATATGTAGCTAGGTCGCATGCGTGGTTCCAGTGAAGGACACCATGTAGACAAGAGAGCTCCGAGATAAATCGGCTAGGTCACATGGGTGATACTAAGTGTTCACCATGTGTACAAGAGAGCCGAACTTTATGATGGGTGGAGCTATTTGCGAAACCACCAAGTATCGAGGATTGATCCGAAGTGTTCAACGGAGACTTATTATGTAATCGCTTTGTGAGTTTTGTGATGAATAAGTGCAGAATTTGGTTATGTGAATAATGTGTTCATTAAGTGATCGGGTTGTGGTAAGGTTATAAACAATTAAGTTATACATGAGGATGATTTTATGGTGACCTTGTAATCATGGGCCTATACTTGTGATGTATGAAATGTGGTGAAAATGATTTGTGATATGTATGTTAAAATGAGGTTAATACAAAGAAAGTGTGAAAGAGTGAATTAGCAATAAAATTGTCTTGGACAGCAGCAGTTGCGTGACTTTGAAAATTCACTAAAAATTGTGGAAGTTGAATAAAAATGCAAATGATATATGAAAATAAATCTTAATGAGTCTATTTTCACATTAAAGAAACATGGGAAGCAAAAGAATTCTATATTGTGTGATATTTGAATTATTGTAAAATAGGGTCTGAATGAATTCGAGATCCCCTATTCTGACTTTATAAATTCATCATAAATTGTACAAAACTTATTAAGAGTAATACCTTACATGCATGGATTCCTTATTGATTCTAGTTTTAAGGAAAACAAACGGCATGGTCGTTGGAATTCTGTACAGAGAGAAATTTGGTTCGTAGTACACAGAGGTCAGAGTAGTCATACTCTGAAACAGGGGAGAATTTAACTAATAAACTGTACTAATTGGCCAAACCAAAAATTCTGAAAATTTTATGGGAGAAAGATATATGAATCTAGTTTCAAATAAAATTAACGAAACTAAAGTTGGAGTTTTGTAGCTTCAGATATGAATGATTTAGTAACTGTAACTCAATAACACAGCTTAACCTGAATATATGTAATTGTACAATTATAGTGTTTTATCTTGAAAAGCATGGTAGTAATTGCTTATTATTTTCATATGAACTTACTAAGCGTAAAGCTTACCCATCCTCTCCATTTCTTTAGTATTGATAGGTCGGCTCAAGGTTGGAGATCATCGGAGGCAACATAACACTATCAAACTATCATTTTTGGGAGAATTAATTCAAATATTGGAAATATCAAGTGAGTGGCATGTATAGGAAGTTGGTTTGTAATATGTATTTTTATTATGATTTTGATCGCACGTGATCGATCGCATTGAATTATTGTATATGATTATGAGATGTGGTCCTTATCCATTATGGTTTATAAGTTTAATTAATCATGCTACGTCATATGTTTTGATGTAATGATATAGTTAGCTTTGTTTGTTATGCATGTGTTCAAAAGTTTTAAATTAAATGAAATTTTATGGCCCATTTTTTGTCTATGTGTTGTTAAGTCCGTAATGCCTCGTACTCTGTTCCGGCCTTGGATACGGGTAAGGGGTGTTACACATGTTGTCGCATACGGCCTACCATACGGCCATGTGGCGTCGACAGGATCATTTTTCAGTCCTCGATTCTCATTTTCTGTGTTTTCGGGTACACACCTGGTTCGTATTTGCACTTTTCACAACCCCAAGACTGCCGATACTTATAATCAAGATATTCAACCTTTAGAAATTCTAAAATTAATCTCCAAAAATCAATCCCCAAAATGAAAGATCGACTTACCGCTTCAAAACGATCACCACCTCAAATCAACTTGACGAAACGTTGCTTCCAGCCTCTTGAGTGACACCTAACCAGCAGTAAAACTCCACTTAATCACTTAATCAGAGCAGCGTTCCATATCAATAAACAGGCACTTACCAGCGATTACCACGTCTAAGAGTCACCAAAGCTGGCTATTATGAAAATAAAACAGACAAGAGGAAGGCAAGGGAGATTTCGGCAGCAGCAGAAATAGAGGAAGGGAAATCGGCAGCAAAAGAGGGAAAGAGAGGAGGGTAGCCAAAATTTGCCAAAAAGAAAGCAGAATGCCAACCAAACTGATAACTCCCTAATCCACATCTCTTAATTCTCTCCACTAACCCCTCAACTCAGACTTTTGGTAAAACACAAACTCTTAGCCGAAATTCAAAGCAAAATAATCCCCTTGCCACATAGCAGAGATTCGAACACAAGACCTCCAGCTTAACAACACACCCCTTAACCACCCAACCAGCAGGCCCATTCTGACATATTTTACAAATAATAAAATATAAGCCTACTGGACCAAGTTCAGGTTTTATTCATTAAAATACCAAAATTTACCCAAGTTGTGGCTTGAACTTGGGACCTCCGAAACACTCTACCAACCTAAAAAAAAATTTTGGCCTCGAAATTTTACCTAATCAGAACAGATGAGGATACTACTGACGCATCGCATCCTCAGGCTCCCATGTAGCCTCTTTAGCGATATGATTCTGCCACAACACCTTCACTAGAGGGATGGTTTTCCTCCTTAGAACCTTAACGTCGTGATCCATAATTTGTATTGGTTCCTCCTCAAAGGTCAGATCTGGTCGAACCTCAATCTCCTCTACAGGAACAATATGCATGGGATTAGAGTGGTAGCGCCTCAACGTAGAGACGTGAAACACGTCATGCATTTGATCTAACTCTGGAGGTAGCTCTAACTGGTAGGCGACTGGCCCTAATCGTTTCACAATCCGATATGGCCCGATAAATCTAGGGCTTAGCTTACTCTTACGACCGAACCTCAGAACCTTCTTCTATGGCAAGACCTTGAGAAAAATAAAGTCTCCTACAGAATACTCTATCTCTCGTCAAAAATAAAGTCTCCTACAGAATACTCTATCTCTCGTCACTTCAGATTTGCATAAGACTTCTGCCTATTAGAAACCGCTTTCAGTCAATCTCGAATCAAATGGACATTGTCCTCAATCTCAGGAACCAATTTCAGACCAAGAATACGTCATTTACCCAACTCAGTCCAACATAAGGGAGTGTGACACTTACGACCATACAGGGCCTCGTAAGGTGCCATATGTATACTAGACTGGTAGCTGTTATTGTAGGCGAACTCTGCTAATGGCAAGTACTCCTAACTACCTCAGAAATCGATAACACAGCTCCTCAACATGTCCTCTAGTATCTGAATCACCCTTTCCGACTGACCATCTGTCTAAGGATGAAAAGTAGTACTGAAGTCTAATCTTGAACCCAGAGCCTCATGAAGTTTTTTCTTGAACCGAGACGTGAAGTGAGGATCCCTATCCAAGATGATCGACACATGTAGCCTCACTATTTTAGAGATGTAGAGTTTAGCCAATTTCTGTAGAGAGAAGTTTATCCTAACCGGGATGAAGTGAGCAGACTTGGTCAATCGATCCACGATGACCCAAACAAAATCCTTCTTAGTGGGCATTTGAGGTAACCCACTAACGAAGTCCATCGTTACTCGCTCCCATTTCTACATCAGTGTCTTAACCGGTTGCAGCAAACCAGAAGGTAACTGATGCTAAGCCTTAACCTACTAACAAGTCAAACAGCGAGCAACGAAGTCAGTAACCTCATGCTTCAACCTGGCCACCAGTATAACTCTCGGTGTAACGCCCCTATCCCATATCTGTCGCTAGACTAAGGTTAAAGGCATTATCGGACAATCAAAACATCTAACATTCATTTCACAAACATTATAGCATCAAAGGTCAAACATCAATATTAAGTCCCTCACATAGGGCATTGAGACCTTAAACATGCATTAGAAAGGAGTTGGGACTAAACCGAGCTCATATAAAATTTGTCGAAACTTAAACATTTTTTTCAAAGATGTACAAGTCACACACCAGTGTGAACAGGCCGTGTGCCTTACACGGCATTAAACACACCTGTGTGTCTAGGCCATGTCTAAACAGGGCATACATACTAACTTGCACACACGGCCACAAGACACGCCCGTGTGCCTTGGCCATGTTTGAGACTGACTTGGGTCATACGGCTAGTCATACGCCCGTGTGTCTTGGCCGTGCTCGAGCCTGACTTACAATTATAGGGTACACCAGGGGACACACGGCCGTGCAACATGACCATGTGTCGCACACGACTGAGACACATGCACGTGTCTCTGCCCGTGTGGAAAAAATAGGCCATTTGAAAAGCCAAATTTGCCACCCTAAAACATGAGCATATACATTCATATTTGACCATATTTAACAACTCAATTGGCAACCAAATTAACCATTTCAATACACATTATAAGCCATATTCAAACTTACCATTTACAAGTCCATATATCTATATAACTACATATACAATTCATTCTCAAACCATAATACCAAAACATAACTTTTACTATCAAACTAGCCTATACATGCCATATTTACATAAGTTCATAAGTTCAAAATACCAAACAAAAATATGGATAGTGTGACGTGCAACTTTGACTTGTCTGGAACGAGCGAGCTAACAAACCTCTATAAGACATAGAAACAGAAATAGAGTAAGCTTCTAAGCTTAGTAAGCCCGTATAATTCAGAATTAAACTTACCATTTAAAGTAATTAAAGCAATAATAAAATGCCAACAATTAATCTAACCATCACCTAGTCACAAATAATCATCACATGTTAGTCATTTAACTAGTACATAAACCATAATTTGTTCATATAACATTAATTAAGCTTGTTGAATCTATTAGAACTTCAAAGGATAATCGAGTGAACAATGTCAATAATCCATCAATTAATCATCATACAGGCTTTTTTGAGACATGGCCAGTAAGCTCTTCATGAGTTGATAAACAGTAAGCTCTATTGAGTTCAATAGTAAGCTCTGTCGAGCTAAATCGATAAGCTCTAATGAGCTAAAACAGTAAGCTTTTACGAGCTATGGTGAGCCCGCAGGAGCTCGACCGTTACGGTAATTCCAGTAACACGTCATTCGAATCCAATGAATTCACAGTTCAAACAGAGCTTAGTAACGAACATAATATATCATCAAGGCATTCGTATTTCAGATATTTCAATTAAATACATTCAATTCAATGATTACAAGTATAGAAAAGTTCGATTCCAATTATACGAACTTACCTTGAGCTATTCGGATGAAAACTATCGTCTACTCGTCTACCTTTTGTTTCCCCCGATCTAATTCTGGTATTTGCTTATCTTGATCTATATGATATCAAATTAAATCATTCAAACTTTCATTCAACTCAATTTAGCGTAAAACATTCATTTGAGTGAAATTACAAATTTACCCCTAGACTCTTAACTACTTTGCAATTTAGTCTTTATCACATAAAAATGCAAATTTATGCTATTTACCCTAAACCTATGTATAGCCGAACTACACATAATCACATAGCAGTCCATATTTTCATTTTATTCACATGTTCAACCACAACATTTTTATCTTTTACAATTTAATCCCTAATTCTCATTTTTGTCAAAAATCACTTCATAAAACTTGTATAACTATTAACAACCATCAATAATCTAACAAGAAACTTCCAAATACCTAAGTATTCAACAATGGCATATCTCAAAATCTTTAGACATTTCAGAATCTAAGGTACAAACTAGCTAGATTTAGCTGCAACGAGCTCAAAAAAGTAGAAATCATTAAAAACCGAGTCAAAATCGTACCTCAATCAAAGGTTGAAGTTGCTGAAACCATGAAAGCTCAAAAACCCTTATTTTTGTTTCTCCAATTCGGCAAGATGATGAATAATTTCACATCATTTTTTCTTTTGTTTTATTATTATTAACTAAATACATAAATTACCTTTATAACCTTATAATTAAAATTTAAACATCATTAAAACAATGTCCATAAATGTCAAATTACATTATAAATAGGCTATTTACATACTAAGGACTTCCATATTAATAAACCGTAGCTATTTAACACCTTTAAAAAATAGAACTCTACTTTTACGCATTACGCGATTTAGTCTTTTTTACCGAATTAAGCATTTAAACTATAAAATTTCTTAATGAAACTTTCACGTAATAAATCTTTCATGATGTAGACCTTATTAAAATATTAAAATAAATATTTTGACTTTAAATTTTTGGTCCCGAAACCACTGTTCCAATTTGACCTAAAAACGAGTTGTTACACTCGGAGATCTCGATACATTTTATTCCCGCCGGGATGCATAGCATAAGGGCTACTATGCACTTCCTTCAGAATCGATTATGTCAAATCCTCATCATTCGGTACACAAATCCGACCGCAGAAACATAGTACCCCATCATTATTAATCCCAAAATCAGTAATAACCTCACTTTCAACCTAACAGAAACGTAACTTAAAAGACTTATCCCCTAACTATTTCTCTCTGATCTAATCAATCCACGTTAGTTTAACCTGAAGTTCTGCCAACAGACTCCCATTGTCGAAAAAACTAAGTTGAGTGAACATTACTCTCAGATCAGTCATTACCCTACCGCTCAAAGCATCAGCCACCACATTGGTCTTAAGTCGAGTGAACATCGCTCTCAGATTAGTCATTGCCCTACGGCTCAAAGCATTGGCCACCACGTTGGCCTTGCCAGGGTGGTACTCGATAGTGCAGTCATAATCCTTACGCAGTTCCACCCATCTATGTTGCCTAAGGTTTAACTCCTTCTGAATGAGGAGATATTTGAGGCTTTTGTGATCAGTGTAGATAGTACACTTCTCACCGTACAGATAGTGCCTCTAGATTTTTAGAGCGAAGAATACCACCGCCAACTCCAAATCATGCATCGAATAATTAGCCTTATGAATCTTGAGCTGACGAGATGCATAAGCAACCACCTTTCCGTTTTGCATCAAAACACAACCCAGACCCATATACGACGCATCACTGTATACCACAAAATCTTTACGAGGTCAGAACAGGAGCCTAAGCTAGAACAGTCTTGAGCTTATCAAAGCTCTCCTACTGTGCATCAGTCCAAATGAAAGGAACTCCCTTATGCAGTTAGTTAACAGAGCAGCGATCAAGGGGAACCCTTCCACAAAGCGCCGATAATACCCTGAAAGCTACAGATTTCAGACACATTCTTAGACTGTTTCCAATCCAATATAGCCTCAACCTTACGAGGATCAACACGAATCCCCTTCGTGGAAACCACATGTCCTAGAAAGGTTACCTCTAGGAGCCAGAACTCACACTTACTGAACTTCACATACAACTGTTTCTCACGAAGAGTCTGCAATACCACTCTAAGATGCTCATCGCTTGGAATACACTAGGATATCATCGATGAATAGCACCACAAATTGGACCAGGTAAGGCTAGAACACATGGTTCGTCAAATCCATAAATGTCACTGGTGCATTAGTCAATCCAAAGGGCATAACTAAGAACTCGTAATTTCCATATCGAGTCCTAAATGTTATCTTATACACATCAGCCTCCTTAACTCTCATCTGATGATAGCCTAAACGCAGATCAATTTTAGAAAACACAGAGGCCCCTCTTAACTGGTCGAATAAGTCATCTATCCTCAGCAGTAGGTACTTATTCTTGATCATTAGCTTGTTCAACCGACGGTAGTCGATACACATCCTCATTGTTCCATCTTTCTTCTTTACAAATAGAATAGGTGCTCCCCACAGAGACACACTGGGACGAATGAACCCACGATCTAACAATTCCTGGATCTGAGTCTTAAGCTCCGCAAGCTCCTTCAGTGCCATTCAGTAGGGGGTGATAGACACCGGAGCTGTACCCGAAATAAGTTCGATCCCAAATTCCTCCTTTTGATTTAGAGGCAAACCTGGTAGCTCCTCAAGAAACACATCCAAAAAATCCTTCACGGTTTCGATGTCTTTTACCGAAGAATGCCTAGAATCAGAAATACTTACATACGCCAGATATGTCTCACATCTCTTCTGAACCAATTTTTCCGCTACCAACACAGAAATCACATTAGTTAGGAAATCCCGATGCTTCCCAATCACAACTACCTCATTGTCCTTCTCAATTCTCAAAAAAACTCCCTTAGTAGCACAATCTAGACTCACATGATGCTTAACCAGTCAGTCCATCCCCAATATCAAATCGAACTCCTCAAACGAAAGTTCCATCAGATCAGCCAGAAACACTGTCCTTTGCACCTCTAACGGGAAGTCTCTATACAGTTTACTAACCTAGACAGATTGCCCCCATTGACTCATAACTGTCACATCACTAGAAGTATTCTCAACCAAAATCCCCAAGGTTTCAGACACAGTACTAGCTATGTAAAAGTGTGTAGAGCCTATGTCTTTCAGTACAGGATAAGGTACATTATGAATTAAAAACATACTCGTAATGACATCTGGCGCATCTCGATCCTCACGGCGACGAGCAGCATAAACAAGAGCAGACTGTCTTGCCTCAGTATGTCTAGCACCTTTGCCCGGTGCTCTCTCACCACGGCCCACGCCGCTACCACCCCTAGCCTGACCACGGCCCCTAGGTGGCTGCTGAGCTACCCTCAGCGACTGTGCAGTACTAGAACCCAGAGCTTGCATCTGATCAGCCCTCAATAGACACTCTCGAATGCGGTGCTCCGTAGACCCACATATCAAGCATGCATCAGTTAACCTCTAACATTTGCCCAAATGGCGTCTACCACAAAGCCCACAAGGCGAGATCCTAGTAGGAGCAACAGGGGCCCCAACTCTAACTGGCCCATCGAGTTTGGCCTTTTTCTTAGGCCTCATCACCGAACTCGAGGGCTCTAAATCCCTCTTGTTCTTACCTCTCTCTCTATCGCAGTTTTGGCACTCAGCGCACTTAACCTCCTCGGCGATCTTCGCTTTTTCCATCAGTACAAAGAAATCACGATCCCTCTGCGAAGATATTAGGATTCTCAGGTTATCTCTGAAGCCATCGTCAAAGCGAACACATCGCTCATACTTAGTCGCCACTATACCTCATGCATAGCGGCTCAATCGCAGAAATTCAGCCTGATACTCGGCTACTGATCGGTCTCCCTACGTCAGATTTAGAAACTTACGTCTCCTAGTATCAATATAACTAGCTCCCACATACTTACTCTGAAATGCGGTATTAAAATACTCCCAAGTCAACCATTCGGGCTGGGCACCCTCCTTAACTGTTAGCCACCACTGGTATATTTCATCGCGAACCAAGGAAACAGCGCCTTTTAGCTTCTACTCGGGGGTAAAATCCAAATCATCCATGATTCTTTCAGTGGCCTCCATCCAATACTCGGCCACGTTAGGGGCGACTCCAGTGACACCCCTAAATAACTCAGCCCTATTGGACCGGAGTCATTCTGTAATCGACCCTCGGCCCCCAGATCCAACATTGGGCCTAGTGACCCTCTACAAAATCCTGAGCATAACCTGGGACAATGCGTCGTCCCCAGCCACGTGATCACGAGACCCAGTCTCAGTAGTAGGCGACACTAGGGTCTCACTCGTGTCCAAATTTGGTATATTATGCATAGAAGAGGACTCAACTTGGGCCTCTTATGGCCTCTACCTCAGCCTCTAGCTCATTGTCTAATCGAATTTATCTGTATTACAAATTTTATGAATTAGTTACAGTTTCAGTATTTATTAATAGATGTTTTATGCAAAACAGTATTTGAAGTTCAGAGTTTATTTTCGTAAGTCGCAGTCTCACTACAATTTTCAGTATACACTAATTAGAGTGTTTTCAATACGGTTTACTACCTACAGTAGTTTCAGAATGTACTATCTATAGTATTGCTAAATAAACAGTACTAATTTTAAAAAAACTTACAGGATCGGCGCTGGAGGCTCTGTGAACCACACACTTAACCAGAATATTTGAAAACATTTGGAAATAATTTCTTTAAAAACAAATTTTGGAACCAAAAATTCACAATCGAGTTTTGAACCTGGCTCTGATACCACTAAATGTAACACCCCAAATTCGGCCTAGACGTTATGGCCGAATCCAGTGATGTCACATGATAGTTCTTTAGAAATCGCAGTGACTTTAAGACCATTTCTCCCTATGTACCACTTTTCATTATCTTATGCTATCTCCAGAAACGTGTCACTAGTTTTCAATCATAATCCATTTTCAACACGTTAAAATTCTGCAGAATATTTTAAAACCATTTTCGTATACGTGGTAGTTTCGTAAAACATTCGATCCTTTTGAAAACCTGAGTTTTCCTATAACTAGCAGTAAGAACCGTAAAACATTACAAAATCCCAAATTAAGCAAAAATCTGTAATGGCCTTAATTACATCAAATTTTCCAAAATAAAAATTAAATCATAAGTAACAAAAAATAGTCCAAGTGGAAAACCATGAGGCCACCGCTGAACCCTCCGCTGCTCTAATCCGTCTAATGCTGGGGATTACCTGAACAGATAAAACAGAAAAGGGTGAGTTTTTGCAAACTCAGTATGTAATTCCCACAGATAAACATGCATACAAACATACATCAGAGTACAGTCTAGGGCCGGAGCCCATTACAGAACCAGTCTGGGCATTAGCCTACTTAGACACAGATGCAGACCAGATCATCCAAGTCTTACCTACCAGCCTCTACACACTATTTCTGTCCAACCCTACACACCATGTGGGGATAAAACCAACCCATCCATCCCTACACACCAGGTTGTACCAAAATGCGGCACATAATCAGATAATTACAGCTGAGCTACCAGAAATCAAGCTTAAAAGCCTTTCAGAATACTTCCACCAAATAACATCAACCCAACCCCGGTGCAATGCAACATAAAAATATGACATGCTAATATGCAGTTTATCAGATCATATATTCAATTCAGTACAGATATCATGCTCAGTCGAACACCATATATTTAGATCAAGAAAATAGGGGTCTAAGTAATGCTTACCAACCCTACGGTAGGCCAATAGTCGTCTTGGGCGACCCATGCAACCTTACAGAATATTTCAAAAAAATGGGCTCACACTACCATGTAGCTTGCCCGTATGGGCCCACATGCCCATGTGGCCCACACAGCCCAAATTAGACTTGGCCAGGTGGATCACATGGCCTGGCCCAAGCCAAAATTTGCTAAAAAGAAAGCAGAATGCCAACCAAACTAATAACCCCCTAATCCACACCCCTTAATTCTCTCCATTAACCCCTCAACTCAGACTTTCAGTAAAACACAAACTCTTAGCCAAAATTCGCAGCAAAATAATCCCTTTGCCACTGTAGAGATTCAAACACAAGACCTCTAGCTTAACAACACACCCCTTAACCACCCGACTAGCAGACCCATTCTAACATATTTTATAAATAATAAAATATAAGCCTAATGGACCAAGTTCAGGCTTTATTCATTAAAAGACCAAAATTTACCCAAGTTGTGGCTTGAACTTGGGACCTCCCAAACACTCCCAGAACAGATAACCACTAAACTAGATACAGATTTATGTCAAATTAATATAGATACATATACAGGTATTTTGGGGCATGACACCTGATTCGTATTAGAATTAAGCGTAGAATCCTTAAAGAGTTTGATGGTATTTCACAAATCTGATTTTCCCCCACAAAAGCAAATAACAAAAACTGAAATAAAACCTAAGCCTAAGAAAAGAGAAAAACTAAAGTTTAAATCTAGGAAGAAAATTATACAATATGAAAGTTGTCTATAACATTTGCTAAATAAGTATATTTATAGACTTTAGAGTGGTTGTCATCTTTAACCCTAGGTCAACTGGCGTCATTGTGCTTAACATTTAATTGGGCGGACCAAAGCTAATGTTTAGCTCTGCAAATCAACTCATTCCGTGACACAACAATGAATTTGGATGTTGTGAAGTTAAACGAATCACAAATTTCAGTTTCAGATAATTATGGAGGTAGTTGATGTGGCTGAGGACAAAAGTAAAGATTTATTGCTCTCTATATAATCCGATTGAAGGTGGAGTCGTGCCACATGTTAGGCATGTGCCTGATTTAGAGAAGAATCTCATCCCCTTTTAGTAGTTAGAAATTGAATGGTTCATAAAGTGTTTGAGGCAAGATTGGTCATAGAGGGTTACAATCAGGTAAAGATAGTTGATACTTTCTCTCTTATTCGGGTATTACTGGCCCTTGTTGTATTATACAACTTTTATTTGAAGACTAAGAGTCTTTCAGTTTCCAAGTTCAAGCATAGTTTAGACTTGATTGACATTCTGCAAAATTTAAGTTAGGCACATGATGAGGCATGGAAAAGGAGGCGTGATAAATACGAGTGAAACAGGAGATTTGTGGGGTGTGTCTCGTATTTCTCAGACATGTTGTAGGAACCTTAGATAACATTTAACGATTTACTAAAGAAAAGGAATAATAGAGGCAATGTCATGACGACACGATGAAACCCCAAATGAATGTGGCGACGACATTGTGACGAGCATGCATGGGATGCCACTATAGTTTCTCCAAGTTATGCAGTCACGATTCAGACTTCAAGCAGGACTACGTCTCCCAATTAGACTCTTATTATTTTATGGATATTTTAGTATAATTAGAACTGTAATCTAAGCCTATTTAAAAAATTCATTGTGTCCCTATTTTGATACACTAATTAGCAAGGTCTTTTCTTTGAGGGCGACAAGATGTAGTCGCAAATGAGTTTTGGTGATATTTTCTTAGTAACTTTGGATAGAATTTTGTTTTTGAGTTAGGACACTGTATTCGGGGTTTGGGTTTGTACGTTTAGCACATTTAGGTTTACTTTATTGATATTATACTCTCGTTTGTTTACTCATTTAGTGAAAAGTCAATACCTCATTTGTCTGTGGTTTTTACCTCTTTGATGGTTTTTCACGTAAAATATTTATGTTCATTCTTTTCCACTTTTACTATCTCATTTTTTATATAGGTTGATCCCCAACAAAAATAAAACTTTGGAACTTGTTTTATTTTTTATACATTTTAATTTTGATGGAAGGGTTTCAGTTTTATTTTGCTTTTGCAATATAGTTTGTAAGGAGGGAGGATTAGTGATGGAATTTATTAATGATTAATGCATAGGAAGAAAAGCCGGGAAACAAGTAAGCATCAAATTAAAGCTAAAAGTGTATTTAAGTTGCCATCACTATGTTAATAATAAAATAATTTTTTGTAATAAGAGACGTAGTTAGCAATAATAATAAAGGGCTCAAATTATTGGTGTTTGTAATCCTTTCATAATTTTTTACTCACAAATTTTAAAATTATACATGAATTTTAATTAATATATATTCTTGGAACATTTTCAAAAATATTTCTAGTGTTTCAATAACTACAAATGAAAGGGTGTAATTAATCAAAAATTATATCTTTTGGTCATTGATCAAGAGTTATATCACTTGATTTTTATAAAGAATTACAATTATTCAAACAATATTACTTAAATAGTTATGATACTAGATGAATAATTATGTCTCTTTTAAAAGTGTTAGTATTTAAAAAAGACACCTATTGAAAGATGTCGTTATGTAGAGACATGAAACTTTTTAATAAATAGGAATGATATTTCATTTGAAATTATACCAAAAAGTTCTAAAAGTTATTTTTATTTTTCCTCTATCTTCTAATATTATTAGATTATTCTATAAAGAATTACTGCATAAATTCTTTATCGAAATTGGTTTTCTTGCTATATATTACTCAGTCTTATTAAACTACTTTCATTAGTGCAAAACTCAAATAGTCACCTGGCATCATTGTATCTTCAAGGTTCATTTGTTTGAAACTCATTTGCACACCGAGTATAGGTGGGGGCAAATAGAATCTTAAAAATAGTGGCTTGATACATGCCTTGGAGCCTTGTCCTATTTCTTTGTATTCTGTTGGAGTTGTTGTTCATGTACTGTTTGTGTTGTTTGTGAGTGTGCATAAGACCATTAGAGAGCATTTCGAGTTAATATTGGATGCTATGTCGCAACATGAGGATCTGATGTCGCAACATAAAGAGAAAAATAGAGAAAGTGAGAAACAGCCTTCAATGTCGTGACATACCCTTGAATATGGCTATAAAGGAACATGTTGGTTGCTACCTCACGAAACAAGTTCTGGTGTGTCACAACATCGACTTTGTAACGAGAATAAAATACAAAGAAAGGGTGTTTTGGTCTACACAATCAAAATTTAAGCTCAAGAACGTCAGCTACCCTAGGGCTAAGGATAATAGCTACCTGAAGGTTATAAATAGAACTTTCTGGCACATATTATAGACATCATTCCATTAGCTTAGATTTTCTCTTTAGGTTTAAGAATTATTTTCTTTCTTTATCAAGTTTTCGTAGTTTTAGTTATTTCTTTCATGTAAGAGATCTGATTGTAAAGGAGATCAACTTCTATGGATTCGCACTTTTCATCAACATCAATCAGGCTTAAATTCTCGATTTCACTCCATTCCTTATGATTAATTCTTCAATTTATTCCATGTGGTTTGTGAAAGCCATGAGGAACTAATCCTTCTATTGGGGGATTAATGAGTGGAAGCATGGTCTCTTAATTGTTTTGTAGGATTACTCAACGGATCAACTGTTTGAGAAAGGAAGAACGTGAAACAAACCCTACGCCTGACAACCCTGAGAAGTCATCAATGTAGGAATTAACCCAAAATTGGTATTGCCCATTCGTGAACACCTTTACCCCAAGCTAGTTTGGACTGTAAGGTCGAAAGATAAGTAGTTCTTACTAACTCGTTGTGTTAGTGGAAGATCGGAATATCCTGATAAGGTAGCGACTAGTTGGTTGACGAGGAACTTGAGACGACAGTTAATTGGGATTGTCGAAGCGACCTGATCACTCATATTCAGATTTGATTCACTTTATTTATCCCTCTCTCTTGTAGTTTTAGTTCTTTTATGTGATTTTACTTTATTAGTTTACAAACCCTAAAAATACTTCTTGTTTTACTCTCGTACTATAACTTATTAAAGAGTACTAATTAGATTTTTAATTGTATAGGTTAAAATTGATTTAGTACTCGCCTCCCTTAGGTATGATCCTCGAAGTATTCACCTACTTCGTTGTAAAATCTATATTACAACTCGACCCGTATACTTTCAAATATCACCTCGTAATTCTCCATTTTTATTGCAGTATTCATACTTTGGACATTAGTATGTCTGGAGGCAGTTAAGTTGTTGGTGTTGTTGTCGGGGAGGCAACGTCTCTAGATTAATTTTAATTTTTGCATCTTAAAAGAATAATTACGAAATTTCTCATCTATAGATACAATTTTAGTTTATTTTATTTTAGTGTTACTAATCTTTTCTTTCTGGGTTTGGTGTATGATTCGCAGTAGAGGCACACCTATTGTAGTAGCCACAGATCTAGAAAGAATAATTCGAAGAAATAGCTGACAACAGCAGTAGCAAATGCAAGATCCACCATCAACAGCTACAATTAACATACAACGTGACAGTCATTGTTCCGCAACACTAACAATAATGCCTTAGGAGACCCACAAACATCACAGTTACCTACAAACGTGCATATGGCTAGGAATGAGAGAAATTTATGGGACTATGCCCTACCAAGTTTAGATATGTTTAAGGAAAGTATAGCGAGGACGGTGGTTACAACTAATAATTTTGAAATCAAACTGGCAAAGATACAAATGACCCAAAATAATATGCAATTTAAGAGCACTATGGTGGAGGACCCTACTCATCATTTGAAATGGTTTCTTTAACTCTGTGATACTTTTAAGTATAATGGGGTCAGTGGTGACGCTATTCGTCTTCAGTTGTTCCCCTTTTCTTTGAGTGATAATGCTTTTCTTATTTATACTCGTAGGCATAAGGGTCTATCATGACATAGGATGAACTTGCTGGAAAGTTCTTACAGTAGTTTTTTCCAATCAGTAAAGAAGTCCAACTAACAATTCAAGTCAAGTTAAAAATACTAATTACCAAGCTCCTTACTTGTAGAAACCCTAGGACAGAGCCAACCCAAGTGACCATACGACATGTGGTCAATGTCTTCATAGAATTGAGGGAAAGATGCAGTCAATGAGAACAAATGTCAAATAGGTGCAGTCTGAGTGCACCAAATCAACAAGAACATTAACTAAGCTCGAGGATCAAATAAGTCAATTGATGAGCATGATGGGCGATATCAAAAGACAAATTGGCTTAAGCATTCCCAATAACACGGAAGATAATCCACGGAGGGAAGGTAAAGAGCATGTGAAAGCTATAGCACTCTAATCTAGCAAGGTATTGAGTTGCCCAAAAATACTATCCCAGAGGTAACTAGGGATAATATTGATGAACCTCAAGACAATTCCCTAGAAGTGGAAGACGAAACTGAACCAAATGAGGAGAATGCACCAGCAGCTCAGATGGGAAATAAAACACCAAAAGATGCTGAAATCACAAAAGTCACATTTCCATCAAGATTATAAGAAAGACAAAAGTGGGACGATAATGAATTTGTAAGTTTTTTGAATTTTTTTAAAACCTTAAATGTTAACCTACCCTTGATCGAGTTATTTGAGAAGGTTCTCAAGTACGTCAAGCTTTTAAAAGAGATGATGGCAAGGTGTAAGAAAATCAAGGTAGGAGAGCAGGTTAATTTAAGTGCTTCCTGTAGTGTAATTATTTCCAGACTGAAATGTGAAAGACCTGGGAAATTTTACCATTCCCATAGAAATAGGAAGTATTCACTTTAATATAGCCCTATGCGATTTAGGAGCTAGTATTAATTTAATGCCCTTATCAATTTTTGAAAAAATTGGGTTAAGGAATCTTAAAGCAACTCAAATAACATTACAGTTGGCTGATAGGTCTTCAATACACCTGAAGGGGGTACTAGAAGATGTGTTAGTCAAGTTGTGAAGCTTTATTATTCCTATGGATTTTGTAGTACTTGACTTTGGAAAGATCGTGAGATACCAATCTTACTAGGAAGACCTTTCTTGGCCACTTCTAGATCCACCATTGATTTAAAGAAAAATTAGCTGACAATGAAAATTAATAGTGAGACTAGAACCTTCAAATGTGGCTATCAACCGAACGAGGAAAGTAGGAGGAAATTAGAGGAGCATTGCAAAAACTTATCTATTTCTGACGTTCCCAAATCAAGGGAAATGTTCCCTTTTATGAATATAGAAAGAATAAACATGTTTAAGGAATGGGACAAACGAGTAAGGGCGGAATGGCACAACAGACAGTGGACCAATATTAATAGAATAAAAAAATCATCCACAAGTGAATTGATAATACTACTGGATAAATCTGGCAGTATAACTTAAAATTTGTGAATTGTTGCATGATATTTGTAAATTACTATATAATTAACTAACCACATAGTTTAGATTTTAACTTTTATTTGATGTAGGTTTATCCTTAGATCAAAACATCTTTAAGATGGAGTTTTGGGCCAAAACAGAGTCATCGTCGCAACATCACAACAGCAAGTCACGACGTAGTAAACAATCCCTAAGAATCTCCAAATTGGTAGATATGTCACGACACAGAACCACTGTGTCGCGACATCGGTATTCTGCCAGGGATCTCGTGACACAGAACCCTTGTGTCGCAACATTACTGCAATTTTCTGTAGGGTTAACCTGACCCATTACGCAACCTAGTGGCTTAATCACTAATTTTACCCAATTTTTAAACCTTTAAAACCCCATTTTACAACTTAAAATCTTACTTACTCCTAATTAAAACATCTCCTAAATCCTAAATCCCTAATTTCCTAAATTGCCTTTCACAAACTTGGTGCAATAAAGAATGGGGACATCACAGGCAAGCTAGGAATTCAAACAAACTTTAACTATTCATTCAAGGTTAAGGGTTCCTAAACTCAAACCTTTTTATTGTTCCATTGAATTATTTATTTAGTAATTCATTAGGATTGAAACATTATGCCTTCTAAAAAAGTTAGGCGAATAATGGAAACAGAGTCATCGATGGTTCAAAATCCCTTTACTTTTCTAAATAGGAATGTTAAAAAGAATTTTAATGAACTTCAAGGAAAAAAATTTATTCAAGAGAGGGGATTTGATCCATTGATGATTTTATGTAAAGAAATATGGTCTTTGGTCAGATATCATCGATGGGAGCATTTTTTTATGATCTCGAAGGATAATGTCGTACCCCCTTTTTGTTCAGGAATTTTACGCATCTTTACGAGACCATGAGTCTAGAAATATCGAAGGACATAAATGGGATATTGTACTTGTGTGAGGGAAAGAGGTGAGAGTAACCCCTCGAATAATTTGTGAATTTTATAATGCTCCATATTATGAAAATGATTTCATCAATGAAACTGACTGAGAATATTTTAGAGACCTAGATATGGATAGTATTATAAACTTTTTAATTGAAAGAAGGGGTGAATAGAAATATCGCACAGGTACTAATATGTCTGTATCTTTTCATCAAGCTATTATGTTCTCTAAGGCTAAGATGTGGATTCAGTTTATTTGCACATGAATTGTACATGCTTTAAATGTTTCTAATGTTAATACCTTTAGAGTAGTTTTACTCTGTGCTATTCTGTAAAAAAAGCATGTGTGTTGGCAAATAGATCCACCAGAACATGGGAAGATGCATTTGTAGCCAAAATACGGGAACATTCTTTCCCCATCTAGTGACGGATTTATGCAAAAAAGCAAGTGTACCTATGACATCAACTGAAAAGTCATTAAAACCATCACGAAGCATTACCAGAGACACCTTGTTCCAACAATACATCAAGCTGTAGACCAAATAGATCAAAGATGGGAATAAGTGACATCAAGAAATGACAGCTACACCCACCTCGTCACAAAGGTTCACACGAGCTCAATAATACATTGGTGAGGATAGTCATCCAAAGTTAGATTGGATGATTCAGTGGATGCAAGAGTGGGGACCAATTTTTCAAGAGTTTGCTAAGCAAAATAACATACGAGTCCTCAATTATACAGCTAATATGTTCAGTCCAACGAATATGGAACAAGACGAAGAAGAAGGACAAGAAGAGGACGATAACAAGAATGAGGAGATGGACAATGAGGAGGATGATTAAATGATTTTTTTTTTAAAATATTTATGTTAAATTTTGGATCATTGTAATTTAGACTTTGTAGGAGTAGAATTAATAAGTAGATTTTCTTTTAGTTTTGTCGCATTTTGTTTAATTTTTCTATGTAGAAACCCGACAAGAAGGAGATAAACAAAATCAAACTTTCAACAATCAGAGGAAGCACCCACCAATAGGATTTCACGCAATCACGATCAATTGGGTAACTTCTTTCCTTATCTTTTGATGGGCTACACATTAAGAACAATATGTCAACTACAGTGTGGGGGGTAACATAGAAAATTTGCTTCAAATTTTTACATTTTCATTGATTTTTCTTATCTTTTGGTGTGTTTGAGCTTGTAGAAATACAAGTGATTGGTTAGGAGCATGTACATAGGTTGCTTGTGTTTATGAATAAGTTTAGCATGATAATAGGTGATTTTAAATTTTTTATCACTAGATTACTAAAGTTCTATATGTTACACTGTAAATAGGTATTAAGCTATCATTTGTACCAAGTGATATAGAAAATACAAGGAAACGAGCATACTAGTATGATTGATAAATGGTTGAATTTGTATTTGTTTGGTTGATTAAATTTATGCATGTTGACATATTTAGGGATGACTAAGGCATTGTTTGGAACACATCCAGAGCCAAAAAGCTATCCTCTTTATAATTCACCTTTAGTACCAATTTTTAGGCTTTTGACACTTCTTGATGAACCGCAGTACAAACCTCGAGCTTGAAAATGTTAATTTGTATTTTCCCTTTTTCTTTGGTCCTGCATTGCATGATTATAGATGTCTACCCATATGTATTGAGGGTTAAGTAGATACATTTAGGTGGAGTTTGTAAAAACAAGAGAGAAATAGGAAGGATTAGTGTGATGTAGGAACTAGAGGTTAGCCCGAAAGCGAAAGACAAAAGAGAAATCCAAAAGGAAAAAGTACTACGAGTAGAAAAGGTACTTGAAAAATAAAAAGCATTCTTAGGTGAGATGAACTGAGAAAATAAGTGAAAAAGTCACAAAAGGAAAGAGAAAACTTATTTTTAGTGTATAAAACTCATAAGCTAGCCGTAGTTACTATGTCATACTATGATTTCCTATGGAAAGACAAGGAAGGAGAGAGAAAGAGAAATAAGATGGTGAGCGGGTAACGGTCAATAAGGGGGAAGAATAAGGATCAATACGATGTGCCAAACTATTTTCGTGTTTGTAACTCTTTGATGCTTACTTTTTTGAATTTCATGCTTGTCCTAAGCCTTAGAAAGTTACAAGGCAGAAAACCCTATGTCACCTAAATGTCGTTATACATGAATGGATATTATACTAAATATTCACATAAGTGACTATTTGTACTATGCTCGGATAATCAAAGTGTAACACCCCTCACCCGTATTCATTGCCGAAATAGGGTTACGGAGCATTACCAAACTTATAACATAATTAAACATGCATTTCTCATACATATTTCCAATTTAAATATAAAACATTCCCCTCATTCATAACGTCTGATAAACAGTAATTTATACATATTTATAACCCATGCTTAACGCATTTTATGAATGATTTCTCCTTATATTTGGTGAATTCGATGCCCCTAATGGCTTAATTTCATGTTTTATCCTTAGGTAAACATAGGAGAATGAAAGGAACGAGAAACGGGCCAAAAACAGAGAAAATGGGCCAAAACACGAAATCAATACGGCCTGGACCTCCTTACACGGGCAGATCACACGGTCGTGTCAATCTGGAATAATTGAAGCACGATTCACACGGGCAGCTCACAGGCCCGTGCCAATCTAACAGGGTTGAACATGGCCTGAAGTAATCGCACACGGTCGTGCCACACGGGCTTGTCCCTGCCGAACCCTAGTTAAGCTTCATTTAGAAAAGGCCAAATTTTAGGGCTTCTTAGGCATTCCAAAGCCTATAAATACACCCTAAAGGAGGAAGAAAAGGGGGACGGAGAATAGAGAGTAAGGAATTACTCCGAGGAAGCCGATTGATCCATCTTAGAAGGAGTCACCATCAAGACTAAAGATCTCTCCTCAACCTTCCCTTCAGGAGTTTTGGGTTTTCTTTATGTTTTGTAATTTTTATTATTCTGAAATGTGTTCTTGTTTAGTTATGAACTAAACCCTAAATACCTAAGGGGGATGAAACCTATGACTAAACCTTGTTATTATTTCTGAATTGTATGATAAATATTTAACTTGTTCTTAATTACGTGTTCTTAATTCTTGTTTTAGTATTTCAGGATATCACTTCAAGTTACTACTCTTAGTTGGAGGAGGAATAGACCCTGACTAAGAGTAACTTTGCGTAATTAAGTGGAATTGATTGCGCGCCTAGAGATAGGGTGACAAGATTTTGCCGGATTAGGGTGAAACCTAATAAGGGAATCCATAGATCGAGTTAATGCAACCTTAGGGTGTTAATTAGAGATAACTCTTGGTTATTCAACCTAGGGATTAAACGTTGTTAGTGTCGAAAGGGATAATAATATACATTAGGGATTTCTACGAAACAAGTTGAATGAATAAATCATCCGGTTCAGAGCCAGAATAACAAGTAAGAGTCTAGGTGGATTTTTCCTTAGGTATTGTCTCAATCAATCGTTTTCCCAAATAGTAATTACCCAATTTTTATTTTCTGCAAGCTCTTAGTTTAACTAGTTAGTCAAAACAATCCTCTTTTATTCGGCTAGATAATAAAAAGACAGTCATTACTAGTACTCATAGTCCTTTGGGTTCGACAATCCGGTCTTGCTAAAACTATACTACTGTTCGATAGGTACACTTGCCTACGTCGTTATCATAGTTAGTTTCAAGAACGAGTCATTATAAATTTATAAAACTTATCACATGAAAAATCGACGATCAAGTTTTTGGTGCCGTTGCCGGGGACTAAGATATTAGGAACACTCAATTTTTATTACTTTAGCCATTTATTTTCTTGTAATTTAACTTTTATTTTTACTTTACTAATTTTCTTTCTTTTTTTCTCCTAGTAGGTTCTTATAGTTTATGACTAGAAGAAACCCATCAGGACCATTGCTTTTTGACAAGAAAATTGATCGTACAGCTCGTAGAAACCGACGAGAAATCAGGCGCAGCTTAAGATATACAGAAGGAGAGCAAGAGGACGATATCTCAACTACTACTAAAGAGATGGCTGAAAATCAAGACAATCCGCTACCTCCAGCCATACCCGCTGAATTAGCAAATCAGAATCTTGCTCCTCGTACTATGTATGATTGTGCTAAACCTAATTTTATAAGAACTGAGTCAAGTATAGTTAGGCCTGCTATTGCTGCAAATAATTTTGAACTGAAACCTAACACGATCCAGATGATACAGCAATTTGTTCAGTTTGATGGTTTGCAGGATGAGAACCCCAACACGTACTTGGCAAATTTTCTAAAGCTGTGCGACACTTTCACAATTAATGGTGTTTCTGATGATGCCATTCGCCTTCGGTTATTTCCTTTTTCACTGAGGAATAAAGCTAAACAGTGGTTGAACTCACTACCATGAGGGTCCATTACCACTTGGGAGCAAATGACCTCAAAATTTCTATTAAAATATTTTCCACCAGCAAAAACAGCTAAGTTGCGTAATGATATTTCTTCTTTTGTGCAGATGGACTTAGAAACACTTTAAGATGCATGGGAGAGATTCAAGGACCTTTTGCGAAGGTGCCCAGATCACGGGTTACCTCTATGGCTGCAAGTTCAAACATTCTACAACGGTGTGAACCCTTCGACAAGACAAATGATTGATGCAGCTGCTGGTGGAACCATCAATAACAAGACACCTGAAGAGGCTTCTGAATTCATTAAAGAGATGTCACTAAATAACTATTAGTTGCAAGTCATGAGGACTAAACCAACGAAAACAGCAAGCAATTATAACATCAATTCAGTCACCATGTTGACAAATCAGGTAGAACTTTTGAATAAGAAAATTGATGGTTTACTTATTTTTACGCAGGTACATCCAGCGATGAGGTGCGATTCAAGTGGAGGAGGTGTGCCTATAGAATACCCACCATTCAATCCTACAACCGAAGAGGAACAAGTCAACTATATGGGTAACAATAATTTTAGATCTCAAAATAACCCATATAGTAATACTTATAATGCAGGTTGGAAGAACCACCCAAATTTCTCTTGGGGCGGTCAAGGAAATCAAAGGCCACAGAATCCTCAGGGTTTCCAACAGCCACCTTATCAACAGAAAAAGAAGCCGAACCTTGAGGAGATGCTATCCAAATTCATCTCGGTGTCAGAAACTCATTTCTAGAATACCGAGACAGCAGTAAAAAATCAACAAGCACCAATTCAAGGACTCGAGACTCAGATAGGGTAACTGTCCAAACTGCTCTCCGAACAACCATGAGGTGGTTTACATAGTAATAGCAAACCAAGCGAGCATGTGAAAGAAGTTATACTAAGAAGTGGGAAAGTATTAGCTGAATCTGAAAAGGAGCTAACACAAGAAGCCGTGACAAGCGAAAGGGAGGAGAAAAAACCCAAAAATAGTGACGAACCAATGATCAAGGAGTATAAACCACCAGCCCATATCCAAAGAAAATTGAAAAAGACCGCATGGATGCACAATTCGGTACTTTCTTGAACTTTTTAAACAATTACATATCAACTTACCTTTTGTTGAAGCTATCTCGCAGATGCCTACATACGCAAAATTTTTGAAGGAGCTCCTAATAAATAAAAGGAAGTTTGAAGACTTATCTACAATGGAACTCAATGAGGAATGTTCAGCTATACTCCAAAATAAACTGCCAACCAAACTGAAAGATTCAGGAAGTTTCACTATCCCTTGCTTAATTGGTAGTTTGAATGTTGAGAAACCACTAGCTGATTTAGGTGCTAGCATTAATTTGATGCCATATAAAATGTTCAAAAAACTTGGTCTTTGGGAACCCAAACCCACTAGGATGAGTATTCAACTGGTTGATCTATTAAATATCCTAGGGGTATTATAGAAGATGTACTTGTGAAAGTAGATAAATTCATATTCCTTGTTGACTTCGTTGTGCTTGATATGGACGAAGACGTGGAAGTACCTTTAATCTTAGGGCATCTATTTTAGCCACTGTTAGGGCTGTAATCGATGTGGGTGATGGTAAATTGGTACTAAGAGTAGGTGACGAGGGGATTATCTTTAAAATTTATGATGCTATGAGATTTTCTAGGGAACAAGATGATTCATGTTATTTTATTGACTCTATTGATCATGCTACTCAAGAATCTTTTTAGGAAATTATACGAAAGGACACGACGGAACTATGTCTAGCTCAAGGGGAGGAGGCAGATGATGACCCCAATGAATGTTCCTTAAGACAAGCAGAATATGATGGTATTAAGATGAACGAAGAACTTAAACAAAAACCTTCTATTGAAGAACCTCCCAAACTGGAACTTAAACAATTGTCAGATCACTTGGAATATGCATACCTGCAACCCAAGGAAAAGGAGGAATTAATCCGAATACTAAAAGAACATAAAAAGGCCATAGCTTGGAAAATTTCTGACATCAAAGGGATCAGCCCCTCTTTTTGCACCCATAAAATTTTAATGGAAGATGAATATAAGCCTTTTGTGCAAGCTCAAAGACGACTGAACCCCAATATGAAAGAAGTTGTTAAAGCTAAGGTAATTAAACTTCTAGATGCTGGAATTATTTATCCTATTTCTGACAGTTCTTGGGTAAGTCCAATGCAAGTTGCTCCTAAGAAAGGAGGCATGACGGTCGTGGCTAACGAGAAGAATGAATTAATCCCAAAAAGGACAGTCACAGGTTAAAGAGTTTGTATTGATTACAGGAAGTTGAATGATGCCATAAGGAAAGATCACTATCCATTGCCATTCATTGACAAATATTGGAAAGATTATCCGGACACATGTACTACTGTTTTTTAGATGGACTCTCCAGCTACTTCCAAATTCCAATAGCTCTTGAAGATCAAGAAAAGACAACATTCACATGCCCATACAGTATGTTTGCTTATCGCAGAATACCTTTTGGATTATGTAATGCCCCTGCCACTTTTCAGCGCTGCATGATGGCCATCTTTGACTAACTCGTGGAAGACATCACGGAGGTATTTATGGATGATTTCTCGGTATTTAGTAACTCTTTCCATCTTTGCCTTAAAAAATTAAAATGAGTTTTAATAAGATGTGAGAAAACGAACCTTGTACTTAATTGGGTAAAGTGTCACTTCATGGTTTAAAAAGGTATAATATTAGGGAATAAAATTTCTAGTAAAGGGATTGAAGTGGATAAATCTAAAATTGAAACAATCAAAAAATTACCACCTCCTAGTTCGATCAAGGCTATTAGAAGCTTTTTAGGACATGCCGATTTTTATAGAAGATTTATTAAAGATTTTTCTAAAATAGCTAAGCCTTTGACTAAATTACTAGAAAAAGAAATTCCTTTTAATTTCGATTAGGAATGCTTGGAAGCATTTAACACCTTAAAAGATAAATTAATTGATGCTTCAATTATAATTGCACCTAACTGGAACTTACCTTTTGAACTAATATGTGATGCGAGTGACTATGCAGTAGGTGCAGTTTTGGGACAGCGAAGAGACAAGCACTTCCAACCTATCTATTAAGCTAGCAAGACATTGACAAATTGATGAAAGAAAACTACACCACCACCGAAAAAGAATTGCTAGCTGTGGTTTTTGCATTTGATAAATTTCGATCATATCTTATATTGTCTAAAGTTGTTGTCTACACTGATCATTCTGCCCTTCGATACCTCCTAACTAAAACTGATGCAAAACTTCGACTTATTCGATGGATTTTGTTATTGCAGGAATTCGACTTAGAAATTCAGGATAAGAAAAGAGATGAAAATCTTGTGGCGAATCATTTGTCCAGGCTTGAAAACTCAAATATCAAAAAACTAAATGAAGCTGAAATTGATGATTCGTTTCCTGACGAACAGTTCTTCGCTATATCTGACTCTCAGGTACCTTGGTTTGTAGACATCGCAAATTTTTTGGCCGCTAATATTATCCCAAAAGGGTTGACACACTAGCAAAAGAAGAGATTCTTTAGTGATGTGAAACACTACTTTTGGGACGACCCTTTTATTTTTCGTATATGTGCAGATCAAATCATTTAAAGATGTGTTTCAAGGTCAGAAACATCAAAGATATTGGAACATTGCCACTCAGGACCAACTGAGGACACTATAGTGGAACTAAGATCGCGCATAAAATACTTGAATCAGGTTTTTATTGGCCCTCATTATTCAAGGGCGCCAACAGGTATGTGACTTCTTGCAACAAATGCCAACGAACAGGTAACCTCTCCAAACGTGATGAAATGCCTCAAAACTATATGCTTCCATGTGAAATATTTGATGTTTGGGGTATCGACTTCATGGGTCCATTCCCAAGTTCGTTTGAGAATAACTACATCTTAGTAGTGGTTGATTATACGTCCAAATGGGTAGAAGCCCAAGCTTTACCTACTAATGATGCTAGAGTAGTAGTACGCTTCCTTAAGAAACTCTTCTCAAGATTCGAAACACCTAAAGCAACTATTAGTGACAGGGGCACTCATTTCTGTAACACCCAATTTGAGAAAACTCTTAAGAAATACGGAGTTTACCACAGAACAGCCACCCCACATCATCCTCAAACTAGTGGACAAGTTGAAGTGGCAAACCGAGAAATCAAATGAATTCTCGAAAAGACAATAAAATCAAACTGGAAAGACTGGGCGATGAAAGTAGATGATGCTTTATGGGCTTATAGAACTACTTTTAAGACTCCTTTAGGAACATCACCGTACAGACTCATTTATGGGAAAAGCTGCCATCTACCATTCGAACTAGAGCACAAAGGTTTTTGGGCAATTAAATTTTTGAACCTTGATCCTAAACTTGCAAGCCAAAACAGGTTGATACAGCTGAACGAGTTAGATGAGTGGCGAACCAATACATACAAAAATTCACGGCTATACAAGGAAGCAACAAAACGATGCCATGACGCTCGCTTGAAGCAGCAAAAGTAATTCGAAGTCAGAGATTTTGTCTTGCTCTGTAATTCAAGACTCAAATTGTTTCTTGGAAAACTTAAATCACGATGGTCAGGACCTTTCGTAGTTCAATCTACCTTTCCATATGGCACAGTAGAGGTAAGTCACCCATCACAAGGAACTTTCAAGGTAAATAGTCATCGTCTCAAACTTTATAACGGCGAAAATTTTAAGGATGATGGAGAGGAGCTACGACTCCACGAACCTCCCTGAATACATCAGCAAGGGAAGTCGAGCTAAGACTATAAACAAGCACTTCTCGGGAGGCAACCCGAGTACTAACAGTTTTCATTTATTTAAAATTTCAAAATTTCTAATATTTAGATCACTAACTGAATCTTTGAACTTAGGTTTACCACAGGGACATGGCCAAGCACACGGGCGTGTGTAAGATCGTGTGGAAACAGGGCAAGATTTTTCCAAAACACAGGCAACGATAAATCGCCACGGCCGTGTGACATGGCCGTGGGTGAACCTGCCAAAACAACACGGGCATGCGACACACTCATGTCTGAAGAGCATGGTAGAAACTGAGAAACTAACACGGGCGTGCCTAACACCCGTGGTCGACACTACCAAAATAACACGGGCATGTGTATAGGAACATGGGCGTGTCTGAAGGCCATGTGATGAACTCCCAATTCACGACCCACACGGGGCGTGTGCGATGACCGTGCTACTTACAAAATTACATTATTTCTTTTACTTCCACTTGTATTCTTAATTTTTTTCTATATATTTCATGTATTCTCTAAACACGGCTTCTCTTTATGATTACTACCAGCTTATTTCTTCCTTAACATCATGCCCTACTCTATTGTCAATCATCGTTCTCACCAAACTAGGACATTCATTCAATTTCGGGAAGTTCAATTCTCTCCTATCTTATGATCTTATATTGTCTTATATATCTAACCTTGTACATTAAGGGCAATGTACATCTTAAGTGTGGGGGGGTATTTATTTCATTATCTAAAAAATCCCTGAATATTGCTTTGTTCTCTTGTGAATCTCTCATATCATGTTTAAAATGAATTTTGATTGACTGATAATTTTGATTGATATATCTTGAATTAAAACATAGGAATTCATGCATTGATTGTTAAACTTTAAGACACTAGAAAATCAAGCATGATAAGTTGATTTCTAAGAATTTAAAATTTTAGGTTGTTTCCCCAAATTTAGGTATTATCTTGAATTGAATCCCACAGATTTAAACATCAAAAAGCCATAATTTTTATGAGATTTTTGAGCCTTTTGAGCATCTATTAATTCTTCTATGCTCACTTTTATTATTGCTTTGAATGTGTCAATATTGAACTGTTATTCTAGAACTTGCCTGATTATGCATGTCAAGACCACACTATTTGATTTGATATATCAAGATGATAGAGGCACTTAGGATTAACCCACTCATGCCATGAAAAGCCTACCTCCACGATTAACCCTTAGTAAACCCTTTGAGCCTAACAAGTCATTCCTTGTACCACCCTCGATATTAACCATTAACCCATTATTGTTGAAATCCCCTTAAATAAATTTGATCCCCAATTTTTGTCGAGAATTGATTTGAATAAATTGCTTAACTATGTCTTGTTCTAAATAGTAATATAAAATATTTGATTTGTTCTTAAAAAACATGTATATAAATCAGTAGTTATCTGTTGCTTATAAGTCTCATTCCATAGTCAAAGAAGAAAGCTTTGTTGTACGCAAGTGATGAATTAATATTTTTTCTAGTTAAGTAATTTTTCAAGTGAATCTCGATTCTAACCCTTTCTTTCAGCTTGTAACCACACCCCCTTACTAAGCCTCGTTCCAACCCTTTAAAGACCTTTGGATTGATGTATCATCTTGATTTATAGTGGTGGAGATTTGATTTTTATGCAAGCCTATGGTAATAACTTTTCATATTGACTGATGAGTGCTAATTTCATTGTCCTTAAACACTTCGAGTGATTTGAGTGAATCTTTAGTGAAGATGTTAAACTCTGTAAGGTTCCAAATCAATGATAACTATCTAGGGGAGGAGAGATACCTCAGTTTTTCATGATTAAAATACTCAATTTAGAATGTTTGAAGCTTTAATGTTCTTTTAGTTGAATTCTCAATGTATGATTACTTATGAGATAATTTGAGATAATATTGATCGGAATTATAAGTTAAGAAAAAGGAAATTTTAACTGTGATTCAAGGATTTTGGTTGAGGACAAGCAAATGCTTAAGTGTGGGGGTATTTGATAAACCGTAATTTATACATATTTATAACCCATGCTTAACGCATTTTATGAATGATTTCTCCTTAGATTTGGTGAACTTGATGCTTCTAATGCCTTAATTTCATGTTTTATCCTTAGGTAAACATAGGAGAACGAAAGGAACAAGAAACGGGCCAAAAACAGAGAAAATGGGCCAAAGCACGAAATCAACACGGCCTGGACCTCCTTACACGAGCAGATCACACGGTCGTGTCAATCTGGAAAAATTGAAGCACGATTCACACGGGTAGCTCACACGCCCATGCCAATCTAACAGGCTTGAACACGGCCTGAAGTAATCGCACACGGCCGTGCCACAGGGGCGTGTCCCTATCGAACCCTAGTTAAGCTTCATTCAGAAAAGGCCAAATTTTAAGGCTTCATAGCTTCATTCGGAAAAGGCCAAATTTTAAGGCTTCTTAGGCATTCCAAAGCCTATAAATACACCCTAAAGGAGGAAGAAAAGGGGGACGGAGAATAGGGAGTAAGGAATTACTCCGAGAAAGCCGATTGATCCATCTTAGAAGCTAGAGTCACCATCAAGACTGAAGATCTCTCCTCAACATCCCCTTCAGAAGTTTTAGGTTTTCTTTATGTTTTGTAATTTTTATTATTCTGAGAAGTGTTCTTGTTTAGTTATGAACTAAACCCCTAAATACCTAAAGGGGATGAAACATATGACTAAACCTTGTTATTATTTCTGAATCGTATGATAAATATTTAACTTGTTCTTAATTACGTGTTCTTAATTCTTGTTTTGGTATTTCAGGATATCACTTCAAGTTACTACTCTTAGTTGGAGGAGGAATAGACCCTGACTAAGAGTAACTTTGTCGTAATTAAGTGGAGTTGGTTGCGCGCCTAGGGATAGGGTGACAAGATTTTGCCAGATTAGGGTGAAACCTAATAAGGGAATCCATAGATCGAGTTAATGCAACCTTAGGGTGTTAATTAGAGATAACTCTCAGTTATTCAACCTAGGGATTAGACGTTGTTAGTGTCGAAAGGGATAATAATATACATTAGGGATTTCTACGGAACAAGTTAAATGAATAAATCGTCTGGTTCGGAGCTAGAATAACAAGTAAGAGTCTAGGTGGATTTTTCCTTAGGTATTATCTCAATCAATCGTTTTCCCAAACAGTAATTACCCAATTTCTATTTTCTGCAAGCTCTTAGTTTAATTAGTTAGTCAAAACAATCCTCTTTTATTTGGCTAGATAATAGAAAGATAGTCATTACTAGTACTCATAGTCCTTTGGGTTCGACAATTCGGTCTTGCTAAAGCTATACTACTGTTCGATAGGTACACTTGCCTACGTCGTGATCATAGTTAGTTTCAAGAACGAGTCATTATAAATTTATAAAACTTATCACACGGAAAATCGACGATCAACGTCCCTATTATGAGACTACAAGCCCAAAGCATACATTTAGGGTGGTTCGAGACTAAATCGATAACTCAAGAAATTTTTACAAAACTTAGAAAATCTTTCAAACTACAGGGGACACACACCCGTGTGGCTCGACCGTGTGTCTCACACGACCAAAGACACGCCCGTAACACAGGCCGTGTTGACATTCGAAATGGAATCACATGGCTATGTCCCAGCCCGTGTCTGATCCCATGTAACTCCCTGACTTGGGTCACTTGGCCAACCACATGCCCGTGTGACCAGCCCGTGTGCCCTTTCGAAATGACCTCACATGCCCGTTTTCCAAGTCGTGTATTAAGTTATGCCAAACTTGTAGGGTATACTAACTTATACCACACGACCAAGTCACACGCCCGTGTGCTAGGCCGTGTGGAGCATACTAACCTAATTTTTAATTTAACATCAGGGGACACATGGCTATATAACCTAACCGTGTGTCACTCACGGTTGAGACACTCTCCCGTGTCTCTGCTCGTGTGGATAAAAATAGGCTATTTACCAAGCCATTTGCCACCCAAATTTGCTTATACCTATATCAAATCAAATGGCACACAATATGGCATAAATAAGAATTCAACCAACTTCAACCATGCATAATTCATACCATTTCAAGACCAATAATTATAAGGCACACAAATACCACTATGCCATTCAATTTCATGCCAAAACTCATAATCTCAAATCATCACATTCATTTGAGCATCATCTTGCCTAAAATCACAAATATACTAATCTCAAATCTCAACCATTTAATATCCCTAATTGCCAATTATCAACAAGCATCGCATGTCCATCATCAACCACATAACTAAAGCCATATGCATATATATATATACATCACCAAACATGCTAAAATAAGCCAACTCAAATGGCTATCATAAAACCAAACACTTAACATTTACAAGCTAATCCAAATGGCTAAATTCATTACTAACATATACACAAAATGACTAAAGCTCCTATACATGCCATATAACCAAATACATAGATTCAAAAGTACCAAAGTGATAGCTTAATAGTGTGATGAGGTCTCCAACGATTCTCGAATCTGATCTAGCTTTGATTTCACTATAAAACACGGAAAAATAAACAATGTAAGCTATAAAGCTTAGTAAGCTCGTATGAAAATAACTCAATTTACCAAAGATATACAATTCAAACAATTGATCATATGAATGTACTACTCATATAAATACAGAAACCTATCACATATTCAATCACAAGGTTAGATGTGAACTTTACAAGTTTCTTCGATTCAAAGCTTATACGGTTCATGTACATACCTGTACCATCTCGTATCAATCTCATACTCATCCATATCTTTCATATACCCATTGAACCATTCGGAATACTATCAGATACCTAAGAAACTCGCACCCTAAGTGCCACATATATAGCCGAGGTTATCTCAATCTCATATCACATATAATGCTCACTCTCGAGCTATAAACGGGTCTGCTCACACAAGTTGATAGTCATGACGAAGCTACACGGTGCTGCTTACACAAGTTGAGGAGTATCCATAACACATGCTAGATAACTCAGCCACCGGTAGGACGTACGGACCAGCACCCAAATCACATGATCCCTAATAACATGTCATTCGTATCCTAATCTATTCCTAAGGTTCATCCAGCATTCTCATTTGTTGAATTATCGTCAAATCATATCCGCAAGATCGTATTCATAAATTATGCAATATCAAAGCATTTAAAACACAAAAATAACAATGCTTATTACATATGAACTTACCTCGATTGTTAAAACGACGGAACGGATCGATTAGTCTGAAACCTTGTTCTTTACCCAATCTAAATCAGAATTTCGCTTTCTTGATCTAAATGTAATCAAAATTAACTTATTTAATTGTCATTGTATTCAATTTAGTCCAAAATACACATTAAGGAAACTTTACACTTTTGCCCCTAATATTTTAACATTTTTCAATTTAGTCCTTATCTCATAAAAATACAAATTCATGTAATTCAACCTATATCAGTGCTAGCCAAATTTTAATTAAGTCCCTAGAAGCCCATATTTTTCATTTATTTCACAATTTAACCACAAAAATTCAACATTTCTCAATTTATTCCCTAAATGACAATTTTGTCAAAAATCACTTTACAAATATTGTTTATCTAACAACAAGCATACATTTTCTATCATCAAACATCAAAATACACCAATATTCATCAACGGAAAAACCCTAAACCTTTAAAAATTTTGCAAATTAGTCCCTGGGCTAGCTAGATTAAGCTGTAACGATCTCAAAAAACATAAAAACCATTAAAAACGAAACAAAATTGAACCTACATGCATGAAAAATAGCTTGGCCGAATATCAAGCTCCTCCCATGGCTAAATTAGGTTATAATTTTGGTTGTTGGAGATGAATGAAACACAAAATATTAATTTTTTTTCCTTAATTAACATTAATTACCAAATTACAAAATTAACCTTAAAGATAAACCATTAAAAATCACTTAAACCATGTACATTAATGTCCAAAAACACTAAAAATGGTCTAATTACAACATAAGAACCTCCAGTATTTAATTTCATAGTCATTTAATACCTTTAGCTAATAGAAAACAAGTTTTACACTTTACGCGATTTAATCCTTTTTATCAAATTAAGCATTCAAACGATAAATTTTCTTAATGAAATTTCCACACAATCATAATATCATGCTGTAGATATTAAAATAATAATAAAATAATTATTTTGACTTCATATTTGTGATCTCAAAACCACTATTCTGATTTGACTAAAAACGGGCTATTACAAAAGTGGTAAGCCAACTACTCATCATGTCGAAATTGTTAGTAAATGTGAAATGCCTAAGTCATATGCTCTGAAATTGATACTTGTACCATACCTGCTCAAGGGTAATCATTTTTCATTTTCCAATCTTTGTTTATGTTGCTTGAGGATTAGCAATGACTTAAGTGTGAAGGAGTTTGATCTGTCGTAATTCGGTGTAGCAGACTAAACTAGTTTTCACATTTAAAGAGGTTGAATACAAGCATTTTCATTATGTTTTAATTTAGTTTCTTTATTTTTGTTTACATTCAATAAAATGTGCACATTGAGTCTTTTATTAACATTAAGGGCCAAATAAGGCCTAAGAGAGAGCTAACATACTTTGTGAGTGTGCATGAGACCATTAGAGGGTATTTTGGGTCAATACTGGACGCTATGTTGTAACATGGGGGATCCGATGTCACAACATAGAGAGCAAAATAGAGAGAGTGAGAAGTTTCCTTCAATGTCGCGACACAGGCTATGGGTGTCGTGATATACCCCTGAAGATGGCTATAGAGGAACATGTTCGTTGCTACGTCACGACACAAGTCCTGGTGAATCATGATATCGACTCTGTAACGAGAATAAAACACGAAGTAGGGGCATTTTGGTTTGCACAATAGAATTTTAAACTAGGGAACGTCAGCTACTCTAGGGCTAAGGATGACGGCTACCTAAGGCAATATATAAACCTTTCTAGCACACATTATAGACATCACTCTATTAGCTTAAATTTTCTCTTTAGGTTTTAGAATTGTTTACTTTCTTTATTAAGTTTTCTTAGTTTTAGTTATTTGTTTTCTACAAGAGATCTAATTGTAAAGGAGATCAACTTCTATGGATTCATACTATTCATCAATATCAATCAGGCTTACTTAAACTCTCTATTTCACTCCATTCCTTATAATTAATTCTTCTATTTATTCCATGTTGTTTATGAAAGCCATAAGGAACAAATCCTTCTATGGAGGATTAACAAGTAGAGTTATGATCTCTTAACTATTTTGTAGGGTTACTCAATGGATCAACTATTTGAGAAAGGAAGAACATAAAACAAACCCTAGGCTTGACAACCCTGAAAAGTCATTAAGGTGGGAATTAACCCAAAACTGGTATTGCCCATTCGTGAACACCTTTATCCCAAGCCAGTCTGAACTGTGAGGTTAGAAGATAAGTAGTTTTTGCTGACTCGTTATGCTAGTGGAAGATCGAAAGATCCTGCTAGAGCAGCGGCTAGTTGGTTGACGAGGAACTTCGACAGTTAACTAGGATTTTCGAAGCGAGTTGATCACTCATATTCAGATTTGATTCACTTTATTTATCCCTATCTCTTGCAGTTTTAATTCTTTTATGTGTTTTTACTTTATTAGTTTACAAAACCTAAAAATACTTCTTGTTTTACTCTCATACTATAACTGATTAAAGAGTATTAATTACATATTTAATTGTTTAGGTTAAAATTGATTTAGTGCTCGCCTCCCTTGGGTATGATCCACAGAGTACTCACCTATTTCATTGTAAAATCTGTATTACCTCAACCCGTATACTTGCGCATACCACCTCGTAATTCTCTATTTTATTTTAGTATTCTCACTCTAGACATTAGTATGTTAGGAGGCGATCATATGCTCAGGTTTAGAGGTGGCTTCAGGGGTGTGTCATGACATCCCATGGTTGTGTCGTGACACTCAAGGTAGGCTTGAAATTATTGTATTCTACTTCCCATGTTGCGACATAAAACTCCCTTTATTGCAACATAGCGACCAACTTTAAGTTCCTACGCCTTTGAATGGTCTCCTGCATATTTACTAAGTATGTTAGCTTGCCTTTAGGCCTCATTTGTCCCCTTAGGTTAATAAAAGAATCAAAATACATTTTTATTGGATTTAATCTAGAATAAGAAAATATAACTATAATATACTAAAATTGCTTGTATTCAAGCTCTTTAAGTATGAAAACTAGTTTAATCTACTACACCGAATTACGACAGATCAAGTTCCTAATGAGGAAACTAAAATAACTCCCTATGAACAATGGAAAAAAAGGAAACCAAACCTTAATTATTTCAAGGTTTAGGCTATATAGCTATTGTCAAAGTTCCAACACCTAAATGTAAAAATTTAGGTGAAAGAGGAATTGAATGCATATTTCTAGGATATGCACATAACATTAAGGCATATAGATTCATGGTAATTAAATCAAATGATTCAATTTCAATTAATATTGTTATTGAATCAAGAGATGCTATTTTTGATGAAAATATATTTAATTCTATTTTAAGACAATTACAACCATAACAATTAATTCATTCTTCAAACAAGAATGAGATTCCGTTGGAACAAGTTGATAATAATAATGAATCTTGTTAAGAATTTAGAAGTAAAAGGACTAAAAGGGTCAAAGATTTTGGACCAGATTTCATTATGTTCCTTATAGAAGGTAAAGGTGAAAGTATAGGCAATAAGATATTGTATTGTTATAATATAGAATCTGATCCTATTAAATTTGAAGAGGTAATGAAATATCAAGACTTTGCTTTTTAGAAAGAAGCAATAAATGATGAGATGGATTCAATAATGAGAAATCAAACTTGAATCTTAGTTGATCTTCTATCGGGTCCCAAACCAATAAGTTGTAAATGGATCTTCAAAATGAAACCTTTGATAAATTTAAAGGAAGTTTGGTAACCAAATGTTTTACACAAAAATAAGGTACGGATTACTTTGATATCTATGCTCTAGTAGCAAGAATTGTTACGATTAGACTCTTAATATCACTTACCTTGTTCATCAAATGGATGTTAAAATTGCATTTTTAAATGGTAAACTGGAAGAGGAAGTGTACATGGAACAACCAGAAGGATTTTTTGTTCTAGAACAGGGGCATGAGGTATGTAAGCTTGTTAAATCTCTATATAGACTTAAATAAGCACCAAAGAAATGGCACCAAAATTTTGACAAGGTTGATCTAGCTAATGGCTATAAAATAAATAAATCCAATAAGTGCATATATAGCAAATTTGAAAATGAAAAAGGTGTCATAATTTGCTTATATGTAGATGACATGCTCATATTTGGAACGAATTTGGAGCAAATAGAAAACACAAATAAATTCTTGTCAAACTATTTTGCTATAAAGGATATAGGTGTAGCAGTTATTCTTAGGATTAGAATAACCTGAGAGGAAAGCACTATAGCTTTATCACAATCACATTACATTTAAAAGGTGCTTAAAAAGTTTGATCTTTTCAATTGTATACTAGCATCTACACCCATGGATTCTCAAATAAAATTAGTGTCTAATGCTGGTAGGAAAATTGATCAATTGAAATATTCAAGTCTAATTGGTTGCCTTATTTACATAATGATTTGTACAAGACCAGATATTGCATATGTTGTTGGGGAATTGAGTAGGTACACAAGTAATCCAAGTAGTTTGCATTGGCAAGCTTTGAATAGAGTACTTAGGTACTTAAAGAAAACTATTAACTATAGGTTGTGCTATAATGGATATCATTCAGTTTTAGAAGGGTATTTAATGCTAGTTAGATTACAAGTTTGGATGATCATGCTTCTACTAATAGATAGATCTTCATTCTTTGTAGATGAGTCATTTATTGGGGTTCCAAGAAATAAACATGTATTACTGATTCCACTATGGTAGCCAAATTTATTATATTAGTCGCTGCATCTGAAGAGGCAGAATGTTTAAGAAATTTACTTTATGATTTACCTCTATGGCCTAAACCAATTTCACCTATTTCTATTCGTCGTGATAGTTAGGTTACTCTAGGAAAGGCATATAGCCAAATATATAATGGAAATTCTAGACACATTGGATTAAGACATAGCTATGTCCGACAATTAATCTCTAATGGAGTGATCACTATTAATTATATGGGGTCGATTGAAAATTTGGTAGATCTTTTAACAAAAAGTCTTACTAGAGATGTAGTCAACAAGACCTCAAAAGGGATAGGACTCAAGCCCATTAATTAGAGTCACCCATGATGGAAACTTGACTCAACACTTGGTATAATGTCAAGTCTTGATCCAATGAGATAAAGTACATCATTAGTATGTAACTGCTAGCACTATAAATAAATTCATCCTAAGATTAAATTGCTAGGTACCTGTAATGATAAGGGAAGGATAAGTAATGTACTCTTAATGGACCCATAACATAAATATGTTAGAGTGTTATAATTAAGGGAACACTCTTGATGGGATCTACCTTTATGACTGTGGAGTGTGACAACTTCTAGGAGCTTAAGGGCCTGGCTCTAACAACACTCATGAAAAGAGGACACAGACACATGGCCATAATAGTGTCCCTAGATAGTATGCATTAACTAATGTTGAAATCACTGTGTGAGGCGTGCTTGATTAATCAAATGGAATACGTAATTCAAAGTTTAGTCTACCATGCAATTTTGATTAACTTTAACATGTTTTCACTAAGCGAAGGTTCAATCGTAAAACACCTTCATTTATGCAAATTGATTTCTAAGAATATCAAAATCTAAAATATTTTGAAGATGGGGGTATATTTTTGAAACATTTTCAATAATATTTATAGTGTTCCAATAATTATAAATGCAAGGGTGTAATTAATAAAAATTTATATCTTTTAGTTATTGGTCAAGAACTATAACTATTTAAACAGTATTACTTGAATAGTTATGAAATTAGATGAATAATTATGTCTCTTTTAAAGATGTTATTTGTAATACCCCACGCTCGACCCGATCGTCAAATTCGGATATGGAGCGTCACAAGTCAAGTTCATTGAAATAACTATACCCTTTTTAGAAAACCAACTTTCTAGTTTGGTGGGCACCAGCTTACCAGATTGGTGTTACGATATTTGAAAATTTATAGGCCTAAAAAAGAATTAAAAATAGTATTGCGCTCCTTTAAAATATTAAAGACGCAAGTAACAATCATCTTATCACCCCTAGCAAATACATGTCATACCAAGATAAGAGAAGGATCAAAAATTGGCCGTTGATTTGGCTTATTCCCTGCTACAACAATGTTCAACCTACAACCTGGAAATAAAAAGAAGAAACTGGGTAAGTTCGTAAGATCATAATGAGTTCCTAGGAAATAAAATCCCACAATAAGGACCATCAGATATTAAGAGATTAGACTTAAACTAACAAACTAATACATCATATCTGGCAGATACAACTCTCTATGATCTGAAGTATCCACTGGTAGATACTCCTACAATCAGACTTAACCTATTGGTGGATACTATCTATTTTTGGAAACTTGCATATGACGACTATAGGCAAAACTGGTCCACATGTATGCCATATTCGTGGACTACCCTTATGTAACTGTTAGACATATTATTTACATTTCATGAAATGTGCAGTCCTTATTTTACGCATTGCGCCATTTTTCCTGTAACACCCCATAGTTGCAACCCACGCCGGGGTAGAGTACGAGGCATTACCTAACTTGTTCTCATGCAAACAATCGTTCTCAAGTCACCGAGACTCAGTCCAAATTAAAACTTTTTCAATTTCCACTTTTAACCTCTTAATATGGGCCTATGAGGCCTAAATCGACCATTGGAAACCATTTGGAACCTTTTCGGGTCCTTATCCAATCTATACAAACTTTACATTTAAAACAGGGCACACGCCTGTGTGGAAGGGTAACACACTCGTGTGACCATCTTAACATGGTCGTGCTAATGGCCCGTGTGTCTCACACGGCCTAAGCACCTAGGGACACGCCCGTGTCCCTTACCCGTGTGGCCAATTTATTTACATAATTTCATAGAATTCAAGTACAAACTTCACACGACCTAGACACACGCCCGTGTCCCTGGCCCGTATTGCTGACACGGCATTGATACACCCGTGTCTTAGCCCATGTGAGAAAACTTGAGTATTCTGTTTCTGACATCAGCATACCTAAAATGTCACATGGCCATGGCACACGCCCGTGTACTAGGCCGTGCCCTCCACACGGCTGAGACACACGGCCAAGTCTCTGCCCGTGTATTTATTACCATGCCTACTAACTTGAAATTTTTACATGCAGAGGACACACGGCAAAACCACATGCCTATAGGGCTGACCATGTGTCACACAAGGTCTAGACACACGCCCGTGTGTCTACCCATGTGGACAATATAAGGCTATTTACCAAGCCTCATTGCCACCCTTACATACCTATTTTCATACAAATACCAACCAATGCCAAAACAAGCATAATTTCTATAATCAAATCAGCCACAACAGACATTCATTTAACCATGAAGATACATCTTCTATAAACTCAAAATGAAAGTTAATCATCATTCAAGGCTTAATGCAAAGTGTGGGATCTATTCTAAGCCAACACATTTGGCCATTTCACAAAACACAAAATATTAAAGTCTAATCCCTATACATGCCATATTCAAAAATATAAGTCCAACTATACTGAATGCTTTGGATGATAGTGTGATCGATATCTCTGACTTCCAGTGATCCTTAAGCTAATTAGGCGGCACTATAAGAAACATGAAAAGAAAGAGGGAGTAAGCATAAAAGCTTAGTAAGTTGCATATAAATAAATATATAAAAGCTTAGTAAGTTATATATAAATAAATATACAACAATGATTTCATCAAATCATCATACTCATAACGCAAAGGTAAGCATAAGCATAACTTACTCATTACCATCCACACAATTATCATATTTTACATTGATCTCATTTTTCATACGTACCAATTAGGTACATGTATCACTCACAACATAGTTATACTTTTCTTATTAACTCACATTCATAGCTTTTACTGTTGAACCTTTCGGAACACTACCAAATATTCTATCAGCCTCAAACATGGGGTAATTTGTCGATGCCATGTCCCAGACATGGTCTTACACTAACACAACGCTTAGCTAATCCATGTCCCAGACATGTCTTACACTAGCACTCGTCTCAATGCCGATGCCATGTCCCAGACATGGTCTTACACTGGCTCTCATAATGTGGCCGATGCATGTCCCAGACATGTTTTACACTAGCTCACACAAGTGACCCAAATGTCACGGCATGAATATCCGGTTTATTTCCTAGGGTTCCAATGAGATTTCTACTATCTCAATTATTAATATGCATTCTCAATTCACAATCTAGCAATTCATGCTATATCAATTCAATGACAATTTGAATACATGCATTAACAATATAGTTATATTATTTACATACAACTTACCTCGGATTACAAAATGTACTCGACTAGTCAGTTTAGTCAATTTACTTGGCTTTCCCCCGGTCTAGGTTCGAATTTGGTAAGTCTTGATCTATAATAGCAAAATGCACTCATTTAATCACTAAACACAATTAAACAATCTAAAATTCACGTCTTTGGTAAAATGACCATTTTGCCCCTAGACCTTGGCAAAATGACCATTTTGCCCCTATGCTAAAAATTTGACATTTATCGAATTTCTTCATATCTTAAACCTAACTGAACCCTTTTTACTCTTAGAGAAACCCCAAATTCTCACTATTTCACACCTTTATCACCTATTTTGCAACTTATGCAAAATAGTCCATTTAGGTGTTTTCATGCTAACACCTTTCACAAAAGGTGTTTAGACCTCTTCTAAGACTCATATTCTTCCATAAAAAATCAGAAAACATCACAATTCCATTCATGGCAAAACCCTAAACTCTTTACTATTTTGCAAAAATAGACCCCTCATTTGAAAGCTCATGCTTCAAGGGTCTCAAAAATGCAAAAATCATCAACCAAGGACATAGAAATCACTTACTTGTTGAGGTGATAAGTTGCTGAAATTTCAAAGATTCAAAAACTCCTCTTTTGCTGATATTTTTGGTGGAGAAAAAGTGTGGAGAAGAAAAAAAATAATAGCTAGGCCCTTAGGTATTATTATAACACAAAATTATGTCATCAAGTCACCTAATATTGACTTTTTTGACTAAACTTGTCCCCTATGGCCGGCCACCTTGTTTCTAGGGGTCTAATTTCTCTTTAAAGGGCCCCAATTTTAGTTCTCTAGCTATTTAACACATTTAGGTACTAAAATGTAACTTTTGTCTTTTATGCGATTTAGTCCTTTTTCGCAATCGGGCTTACAAACATTAAAATTAACTCATCAAATTTTTCATACACTAATATAATCACATTATTACCTCATAATAATAATAAAAATAATTTTCCCAACTTTGGATTTGTGGTCCGAGACCACTATTCCGACTAGGGCCTAAATCGGGCTATTACATTTCCCACATACCCCCTTCACTATGCTAGCTTCTAATCCTAGTTTTAAAGAAACTTTTAACATGTATCTTTTTATCGCTCATCAAAGCTATTCACTAACCATAACCTTAGTACCCCCAACATTCCTCCTTGTATTCAAACACACATGTGTTCCCCTACAAGACCAGGTTTTCACCAGTCACAGTTTGCACTAGAGTGTCATACTAGAGGTAAAACATAATATATTGTGTCTTCTTTTCATCATCATACGTAACATCCCTCCATTGCCTCTTTACACCAATTTGGATACGGAGCTTGTGCACCGAGAAAGGAATATTTATACCATGTATATACTAGACTTCTAGGTCTATTTAATCGTTTGTACCCTAAAATACATTGGTTCCTTAAACCTACTTCTTAGGCATGAGTATTAGGACCAAAGGTTAAAGCCACTTTCCTGGCTGTATAGTGATAAAGGTTTAATGAAATAACGTAGATAACAGGCTCAAGGTATGAAAGAACTCACCAAAAATCTTTACTCAAGGCTTTATCTACTTTACGGGTTGCTTCCCTTTGGCACTGGGACCTTCTCTCGTTTCTTTAGCTAAAAAAAATAAAATGACATCTTTAAACATCAGAAACAACCAAAACTTTATAAAATAACATGAATCTGCAAACATGGAAATAGTTTTTGCTTAGAAGTTCCCTTCCTATCCAATAACCAAATGAAAATCCTACTGAACCTCTCTTGTAGCAGCTTCTTTTAATCTGGTAAAACTTAAAGAAAGGCTTAAGAGATTACCAGTAGACAACTTAGGACAGAAGCTCTTTTAAGCTTAACAGACAGCACCTTCGTTAATAATGAAGAACTCTTCTGGTTTTCTTCGATAAGAATAAAGGTTAGCAGAAAAGATGAAACATAAGTCTTCTCTCTACTACCAGGCTATTTTATTTATAGACAACTCACATCTAAATCTCACTCAGTATTAGCTCTAATCAGTAATCACTCTCACACACTTCCACTAAATAATCACATCCTACTAGGATCCCCAGTTGTCCTAATTACTGACACGTTACGTCCACTAGGATGCTAGATGACTTAAACGTATCCCACTAACTTCCACCCTTACATTAGCAGTGATAGGAAAACATAGGTGGCGAACTTATTAGCGGAAAAGTTAACCTAATAAGGTTCTCGCCACAAAAAAAAACTCGTCAATCTCCGAAGTGGAACCCTATAGTATTGGTATAGTTCAACGTAGTACTTCGCCACGAAGTTACCAACCTTATCATGTCTAAGTCTTGCAACTTAGGCGGTCTTCGCCAGTGTAGTCTCTCAAACAGTACCAACTCTCCAAATGAGGGTGTGACATTATTATTCAAGAAAGACACCTATTGACATGAAAATTCCTATAAATAGGAATGAGATTTCATTTGGAAATTATACCAACAAGTTCTAAAAATTCTTTATATCTTTCCTCCATCTTCTGATATTATTAGATTATTCTATAAAGAATTACTACAGAAATTCTTTATAGAAATTGATTTTCTTGTTATATATTGCTCAGTGCTTAATGGACTATTTTTGTTAATGCAAAACACAAGTAGTTATCAGACTTCATTGTATCCTTGAGGTTCATTTGCTTGAAACTCATTTGCATACCGAGTATAGTTGGGGGCAAATAGAACCTTAAAGATAGTGGCTTAATACACACCTTGAAGCCCTTTCTTATTTTCTCATTTTCTATTCAAGTTGTTGTTCGTGTTCTATTCGTGTGTTCGAGATTTTCCTCACTGGAGTTTTGCACTAACATATATAATTTGACATATAAATTCAGACTAAAAAAAAATTTTGATCAAATCTATGCATAATATTGAAAACAAAAATTTTAATCTATACATAGTATAAAGATTAATAATAAAATTTGATCAAAAATTCATAGCCCGTTTTAGTCAAGTTATTTGAAGTGGACCAGAGTGGCCAATTGGACCAGGAACCGACCAAGGTACCGGTCCGAAGAGGGGCTTTGAATAGTTGACCTAAGAATTGGTACAGGCCAATTGAATCGAACAAAAAATTGATTAAACCAAATTTTTTTAATTTTTTTAAAAATTTTAATAACCTTTAAGTCGGACCGGTGAACCGATATTTAACCAATTTGATCACCAATCTGATTTAAAATACATTAATTTTAGTATTGAAAACATTTTTATTAAGTAATAATCCAGTTTTATTTAACTCATAGAAAAACATTATGTTGGTTGAATGTAAACAAGTTAATAATAATTAATGCCTTGACGTCAAGAAATTAAAATAAATTATGCATACAATTATTTAATATTAATATAGCAATTAACATAATTAGATTTACTTGATTGATTAAAATTAAAACAAGAAACTTAAACTAATATTATGAATGAGGTTTAATAAAAAAGTATTACCAAATTTATAATTCATATATTTTACAAGAAGTGAAACTATAAAAGTTTTCTTGAGGGGTTAAACATCAATATACCTAAGAGGCCAAATTAAGAAATTCTTTAAGGTATTAAATATCAATGTAACCTCTTTTTAAAGGTATTTTGAGATAATTAAAAAATTGGGGGCCAAAAACAAATATACCTTATCTAAAATGGCTTTTTGATACAACCTAGTTTAAAATGATGATATATAGAATTTAAAAAAATTTATAAAATTTAGAGTCATGATCTCTATCCGTCCCTAAATTTAATTTATATGAATTGAAAATAGACATCAACACAGTTTGAAAAAGAAAAATAAAATATAAAAATTATAAGGTAATATATTATATTCATAAGATAATATGAGTAATTTATTTTTTAAAAACAAATAAAAATAAATCATTTACTTGTTGTTTGTAAATTTAAAAAAATGAAAGGTTTTGCATTGAAATATTCATTTTAACACTATTCTCATATTCAATTTTGGGTCCGTAAATATGAAAAATTGGTACGGTCTCGATATTAGTTGTATAAACTGATACATATTATTTAAGTTTTAAATTGGTAAAATGAACAATATGATGCTAAATTTAAAATTTAAAATTTTCCAATTACATGTTATCATATAATTCAATGATGATACCAAAAATTTTATGTAAAATATAAACCCTTCTAATAAAATCCTATATATTAGTAGGTGGTCCAGGAAACTATTATTTCCCGGAACTACCCACCATTAATTCCATTCTATCTTTTCCTTTCATTTCTTGTAAGTATATATATATATATATATAAAAGCTCCCCCATTCTTCAAGTTTCAGAGCTAACTTTGTATAGCTTTTTCCCGCTGATCTTTTTTCATAGCCAGTTAAACCTACTCTTTAATCAACTTCTAGCTATATGGATGGGAAAAGCATAGAGATGGATAAAGAAAGGCTGACGGCGGAAATGGCATTCAAAGACTCCTCCGCCATCATCAAAATCCGTCGAAGATTGCCTGATTTCCTTCAATCCGTTAAGCTTAAGTACGTTAAGTTAGGCTTAGGCTATGGTTATTCATGTAACCACGCCACCCTTCTTATACTACCACTTATGTTCGCCACTTTGGTTCAGTTATCCGGTCTAAAACCTGACCGGTTCTACGATTTATGGACTATTAATCAAGCTTTTCGGCTTCAGAGCATTGATGCCGCTACAAGACTAGCTGCTTCATTAATCCCATTCTTCCTATGTGGTCTCTACTTTTCGAAGCGGTCCAGGCCGGTTTATCTTGTCGATTTCGCCTGTTACAAATCCCAAGATGATCGAAAACTGTCAGTTGACTCGTTCCTCAAGATGACTGAAGAAACCGGAGCTTTCACCGACGACACGCTTCAGTTTCAAAGAAAGATAGCAACCCGGTCCGGTTTAGGCGATGAGACGTATTTTCCAAGAGGTATAACATCTAGACCGCCGAACCTGTGCATGGAAGAGGCTCGGTCTGAAACCGAAGATGTTATGTTTGGAGCACTGGACTCCCTTTTTGAGAAAACCGGTGTTAGGCCAAAGGATATTGACATCCTCATCGTGAATTCCTGTTTATTTAACCCCACACCATCTCTCTCAGCCATGGTAATCAACCATTACAAGCTACGTACAGATATCAAGAGCTACAATCTGGGTGGAATGGGGTGCAGTGCAGGGCTTATATCCGTGGAGCTAGCTAAAAACCTCCTTCGAGCCAATCCTAACACGTATGCCGTGGTGGTGAGTACCGAAAACATTACCCAAAATTGGTATTTCGGGAACGACCGCTCCATGTTGCTATGCAATTGCATATTCCGCATGGGTGGAGCAGCTGTGCTTTTGTCGAACAAGCCACGGGACAAGGCTCGTTCCAAGTACCAGCTCCTTCACTTGGTTCGGACCCATAAAGGTGCCGACGATAAACATTACAACTGCGTTTACCAAAGAGAAGATGACAAAGGAACTGTTGGGGTTTCATTGGGTCGGGAACTGATGGCGGTGGCTGGGGATGCATTGAAAACCAATATTACTACTCTAGGTCCCCTGGTTTTGCCATTCACAGAGCAGTTGAAGTTCTTTGTTAGTCTTGTTCGAAAGAAGGTTTTGAAAGCCAGGGTTAAGCCTTACATACCTAATTTTAAGCTAGCTTTCGAGCATTTTTGTATCCATGCAGGTGGAAGGGCGGTTTTGGATGAAATACAGAAGAATTTGGAGCTAACAGATTGGCATATGGAGCCATCAAGGATGACTCTACATAGATTTGGAAACACCTCGAGCAGCTCACTGTGGTATGAGTTGGCATACACGGAGGCCAAGGGTCGGATCTCGGGTGGTGACCGAGTGTGGCAGATTGCATTCGGGTCGGGGTTCAAGTGTAACAGCACAGTTTGGAGAGCTCTTAGATCTACTCCCATGAGTGAGTCAAGGTGTAACCCATGGAAGGATGAAATGGATAAGTACCCGGTCAAGCTTGATATCTCCATCTCCAAGTAGTATATAAGAAGTGACCCAAGCTTTAAGATGTTAGGTTCCTTCTTTACTCTTTTTCTTGTAAGAAAAATCGAATCTGATTATCGGCTTGCAACAAGGTTTTAATAACGTTGGATTTGCTAAATGATTCTCTTTAAATTTTTGTTTGATTGCAATTATCGGAATAACTAGACATATTGTTTTGGAGACTATTTTCCGTAGTATTTTGTCTTGTAAATCATTTTAACGAAGAAAATGATAGTTCTATGATAACCTAAACCTAACTTACATAAGAAGAGACCAAAATGATAATTACATAATTTATTTAGAATGACAAGTGTGAGGCAAGCAGGTGTACATTATGTTACCGTCCTTATAAAATAAATGATAGATTTCGCTTGGTGATATGCAGATTTGACACACACCTATTCAGTTTGGTTGGAGGTTGAGGAATTCCTTTTTAGTGTAATAACATGCTATCCATTAGGCTAATTTCCCAAGCAACCCCTAAAATTTGCAATGCTCCCATAGCAGTAAAACTCGATCTGATTAAAAAAGAAGAAGATTTTTTTGATTTTAAATTAATTAATTTAATCTATTTAGGTTATTCATTTTTAAGAATCAGTTCTTCGAGTTAGATTTTATAATTCAAGTAAAAATATAATGTAAATATATTTTAAATCTTTGTCAATTTTGAAAGTGAGCAAATTAGTATTTTTCAAAAAATTCAAAATAACTTTAGAAATTTTAACTAATTTTTTTTTCAACTTTCTATAAAAAAATTCAAAAAATTAAAAATTATATAAAAATGTTGAAATTTTAAAATTTTAAAAAATCCAAAATGATAAATTTGAGTCCTTAAACAAGCAAATTACCAAATCAAATTTATCATGCTAAATTATCTTGCTTTCTATTATTTTGTTTTGAAAAAGTTTTCAACTATATATTATCTCAAATTTATGTACTCTAGTTTGGAAGTCAAATTGTCAACAAGATTTTAATTTATCATGTTTAATTTTTTAATTTAACTCGAATAAATTTATTTGATTTGACTTAACTTTTCCTCTCACTCTACTCGATTAAAAAAATAAAATCGAGTTAAGATGATAAAATAATTTGACTTGCTTAATATTTTTTCACTCAAATCCATTTAGTTGAACACTTACCCCTAAATATCATCATTCTAGTACATACTAATATACAAAGCAACTATCAAGTTATAATAGTTCCAATACAACCAATTATTACAAATATTAAACTTAATAACAAAATTTGAAGAACTCACGTATTTACACAAAGTGTAACTCAAATTCAAAATTCCCCGTGCCTCAACCTTAGAACCAAGATTTCATTACAAAACAAGTATTATTAAGTTATTATTATGTGTATATATTTGATGCACTATCCGTTTTGTAATTCTATAAGTTATGAATGAAACAAAACTTGAAAGGCTAAATATAAATAAAATAACTCCATTGTTGTGTTTATCTTATTCGCTAGTAATGTGCAACATCATTGCATTAAATTATAAATATTATAATATTAAATCTAAAAAACACACGTATGGGAAGACAGTTAAATGTCTATTTAAGGTTTTGATGAACCCATAAACGACCATGATGTTAGATCTGCAAAACATAAGGGAAAGGTGGTTTTACTTTCAGTTGCTCCTCATTGGTAAAGTTTCTTTTATATAACAGGGATAGACAGCTACAGTGAGTTTCCTGTTTGAAGTACTTAGGAATTGATCTTTAGCTGCTCAAACTTTTTTTTTTATTTTTTAAGTCTAACTCGTTTCTTTTAAGACATACACAAAAAAGGTAAAGCAGATGTCAAAAGAAAAACAAAATTAAAGGCTTAAGTTTACCCAAAACCAACTTAGCTATCCAAGAAATAAAGTGGAAGTAATCTTGGATTAAAAAAAAAACTTCTTTTCATCTTCAACAATCATTTGTCTTTTAAATGGTAAAATGAACATAAAAAAATACAAAAAAAAAAAAAAACTTGAACGATCTCTTTCTTCTACTCTTGATAAATATATATATATATAGGGATTAAATTGATTGTTTTTAAATTCTTGGTTTTAAAAAAAATCATGATGAAAAGCATGAATCATATTCAACTTCGAGAATTTAGAATTCAGAATTGAATTTGAATTTGAAGTTGAAAAAAAAATGCAAAACACATAAAGAAGTATCTTTCATAATTATTTTTCAAATCAATGGATTGGTCGGATGTTTTATTTAGTACTAAAATTGAAATTCCTATAGTATAATAAATTCATGTTTTTATAGCTTTTAGTTATTGAATCACTCATGCATTTCATTTCTAAAATTTAGATGAGAAATAAAATACAAATCCAGCACAAGTAAAAAGGTTTCAAAAATGGAAAATTATTGTGTTTCACATGAGAAATCAGTTCAAGGGCAGTAAAAGGATGATCCCAGTTAAGGTTTTTATGGACCAAAACGGCCCAACATTGTCTCAGGTGCTTTCCATAAAAGATCTTCAGTAAATCACTCCCAGAAAAATAGAACATCGGCACTTCACCCTGCATTTATACCACAAATTAAGGGTTCAACCATCAATGTCTTGAAAGGATTAAAATAGCCTTTTATTTCTAAAATACTAGTATTTAGAACTGGCAAATCTTTTTAACAAAAAAAAAGAAACCGTATATTTACTGGTTATAGCCTAGTCAGAGAGAAAAATTAATAAATAAAACACAAGGTAATGGAAAGTGCGGAGGAGGTGGGCAAAGTTTTAAACCCGACCTGCTTTTTCTCAGCAATAGACACCAGGCACTGCCTTAAAGCATTCACCAACCTCTTTTCTCTCTTCTTCTTCCACATCTTTTTAACCCTCCTTCCTATAAATATTTACCTCTACATCAATTAAAGCTTTAGGATCGGTGCGTCATATTATCTTCATTTACTTTATTTTTCTGTGCCAACACTCACTATATTCCAGAACTAAGGTACTTTCTTTTGTCTCACTTTCTGCTTTTTATTATTTTAAGTATAGTATATAGATCAGATCATGAACAAAGCTTTGGAGTTTGGTTTAAGCTTGGCATAGATGTAAAGCATTAAAAGTAACCACGCTTTTAAATTTTAGTTTTACCATGTGGAGAAAATAGTTGCTTTTTTTGTTGATCTTTGTGTTGTATTTTATTGATGGAGCAACCTTCATACATATCAAAGGTACTGTAAAGTTTTATAATATACTCGTAAGCATAAACCTCTGTTTTATGCAACATGGTGGACTGAATTTGATTGAATGTTGATGCATTTTATTCTATTCTGGAAAAAATAAAATAAAAAGGATGAGTGAATCGACTGAAGCTCCACGCCCCCGTCTAAATGAGAGGATCCTATCGGCTATGTCAAAGAGATCGGTAGCTGCACATCCATGGCATGATCTTGAGATTGGTACCACCTATCCAATCACTGAATAATGAGATTCCATGTTTTTAAGCTTATATTAATCAAACTGGAGAACTTACATATTGCAATATATGTTGTGTGCAGGATCTGAAGCTCCAACCGTTTTCAATTGTGTAAGCCTTTATTGACTGGACATGGAAATGGAGAAGTTTCCATGCATGCACTACTAATTGTTCGGTTGTTGGATTCCTTGTTCAACTGTACAGGTTGTGGAGATATCAAAAGGCAGTAAGGTGAAATATGAACTTGACAAAAAGACCGGAATGATTAAGGTACCTTTAGACATGTTGGTGAGGCATATACCTCGCAGGATAAGGCAAGGCTTTTCCCTTTCTTGTATTGATGAGTTTAAATGAATCCCAGGTTGATCGGATTTTGTATTCCTCAGTAGTCTATCCTCACAATTATGGTTTCATCCCTCGCACGCTATGCGAAGACAATGATCCCATGGATTGTTTGGTTATCATGCAGGTGAACCACCTTCTCTCATTTTCTTCTCTCCATCTCCACCTTATATGTTGATGGACTATTTATGTCATATGTTGGAATAGGAGCCAGTTCTTCCTGGATGTTTTCTGCGAGCCAGAGCCCTTGGACTGATGCCCATGATTGACCAGGTATTTCATTGAAGTTCAAAGAAGCTAACCTTTTCAGACTTCTTTCCTCGAGTTTGTGTCATTAACTGCTTCATTGTTGTCACTCAGGGGGAGAAAGATGATAAGATCATTGCAGTTTGTGCAGATGATCCAGAATACAAACATTTCACCGATATCAAAGATCTTCCCCCTCATCGCCTAACTGAGATCCGCCGTTTCTTTGAAGATTGTATCCTTTTCCAACTTAAACCATACAACAGTTTTGTTTGCTTAATGAAATAACATTACATCTTACTTCCCAATGTCAGGAAATACTGATTTCCTAACCATTTCACAGACAAGAAAAATGAGAACAAGGAGGTTGCAGTCAATGATATTTTACCTGTAAACACAGCTATTGAAGCCATCCAGTATTCAATGTATGCCTCTTCCTTAAAAGAATGCCATCATAGAAGGGAATTCCTATGTCTAAATCTGATGGACAGTCCCCTTGCTCTACAATTATTAGTCAGTGTTGTTTTTTGTGGTTCTATATCTGATTAAGGGTTTCATGTTGCTATGGCAGGGACCTTTACAACGAGTACATTATACAAACACTGAAGCAATAGGCTCAAAAAAGGCTATTTTCCATTCATTCATGGAGGGAAACTGCATCATACTAAATAAAAGCATCTTATCGACCGCAGTTGAATGAGAATGATAGCCCCATTGATTACATTTCTTTTTGTAGTTTCAAATGATTATTATCATCATCATTATAATTATTTTCATTGCTCATTGGATTAAAATCTCTTGTGAAAAGAAGTGATAAAAAAGAATGTATAAGTTTTTAATAGAACTAGTAAATTATCAAATTCTCTTACACATTTGCCGCTTACTACGACTCTTCCTTGGAATTCGAACGAGTTTTCAACCCATATTTGGAGAAGACCCCTGTTAGCTGTGCCTTTTCCTTAATCTTTAACCTGCACAAAAATGATAAAAACAACTTTTAATTTCAAAGCATATTAGGGAAAGAACACTTTATCGATGAGTTATTAATGATGCAGAGAAGTACCGCTTCGCAGATCCTGGAATATCGAGCTTTTGAACCTTTTGCTCTTTCATAACTTTTTGTTGGTTTTGTTTAGCAACTACCTTTTTCTTATTATTAGACCTAACTCTTTCTAGCTTTTGACCTTTTTGTTCTTTTGGAACTCTTTGCTGTTTCCCTCTTGCAAGTAGCTTTTGCTCAAGAGCCCTAATTCGTTCCAGCGGAGTAGAGGCGATCAAATCAGCAGCTGCACGCTTAAACCTCGGTTCCATGATATCAGCAGTACTTGCCTCTGCTTCACTAATAGAATTAAGATTGTTTCTACCTTCTCCTACTTCTATTTCATCAAACTCATCATCTTGGTCATCAAATTCATCAGATACAAGCTCATCATCCAGATCATCAAATTCATCAGATACAAGCTCATCATTATGGTCGTCAACTTCATCAGATACACTTTCCAATGATAAATCTGAGGAAGAGTTCTTCATATCGAAATTAGCATTCGGACCATCTACGAAGTGAGAAATTGCCACTTCATCTGTGATGGATCCATTGTCCCACAATTCTTCATGAGCAGGACTGTGCGAAAGTGAATTTATCATCTCACATTTTATTTGCTTCTGAATCCTACCAAAGGTGAGATTATGTCCAGAGAAATTTTGCACAAACCTACAGAAAGAAAGACTCTAGTTCAGTTCTTAATCTACAAACAATAATGATATGCCACCTAAACCAAGATGCAGTATTGCATAAGAAAACTTATTGGATGTTATATTGCGGGTGATTTTGCCAGTTCTTAATCTTATTGCATGAATATCATATAATGCGGTAGCTTCTCGTACACAAAATTATAAATTGACAACTATTAAAGTTTGCAATACAATCTCGTAGCACACCATACCTAATTGCATCCATCTGATGCTTAAATTCAACGAAGGCAAAACCTTTGCAAACAGGGTCTTTAGTCTTCTTATTCCCAGAAACAGCTGGAGATATATTAATTATCCCAGAAACCCCATCGAAAGCAGCTTTCAAATCCCTGTGAATATTCTTTTTCTTAGGAAGATTGCCCACTCTCACACGAATTCCACTTGGAACACTTTCAGCTGTTGCAAAATAAACAAAAAAATCCATAAAAATCAGAGTGAAATCAGAACCCCTTTCAACAAATTTGCTGATAAAGTAGGAAAGGCCCAACCTTCCTTGTTTTGCTGATCATCTTTCTTGGAACCAGGCTTGACAGGATTGTTTTTAAGGTTGTTGACATTAACCGTTTGTGCTTGTCTGCTTTGCTCTATTTCTTCAAGCAGTTTTTCTTCAATAGAAGTATCGTACACTTTCCCTTCACCGAACCCACGGGGCTTGTTCTCGAGCCACTTCTTCATTTTACCAAGCGGAAGAAACATGGTCTCATCGCCGTCCTCACCGTCGGCGTCGAATTCATCATCAAAATCAATGAATTCGTCGCCGTCGTCGTCCTCGTCAGAACCATCCATTTCGAAGAGGGTAGTGCCACCGCCTTTTCTTCCTTTGTTAAAAGCAGAAGCCCGCAATCTATTGGAATCTATAGTAGGGAAAACAGAAAGAGAAAGGAAATGGGTTGATTGGGAAAGTGGAAGCAAAGAAGAAGAGATAAAGATAGTGGCTGTGTTCTTCGGGATATGAGCGTGGGAGCTTCTGCTGCTGCTACCGCCATTGGCAAAGGGAAGAGGAGTAAAGAGAAAAGTCGAACTAGAAAATGAAGACATTCCCATCGTCTTCATCATCTTCCAGAGTTCCACTTTATCTATCTACTTGTACTCCTCGAATCCAATATATCCCTATCTTAGAGAGCTTACATGGATATTATCTTCTTACTGGACTTCTTTTTCCTTTCCAAAATCATCTTTTACTGGACTTGAATATTTTGGTAAAAAGGCATTTTCAGTCCCTCTTAATTTTGATATTCAGCAAATTGGTCCCTCTAAAAAAATCAAAACAATTTAATCTTGTCAATTTTGAAAGTGAGTAAATAGAGATAATTAATGACACCAATAATGTTTTCCGTCAATTTTACATAAATTTGATTGGTACAATAACAAATTTAACTCTTATAATTTACACATTCTATCAATTTGGTCATAATTTAACAAATTTAGCTTGCAATATTTTTGTAAATGTTGAAGCTAAATTTGTTGAACATTTTAGAACCAAGACCAAATTAATAACATATGTAAACACCGAAGGCTAAATTTTTTATTATACCAATCAAAATTATACACAATTGACGAAAAAAATTAATGTTACGATTAATTATCCATAATTGCTCACTTTTAAAATTAACAAGGATTAAATCACTCCAAATTTTTTGAGAGCGACTGTAGAGGTCTTTTTACCAATATTTGTAGGCAAACTATCTCAAGTTGCCTCCCTATCAGTAAATTTACACTTTGGTCAACTTTAAAGAGTTATAAAAAGATCACCGAATTATTTGAAAGTTTTATTTAAATTACTACATTGTTAAGCTTTTTTTTTTCCGAAGTCTAATTCACAAGCTCCAAACAATAGTTTGACGATCAACATGTTAACTAGTAGAATAACATGCTTCGAATCCAAGTCAATTTGGTAGTTGATATCAGAGATTGAAAGAAAAGAAAGCCAATTAGATGTTAGTTTATAAATTCATGACATTCAAAACCATCTTATGAAAGAATTAAATTGTAGAAGAGAAGTGGAGAATGAGAGCTTTCTATCGGTGATAGCTTTAAAATGTTTTTCCCGTAACTCAAATAAAAACTTTTAAATATTTTAATGACTATTTTATAACTTTAACTAAAATATAAATTTAATAATTATTGTTTAAATGTAGTTTATCCAATATTTTGTTATCAGCCTAAATTAGCCCCAAACCATAGCTTTTAAGATTGGTTAAAAAGTTTTTTTTCTGGAAGTTATTAAACAATTAATTTTATTTTCTTTTACCCAAAAAGTAATCTTACATCAGGCGTAATTTGATGGGTCAGGTGTTATGTTTTTATTTTTCTTGATGAAGATGTTATTGGTTTAGATGATTTTTGAATTAAATTAATTTTTTTAAAGAACAAATAAATTAAGATAAAATCGATAACTCATAAGAAAAAAAACAATTTAAGAATTGAAATACAGTTTAGGAGCAATTTACTAATAAAAACATTATTACTTTATATGATTTTTAATAGATTAAATCAAAATTATTTATTAAAATATTTTGATATATTAGATAATTATATTTTAATACAAAATTAAATATTTTAATTACATATTTGTCACAAATAAATTAAATTATTATGTATAGGCACAAAAATGACATTCTCATTTGTAGTAAATATTGCATTGGGTAGTAAATAAGAAAAAAATGTTGCTACGATGACAATTTAATAAAATAAGCATTCTGTCTATCCAATAACAAAATCTTTCCTTTCAGTGTAATAAATTAAACAGAATAATATAACAGACCTAATGCCCCATACGGAGATGACCTCTTGAATTCAATCTTCAAATATGACAAGTTCTGAATCATTGGTTATAAAGGTAAATTTGTGGTACACACAAAGTTCATTTTCACTCTTAACTCTAAATATACAACAAGAAAAGTTGCATGACTAGGAAAATAGTCTCCCAAAAAACTTCATGCAGCAAGTTGGGATGGAAGAACCAAATCTTCTCCTTACACAGATTAGAGAGTGAAGTCAGCAGGAAAAAGAGTCAAGTTAGAGCACCGCACTTACATCATGAACTTATTTACTTCTCACTTTGGAATACATGCATAACATAGGGCAGCAAATATAAATTGTGAAGATATTATATGGATTCATCATTAAGACTCTGGGTCCTCAAACTCAAAAAGAACTAGTTCATGAAGTAGGTAGCCCTATCAGCTATACAAGGAAAAGGAAGGTGATACATTGCTTCATCTGTGGGAATCAGATAAGGGATTTGTCATGTTAAAATATTATTTAATACCTAAGCTTGGCTTCAACATTCAATTTAGTACCTGAATTTTCTTTTGTCTTAATTTAATACTCGAGTTTCGCTTCAATATTCAATTTAGTTACCTAGACCAAACCACCCAATGAATGTTTGACGCGTGTATAGTTAATTAATTTGGATACACAAAAAAAGCTCAAGTACCAAATTGAACATTGAAGCCAAAATTAGGTACTTAGTTGGGGCAAAAAGAAAGCTCAAGCATCAAATTGGAAAAACTCAAGTATCAAAGTGATCGTTGAAGCGAAACTCAGGTACCAAACTAGGACAAAAAAACTTCAAGTATAAAATTGGACACTGAAGCCAAATTCAGCTACTAAATAGTATATCAACCCTAAAATATATGACTTGCACCAAGAGGTACTGAAATTAAATCATAAATGACAGAAATAAACAATACTACACCTAAAAGTGCATTGACAAAATAAACTGGGGATTAACTAGATTTATGGTTGAATGAAGGCTTATATATGCACATGAAGAAACCTTTTTTTATCACAGTCAGCTAACTCATTCAAATGCATCTGCAGTCTCATATGTCTGTAGCTATGTTCAGCTGTTTTCCTCTTACCGTTAGATTCCATAATAATAGGAAGATTAACAGCAGTGGCATGTTGTTTTACATCTATAGCCTGCAAAAGGGATCAAGCTGGATAGCTAAAAGCAAATGGCATAAACCTGAGCATTTCATTTTGACACAATCTTTCTTTAATGCAGGTTGATTCCCTTACCTTGTCTTGGGAGGCTATTTTTCTGCAAAACTTTCCCCGTTTATTGATTCTTTTTGGATCATCTTCTTGCTCTCCTAATTTTTGACAGTAAGGGTTGTGGAATCTTGTAGCACGAACAATACCATGCGGATGAACAACTGACTCAACATCAGGGATATCCATTTCCCTGGATTCATTATTGACAGATACCATCCTGTCCCTTCCATGGGGATCTTGCTTTACAGAACTTGAAGTCACATTTGGTGCATTAACCATTGCCAATGCTTGGTGTTTCTTTGAACCACCATTTTCATCAAGCATTATTGAATTGCTTACCGCCTGCTCATACAGTTGACATAAATGAAGCAACAGGCAACTAATTAAGCATCCCAAAACACAACTTACAAAGCAATTTAGAGAAAGATTGGAAAGGTAAACGATTAATGGATGAGAAAAGTAAAAAGGATAGAAAATATATATATTTTTTATCAGTAGGCTTGGTAGGAAAGATGACAAATAAAAAGAAAAAATAATTCTGTTTCCATCTATTGATTGGCAAGTTGAAAACTGAGAGAAAGAAATGAAGATTATAAAAAAATTCTTAATGTTGTGAACAAGCACGCTTGACTTAACGTCGATGTTGTAATAGGCAGGCTTGGCTTATATATCTCTCATTTTCTCTCTTATTATTACTTAATGCTGTAAATAAGTACACTTGATTTATATATCTCTCATTTTTTTTCCTCCTCTTATTATTCAAATTTAGAATTATTTGTTTTTATTTATTGTGATGAAAAATAACAAATTTTCCTAATTTTTTTATCATCATTTTTCTTGCCTACAAAACAAACTCAGTTATTTTCGTTCTACATTTCCACTCTCTCCTTCTCATGCTCCCACTGTTCCACATAAACAAACACCCTAAAAAAGCCAAAACTGCAGCAAAACTTTTTGCAGGACCCTAAAACATAGGTTAATCCACAAATTAATACAAAACAGGAGAATTGTAAGAATTTGAAGTGTAAATCATTCTCACCCCACCATGTTTTTATGTAGGAAGGCAAAGAGAAATGATTCCCTTTCTCTTCATTTCTTTTCCCATCCTTTCACTCCTTTGGTACATTTGGTTGAGAGAAAAGGTGAAAAAATGGAAGGGTACGATGAAAAAGAGGAGGGAAGACAAATGTTTGGTAAAAAAGAAAATGAGAAGAAAAAAAAAGAAAATATCATTTTTCATCTCAATGGAATGAAAAGATGAAAGAAGATGAACAAGCGTTAACTATACAATTTTTTTTATAAAAATGCTATTTTTCTTTCTTCTCAATTTTCATTTCTACCAAGTAATGAATAAAAAGAAAATCACTTTTCTTTCCATTTAATCATGTTTTCTACAAATGAAAAGAAAAAATATATTTTCTTTCTATTTTCTTTCCATCTTATCAGCAAGAGCTTTAGTTCCGTCAATAATAGAGCGAGACTGTAGTAATTCACATTCAAGTGCTAGCAGAGTAAAAGTTCATTTTCGAAACGGGAATGCATTTTCATCGTTAGTTAAGCTGGTCAATCAAGCTTTTCTTTTTAAAACATCAATAAACACCAGACCAGCATAACAACGAGATGCACTGCCCATCTTGCTTGCATAAGATGGTACTCTAATTATTATAATACAAAATTTTATTTCAATTATTTTACCATTGGTAGGCATTCTTCCTTTTCAATGGCTCCGCATAGTACCCCAGCTTCACAGCGTGATCTTTTCCTAGAGGTCTCTCCAGGGCAGGTCGCACTCGTATCACCTAAGGCCAAATTGCAGCACTCGTTTCCAAGATTATGTTCATCAGGATTGGATTCACCATCATCCACTAAATATCCAATCCATGACTCATCATCATTCTCTTCCTTAGACAGGTGTGGAAGCCCATCAAAGTAACTGGTAAAGTCCGGCAAATGAGTGAATTCCAAGCAAGAGGGCTGCTGCTGCTCATCCATCTCCAACTCATGCTCCCTGTCTCGTTCTTTCAATGTGTCAAGCATCTCATCAGGATTAAACATAGTTGAGTTCTGAATCATACAGAAAGAAGAATGGTTGTGAATACTTTTATCAGTCCAAAGAAATGACTTGAGAGAACTTTGCATAAGGCATCTTACATCAGGAATCTCCTCCTCTGCAACCAGACTTGGCTGACAACTTTCACTACTTGAAGCATTGGCCGTTTCATCTTCTTTTTTCTTCAATTTACAGAGAAAAATGCCCTCCTGCATGGGTGGAAGGCCAAAACAATTTCAGCCTTAAACACTGAATTTCAGAAATATACATAACAAATGTTTTTTTTTTGGCAAATCCTCAGGATTATCAATCAAACATATACTTTAAAGACTTAAGGTTTTCCTCCAATGTAAATAAATTAAGAGCAGTGATCAAGTTTTTAAATTTAACAAGTTTGCACTTCAATTGGACCGCCTTACTTTCTACCGAATTTCCGAAGCAATTTTAACTAATTAACACTTAAATAACAATCACGATCCTATAGCCTTATTTTCCTCCATTAAACACACAGAAAGATGATGGAAGTCTAGAAATAAAATACGCAGAAAAGGAACATACTCTGTTATCAAGAAGAGCAGAGGTGAAAGTATACTCGTGGATGACCCAAGGTGTCCACTTTGCATTAGGGGTACGACCCTCATAAAAAACCAAAGATTTCTTGGCAGCACACCCTTTTTTCCCCTTTACCTTCCGAGGCTTTCCCGTCACTTTCCAGAACCCTTTATCCGTTGTCCTCTTCACCCGCTTGTTGTCTCCTCGCCGGGAAAAGAAATACCACACTTGATCAGCTGATTGTATTTCAGACCAACCTTCGATCAAACAAAAAAAAGAATCCCCCCAAGGTTATGATTAACACAGTAGTAGAATTTTTTTCAAGTAAAAAAAAAAAGAAACTTTAGTTCTTACCGGGTAGTTCCCAAGGATCTTTGTTGAAAAGAGAATCGACCTCTTTTATAGCTTGGACGAGAGAATCACGGTCGAGGATTTTGTTCCATAGGTAATGGTCCACGAGTTCTTTGTCAGTTGGGTGGAATCTGTATCCCACTATGTGGCTGTTATCATCGATGCTACTCATGTCATTAAATAATAGTGGGAGGTGATCAAGAGGCAGCAGAGAGGGCCGGCGATTGAAAGAAACGAGAAGGGAAAGTGAAGGTTAAAGCTGGTTCAGATGCAATTTTTCTTTTCTTTCTGAATAATAATAACATGATCAATAAACAGAAAACAGTAGTAGGTTCTTATTTTACTGTGACTCCCTTACCAGAGAAGTTTTAGGGAAAAAGGACAAAGAATCAATGGTGGGTCCCGCATTGGTGCCACGCTGGCATGTTTGGTCATTCATCATTGGATCCAACGCATTGGAGATCAACGTTCCAAGTTTCTAATTTGATCCCACTATCACTATTCGTAATCTTTTAAACAAAATGCTTCTTTTTGACGCTGTATGTTAAAATAGTGATTTAATTGGGATAAAATACCAAAATTATATATTAATTTTAATTTAATGTGTAATTTAATATATAAATTTTGATTTAGAATAATTATACATATGAAATTTTTATTATAGTTTAAATGTATATATGAAATTTTTATTTTAATTCAACTATACACATTTTTAAAAACTAAAAATATTAATTTATTTTATATTAGATAAGTATAATTATTTGAGTATGTAATATATAATGGTAAATTAAATAAATATGCCTCTTTTTTTTTTAATTTAAGTAGGTCATTTTTTTATATTTTTCGGGATAGGTCGTTTCTAGGTAAAAACACACCCTGTAAGACGTGTTTTCATTTCTTTCTCTTAAAAACGCGTCTTACAAGACACATTTTCACTACCACAAACGCGTTTTTAGGGTAACGATAATTTCCCCCCAATAGTAATAATTCTAACAACTACACCCCAACAACCATATTTTTTCCTATATAAACTCCTCTAAATTTCATTATTTTCAATTCATTCTCTCAATTCTCTCAACTCTCTAAATTCTCAACTCTCTCAATAATTTTGCTTTAAATCTTTCTCTGAATCCTATTCTATTCGATTTTATTTTATTCTTTATAATTTGTAAAATAACAAATCAAATTATTACTTTGGATGACAAGCACATCTCCGACGTTCAACTACAAATGGTAAGAAAATATTATTTAATTATTTAATTTTAATTAGTTAATAATTATGTTGTTCACATTATTAATTTTTTATGTTTATATACTTAGGCCAAAGATTGAATTTTGGAGACATATATACACAATTTAAGTGTGAGTACATCGGTTGCCATTCATGGACACTTGCGAGATGCGAGATTCTTATACGTGGCTCGCATGCTCAGAGGGAGAGGACTAAATTGGATCCCCCACTTATCAGTGCTTTGGTGGAAAGATGAAGACTCGAGATACACACATTCCATTTTCCTTGCAGTGAGTGTACAATTACACTCAAGGACGTTGGTTTACAACTTGCCTACCTGTTGATGGGGAAGTCATTACAGGGCTAGTGGCGAGTGTTGATTGGAGTGCAACATGCAAACAATTACTAAGGGGATGGTTAGAGGACAACTTCAAAACATATAGAGGCCTTCGTGAGTGACGTTGAAAAAGTACAATTCGCGCACCCATTTATCTTGAAGTTGATAGGGGGTTTAGTTATTCCAGATAAATCTCAAAATCTGGTACATTTAAGGTGACTATTACTACTATTCGACTTGAAAGAAGCGAGACGACCCAATTGGGGATCAGTAGTGCTGGCAACATTGTACTGAGAGATGTGTCAGACGACGAAACCAGAAAAAGTTAAAATCGTCAGTTGCATGCTCCTTCTTCAATTGTGGACATGGTATCAACTACCATTTTTACGGCTCCGAATGGACCCCTTATGAATTCCCACTCGTAATTTGGTAAAATTTATTTGATAATATCATTATCTTAATATTTATTTCATTATTGTTAATTTGAAATAAGATATTATTTGAATAAATGGAATAATTGTACGAGACACACAAGTATATCAACCGAGCTCGAGGATATCTGGCTAGTGTTAGATCAACAATCCAAAAATGAAGTTAGTTTATGAAATTTAAAGTTGTATAATATTTACTTTAGCATTTGAAATTAAATATTAGGTACATGTTAAAATTTATTAATTCGTAGTATAGTATGTATGTATGTCATATGCCAATCAAAGAATTCAAGAATGCATATTAGTTGAAATTTTGGCCAATCGCAACATCTAGCACGTCAAAATGCCATTGATCATTTTTGCAACGAGTGTACGTAACGTATTCTTTGCTACCCCAAGATCTCGATGGCCTGTAGAAGATCAACTTGCGAGGGAGACTCGAGAAAGATTGGCCAACATCCCATAAGAACTATATCGAGATATGGCAGCATAGTCATACTTGCCAACGCGTGAGTTATTTTTCACATAGGAGTTGGCAACATCTCTGAATTATATGAATTGGTTCAAGAATAACGACAAGTCATATCTACTGTTGGATGCGGAAAGGAGTAGGTAACATCGCCATAAGAGGCCAAGACATCTGCCTAACAATCCTAGGTTGGGAGAATATGCCACTGCAGGATCAACATTTGTTCTAGCTCTACACGGGGACTCGATGGGCATGCAACCTCTCAGTCGGTATGGTTCTTTTTTTTTTTTACTGCTAACCTAATTTTTTTTACACAAGCACCACAACACGCACCATCATTCATAGTGTCAACACCTTCTCTAAGTGTATGTTTCACATCACCACCACCCACCGTACCATATTACGCACCAATGCCACCAGCAACACCGACATTGTAACAACCCGTTTTCAGTGAAATCGAAATAGTGGTTTCAAGACCACAAATTCGAGTCAGAAAGAAAATTTATTTTAATATTATTCATAGTCTGCATTACGATAGGAAAGATGTATGAAAATTTTGATAAGAAAATTTTACCGATTTCATGTTTAATTATAGAAAGGACCAAATTGCATAAAATGCAAAAGTTGAGTTCTAGTAGCTATAAGTATCAAATAGCTATGGAATTCAAAACTTGATGTCCTTATATGATAATTAGACCATTAAGAGAAGTTAGTAGATATTTTTGATGATTCATCCATGGAAAATTAGAAAAAGAAAAGGACTAAATTGGAAATTGAAATAAATAAAAGATGATAAATAAAATAAATATCTAATATCATCATTTTATATCATCTTCTTCCCCAAATTCTATGGAAACCCTAGGAAAGAGAAAGAAAATCAAGCAAGCTTAATTTGGTAAGTAATCTTGTCCCGTTTTTAGAAAATTTTATATTTTTTGAGATCGGAATAACCTAATCTAGTTATTTCAGGGATCAATTTGTAAAGTTATCATAGTATTAAAATTGTTACATGGATGAACATGTTGAAAATTTGAAATTCATGGTAGAAAATGAAAGGTTGTTGATAGATAAAAAACTTTTGTAAAGTGAATTTTCATAAAATTGTAATTTAGGGACTTAATTGCAAAGATGTAAAATTCATGGAAAATTTATGATTTTTATGAAATAAATGTGCTGTAAATGTTATACATAAAAATTATTTAGGCTTGGAATAAGGATTAAATGGCACGAATTTTATTTTCCGAGCCTAAGGACGAAATCGTCATTTATGAAAAGTATAAGGGTAAAATGGTAATTTTACGTAGGGTTTGAATTGAATTAAATTGAGTATGAAATGGATTAAATTGATGTTAAATTCATTTATATAGATCCGGATAGACCTAGTAGGGAGTCGGATTGAGGAAAATAAAAAGTATCGAATTAGTAGATCCTTATATACGAACGTTTATCGAGGTAAATTCGTGTAACTAGATTCTGTATATTAATATGTTTGGAATTGAATGTTGAATATGTGTGAATTGTATAAATGTTTAATGTATAAAATTAATTACATGTCTGATATTGCTCGATAAGTATAAGTCCCGATTGAATAGATGGAATTCGATGGATACATGATTTCTAGATTGGTTGTTGTCTTGCATATGTTGTAGACACACCTTAGCTCGAAAGAGCATCCTGTTATAAGCCTTCTCAAGCTTCCTGTTATATGGTTCTTGTGAGCATCCTAATCAGTAGTGATCCTGCATGTGTTGTGGACTACTGCAGCTCTTTGTGAGCATTTTGTTATACAATCGGTTGTGATCCTGCATATATTGTAGACACAAACGTAGCTCTTTATAAGCATCCTGATATAGGCTTTTCTTGAGCTTCCTGATATGGCTCACTTGAACTTCCTATCTGGAGCTGCCTGATAACTCTTCGGAGCTACCTGTTAAGCTCAATGAGCTTCCTGTTTTAAACTCTTATGAGTTTCTTGTTATAGCCTAAATAAGCTTGCTGTTACATGGCTTACATAAGCATCCTGTTAAATGGCTCGAGAGAGTGCTTCCTGATTATGTGCCCTAATGGGTACCCCTAGATATGAATTGACAAATTTTTAATTTTGTACACTTTAAGTGTACTACATAAGCATATCCATTGATATTTCAAATAAATTCAACGGGTAAAGTTTTGACATGGCTAAATTGAACTTGAAATGATCTGTCATGGAAATATACATGTAATACGAAAGTTACTATATGATGAGCTCATCTTTGATTCTTGAAATTTATGTGGAATAATGACTTAAAATGTTTGATGAAGTTGTATATTTTAGGCTGTTAGCTAAATTGCTTGGATTCGTTTTTGTATGTTTATCTTAAATGTAAATGAATGGTAAGTTAAAATTCCCATTATGCGAACTTACTAAGCTTTAAATGCTTACTTTGTCTTATTTTCCTCTACTTTATAGTGCTCAGAAGCTCGTAAAGGTTGGAATCGGTCGGAGCACCATCACACTATCATTTAGCTCGTTTTGGTATAAATAGCAAACTTATTTTGGTATAATGGCATGTATAAGCTATCTTGGACAGTGTTGGCATTTAAATGGTTAATTGTAATATAACCATTGGAATGACTAGTGATGGTATGTTTAGTGAATATATATATATAATGTTATAATATGGTTAATTTATGTGTGCTTGATATGGTTAAATTGAATTATGGTAAACAAATATGTCTTACAAAAGGTAAGTTTGAATACATGTGATGATATATCATGTATAATGTTAATGTTGGCTTGGTTTTAACGTTTTGAATTGGTTAGTATATGTATGCAAGTAATAATGTAGGTACAAGGCAAAATTTAGGTGAGAAATAAGGCTTGGAAATAACCTTATTTTGTCCACACGGGTAGACACACGGGCTTGTGCTCAACCGTGTGTGACACACAGCCATGTGCACGGGCGTGTTGGTTTGGCCGTGCGTCCCCTGCATCTTAAAAATTAAGAAACAGAATGCTCAAAATTGGTCACACGGGCAAAGATATAAGTGATCGCGTGATTCGTAACAAGTAATAAATATTTATAATGAAGATCAAACCTAGACTAACTATTATCACGACAAAAAGGTAAGCGCACCTATCGAACAATAGTATAGTAATGGCAAGACCGGGATATCGTACCCAAGGGAACCAAAAGTACTAGTAATAACTATCTTTTTATTATGTAGCCTAGGAATAAAAAGGGTTTGTTTATTAAACTAATTATCTAAACTAATTAACTAATTTAATTAAAGTGAAGAGAAGGTTTGGAAAAGACTTGAAGAAAAGCAATTGATAAAGACAACACCCAAGGAGGAATCCACTTAGATTTCACTTGTTATCTGACTCTGAACCAGACGATTTATTCACTTGACTTGATCTGTGAGACTCCGTAACCTACATTATTATCTCTTTCGAGACTAATAGCGCCTAACCCTCAGCTGAATTAATTGAATTCTCTTTCTAATTAAAACCCCCAGGGAAGCAGTAAATCGATCTATGGACTCCCATATTAGGTTTCACCCTAATTCGGCAAAATCTCGTAACCCTATCTCTAGGCGTTCGATCAACTCCGCTTAATTATGCCAAATCTGCTCTTAGGCAGTGTCTATTCCTTCTCTACATAAGCACATTAAATCAAAAGTCAATACCCGGAATATTAACTCAAGCATTAGAAACACATAATTAAGAACAAATCAAGTATTTACCATATAGTTCAGATTATAATAACAAGATCCATCATAGGTTTCATCCCCCTTAGGTATCTAAGGGGTTGAGTTCATAATGAAATAAGAGTACATCTCAAAAGTATGAAAATAACAAAACATAAAGAAAACTCTAAAACCCTTGAAGGAATTCTAAGAGGGATCTTCAGCCTTGGAGCAACTTCGGCTTTTTGGGATGACTCCTCTAGCTTTCTTCAATTAATTCCTGATGTATGGTTCTGTGTTCCAGAAAAGTTTTGGAAACCCAGAAAAGTCCCTCTTAGTAGGTCATACTTAGGGTGTTTTTATAGGCTTTTGATTGGCTTTCTTCCTCCCTAAGTATCCTTTTTTTGTGTAAAATATAACTCTTTGAAAAAGGGACATGCCCGTGTGCCACGGCCGTGTGACTTGTTTGCCAGGCCGTGTTCGTTTCGCTAAATTTCACACAGCCATGTTGGTCAATGGCCAGGCTGTGTGAATCGTGAAATCCTTGGACGACACCCTCGACAGACACGGGCGTGTGAGCAGCCCGTGTGGCAAGGCTTAGGCCATGTGATCTTCTTGATTTGGTCTTTTTTTGTCTCTTTTACGCTTGTTTTTGGCTCTTTTTGATTCTTGGTGCTTTCCTGAGTACAAAACATGAAATAACCAGATTAAGAGCACCAAAATCCACAAATCTAATAGTAAACATCCATAAATATGCTAAGTATTTGGGGTAATAATATATATAATTTGGCGTTTATCAAATACCCCTACATTTAAGCATTTGCTTGTCCTCAAGCAAAACTCTCATTTACTGCTAGAACTCATTCCTTTCAATCACATAATCATTACCGATAATGTTACAAATTATTCCACGGAGAATCATATAGTGAGAATTCAACCACAGGGACATTAAGAACTTCAAACAATCTAAATCGAATATTTTGATAATAAAGTTATAGGTAATCTCGTTCCTCTAAGTAATTAACTTTAGTCCTAAATATACAAGAGATGACATCCTCACTAAGGATTCACTCAAAACACTCAAAGTGTTTAAGGTTCAAAATTAAGCACTCGATTGTCTAACATGAGATGTTATCACTATAGGCTTGCATGAAAATCAAATCTCCACCACTTGTAAATGATATGATACACAAATCAAAAGGTCTTTGCATTTTTGTAACGGGGTTTAGGTTACGGGTATGGATACAAGCTGAAGAAAAAAAGGCTAGAATCGAGACAATTTCAATATATCACCCCACTATCAAAAACTTAATTACTGAGTGACAACAAATATCTAGAACTATATTACATGAGCTCTCTTTTTCATGATAACTTTAGCTTGCTAAGAATTACAATAATAATACTGAGATTAGTTTTTTTTTTTTTTAAGAACAAGTCAAGTTAATATAATAAAGTAGTTATACTCCATGATTCAGTAACAAAAATTGGTGATCATAGTGAGGTAACAATATTAAATTCAATCTCGATAAAAAAGGTCAAATTAAGTAAGGGGATTTCAATAATAATGGGTTAATAGGTTAATTATGAGGGTTAATCAATAAACAAAAAGGGTTAGTAGCCTCAAAGGGGGTTCACTAAGGGTTTAATTATGTGGGAAGGCTTTTTATGGAGTAAGTGGGTTAAATCCTAAGTGCTTTTATCATCTCAGTATATCAAGTCATACATGTGATCTTGACATGTATAATCGAAGCAAGTTCTAGAATAACAGTTAAATGTTGAAACACTCAAACCACAAAAGAAGTGAGCAAGAAAGAAACCTATATGCTCAAAAAGGCTCAAAAATCTCACCAAAAATTTGGGTTTTTGATGTTATTCCTGTATACTTAAGATTTCAAGATAATACCTCAATTCAGGAAATTAAACTAAAACTTTTAGTTCTCAAAATATCAACTTATCATACTTGATTCTTTAAGGTCCTACAATCAAATAATCATGCATAATTGGTCTAATTCATGACATATCAATCATAATTATAGATTAATCAGAATTCATTCTATCAATATTATGAGAAAATCACTTAAGCACAAGACCACATTCAGGGATTTGAGAATAATGCAAAAAGTAAGGTTTCATGTTTATGTTCACCCCCCCACACTTAAGATGTACATTGCCCTCAATATACAAAGATAGACTATTCAAAATAAAGAAAATCATAAGAGGGAAGGAGGTGAAACTCCCTATTATATGGGTGCAGAGCTTGATTCTGAGGCTGTATTGTTTGGGGAAAGTAGTAGCTACCACTGTTCTTAGCTAGATGAAGAAATTGGGTCGTTGAACATGGCATTTGTTTTGTATTATTCCCTGTTTGTCTCCTTATTCCGTAAAATATTCCTAGCAGCTTGCTTAGAAATCTGTAGAATCATGAAGAGCTTATTAAGAGTTGGTGTGGAAGAGAGTGTAGTGGGATTACTTGTTAGAAATACCAGAAAAAAATGAAGAAAGTAAAATTTACTAATATAGATATGTCTTTCATAAGAAAATAATAAAATTGAAATGAAATTAAAAATTAAGAATAAAAATAAAAATAAAGATAAAAATAAAAAGATAGGAGGATTCAATGATCCTCGTCAGTGGGGGCCTCAGGTGGTGGTGTGGAGTGGCGATGTGAATTTGAGGGTGTTTGGGGGTTGGGGAAGTGAGAATCTGGGGAATGGTGGATAGAATAGGGATTAGGGGTTAGGGAGGGGTAAATTTCGACTAGGGTTTTAAAAGAGGGGAGAAGATGAACAGTGATTTATTTATATAGGGGAGAGTCAGACGGCCTATGGCCACGCCCGTGTACTCTGAGAGTGAGCCCGTGTTTTTTTATATATTTTTTTCAATTTGGGTCGTGCCCGGCTACTATTCCACGCCTGTATGTCTTGGGCATGTGTCAAACACGGCTATATCACACGACCGTGCTTAGCTTCATTTGTTTCTCCCACGCCCGTGTGTATAGTACCACGCCCGTGTCTTGTTGTCCACGATTTAATGGCACGGGCGTGTCGCACACCCGTGTTAGAGAAATAGAATCGAGCCTTGCCCCTGGCACTCCCGTGTTTTTCCATTCCCATGCCCGTGTTCATCTATCAACCTCACTCACGGCCATGTTGCACGGCCGTGGGGATTTATCGCATCCCGTGTTCTGGGGAAATCTTTGCCCTGTTTCCACACAGCCGTATCGCACGGCCGTGTCGCTTCACCTGTTTTGCCACGGCTTTAGGTACGCCCGTGTGGGTGGCCGTGTGTTCTGAAAGATTGTGCAATTCTAAAAATTTAATTATTTAAAGTGTTAGAAATAAGAAATCAAAATATGTTACTACTCAGGTTGCCTCCCGAGAAGCGCTTATTTATAGTCTAAGCTCGACTTTCCTTTACTGATGTAGTCAGGTAGGTTTGTGGAGTCGTAGCTCCTCTCCATCATCCTTAAAATTCTCACAATTATAAAGTTTGAGACGATGATCGTTTACCTTGAAGGTTCCTTGTGATGGATGACTTACCTCTATTGTACCATATGGGAAAACAGATTGAACTACGAAGGGTCCTGACCATCACGATTTAAGTTTCCCAGGAAACAATTTGAGTCTTGAATTGTAGAGCAAGACAAAATCTCTGACTTTGAATTGCTTTGGCTGCTTCTAGCGAGCATCATGGCACTATTTTGTTGCTTCCTTGTATAGTTGTGAGTTTTCGTATGCAATGGCTCACCACTCATCTAACTCATTCAGCTGTATCAACCTGTTTTGACCTGCAAGTTTAGGATCAAGGTTTAGAAATTTAATAGCCCAGAAAGCTTTGTGCTCTAATTCGAATGGTAGATGACATTATTTTTCATAAACGAGTCTGTAAGGTGATGTTCCTATGGGAGTCTTAAACGCAATTCTGTAAGCCCATAAAGCATCATCTACTTTTATCGCCTAGTCTTTCCTGTTTGATTCAACTATTTTCTCGAGGATTCGTTTAATTTCTCGGTTTGCTACTTCGACTTGTCCACTAGTCTGAGGATGATAAAGAGTAGCTGTTCTGTGATGAACTCCGTATTTCTTAAGAGTTCTCTCAAACTGGGTGTTACAGAAATGAGTGCCCCTATCACTAATAATTACTCTAGGTGTTCTAAATCTTGAGAAGAGTTTCTTAAGGAAATGTACGACTACTCTAGCATCATTAGTAGGTAAAGCTTGGGCTTCCACCCATTTGGACGTATAATCAACTGCTACTAAGATGTAGTTATTCCCAAATGAACTAGGGAATGGACCCATGAATTCGATGCCCCAGACGTCAAGTATTTCACAAGGAAGCATATAATTTTGAGGCATTTTATCAAGTTTGGAGAGATTACCTGTTCGTTGGCATTTGTCGCAAGAAGTCACATACCTGTTAGCGTCTTTGAATAATGAGGGCCAATAAAAACCTGATTCAAGTATTTTATGTGCGGTCTTAGTTCCACTATAGTGTCCTCCAGTTGGTCCTGAGTGGTAATGTTCTAGTATCCTTAATGTTTCTAGCCTTGTAACACATCTTTGAATGACTTGATCTGCACATATGCGAAACAGAAAAGGGTCGTCCCAAAAGTAGTTTTTCATATCACTAAAGAATCTCTTCTTTTGCTGGTGTGTCAACCCTTTTGGGATTATGTTAGCAGCCAAAAAAATTGCGATGTCTGCAAACCAAGGTATCTTAGAATCAGATATAGCGAAGAATTGTTCGTCAGGAAATGAATCATTAATTTCAGGTTCATCAAGTTTTCTGATATTTGAGTTTTCAAGCCTGGAAAGATGATCTGTTGCGAGATTTTCAGCTCCTCTTTTATCTTGAATTCCTAAGTCCAATTCCTGCAAAAACAAAATCCATCGAATGATTCGAGGTTTTGCATCAGTTTTAGTTGAGAGGTATCGAAGGGCAGAATGATCAGTGTAGACAACAACTTTAGATAATATAAGATATGATCGGAATTTATCAAATGTAAAAACCACAGTTAGCAATTCTTTTTCTGTAGTGGTGTAGTTCTCCTGTGCGGTTGTCAATGTCTTGCTAGCATAATAGATGGGTTGGAAGTGCTTGTCTCTTCGCTGTCCCAAAACTGCACCTACTGCATAATCACTCGCATCACACATTAATTCAAAAGGTAAGTTCCAGTTAGGTGCAATTATTATCGGAGCATTAATTAATTTTTCTTTCAGGGTGTTAAATGCTTCTAAACATTCCTGATTGAAGTTAAAAGGCACATCTTTTTCTAGTAGTTTAGTCATAGGCTTAGCTATTTTAGAAAAATCTTTAATAAATCTTCTATAAAAACTGGCATGTCCTAAAAAGCTTCGAATAGTCTTGACCGAACTAGGAAGGGGTAATTTTTTGATTGTTTCAATTTTAGATTTATCCACTTCAATCCCTTTACTTGAAATTTTATGCCCTAATACTATACCCTTTTGAATCATGAAGTGACATTTTTCCCAATTAAGCACAAGGTTCGTTTCCTCACATCTTATTAAAACTCGTTTCAAATTTTTAAGGCAAAGATGGAAAGAGTTACTGAATACTGAGAAATCATCCATGAATACCTCCATGATGTCTTCCACGAGTTTGTCAAAGATGGCCATCATGCAGTGCTGAAAAGTGGTAGGAGCGTTACATAATCCAAAAGGCATCCTACGATAAGCGAACGTACCGTATGGGTATGTGAATGTCGTCTTTTCTTAATCTTCAAGAACTATTGGGATTTGGAAGTAGCCGAAGAGTCCGTCTAAGCAACAGTATTACATGTGCCCGGATAATCTTTCCAACATTTGATCAATGAATGGCAATAGGAAGTGATCTTTCCTTATGGCATCATTCAGTTTTCTATAGTCAATACAAACTATCCAACCTGTGACTGTCCTTGTCGGGATTAATTCATTCTTCTCGTTAGTCACGACTATCATGCCTCCTTTCTTTAGAACAACCTGCACTGGACTTACCCAAGAACTATCAGAAATAGGATAAATAATTCCAACATCTAGAAGTTTAATTACCTCAGCTTTAACTACTTCCTTCATGTTGGGATTCAGTCATCTTTGAGCTTGCACACAAGGCTTATATTCATCTTCCATTAAAATTTTATAGGTGAAAAAAGAGGGGCTGATCCCTTTCATGTCAGAAATTTTCCAAGGTAGAGCCTTTTTATGTTCTTTTAATACTTAGAGTAGTTCCTCTTTTTCCTTGGGTTGCAGGTTAGAAGCAATAATCACTGGTAATGTAGAATTATTTCCAAGGTATGCATATTCCAAGTGATTTGGCAGTTGTTTAAGTTCCAGTTTGGGCGGTTCTTCAATAGAGGGTTTTTGCTTAAGTTCATCGTTCATTTTGATGCCCTCATACTCTGCTCGTCTCGAAGGATGTTCGTTAAGGTCATCATCCTCTTACTTCTTCTTGAGCTAGGTATGCAGATTCATTTGTGTCTTCTTGTATAATTTCTGAAAAGAGTCTTGAGTAGCATGATCAATAGAGTCAATATAATAACATGAATCATCCTGTTCTCTAGAAAATCTCATGGCATCATAAATTTTAAAGATAATCTCCTCATCACCTACTCTAAGTACCAATTTCTTCACACACATCGACATCGATTCTTTAGCAGCAGTGGCGAGAAATGGGCGTCCTAAAATTAAAGGTACTTCCACATCTTCGTCCATATCAAGCACAACAAAGTCAACAGGGAATATGAATTTATCTACTTTCACAAGTACATCTTCTATAATACCCCTAGGATATTTAACAGATCTATTGGCTAGTTGAATACTCATCCTAGTGGGTTTGGGTTCCCCAAGACCAAGTTGTTTGAACATTTTATATGGCATCAAATTAATGCTAGCACTTAGATCGGCTAGTGCTTTCTCAACATTTAAACTACCAATTAAGCAAGGGATAGTAAAACTTCCTGGATCTTTCAGTTTGGTTAGCAGTTTATTTTGGAGTATGGCTGAGCACTCCTCGTTGAGCTCTACTGTGGATGAGTCCTCAAACTTTCTTTTATTTCTTAGGAGCTCCTTTAAAAATTTCGCGTATATAGGCATCTGCGAGATAGCTTCGACAAAAGGTAAGTTGATATGTAATTGTTTAAAAAGTTTAAGAAACTTACCAAATTGTGCATCCATGCGTTCCTTTTTTAATTTTTCTAGGTATGGAACTGATGGTTTATATTCCTTCTGTACTGGCTCCTCACTATTTTTGGGTTTTTTCTCCTCCCTTTCGCTTATCACGACTTCTTGTGTTAGCTTCTTTTCAGCTTCAGCTAACACTTTCCCACTCCTTAGTGTAACTACTTTCACATGCTCTTTCGGTTTGGTGTTACTATGTAGGCCACCTTGTGGTTGTTCAGAAATTAGTCTGGTAAGCTGGCTTATCTGAGTTTCGAGTCCTTGAATTGATGCTTGTTGATTTTTGAGTGCTGTCTCGGTGTTCTGCAAATGAGTTTCTGACACCGAGATGAACTTGGATAACATCTCCTCAAGGTTTGGCTTCTTTTCCTATTGATACGGTGGCTGTTGAAAATTCTAAGGATTCTGTGGCCTTTGATTCTGTTGACCACCCCAAGAGAAATTTGGGTGGTTCTTCCAACCTGCATTATAAGTATTACTATATGGGTTATTTTGAGATCTAAAATTATTGTTACCTATATAGTTGACTTGTTCCTCTTCAGTTGTGGGATTGAATGGTAGGTATTCTGTATGCACGCCCCGCCACTTAAGTCACACCTCATTACTAGATGTACCTGCGTAGAACCAAGTAAACCATCAATTTTCTTATTTAGAATTTCTACCTGATTAGAGAGCATGGTGACCAAATTGATGTTATAAACGCTGGCTGTTTTCGTTGGCTTTGTCCTCATAACTTGCCACTGATAGTTATTCAGTAACATCTCCTCTATAAATTCATAGACATCTTCCGGTGTTTTATTGTTGATGGTTCCGCCAGCAGCTGCGTCAATCATTTGTCTTGTCGAGGGATTCACACTATTGTAGAACGTTTGAACTTGCAGCCATAGAGGTAACCCATGGTGAGGGCACCTTCTCAATAGATCCTTGTATCTCTCCCATGCATCGTAAAGTGTCTCTAAGTCCATCTGCACAAAAGAAGAAATATCATTAGCAACTCAGCTATTTTTGCCGGTGAAAAATATTTTAATAGAAATTTTTCGGTCATTTTCTCCCAAGTGGTAATGGATCCTCATGGGAGTGAGTTCAACCACTGTTTAGCTATATTCCTCAGTGAAAAAGGGAATAACCGAAGGCGAATGGCATTATCAGAAACGCCATTAATTTTGAAAGTGTCGTATAGTTCTAGGAAATTTGCCAAGTGCATGTTAGGGTTCTCATCCTGCAAACCATCAAACTGAACAAATTGCTGTATCATCTGAATCATGTTAGGTTTCAGTTCAAAATTGTTAGCAGCAACAGCAGGCCTAACTATACTTGACTCAGTTCCTGTAAAATTAGTTTTAGCATAATCATACATAGTACGAGGAGTAGGATTCTGATTTGCTAATTCAGCAGGTATGGTTGGCGGTAGTGGATTGTCTTGATTTTCAGCCATCTCTTCAGTGGTAGTTGAGATATCGTCCTCTTGCTCTTCCTCTGTGTATCTTAAGCTGCGCCTGATTTCTCGTCGGTTTCTACGAGCTATACGATCAATTTCCTCGTCAAAAGCAACAGCTTCGACGGGTTTCTTCTAGTCATACACTACAAGAACCTGCCAGGAGAAAGAAGAAGAAAGTTAGTAAAATAAAAATAGAAATAAAGTTAAATTGCAAGAAAAATAAATGGCTAAAGTAATAAAAATTAAGTGTTCCTAATATTTCAGTTCCTCAGAAACTGCGCCAAAACTTGATCTTGTGATTCGTAACAAGTAATAAATATTTATAATGAAGATCAAACCTAGACTAACTATTATCACGACAAAAAGACAAGCGCACCTATCGAACAATAGTATAGTAATGGAAAGACCGGGATATCGTACCCAAGAGAACCAAAAGTACTAGTAATAACTATCTTTTTATTATCTAGCCTAGGAATAAAAAGGGTTTGTTTATTAAACTAATTATCTAAACTAATTAACTAATTTAATTAAAGCGAATAGAAGATTTGGAAAAGACTTAAAGAAAAGCAATTGATAAAGACGACACCCAAGGAGGAATCCACATAGATTTCACTTGTTATCTAACTCTGAACTAGACGATTTATTCACTTGACTTGATCCGTGAGGCTCCCTAACCTACATTATTATCTCTTTTGAGACTAATAATGCCTAACCCTCAGTTGAATTAATTGAATTCTCTTTCTAATTAAAACCCATAGGGAAGCAGTAAATCGATCTATGGACTCTCATATTAGGTTTCACCCTAATTCGGCAAAATCTGGTAACCCTATCTCTAGGTGTTCAATTAAATCCGCTTAATTATGCCAAATCTACTCTTAGGCAGTGTCTATTCCTCCTCTGCATAAGCACATTAAATCAAGAGTCAATACCCGGAATATTAACTCAAGCATTAGAAACGCATAATTAAGAACAAATCAAGTATTTATCATATAGTTCAGATTATAATAATAAGATCCATCATAGGTTTCATCCCCCTTAGGTATCTAAGGGGTTTAGTTCATAATGAAATAAGAGTACATCTCAAAAGTATGAAAGTAACAAAACATAAAGAAAACTCTAAAACCCTTGAAGGAATTCTGAGAGAGATCTTCAGTCTTGGAGCAACTCTGGCTTTTTGGAATGACTCCTCTGGCTTTCTTCAAGTAATTCCCGATGTATGGTTCTGCGTTCCAGAAAAGTTCTAGAAGCCCCGAAAAAGTCCCCCTTAGTAGGTCATACTTAGTGTGTTTTTATAGGCTTTTGATTGGCTTTCTTCCTCCCTAAGTATCCTTTTTCCGTGTAAAATACAACTCTTTGAAAAATGGACACGCCAGTGTGCCACGGCCATGTGACGTGTTTGCCAGGCCGTGTTCGTTTTGTTAAATTTCACACGGCTGTGTGGGTCAATGGCCAGGCCGTGTGAATCGTGAAATCTTTGGACGACACCCTCGATAGACACGGGCGTGTGAGCAACCCATGTAGCAAGGCATAGGGCCTGTGATCTTCTTGATTTGGTCCTTTTTGTCTCTTTTATGCTCGTTTTTGGCTCCTTTTGACTCTTAGTGCTTTCCTGGGTACAAAACATGAAATAACCAGATTAAGAGCACCAAAATCTACAAATCTAATAGTAAACATCCATAAATATGCTAAGTATTTGGGGTAACAATATGTATAATTTGGCGTTTATCAATAAGCGTGTGTCTCAGCCGTGTAAATCCTGCACCTAATTTTTGAAAATTAAATTGTCCACACAGCCTAGCACACGGGCGTGTGGCTGGCCGTGTGACCCAACTCGGTAGCTACCCTAATTTGAACATGGACCGAAATAAGGCCATGTGCCTTACATCGAATGCCCACACAGCCTAAAACACAGGCGTGTCACCTGGCTGAGTGAGCCACACGGGCGTGTATCTATTGCGCTTAAGAAAAATTTTGAAATTTTGTGAAAATTATTTTAAGTTTCCGGTTTAGTCTCGATTTGATTCTAATGTGTATTTTGGGCCTTGAGGATGTAATTAAGGGATGATATGATTGATTTCGGATATGAATAGGAAATGATATGAAATTTTCTGTAATTGATCTGTAAACTCTAATAATTCTCTGTGACCCTGTTTCGGTGACAGATAGGGGTTAGGGGTGTTATATTTATTGGTATCAGAGTTACGGTTTGGTCAATTCTCAAACTAACGTAGCAAGTACGAGTTTAGCTATACATGCCATTATATATATAATTTGTGGTAGTGTGATATCTCCTGACCATTTTAAATGTATTTTTCATATAGTAATGTCGTCCAACAGAGATAGAGTTGAATCCGAGGAAGCTGAGAGCAATACTCCAGCTTCAATTCAAAGAGCTACATCTACTAGTAGTAGAATGCCCGAATCTGAGGGTCGAGGTGAGGAGGCAAAATAAGCTTTCTTTCAAATGATGAATGAATGGTTCATAGAATTCTGAAGGACAGATCTTATTGTACAACAACCTCCCCCTCCTATTCCTCAATTGGTTCCAGATATGCCACCAGGTATAGAACCTGTTAGAACTGGTAAGTCTCCGGTAGATAAAATCCGTGAATATAGGGTAGAAGAATCCAAAGCTGTAACACCCCAAAATCTAAGTGTTTATTTTTGTATGTTATGTTGCATAAATGCATGCTTGCTTCAGTTGTTAAGTGTCCTGAGAAGTGTTGGAGAAGTCCTGAGTTCAAGCTTTGACTTGTACAAAAATTTTGTTCTTACTTGAATAAACCCTGTCTCTAGTCAATAGACTTCTTAAATAATTATAGTTAAAACATGACATAAAAGCCTATTGGTCTAGGGGATAGTGGCGTGTTACTGTTGCTAGGAGACTGGGGTTCGAGTCTTGCTGCGAGCAAGTGTGTTTTATTTTGCAAGCTACCGTGTGGGTGGTTGTATGGTAGTGGGACTCTATTGCTTGGACGGTTGGGGTGTTTGAGTGGAGTAGGGGATCATGTGCCGAAATTTAAGAGGAAAAATGGGGATTTGGATAGTGAGCGGTTGGAGGACTTTGTGGAAGAAATTGAGGAGAAGATCGTGGGGAGTTGAGGGGAGAGGTTGAGTTGTGCCGAATACTTCATTTCCTTTACTCATTTACTTGTGTTTTGTTTTCAGTTTTGTAAGAGTTCTCTAATGATCGGTTAGTGCTCATGATTCCCTTTCTATTTCTCTCTACCGTTAGGATCTTTCCTTTTGAACATCTCTTTTCTTTCTATCGTTTGCTGATATGGGAAGGATTGTTACACTTCGCCTCTATCATTCTCTGTACTTCTGGCATTGTGTGGGTGTGGCCGATTGTTCTTTCCCTCTAGTCTGGACTCTACATTTTTGGTAAGTGACTTTTCGTCTAGTACAAACAGTTCAATTATTGATGGTTGATAAGTGTTGTTTGGAATACAGATAATCCCTAAGGCCTATTGATTGGTCTCTTACAAACGGATTCAGCGAGTAAGCCATAATCGGCTAATCCATTCAAGTGAGGGGTAAGTTTTTGGGCAAGTTATTTTGGTAGGGGTTTTGGATAGGTCGATTGGTATGCGATTAACTGAATCTTGTGAATGAATGTAGATTGGGGTACTCGTGGACTTTACGCACATTTTCGTGAACAGGTGTGTAACCACATTGCTTAAACGTAGATCGGCAAAAGCCGAAAAAGTATGACCATTAACGTTACACGAGCGTACGCTTGCTCGTGTGGTAGTTCGAATACGTAAGACGTAGGCATTTGATAGTAGAGGCCACCGTGAGCGATTTCATGGGCTTAGGTCGTTCTGGGCCACGTTGGGCCAAAATGGGCCGTGTGGGCCCCATAGGCTCGTGGGCCCCATACGGGTAAACTACACGAATGTGTGGAGATTATTGGGCCAGGCTATGTAGTTCACACGGCTAAGGTCATTTTTGGGCTTTATGGGCCACACGGGCGTGTGGGCCCACATGGGTTGTGTTATGGGCTTTGGGCCCATTTTTACTGTTTGATTGTTAAGGTTGCACAGGTCACCCAAGATGACTGTGGAACTACTATTGGGTCAGTAAATACACTTAGACCCCATACTGATGAAAAGGCCGTTATGCTCTTATGAGGTAAAATGACTGATATACCCCTATGTTATGTATGACTGTATTCAAGCATGACATTTCTGCATACATGTATGATATTATGACGTGACATGTTGCGTGGGGGTGGGTTGATATATTTGGAGGAAGTGCACTGTACTGGCAGCTCTGCTATAAATACAATTTAGTGCCGCAACCGGTGCTATATTTTGGAGTGTAGGGTTGGGTGGGTCGATTTTATCCCCACATAGAATGTAGGGCTGGACGGAGTGGAGTGTAGAGGATGGATGAGTAGGACTTCCGATTGCATTTCTGTTACTGTTACTGTAATGGGCTTTGGCCCTAACTGATATTGGACTGTCACTGAAACAGGCTTAGGTCCAAACTGTATTTGGCTACGGTTTGACTGATTATTGTAAAAGGATTACACACTAAGTTTTTCATAAACTCACCTTCTGCTTTTCTGCGTAGGTAATCCTTAGGCAGGTCGGTGTTGCGAGGGACTCAATGGAGGCCACACAATTGCTTTTGCTACTATTCTAAATTTTTAATCTTCAAGCTATTTAATTTGGGTATTTGTTATGTAATAAGGCCTTTTTTAAAATTTACTTTAATTTAGGGTTTAGTTATTTTGATTTATATCTGCTAGTAGTAGGACGCAAATTTCCAAAAAGATAAATATTTTCAAAACACCACGCTGTTACAACATATTTCAAAAGCTTCTGTAACAAACATTGTCTTTAAAGTGTAATAACAACCTAAAATGATCAAAATTTTGCTAAACCTACTTGAGATTTTAACAACGGACAAGATACTTTAAAGTTTTGTAAAAGATCACTACAAGGGCTTTTATATAGTACGGACTTTTCAAACAAAACAATGCTTTTCAAAACGCACTTCAATGTGACATCGCAGATTCAGCCATAACGTCTAGGTCGGGTTTGGGTTGTTACATTTAATGGTATTAGAGCCAGGTTGCAAAACTCGGCTGTGGATTTGAATTTTTCTTTAAAACTTAAAATTTTGAAAAATAACTATTTCAAACGATTTAAAAAAATTTGGAAGTGTTTTACTGAGTGTGTGGTACACCAAGTCTCCAGCGTCGATCCTGTAAGTTGTCTGAAACTACTACTTGTGTAAATTGAAATACTGAGATTACTGTAGGCAATAGACTATACTGAGACACTTTGTTAGGGTAACCTAAAACTATAGTAAGACTATGATCTGCGAAAACAAAAACTCTGAATTATTGATATTGTTTCTCATAAAACATCCGTTAATAAACACTGGAACTGTAAAACTGATGCATAAAACTGTTAATACAGATAAAGCGTAATTCGATAATGAGCACCAGAAGTACTCGTGGAAGGGGTACAAGAGGCCACGGCGGAGGCCGTGGAGGTGCTCGAGCTGGATCATTGGCATCGGCCCATATGCCTAACAATGAAGCTAGGGAGGCACCAGCTTCACCTGTAACTGAAACTGGGTCACACGACCGTGCAGCTGGGGATGACGCACTGTCCTAAGCTATGTTGTGAATTTTGGAAAGGGTTACTAGGCCTAATACTGGTACTAGGGGTTGTGGGTCGGTGATTGAATGACTCAGGTCTAATAGGGCTGAGATCTTTAGGAGTATTGATGGAGTTGCCCCTAATGTGGCTGAATATTAGATTGAGGCCATAGAGAGGATCATGGATGACCTCAACTGCACCCCAGAGCAGAAATTAAAAGGTGCAGTGTCGTTACTACGAGATGAAGCCTACTAGTGGTAGCTTACAGTGAAAGAGAGTACTCAGCCTGACCCGTTGACTTGGGAATTTTTTAAACTGTATTCCGAGTGAAATATGTAGGTGCTAGTTATGTGGATGCCTAGAGGAGAGAGTTTCTGAATTTGACTCAAGAGGATAAATCAGTAGCTAAATATGAGTCTGAGTTTTTGCGACTTAGCCGCTATGCGCATGGGATGGTGGCAACTGAGTATGAGCGTGTGTTCGTTTCAAGGACGGTCTTAGAGATAATCTACGAGTTCTGATAGCTCCACAGAGGGAGCGATATTTTGTTGTGTTAGTGGAAAAGGCAAAGATCACCGAGGACGTAAAGCGTGCTGAGTGCTAGAATCGTGAGAAGGATAGGGAAAGGAACAAGAGGGTTTGGGAGCCCTCAGGTTTAGCTGTGAGGCCAAAGAAGAAGGCCAGGTTTGATGGACCGGCCAGAGTTGGGGCCCCTGTTGCTGCTACTAGATCGTAGCCTTATGCTGATTGTGGGAGACACCATCAGGGCAAGTGCTGGAAAAGGTTAAGAGCATGTTTGAGGTGCAGATCTATAGAGCACCAAATCAGAGATTACCCATGGAGGCCGCCGAGAGGTTCTAAGCAGCCGCCGAGAGGCCATGTTCAGGCTAGAGGTGGAAATGGTATGGGCCGTGGTCATGGAGCATCGGGCAGAGGTGCTGGTCATATTGAGGCAAGGCAGCCAGCTTTAGTTTATGTTGTACGTCACTGAGAGGACGATGGCACTCCAGATGTTATTACGGGTACGTTCTTTATCCATAATGTACCTTATACTGCATTGATTGATGTTGGATCTATGCACTCTTATATAGCATGCACTGTATCTGAAACTTTGGGTGTAATGGTTGAAAACACTACAAGTGAGGTTACTGTGTTGAGTCCATTAGGGCAGTCAGTGAGAGTGAATAAACTATTTAAGGATGTACCCTTGGAGGTTCAAGAAGTGATTTTTTTTGGCGGATTTAATGGAACTCCCTTTTGGAGAATTCGACTTAATACTGGGTATGAACTGGCTGGTTAAGCATCAAGTGAGTTTGGATTGTGCTACTAAGCGGGTGATATTGAAAACTGCGGATGGTGACGAGGTGGTTGTGAGTGGGGAGCATCGAAATTATCTGTCAAATGTGATTTCTGAGCTTAGAGCTGAGAAGTTGGTTTGTAAAGGGTATGAGGCGTATTTAGCCTACATTAGAGTTTCTGATTCTGAGGTTCCTTCTATTGAAGATATCAGAACGGTTAAGGATTTTCCTGATGTTTTTCCTGATGTTTTTCCCGATGAACTGCCTGGGCTACCTCCTAACCGTGAAGTTGAGTTTGGGATAGAGCTCCTGCCTGGTACAGCTTCGGTGTCTATCTCCCCTTATAGAATGGCACTGAAAGAGCTTGTGGAGCTTAAAGCTCAGATTCAAGAGTTACTAGATCGAGGGTTCATCCGTCCTAGTGTGTCTCCATGGGGAGCACCAATATTATATGTGAAAAAAAAGGATGGAACCATGCGTATGTGCATCGATTACCGGTAACTGAACAAATTGACTATTAAGAGTAAGTACCTGTTACTGAGGATAGACGACCTATTCGACCAGTTTTGAGGAGCTTCGGTCTTCTCTAAGATTGATCTCCGATCGGGGTACCATCAATTGAGGGTCAATGAGACTGATATTTACAAGATAGCTTTTAGGACTCGTTATGGTCATTACGAGTTCCTAGTCATACCGTTTGGGCTGACGAATGCACTAGCAGCTTTTATAGATCTGATGAACCGAGTGTTCTAGCCCTATCTGGATCGATTTGTAGTGGTGTTTATAGATGATATTTTGGTGTATTTGAGAACTGAAAATGAACATGATGCACATCTCCGAGTTGTTTTACAGATTTTGAGGGAGAAACAATTGTATGCTAAGTTCAGCAAGTGTGAATTTTGGTTACGAGAGGTGACATTTCTCGGCTATGTGGTATCTGCTGAGGGGATTAGGGTTGACCCTCGAAAAGTTAAAACTGTTCTGGATTAGAAGCAACCTAAGTCGGTATCTAAGATTCAAAGTTTTCTGGGCCTGGCAGGATACTATAGACTTTTTGTGGAAGGGTTTTCATTGATTGCGGCACCTCTGACTAAATTGTTGCGTAAAGGAGTACCATTTAACTGGACTGATAAGCAGCAGGAAAGTTTTGAGAAGCTTAAGAAAGTTCTGACTGAGGCCCCTACCTTAATACAGCCAGAGTCTGGGAAGGAATTCATTGTCTATAGTGATGCATTAGATGTTGGGTTAGGATGTGTATTGATGCAATGGGGTAAGGTGGTGGCTTATGCGTCTCGTTAGCTTAAGACGCATGAAGCGAACTATCCGACACATGACTTGGAATTGGCTGCGATGGTGTTCGTATTGAAAATTTGGAGGCACTACTTGTACAGTGAGAAGTATATCATTTACACGGATCATAGAAGCCTCAAGTATCTTCTCACTTAGAAAGAGCTAAGCTTTAGACAGCGTAGATAAATTCAGCTGCTTAAGGATTATGACTGTTCGATTGAATACCATCCTGGCAAGGCTAATGTGGTAGTCGACGCACTAAGCCGTAGGCTGTGACTGATCTGAGGGCAATGTTTGCTCGTCTCAGTTTGTTTGACGATGGTAGCTTGTTGGCAGAACTTTAAGTTAAACCAAGGTGGATTGAGTAGATTAAGGGAAAATAGTTGGAGGATGAGTCTTTGGGTCTTCGTTTTTGACAGATAAAGAGTGGGGAAATTTTAGATTTTGGACTGAATAACGAAAGTGTACTCTATTTCTGTTGGAGAGTCTGTGTATCGAAGGATACTGATCTAAGGCAGTCTATATTACAAGAGGTGCATAGTAGTTCCTATGCTATGCATCCTGGCAGAAATAAGATGTATTGAGACCTTCGTGAGTTATATTGGTGGCTAGGTCTTAAGCGTGAAGTTACTGACTTTGTGAGTAAATGCCTTACTTGTCAATAGGTTAGTGCTGAACACCAGTTACCTTCCGGGTTGCTTCAGCCAGTTAAGATTCCACTGTGGAAGTGGGAGAGAGTGACTGTGGACTTTGTTAGTAGGCTACCCCTAACGCCTTTTAAGAAAGATTCAGTTTGGGTCATTATGGATCGATTGACCAAGTCTGCCAATTTCAAACCTATTCGTACTGATTACTCGTTGCAGAAGCTGGCTAAGTTGTATGTGTCTAAAATAGTGAGATTGTATGAGGTACCAGTTTCCATAATATCCGATAGAGATCCTCGCTTTATGTCTCGATTTTGAAAAAAGTTACACGAGGCTTTGGGCACAAGGTTGGACTTCAGTACGACATTCTACCCTCAGACGGATGGCTAGTCAGAGAGGGTGATTCAGATACTGGAGGACATGTTAAGAGGTTGTGTGATAGACTTCTGAGGCAGTTGGGAGGACTACTTGCCGTTAGTAGAGTTTGCGTATAACAATAGCTAACAGTCTAGCATGTAAATGGCTCCTTACGAGGCACTATATGGTCGTAGGTGTCGTACTCCTATGTGTTGGATTGAGTTGGGCAAGTGGCTTGTTCTGGGCCCTAAATTAATTTCAGATACTGAGGATAAAGTTAGACTGATTCGGAATCGATTGAAGGCAACATTAGGAAGACAGAAGTCGTATGCGAATCTTAAATGTAAAGAGATTGAATACTCTGTGGGGGACTTAGTTTTTCTCATGGTCTCGCCATAGAAGAAGGTTCTGAGGTTTAGACGAAAGGGCAAGCTAAGCCCTAGGTTCATTGGGCCTTACCGCATACTGAAACGTGTGGGATCGGTTGCCTATCAACTTAAGTTACCTCCAGAGTTAGACCAGATTCATGATGTGTTCCATGTCTCTATGCTGAGGCGATATCATTCTGATCCTGCATACATCTTCTCAACTAAGAAGATTGAGGTTAGGCCAGATCTAACCTTTGAGGAAGAGCCGATATAGATTTTAGACCGTGATGTGAAGGTCCTGAAGATGAAGTCTGTTCCACTGGTTAAGGTACTATAGCGTAATCATAGTTCTGAGGAAGCCACATGGGAACCCGAAGAGGCGATGCGACAGCAATACCTTCATCTGTTTTGAGCAGGTAAATTTCGAGGTCAAAATTTTCTTTAGGGGGAAAAGTTGTAGCGCCCCCAAATCTAAGTGTTTATTTTTGTATGTTATGTTGCATAAATGCATGCTTGCTTCAGTGGTTAAGTGTCCTGAGAAGTGTTGGAGTTCAAGCTTTGACTTGTACAAAAATTTTGTTTTTACTTGAATAAACCTGTCTCTAGTCAGTAGACTTCTTAAATAATTATAGTTAAAACATGACATAAAAGCCTACTGGTCTAGGGGATAGTGGCGTATTACTGTTGCTAGGAGATTGGGGTTCGAGTCTTGCTGCGAGCAAGTGTGTTTTATTTTTCAAGCTGCCGTGTGGATGGTTGTATGGCAGTGGGACTCTATTGCTTGGACGATTGGGGTGTTTGAGTGGAGTAGGGGAACATGTGCCGAAATTTAGGAGGAAAAATGGGGATTTGGATAGTGATCAGTTGGAGGACTTTGTGGAGGAAATTAGGGAAAAGATCGTGGGCAGTTGAGGGGAGAGGTTGAGTTGTGCCGAATAGGGGTTCTAGGCACTTTTGGGGACTTCGGCTTAGGATGTTTTCGGGTTTTGGTTCTGTCACTTTTCTCTTCACTTCATATCTGTCACATTCTTTTTTCCCTTTTCTTCTTCAAGGCCGAATTGTGCTTGGGAGTGTTAGTGATAATTTTCGTTTTTGTTTATTTCGTATCACTGAGGTTTATTGCATTTGTCGATTTTTACTTTCCCTACAACTTTGTTTAACCGATTCCCTTCTTTCCTATACTTCTCAAACCTTAGCCGTACCCCTTTCTCTCCTCATCTCTATTCCTTCGGCTTTTGTCAAGTGTTCCCTCTCACATTGCTAAATTGAATACTTTTACTCCTCCCCTTCATTTCTGTCTTTCGGTTCTCTTCTCCTTTCACGTTTTTGTGATTAGCTGAATACTTCATTTCCTTTACTCATTTACTTATGTTTTGTTTTTGGTTTTGTAAGATTTCTCTGATGATCGGTAAGTGCTCATGATTCCCTTTCTGTTTTTCTCTACCGTTAGGATCTTTCCTTCTGAACATCTCTTTTCTTTCTGCCGTTTGCTGATAGGGGAACGATTGTTACACTTCACCTCTATCATTCTCTATACTTTTGGCATTGTGTGGGTGTGGCCGATTGTTCTTTCCCTCTAGTCTCGACTCTACGTTTTTGATAAGTGACTTTTTGTCTAGTACAAACGGTTCAATTGTTACTTTTACTGTAATGGGCTTTAGCCCTAACTGATACTAGACTATCACTGAAACGGGCTTAGGCCCAAACTGTATTTGCCTACGGTTTGACTGATTATTGTAAAGGGATTACACACTAAGTTTTTCATAAACTCACCCTTTTGGTTTTCTGTGCAGGTAATACTTAGGCGGGTCGGTGCTACGAGGGACCCGATGGAAGCTACACAACTACTTTTGCTACTGTTTTAAACTTTTAATCTTCAAGCTATTTAATATGGGTATTTGTTATGTAATAAGGCCTTTTTAAATTTTTACTTTAATTTGGGGTTTACTTATTTTGATTTATATTTGCTCCAAAAAGATAAATGTTTTCAAAACACCATGCTGTTACAAAATATTTCAAAAGCTTCCGCAACAAACTTTATCTTTAAAGTGTAAGAACAACCTAAAATGATTAAACTTTTGCTAAACCTACTTGAGATTTTAACAACGAACAAGATACTTTAAAGTTTTGTAAAAGATCACTACAAGGGTTTTTATATAGTACAGACTTTTCAAACAGAATAATGCTTTTCAAAACGTACTTGGATGTGACATCACAGATTCGGCCATAACGTCTAGGCCGGGTTTGGGTTGTTACAAGAGCAATAACTGATGACGATCCAGAAAGGGCTAAATTTTGGTTAGAAAATACCATCAGGGTTTTGGATGAATTGTCTTGCACACCTGAAGAATGTTTGAAATGTGCTGTATCTTTGCTAAAAGACTCAGCCTATTAGTGGTGGAATACCTTGATTTCTGTTGTACCGAGGGAAAATGTTACTTGGGAATTCATCCAAACAGAATTAAAAAGGAAGTACATTAGTCAGAGATTCCTTAATCAGAAAAAGAAGGAATTGTTAGAGTTTGGACAGGGGAATATGACAGTATCTGAGTATGAACGAGAATTTGTTCGGTTAAGCAAATATGGCAGAGAGTGTATCCCAACTAAAGTTGCTATGTTTAAATGGTTTGAAGAGGGATTAAATGAATATATTAAGTTGTTAGCTGGAATTTTAGAATTAAAAAAATTTGTTGTACTGGCTGATTGAGCATATAAAGCTGAAGAACTAAATAAAGAACAGAGGCAAGTAGAGATGGAAGCCCAAACTTCAAGTAAAAGATTTATGGGCAAGCCACAATCATCTGCTTCAAAGAAATTAAAGAAATATCATGATCGTTCTATCTCATTTGTGGGGTATTCTGGAAAAGATCGATGTAACACCCTAACCCATACCCGTCGCTGAATTAGAGTTACGAGGCATTACTGAACATATCAAAACATTTCACGATTACTTCACAACCATAAATCATATCATAATCAGTCTTTCTTAGGTCAACGAGACCTTAAACATGCATTAGAAAAAGGTCGGGACTAAACTGAACACATACAAAATTTTTACAAAACTTTGAAAAATTTTCTTCAAACGGGGGAACACACCCATTTGGCTAGGCCATGTGCCTCTCACGGCCGTGCCTTAGACAATGTCTTAGCTCGTGTTCAACACTGACTTGGGTCACACGGCCTGTCATAAGCTCGTGTGCCTAGCCAGTGTGTAAGTCTGACTTGATTTGAAACTAAACATTTAAGGACACGGTCGAGACACACACCCATATACTCAATCATGTAGGCAATTATAGGACATTTGTAAGGCTAATTTGCCACCCATTTAGGTCCTCCCTACAAGTACAAAATCAAGCATCATATATGCAACATTTTCAGCCAAATTCAACTCCAAACATGTATCAATCAATCCATCATATCATCAACCATTTTCATGTTCACTCTCTATACCAAAACATACCAAAATCAGATGCCAAATTCACTCACTCATACATGATCAACATCTCAAATTACCATATCAATCTCATACCAAGATTATAACAAATCCATAACTAAATCATTATTCAATCTAAACATGTAACCAAGACACCATGCGTACATACCATGAAACATACTTCCCAAAATGAGCTTAACCATGCCCGAATATACACAAACATTAACATCATTAACAAGTCATTTTCGCATGGCTGCATATATACAAATCAAAATGAACCATATCGAAACTAGCCTATACATGCCACATAACCAAAAACTCAAAGCTTTTATTTACCGAAACGATAACCGGATAGTGTGATGAGATCTCCTATGATTTCCAACCCGATCAAGTCTCCGAAACTCTATAAACATAGGAAAAACACACAGAGTAAGCTTAGAAAGCTTAGTAAGCCATAAGCAAATAAATCATCTCAATGATATTTATAATTCAATTTAATTAGGCCAAATTTAGCAAATCTCAACCACATATATATATACATCATACTCGTAAATTCATATGTACATATTAAGTAACTCCACTTATCTTATTTATGAATGAACATATAACCATGCTTTCAAATTCGAATAACAACCGTTAGCTCAATCATATAAATCAAGCTCACACATATTCATTACATCGCCAACCAAACCATGGTCATTTATTACAAATCATACATAAAGTTATATCAACTTCTTTATAAACACTTCCAAACTCGAACATCATAATTCCCTTATTCACATAAACCAAATTCTCATACATGAATCATATAGTCAACCAAGATTAACTTTATTTTACTAATCATATATTACATACAAAGGATACTCCAACTCGATTTAATTCCATTATCCGTTCAAGTTTTCGAACTAAGCAATCATACATCAAAGCCATGTTTCATGTTTCATAATTCTCACGTCTGAAACATAAGACCACAATTTCATATAACGAGCGTATATAACATATCATTCATTTGTATACATTCATATCATTTGTTGTCATATATTTCATGTATGGTCATATGAAACATACTCACCTTTCATTTTTGAATTTCATAAACAAATCACACGTACCTGAATCAGATACTATTTCATATAGTTACATTTCTCGAAATGCCCATTGAACCGTTCAGAATCAATAAGGATACTTGGATAGCTCATAAGCTCGTACAATGCCAACGTCCCAGACGTGGTCTTACATGTAATCAAATATCGATACCACTGTCCTAAACAGGGTCTTACACGAAATCATATATGGCGCCAATGTCCCAAACACGGTCTTACACGTAAACCACAAATCGGTGCCAATGTTCCAGACGTAGTCTTACACTATAACACATATCGAATTCCTATGTCATGACATATGTATCCTAACTATTCCTATGGTTCGTATGGGGCCTTTCAGACGTCGTCACATTATCAGAATTTTCATTTTCATATATTCAATCAATCCACACTCGGAAAAAATTCTCCAAAGCTAAATTTAATTCGGAAATATATATATTTATTTACAACTCAATTCGGCACACACATTTCAATTTAACATCATTTATTTTCTTAGGAACTTACCTCGTACGGACACGAACGGACCGAAACGACTATTCGACTTTCCCCGATTCAAATTCGATTTCCTCTTTTCTTGATCTAATTTAATACAAATTTGGCTTGTTTAATAACTTATTCATTCAATTTCATTCAAAAATACATGATTTGGGCGTTTTGCATTTTAGCACCTAACATTTCACATTTTCACAATTTAATCCTTATTTCAAAACAACACAAAATACTCAAAATTTCACGATGCCCATGTTAGGCCGAATTCACCTTGGGTCCCTAGCAGCCCATTAATTCAATTTATTTTACATTTAAGCCCCTAAATTTTCAAACTTCACAAATAAATCCCTAATTTAGATTTTTATCAAAAATCACTTAATTAAACATGATAACCAAACATCAAAGATTTATTTTTCATCATCAAACAAAAAATTCATTACATTATCAACAATGGAAAACCTCAAATTCATCATCAATTCTGAAAATTAAAGCATGGGCTAGCTAATTTACGAAGCAACAATATCAAAAACGTAAAAATTGTCAAAAACCGAACAAAATTCATACCTCAATTTTAACTTTAAAGTGACAAACCCTTAAACAAAGTAAATGGCTTCCTTTTTTTCTCACATTTGGCCATAAAAGATGAACACCTACTAACTTATTGATTTGTTTTATTTATTTCTTATTAATATACTATTTACTATTTTAACCTTTGTAATTTAATTAGAAAGCCATATAACATAAGCCTATAACCATCCATCCCATGGTTTAATGGCAAAATTACAACATAAGGATCCCATCTTTAATAAATCAAAGCAATTAAGCGCTTTAACAATTAGAATGCCACTTTTACATTTTACGCGATTAAGTCCTTTTATCAAATTAGACAACCAATTAGTAAAATTAAATCACGAAATTTTCACACATATCAAATAACATGCTGTAATTACCAAAAATAATATTAAAATAATTTTACAACCACAGACTTGTGGTTCTGAAACACTGTTTTGACTAGGGTCTAAACTGGGCTGTTACAACCGAGGCTCTCAATGTTATAATCTGAGATCTCCAACCCCATTAGTAGCAAGTGCTAGAAGTGTCGGTAATCTCAAACCTAGATGTAAACAATGTAATAAATTTCATTTTGAAGAGTGCCGTATGAGAAGCGAAGCCTATTTTAGATGTGGTTCTCTCGACTACTATCTTAAAGGTTGTTTAGAAAGGCTTGAAAAAGATATTGTTCAGACTTCGAAGCCAAGTAACCCTAGCTCGAGATGTAGACCACCCAGTCACCCTGGAAATGTTAGTGATAACCGAGGTGCTACAAAAGATTCAATAGTTAAATATGAAGCACGAGCACAGGCGAGAACACATGCTATACGTACACGAGAGGATGCTTTTGCACCGATGTTGTTACTGGTACATTTTCTCTTCTTGATACTGATATTATTGCTTTAATTGATCTTGGTTCAACACATTCTTACATATGCACGAATTTAGTGTCTGTTAAAAATTTACCTATTGAGTCCACTGAATTCATGGTCAAAGTTTCAAACCCCCTAGGCCAATACGTGATGGTGGATAAAGTTTGTAAAAATTGTCCATTAATGGTACGGGGTTATTGTTTCTTAGCTGATTTAATGTTCTTGCCATTTGATGAATTTGACGTAATTCTGGGTATGGACTGGCTAACTCAGCATGATGCAGTAGTAAATTATAAACAGAAGTACATTGTGTTAAAATGTCAAAATGGTGAATTGCTTCGTATTGAATCTAATACATTGAATGGGTTGTCCAATGTAATCCCAGCTATATCAACACAGAAATATATCAGAAAAGGGTATGATGCTTATCTTACATATGTGTAGGACACTAAAGTATCTGAATCAAAGAATAAGTCAGTGTCAATTGTTTGTGAGTTTCCTGATGCATTCCTGAAAGAGTTACCCGAATTACCGCAAGTAAGAGAGGTGGAAATTTCTATAGATCTTATTCCAGGGACAACTCCAATATCTATAGCCCCTTACAGAATGTGTAACACCCCTTACTCGTACCCAATGCCGAGACAGGGTTCGAGGCGTTACCGGACTTAAACATAAACATTAATACAAAATTGGGTCATAAAAATGCGTCCAATTTAAAACCATTCATACATATGCATGTCGTCCCTATGACGGGCCTACGAGGCCCGAAACATACTTTGGGGGAGGTTCGGGACTAAAACAAGAACTTTCGAAACTTTTACAGCACTTAGAAAATTTTCTTGTTTTGGAGGGTCACACGCCCGTGTGGGTAGGCCATGTGGTCACACACATGCCCGTGTGGCTTGGGACACGCCCGTGCCCTCAGCCCGTGTAACTCTCTATTTATGACGTCATCAACAAAATAGGGTCACATGACCAAGTCACACGACCGTGTGCTAGGCTGTGTGGCGAATTTAATTTTCATGAATTTTCATAAATAAGGTGCAGACTTCACACGCCTGTGTGTTTACTACTGGGCATTATGTTTTGCCTAATTAGGGTGCAGGGGACACACGGCCAGATCAGATGCCCATGGGGTAGACCGAGTGTCACATATGGCCTAGAAACCTGCCTGTGTGTCTACCTGTGTGGACAACTTTGAGGCTATTTTCCAAGCCAAATGCCACCTTTACTATAACAACCCATTTTTTGCTAAATTAGAATAGTGGTTTCGGGACCACAAATCCAAGGTTAGAAATTTTTTTAATATTATTTTATGTGTTTACAGTATGTGAATATGTATGTGTGAAAGTTTCGTGTGCTCAATTTATCGTTTGGATTTTTAATTTGACAAAAGGACTAAATCGCGTAAAATGAAAATGTTGCATTCTATATGATAAAGGTGTCTATTTGCTATGAATTATTAATTGAAAGGTCCTTATGTTGTAAATAAACCATTGATAGTGGGAATGGACATAAATAGGCATGTATTAAATGATTTTATAAAGGTTTCATTCAGGGTAAAATGGTAAACTATGTATTAATGATAATTAAAATAAAACAAAAGCCAAAATTCATCTTATTTTCATTCATATTTAATCGAAAATCAAGAGAAAAGAAGCCAAAGATGATGTTTTAGGGTTCAGCCATATTGAAGCTCAATTGAAGGTCCGTTTTTGTTCCATTTTCAATGATTTCTATGTTTTTGTTATTGTTGCTTAGTAATCTAGCTAGCCCGTGTTTCAATTTTTGAAAGTGTTGATGATTTTGAAAGTTATTGATGAATGCTTGAGCTTTTGATTGATTGTTGATGAATTTTGAAAGTTTGATGATAGATATTGAAGTTTCGTAAAGTGATTTTTAGTGAAATTGCATAAAAGGGACTAATTTGTGAAAAATATAAAATGTGTGTTTAATTGTGTTAAATATTGATAAATATGGGCTGTTATGGAGCCTATAGATATTCAGCTAGCTTGGGTTTAGTTGAAATTGTTGTAAATTGTGTTTTTATGAAATATGGACTAAATTGAGAAAATGTAAAATTATAGGGGTTAATGTGTAAAATGTCCCAAATTGTATCTTTTGGAAGGAATTGAATGAATTGGGGAATAAAAGAGTTAATTTTGAATTTATATAGATGAAGAACAAAAGAAATCAAATTTATATCAAGGGAAATCAAAAGTTATCAAGTAATTGATCCGATTCGTCTACTCCGACTACAAGGTAAGTTCATAAGCAAATAAATGTTTTTGAATTGAATTATATATGTTTTATTATCATTGAATTGCTATGAATGTCGAATGAGCAAATACGAGCATGAATGTACGAAGTTACGATATCTGAAATTCCCGTACAAACCTTAGGGTTAGTATAGGATACGAATGTCATGACATTAGGTTACCGAGATGTGATTATATGTAAGACCATGTCTGGGACATTGGTATTATATTGAGATTACATGTAAGACCATGTCTGGGACATTGGCATCGTTAATCGATTTCATGTAAGACCCTCTTTGGGATAGTGGCATCGATATGTGTTAACATGTAAGACCATATCTAGGATATGGCATTGTATGAGCGTATGTGATTTTCGAGTATCCTTAACGATTCTGAATGGTTCAACGGGCAAAGTAAAGTCGAGAAAGAATGTGTGAATGGGCTAAATGACTCAGGTACATATGAGATTTATATGAGTATGGGAAGGTGAAGTATATGATGAATTCGATTAAGATATAGAATATGTGTTCAAGATGAAAGGTTTATGAACTTGTATATGATTTGTTATGCTTAGCGTATTTGAATTGATGTGCAAGTGTTCATATGATGAATTTATTTGTATATGGCTTACTAAGCTTTTAAAGCTTACTTTGTGTGTTCTTTCCATGTCTTTTTTAGATCATCGAAGCTAGTTCAGACATCGGGGATCATCAGGAACCATCATCACACTATCAACTACTTGTTGGTATTTTTGGATGCTTGTAAATATGGTTTATGGCATGTATAGGCAAGTGAGTTGATGATATGTTTTAATTAGATATAGCCATGAGATTTGGCTTATTTTTGGTTGAAAATGTTGTTATGTATTTGGTCATATAATTTGGCCTAAGTGTTATGTTTGAAAAGTGATATATGGGATGTGTATAGTGGCTTACATATTGGCTTGTTTTGGAAATATTTGCCTTAGTGATTGATATAGATAAATGGTATGTTTATATGGCATGGAGTATCTAATAATATGATGAGTTGATGTATTTGAAATTTATGCAAATTGTAATGATTTTGAGTATATTGAATTAGTATGTCTTGGTTGCCTATATATGTATTAAAGTGGTACCATTTTGTTGGCTAGGTGAGCATGAGAAATGGGTGGCAAATTGGCTTTACAAATGGCCTTTTTTTGTCCACCTGGGCAGAGACATGGGCGTGTGTCTCAGCCATGTGCATTACACGGTCATATTACTCGTCCGTGTGTCCCCTGGAGAATAATTAGAAATTCAAGTCAGCCTCGAGCACGGCCTAGACACACGGGCGTGTCTGGTGGCCGTGTGAGGTACACAGCCTTGGCACATGGGCATGTGTGGCTATTTCGAAGGGTACACGGGCTAGACACATGGGCGTGTGGTCGACCATGTGACCCAAGTCAGTATGTATGCCCTGTTTTCAAATGGTTTGTGGCACAGGCGTGTCCAGTAACTATGTGAGACGTACGGCCTGTTCACATGGGCGTGTGACATATGATTTCATGAAATTTTTTCTAAGTGTTCGAAAACTTTTATATGTGATCGGTTTAGTCCCGAACCACTCTTAAGCATATTTTAAGGTCTCGAAGAACCTTATAAGGGACAATGTGAATGTTTGTGAATGGTTATGATAATGATTGCATAAATGCATGTGATTAAGGTGTATGATCCAATAATGCCTCGTAACCCTAATCTGGTGATGGATATGGGTTAGGAGTGTTACACTTATTTACTCAAACACATACATCATTTCAAAGGCACTTATCATGGCATAAATGAGTACTTAATCATCCTCAAACAAGTCATGATTATGACAATATCATATTATCTTGTACATGCACAAGACATCATACTTTATTAAGCCCAACTTACCAATTCTCATTTAAGCCATGGTTATCATTATACTAAACAAAACCCAATTTAATCATCAATCATTCATAGCCACAAAATAACTCATCACATACACATAACCACCAACCACATCACAATTGCATAGGCGCATCCATGCGTGAATAAATAGGTTTACAACCCAATAATCAATATGCACCATATCTCATGGCCATATACAAAATGAATCATCAAGTCATTATAAGCCAACACACTTGGCCAAATTAATATGACACGTAAACAAAAAGACCAAGTCCCCTATACATACCATACTCAAAATACTTGAATTCACTATACCCAAAAGATTAGTTGATAGTGTGAATCGAGCTCTTACGTCCTTCGATCCGCAAGCCAGCTTGGAAATACTATAAGAAAATGGAAAAGAAAAGGGAGTAAGCATAAAGCTTAGTAAGTTTGCATGTAAATAATTAACAACATTAATCATGCATTATTATACACATAACCTAATATAATTTATCACAATGTCATCAAGTATCATAGATACGTCTTAGGTCATGTCATTTACATAGCGTGCAATAAAACTCATAATCATGATTAGTTCATTCACTTCTTACCGAAGTCTCATCGATTCATAATCTTACTATTTATGAGCTTTGTGTACATATCTGTACCCTTCCAACATGATCATACCATGTCATTTCTTTGACATAATCTTTGGATTACTCGTTGAACCACTTGGAATACTAAAGGATACTAGGGAGATCTCATGCACATAGTAAGATGCCAATGCCATATCCCAGATATGGTCTTACATGGGATCATATATCGATGCCAATAGCCCAGCTATGGTCTTACACGATGTCTCATATCGATGCCATATCCCAGATATGGTCTTATACGAAGTCTCATTTTTCAAGCCATGTCCCAGACGTGGTCTTATACGGAATCACAGGCCAATGCCGTATCCCAGATATGGTCTTATACAGAATCTCAATAACCCTAAGTCATGACATTTGTATCCTATCTATTTCTAAGGTTCAACCGGGATTTCGGAGTACCAAATCTTCGTGGGATTGTCATCGAGCCATCATTAACCAAATCCATAAAGACAAATATACATTTCATGCAATATTAAAGCATTAGATACATAATAACATGATGTTGAATTATTTACACACGAACTTACCTCGGTACCAAAATATGGCTAACTATTCGATTTAGTCCATAACTTTGTTCTTCCCTCTGTTTAAGTCTGGACTCCATTTTTCTTTATCTATAATAGAAAATTTCACTTATTTAATTATCACATTGTTCAAAACAGCCCATAAATCATTCTTTGGCAAAATTATAGTTTTGCCCGTAAACTTTTACATATTTACAAATTAGTCCCTAGGCTCGTAAAATGAAATGTACTTATTTTCTTTGTTACCCAAGCCTAGCCAAACCTATATCATACTTATAACAGCCCACAATTTCTTTCAAATCAGATTTTTACCACCTATTTTACAACTTTTACAAAAAGGTCCCTTTTTAGGTGTTTTCATGAAAAATCACTTTGTAAAAGATGTTTATCACACATCAAACTTTCATATTCCTCCATTAAACATCAAAATACATGCATGTCACACATGTGTAAGTTTTTGAACATGAACCCTAGCTCAAAATAATAGTATAAATAGCTAGATCGGTTGGTGACAACTTCAAAAATGCAAAGAACATTAAAAACTGGGCTAAGATGCACTTACTATCAAGCTTGGAAAGTGAAGAAACCCTAGCTATGGAGTGCTTCTAAGTTTTGGCCCTACCTTGAAGAAGATGAGCAAATTTTGCTTCATTTTTCCCTTTTTAATCTTTTAATTACTAAATGTCCAAAATGCCCTTTTTACTAAACTTTCAATTTTTATCCATGAATGCCCATTTTTGTCCATAAAAATAAAAATTGGGAAAATTGCTATTTAAGGACCTCTAATTAATAATACAAAGCTATTTCATACTTAAAGCTTCTAGAATCTCATATTTTTCAACTTTTGCAATTTAGTCCTAAAAGTTAAATTGGACACTTATTCACAAAATTTCTTCATGAAACTTTCACATAATCATGCAAACATGTCATGGACCTTAAAAAAAATCATAAAACAAATATTTCTACTTTGAATTTGTGGTCTCAAAACCACTATTATGACCAGGCCTAAAATCGTGATGTTACAATTCTCCCCCTAGGGATTTTCGTCCCCGAAAATCTTACCAGTGAAAGGGTTTGGGTACTGTTTTCTCATGGCCTCCTCGGGCTCCCATGTAGCCTTTTCAACCCATGTCTTTTCCATAACAATTTCATAAGGGAAATACTTTTGTTTCCCAATTGTTTGACTTCCTGAGCCAAAATCTTAACTAGCTCTTCGCCATAAGTCATATCTGGTCGAATCTCAACTTCTGTCGGTGAAATCAAATGTGAAGGGTCTGATCGGTATCGGCGCAACATAGACACATGGAATGCATCATGAATCCTTTCCAATTCAGATAGCTAGGCCAATCGATATGCTACCAGACCTATCCTTTGGTAATGTTATACGGTCTAATAAAATACGGACTCAACTTGCCCTTCCGGCCAAATCTGTGAACTTTCTTCCAAGGAAACACTTTCAGGAATACCTTATCACTGACCTAAAACTCAATCTCTTTTAGTTTTAAATCCACGTTGGATTTATGTCTATCCGAAGCTACTTTCAAACAATCACGAATTGTTTTTACTTTTTTGTCAGTTTGTTTGACTAAATTGACCCAATGAATCTAATTCTCTCTGAGTTTAGTCCAATACAACGGTGTTTGACACTTACGACCGTACAAAGCCCCATAAGGTGCCATGTTCAAACTCGACTGAAAACTATTGTTGTAGACAAATTCTACCAAAGGTAGATATTTTTCCCAACTACCCTCGAATTCAAGAATGCAACACTAGAGCATATCCTCAAGAATCTGAATTGCTCGCTTAGATTGACCGTCAGTCTGAGGGTGAAAAGCGGTACTAAATTTCAATTTTGTACCTAAAGCTTCTTGCAACTTTTTCCAAAACCTCAAACAGAACCTTGGATCTCTAATCGAAATAATCGATAAAGGCACTCTGTGCAATCTCACAATTTCAGAGATATACAACTCAACTAACTTATCAAGCGAGTAGTCGGTACATACCAGGATAAAATGAGCTGATTTCGTAAGCCTATCAACCACAACCCAAACGGTGTCTTTCTTTCTCGGAGTCGAAGGCAAACCTATCACAAAATTCATAATAATACGGTCCAATTTCCACCCTGGAACCGTCACAGGCTGAAGTAAACTGGAAGGTACTTCGTGTTTAGCTTTTACTTGCTGACAAATTAGGCATCTCGATATAAACTCGAAAATATATATTTTCATACTCGGCCACCAATACAATTTCTTCAAGTCATTGTACATTTTCGTACTACCGAGATGAATAGACAAACAACCACTATGTGCCTCATACAAAATCTTCTAAATCAACCCAGTATTTTTAGGAATACAAATCCTATCTCAGAACATCAAGCAACCATCAAAACCAATCCGAAAATCTGATTCAATACCCGACTCACACTGAACTCTCTTGTCTTGTAAATCACTGTCACTTTTTTGAGCTTCATAAATCTCTTGGAGAAACATCGGTCTAGCTCTTAATTCAGATAGAATAGAACCATCATCTGCTAAAGCCAACTGTGTATTCATAGCCCTCAATGCAAACAAGGATTTCCTACTCAAGGCATCAGCGACCACATTCGCCTTTCCCGGGTGATAGTCAATCACTAGCTCATAATCTTTTATCAACTCTAGCCATCTTCGTTGCCGTCGGTTCAAATCCTTTTGAGTCATAAAATACTTTAGATTTTTATGATCAGTGAATACTTGACATTTCTCGCCATAAAAATGGTGTCTCCAAATCTTCAACGCAAACACAACGGCGGCTAGTTCTAAATCATGTGTCGAATAATTTTTCTCATGTGGTTTCAGCTGCCTCGAGGCATAAGCTATTACCTTGCCTTCTTGCATAAGTACACAACCCAATCTATTGAAGGATGCATCATTATAAACCATAAATTCTTTTTTCAGTTTAGGCTGTACTAAAACTAGAACCTTAGTAACAATGTTTTTAGTTTCTCAAGCATTTTTTTGACCATTCGAACTTGACATCTTTCTCTAGCAATCTCATCATCAGAGTAGCAATCATGGAAAATCCTTTAACAAACCGTTTGTAATAACTGGCTAAGCTTAGAAAGCTTCTAATCTCTGGCACATTCCTCGGCGGTTTCCATTCAACAATAGCCAAAATCTTACTCGGGTCAACTCTAACACCATCACCCGAAATAATGTGACCCAAAAATCCAACTTTTATAAGCCAAAATTGTAACGCCCCAATTTTCGAGAATTCTAAAAATGTTGGTAAAATTTAAAATTTTATGTTCTGTCTGCTTGGCGTAAGTTTAAGTAGGATAGTGGGCCTCTAGAAGGCCCAAGCTTAAGTTAGAATTCGGTAATTTTAATTAATTTTAAATCCATAAGAAAGAGGGGTTCTGGGTAACTGGGTTTTTAAGTATTAATTGTGTAAAATAAAACACAAGGAAGCCTGTGGTGAGTTGGCTAAGTGACGCCACTAAGGAGCTTAGAGGTGGCGTGTGGATGACCAAGGAGAACTGAGGTTCAAGCCACAATGACAGCAATTAAGGGAATTAATTTTTATGTACAGAAAAGGGAAGAAATGGAATCCAAGTAAAAGTCTGTCAGGAGGAGTTTGAGTTGCTCAGGAGATTGAGCAAGGGGGGATAAGGGAGAGAATTTAGGAGCTGATTGGGGAGAGCTTTGTTGGCTGAATAGTGGACTCTTGAAGAGCAAGAGGTGGCCGGCCAAGGGTTTCTCTAGGAGGGCAAAATTCGGCTAGGGTTAGTGCTGGTATAAATTCGACACTAGGGGGTAAGTGAACCGTTTTCTGATCATCCTTCCTCTCCTTTTATTCTTATTTTTCTTTCCATTTGCTATTCTTTTCTTCTTCTTTCCCTCATAGCCGAATCCTTCAACCACCCTACTCTACACCACTTTCCCTCCATTATTTTTAAGACTAAAGCTGATTGCCTTAAATCCTGAAATCCCGAAAACTTGATTCCTCTTGTGCCGATTTCTCCAAAGCCATATCTTTCAATATTTTTGTTCGTTTTGATCAAAAATCATCTTTTCTAAACCCTAAATATCTGTCGGCAACATTACTTCAAGATTATAGCCTCACATCATCATCTTCTTCATCATCCAAAAGCCGAAAATACCATAGATTTGGGGGCTTATAGCCGAAACTTCAAAAACTCCTAGATTTGAGTTCTACTGTAGTTTAAAGGATAAATCTGCATCAGATTTTCATGGAAATCAAAAAGGAGTAAGTGGTAACTGCTCATCATCTCAGATCTGGTTTTATTTTACAATGTTAGGAAAAGCCGAAGTCCCTAAAATCTAGGGAGGCTGTCGATTTGGTCATAGGGTTCTAGGGGTCTTTAACTGATGATTTCTTTCGGTGATTGGTGTCTTCTTAAGTGTTGGATTGAAGGCTTGGATCCTTGGAGCAATCGATTCGAGCTAGGCGCTTGTCGGTTTTGGCAAAAAGGTAAGGTTTTAAAGGCTTTTAGGGACATGGTTCGAATATGGGTAAGTGAATATTGGATTTGGTGGTTGTGGTTTGCAATCTAAGAACTGTGCTAATTAATTGTAGGACATCGTAAGGGATCTCAGTAGTAGTCGTCGGGAGAGTTGTAACACCCTGATTTTGGGACTAGTCGGAATAGTGAGTCGGGACCACAAATTCGAGATAGAAATAATTATTTTATGATTATTTTGAGGTCTATGATATGATTGCATGATTGTGTGAAAATTTCGTGAAGAAATTCAATGCATAAAGTGCTTAATTTAAAGTTAGGGACTAAATTGAATAAGTTGCAAAACTTGCATTCTAGAAGTTTTTAGTATGAAATTGCATTAAAATATTAATTAGGAGGTCTTAAATAGCAATTTGACCAATTTTAAGTTCATGGACAAAATTAGGACATGGAAGGAATTTTTGAAAGTTTAGTAGTAAGGGCATTTTGGTCATTTAGGGGTAAAATGAATTAAAATACAAAATTAAAAGCCAATTTTGCTCATCTTCTTCATGGAGGCGGAAATTAGCATGGGGGAGGCCATGGCTAGGGTTTTCAATCTTTCCAAGCTCAATAGTAAGTGATTCCAAGCCCCGCTTTTAATGTTCTTTACGTTTTTGGAATCCCCAGAGCTCGATTTAAGCTTATTCTAGCAATAATTTAAGCTAGGGTTCATATTTGGAAAAATACCCATAGGTGAAATTTGTGTATTTTGATGTTTTATGATAGAATATGAGGTTTTAAATTATGTTAAACAACTTGTGCTACTCGGTTTTAAGTGAAAACGAGTAAAACTAAGATAATCTGTAAAAATACTTATTGTTCATAACTATATGTTAGAGTGAGAATTTGATGTTGTTGTAGAAGAGAAAATGTTCAGCATGTCATAAAACATAGGAATAAGGGCTGAAATTAAATTTTCGAGTCTTGGGGCAAAAGTGCAAATATGCAAAAGTTTAGGGGTCAAAATGCAAATTTGTAAAAATATGATTTTTGGACCCGTATGAATAATGTGACTAATTATTAGGCTAAATGTGATATTATAGATGAAGGAAATCGAGATTCGGGCTTAAATAGGAAAATACAAGGTTATGGATTAAAATAGTAAATTGCCGCTTCAATCGAGGTAAGTTCGTGTGTTAATAATAAATGCAATACCGTGCATGAATTGTAATTCTCTATTGATATGGCATAAATTGTATGATTTAATATGTTTAAGAGAAGTTGATGGATGGTATGTATGATATAAAAAAAATGTAATGCTAGTTGTCATGTGAAATTGAATGGAATTATTGTTACAAGAATTGAGTGTTAAATTACTATTAATCAAGGTTGTATGAATTGTTGCACTATGTACCTGATGAGATTTTGATAAGTTTGTACGTAAATAATTTATCGATTTATTTTATTTTATTTTATTATATTTTGTTATCATATGAAATGTGGCTACCTATAGATTGACTATTTGTCAGTAAATTGAAAATTGAAAAAGGACTATGAATAAATTTGTAACATATTGGAAATATGTTTGTTGGTAATTACTTGATTGGTGAAATTGTTAGAAAAGAGAGAGAAATCCCGTTGAACCTTCTGAAAGATTGGATGATACAGATGGTATGTAGCTAGGTCACATGTATGGTGCTTTGAGTGCACATCATGTGTACAAGAGAGCTATGAGATATTATGATGTAGCTAGGTCACTTGGGTGATACTATGTGTACACCATGTAGACAAGAGAGCTACGGGATATATGTAGCTAGGTCGCATGCGTGGTTCCAGTGAAGGACACCATGTAGACAAGAGAGCTACGAGATAAATCGGCTAGGTCACATGGGTGATACTAAGTGTTCACCATGTGTACAAGAGAGCCGAACTTTATGATGGGTGGAGCTATTTGCGGAAACCACCAAGTATCGAGGATTGATCCGAAGTGTTCAACGGAGACTTATTATGTACTTTGCTTTGTGAGTTTTGTGATGAATAAGTGCAGAAATTTGGTTATGTGAATAATGTGTTCATTAAGTGATCGGGTTGTGGTAAGGTTATAAACAATTAAGTTATACATGAGGATGATTTTATGGTGACCTTGTAATCATGGGCCTATACTTGTGATGTATGAAATGTGGTGAAAATGATTTGTGATATGTATGTTAAAATGAGGTTAATACAAAGAAAGTGTGAAAGAGTGAATTAGCAATAAAATTGTCTTGGACAGCAGCAGTTGCGTGACTTTGAAAATTCACTAAAAATTGTGGAAGTTGAATAAAAATGCAAATGATATATGAAAATAAATCTTAATGAGTCTATTTTCACATGAAAGAAACAGGGGAAGCAAAAGAATTCTATATTGTGTGATATTTGAATTATTGTGAAATAGGGTCTGAATGAATTCGAGATCCCCTGTTCTGACTTTAGAAATTCATCATAAATTGTACAAAACTTATTAAGAGTAATACCTTACATGCATGGATTCATTATTGAGTCTATTTTTAAGGGAAACAAACGGCATGGTCGTTGGAATTCTTTACAGAGAGAAATTTGGTTCGTAGTACACAGAGGTCAGAGTAGTCATACTCTGAAACAGGGGAGAATTTAACTAATAAACTGTACTAATTGGCCAAACCAAAAATTCTGAAAATTTTATGGGAGAAAGATATATGAATCTAGTTTCAAATAAAATTAACGAAACTAAATTTGGATTTTTGTAGCTTCAGATATGAATGATTTAGTAACTGTAACTCAATAACACAGCTTAACCTGAATATATGTAATTGTACAATTACAGTGTTTTATCTTGAAAAGCATGGTAGTAATTGCTTATTATTTTCATATGAACTTACTAAGCGTAAAGCTTACCCATCCTCTCCATTTCTTTAGTATTGATAGGTCGGCTCGGGGTTGGAGATCATCGAAGGCAACATCACACTATCAAACTATCATTTTTGGGAGAATTAATTCAAATATTGGAAATATCAAGTGAGTGGCATGTATAGGAAGTTGGTTTGTAATATGTATTTTTATTATGATTTTGATCGCACGTATCAGTCTGTATTGAGTTATTGTATATGATTATGAGATGTGGTCCTTATCCATTATGGTTTATAAGTTTAATTAATCATGCTACGTCATATGTTTTGATGTAATGATATAGTTAGCTTTGTTTGTTATGCATGTGTTCGAAAAGTTTTAAATTAAATGAAATTTTATGGCCCAGTTTTTGTCTATGTGTTGTTAAGTCTGGTAATGCCTCGTACTCTGTTCCGGCCTTGGATACGGGTAAGGGGTGTTACAAAACAGGTGTATATCGAACACCCTTTCATAGTACAATTCGGTAAAAGCTGAAATGCCAAAATTCTGGCATTTCATGGGCTTCTGAGTGTGCAAGTGCTCACAAGACGTGTAGAAATTATTAGATCTGGCATCGCAAAGTGGTAAGCTAGACGCATGTAAAATTTTGTGAACTTCGGTAACTGGGCCTCGATAGACTAAAAGTGGGCCCAATGGGCTTACGGGTCCATATGGGTAAGATAACAAAAAAAAGGGGCAAATAAATATGTTCTATTAGACTGTGGATTCAAACTGCTGAAAACTGATAAAATTACTGAAATACCTTCATAGGTGGGAAAGTTTACGGATTTACCCCTAGGAGCAAAATTACTAATATGCCCTTAGGGTTAAAGTTGACCAAAATGCATGATTGATTGTTACTGTTTACTGCATGTCATGTTATTATTAATATTTGTTGCATGAGACTGGGATATTGATGAAGGAAGTACTGAAAGTGGCTTGTCCACGTACTGGAGGCTTTGCCTCACCTTACCGATAACTGAGCAGCAATGCTGCAACTGTGGAGTGTAGGGCTGGGTGGGTTGAGATATTCCCCACATGGAGTGTAGGGCTGGTATGGGTGTAGTATAGCGGTTGGTGGGTTGAGTAGTCTCCCCAGATGGGCTTGCATTCATTATTACTATTGTTACATGTGTTACTGAATTGGGCCTATGGGCCACACTGTTATCTTAAAAGGGGCTATGGCCCAGTTTACTGTATTCTGAAAAGGGCTTCGGTCCGCTATACTCTGTTATCTGATTGGGGCTTAGGCCCAATGGGCTTGAGCTGACTTGGGCTTTGGATGGGTTTTGTACACACCGAGTTTCCCAAACTCACCCTTTCTCTTCCATCCTTGCAGTGAGCCCTAATTGGTGGACTTGGAGTCAAGCGGGATTCAGAGTGGCCATGAAGATTAATTTCTGATTTTTAAGTAAGTTCGCATTTTTTTTACTTTTCATTTTTTTCATTTTGCTTAAAGTTGTAAGAAGGCCGCTCTTTTAATTATTTTTATTTTGGGATTATTAAACGGGTTAGCACTAGGATGCGTATTATAAAAACTACTTGCTTTCAAAATATCACGATGATCGAGCTAAGCTTCCGCAAAGTAAATGTTTAAAAAGGCAAATATTTGTTTTAAATAGATCTAACTAAATTTAATGTTCGTAAACAAGTAACATGCTTTAAGTGTGGCAATGGATGTGTGCATGTCTAGGATTGGTTCTGGAAAGAGCTTGGTACTTAAGCAATCCAACAGACTCACCTCCTCTTTTCTGGCTTTCTACCTGGTGCATAGCTTCCATTCACTTGAACTTAAAATATTAACATTCTTTAAACCCTAATAAAGAGATTTTTGATAAAACGTTAGCAACATTTCCATGTGGCACGCTGAATTCGGCCGTAATGTCTGGGTCAAGTTTGAGGTGTTACATTTAGTGGTATCAGAGCCCAGTTGCAACAACTCGACTGTGGATCGGGTCCAAAAAAATTTTCAAACTTTGAGTTCAGTGAGGGTATTTTTGGAAAAATTTGAATTTTAAAAATAAATTTTCTATTTAAAGGAGATAATCTCTGAACTTAGTACCTTTAAATCAAATGTTTGAGAAATGACTTTTTAAAAAGGCCTAAATCTTTTAACTTGTTTGAAAATTTATAAGGTGGCACACTGAATCCCCTGTACCAAGTCTGTAAGTATTCTTTCTGTTCTATATATACTAAACTGTACTAAAAATAATACTGCAGCTAGTACTAAGCCTTGGATACAGTACTATAGATAAGGTAGTGTTAAGGCTACAAAACTGAGACTGTAGGATAAACTAGGTTCTAGGAAATCGAGAGACAAAGTAGTTAAAGCTGCGATTCTGTGAGAACAACTCAAAAACTTTATCTGCTCATAAGACACTCTGTAATAAAATGCGTGGAAACAATAAACTAACGACATAAAATTCGTAATCAGATAAATCGATATGAGTACGAGAGTTGCTCGGGGAAGAGGCCGTGGTCGAGGCCGAGGTAGTACTCAAGCTGGATCTGCGTCCTCTGAACACATACCAGCTGGCGAGGCACGACCACCATCAGTTAATGAAAATGGGTCAGTATGATCGGCCGCAGGGGGACGATGCTTTGTCCCGAGCCATGTTGAGGGTTTTGGAAAGGGTGGCCGGAGCTAATGTCGGGCCCATGAATAGGGGGTCCATTTCTGAATGACTTCGGGCCAACGGAGCTGAGGTTTTTAGGAGTGTATCTGGAGTAGCCCCAAATGTGGCTGAGTACTGGCTGGAAGCCACGGAGTGGATTATGGATGACCTGGGACCGCTCAGTGAAGCGTGGTTAAAAGGGTAGTGTCGTTCGTTCTTTGCGGGGACGAGGTGTATCAATGGTGGATCACTGTGAGAGAGGGTACCTCAGCTGAGAGGGTAACATGGGAGCTGTTCAAGTAATCTTTTAAGGCAAAATATGTCGGAGCTAGCTATGTGGATACACGCAGAAAGGAATTCTGAACCTGACCCAGGGAAGTAAGACCATTGTTGAATATGAGGCAGAGTTTCTGCGATTGAGCAGGTATGCTAGTGGCATCATCTCCACCGAATATGAGCGCAGTGTTAGTTTTGAGGATGGCCTCAGGGATGAGCTAAGGGTGCTCATAGCTCTGCAGAGAGAGCGCGATTTTGCTGCACTGGTAGAGAAGGCTAAGATAGCCGAGGAGGTGAAACAAGCCAAACGAAAAAACCGTGATAGGGATCGAAATCGGTTCAGGAGGGATGCTGGACCAGCTGGTGCTGCAAACCGAAATGTTAAGAGAGCTAGGATGGAGGAACCAGTTCGAACAGTTCCAGTGAACACAGTTAGACCGCAAGCTTGTGGAGATTGTAGTAGAATGCATCAAGGGGAGTGCTGGAAGCGTTCTGGGGCTTGTCTTCATTGTGGGTCAAAGGAGCATAAGATTAGGGATTGTCCTAGGAGGGCAGCTCAGGCTCAAGTAGTTGAGAAAGGGGCTGTGCAACCGGTTCAACCAGCGAGAGGTGGAGGTCGTGGACAAGGTCGCGGTGGCAATGGCCGTGGACGTGGGGCACTTGGTAGGGTGCCGTAATGCCGAGGCTCGTCACCACTTTGGTATATCTTTGCTCGTCGTCGTTGAGAGAGGGTGACGCTTTGATGTCATAATCGTACGCTTTTTGATCTATGGTGTACCTTATACTACTCTGATTGATGTGCGATCAACTCATTCGTATGTTGCATACAACATTTCTGGGGCATTGGGTGTTCACTTTGAGGAGATTGTGTGTGGGGTAACTGTGATAAGTCCTTTAGGTCATTCGGGTAAGGTAGAAAAACTCTTCAAGGAGGTGCCTTTAGAGATTTAAGGTAAGGTTTTCTGTGGAGATTTGATGGAGTTACCGTTCGAAGAATTCGATTTAATCCTAGGGATGGATTGGTTGACCAAGCATAGGGCAACTCTGGATTGTGTAGCTAAGAGGATGGTGTTAAGGACTGTCGAGGGTGAAGAGGTAATGATTATTGGGGAACAAAGAGATTACTTGTCCAATGTAGTATTGGCTTTGATTGCTAAGAAACTGATGCGTAAGGGATGCGAGGTATACTTGGCTTTTGTAAGTCAAGCTGAAACTGAGAATCTAACCATGGAGACCATCAGAATTGTTAGGGAATTCCAGGATGTTTTCCCAGAAGAGCTTCTGGGATTACCTTCGAACCGGGAAGTCGAGTTTGGAATCAATTTGTCGCTCGAATGTACTCAGGTGTCCATCGCACCCTATAGGATGGCACCGAAGGAGTTAGTGGAGCTGAAAGCTCAAATTCAAGAGTTGTTGGATAGAGGCTTCATTAGACCTAGTGTGTCTCCATGGGGAGCACCGGTTCTTTTGTGAAGAAGAAGGATGAGACAATGCGCATGTGCATGTGATCGACACGCCAGATTGAACAAACTGACGATTAAGAATAAGTATCCACTGCCAAGGATTGATGATCTGTTCGATCAACTTAGGGGAGCTTCGGTATTTTCCAAAATTGATCTTCGTTCTGGATACCATCAGCTAAGGGTAAAGGAAGTGGATATTCATAAGACAGCATTCAGGACTCGATATGGTCATTACGAGTTTTTGGTTATGCCGTTTGGGCTGACGAACGCACCTACGGCTTTCATGGATCTGATGAATCGAGTATTCCAACCTTACTTGGATCGGTTCATAGTCGTCTTTATTGACGATATCCTGTATACTCTGAAACAGAAATGAAACACGATGAACATCTCCGCATTGTGCTACAGGTGTTAAAGGAGAAGGAACTCTACGCGAAATTTAGCAAGTGTGAATTCTGGTTGAGGGAGGTATCCTTCTTAGGGCATGTGGTCTCTGCCGAGGGGATTAAGGTGGATCATCATAAAATTGAAGCAATTCTAGAATGGAAGCCACCTAGGTCAGTATCGGAAATTCAGAGTTTCTTAGGGTTGGTAGGATACTACAGAAGGTTTGTGGAAGGTTTCTCGATGATGGCTGCACCCTTGACCAAACTTATAAGGAAAGGAGTACCATTTGTCTGGACCGAGAAACAGAAAAAAGCTTTTGATCAGTTGAAAAAGGTATTGACTGAAGCGCCAGTGTTGATTCAAATGGAGTCTGGGAAGGACTTCACTGTATACAGCGATGCGTCGCATGTGGGGTTAGGTTGCGTACTGATGCAAAAGGGTAAGGTGGTTGCTTATGATCGCGACAGCTGAAGACTCATGAAGTGAACTACCCTACGCATGATTTGGAGCTAGCAGCAGTGATTTTTGCATTAAAAATTTGGAGACATTACTTGTATGGAGAAAAGTGTATCATATACACAGATCATAAGAGCCTAAAATATTTGGTGACTCAGAAGGAGTTGAACCTTAGGCAACGTAGATGGGTAGAGTTACTTAAGGATTACGACTGTTCGATTGAGTACCACCCAGGAAAGGCTAATGTGGTGGCTGATACATTGAGTCGAAGGGTTGTTACTGATTTGAGAGCCTTGTTTGCACATTTGAGTCTGTTCGACGATGGAAGCCTGTTGGCAGAATTGCAAATGAGGCCTACTTGGACTGAGCGGATTGAGGAAAAACAGTTGAAGGATGATTCGTTAGCTCTTCGGTTCCAACAAGTTAAGAATGGTGAGAATGAGGATTTTGGACTGAATACTGAAGGAGTTCTGTGCTTTCGTGGAAGAGTTTGTGTTCCAAAGGACCCTGAATTGAGGCGGTTAATTCTAAAAGAGGCTCATGGTAGACTCTGTGCCATGCATCCTAGAGGGAATAAGTTGTATCACGACTTGCGAGAAATGTACTGGTGGCCTGGGCTTAAACGAGAAGTAACGAAATTCGTAGGGAAATGTCTGACGTGCCAGCAAGTGAAAGCTGAGCATCAATTACCTTCTGGATTGTTGTAGCCAGTAAAGATACCACTTTGGAAGTGGGAGAAGGTAACCATGGACTTTATGAGTGGGCTACCCTTGACTCCATCGAAGAAAGACTCGATATGGGTGATTGTGGATAGGTTGACCAAGTCGGCCCATTTTATACCGGTTCGCACAGACTTTTCACTTCAGAAGTTAGCCAAGTTGTATGTGGCAGAGATTGTGCGACTTCATGGTGTCCCAGTTTCGATTATCTCTGATCGTGATCCTAGATTCACATCTCGGTTCTGGCAAAAGTTGCATGAGACATTGGGGACGCGTTTGAACTTTATTACGGCTTTCCATCCTCAAACTGATGGTCAGTTGGAAAGAGTTATTCAGATTCTGGAAGACATGTTGAGGGGATGTGTTATCGACTTTCGAGGCAGTTGGAAGGATTACTTGCCGTTAGCAGAATTCACGTACAATAACAATTATCAGGCGAGTATTCGAATGGCACCTTATGAAGCACTGTATGGGCAAAGATGTTGTACGCCGACGTGTTGGACGGAGTTGGGTGAACGACAAGTGCTAGGATCGGAATTGGTGGCAGATACTGAAAGTAAGGTTAGGTTAATAAGAGACCGATTAAAGGAGGCATCTGATAGACAAAAGTCGTATGCGGATCTGAGGCGCAAAGAGATTGAGTTCGCTGTTGGGGATATGGTTTTCTTAAAGGTTTCCCCTTGGAAGAAGACTTTGAGGTTCGGCAAGAAAGGCAAACTAAGTCCGGGGTTTATAGGGCCTTATCGGATTCTTAAGCGGGTAGGGCCAGTAGCGTATCAGTTAGAGTTACCACCAGAGTTGGACAAAATCCATGATGTCTTTCATGTGTCCATGTTGAGATGATATCGATCGGATCCTTTACATGTGGTGCCGGTGGAGGAGATTGAGGTAAAGACTGATTTGACCTTTGAGGAGGAACCCGTGAAAACTTTAGACCAAGATGTTAAAGTTTTGAGAAGGAAATCTGTCCCACTAGTAAAGGTGCTTTGGCGTAACCATGGCAGAGAGGAAGCTACATGGGAGCCAGAAGAGGCGATGCAACAGCAATACCCTCATCTGTTTAGACCAGGTAAATTTCGAGGACGAAATTTTTTTAAGGAGGGTAGAGTTGTAACGCCCCAATTTTTGAGAATTCTGAAAATGTTGGTAAAATTTAAAATTTTATGTTCTGTCTACTTGGCATAGGTTTAAGTAGGATTGTGGGCCTCTAGAAGGCCCAAGTTTAAGTTAGAATCCGGTAATTTTAATTAATTTTAAATCCATAAGAAAGAGGGGTTCTGGGTAACTGGGTTTTTAAGTATTAATTATGTAAAATAAAACACAAGGAAGCCTGTGGTGATTTGGATAAGTGACGCCACTAAGGAGCTTAGAGGTGGCGTGTGGATGACCAAGGAGAACTGAGGTTCAAGTCACAATGACAGCAATTAAGGGAATTAATTTTTATGTACAGAAAAGGGAAGAAATGGAATCCAAGTAAAAGTCTGTCGTGAGGAGTTTGAATTGCTCGGAGATTGAGCAAGGGGGATAAGGGAGAGAATTTAGGAGCTGATTGGGGAGAGCTGTGTTGGCCGAATAGTGGACTCTTGAAGAGCAAGAGGTGGCCGGCCAAGGGTTTCTCTAGAAGGGCAAAATTCGGCTAGGGTTAGTGCTGGTATAAATTCGGCACTAGGGGGTAAGTGAACCATTTTCTGATCACCCTTCCTCTCCTTTTATTCTTATTTTTCTCTCCATTTGCTATTCTTTTCTTCTTCTTTCCCTCATAGCCGAATCCTTCAACCACCCTACGCTACACCACTTTCCCTCTATTATTTTTAAGACTAAAGCCGATTGCCTCAAATCCTAAAATCCCGAAAACTTGATTCCTCTTGTGCCGATTTCTCTAAAGCCATATCTTTCAATATTTTTGTTCCTTTTGATCAACAATTATCTTTTATAAACCCTAAATATATGTCGGCAACGTTACTTCAAGATTATAGCCTCACATCATCATCTTCTTCATCACCCAAAAGCCGAAAATACCATAGATTTGGGGGCTTATAGCCGAAACTTCAAAAACTCCTGGATTCGAGTTCTACTGTAGTTTAAAGGATAAATCTGCATCAGATTTGCGTGGAAATCAAAAAGGAGTAAGTGGTAAGTGCTCATCATCTCAGATCTGGTTTTATTTTACAATGTTAGGAAAAGCCGAAGTCCCTAAAATCTAGGGAGGCTGTCGATTTGGGCATAGGGCTCTAGGAGTCTTTAATTGATGATTTTTTTTAGTGATTAGTGTCTTCTTAAGTGTTCGATTGAAGGCTTGGATCGTTGGAGCAATCAAATTCGGAGCTAGCTATCGATTTTGGCAAAAAGGTAAGGTTTTAAAGGCTTTTAGGGACATGGTTCGAATATGGGTAAGTGAATATTGGATTTGGTTGTTGTGGTTTGCAATCTAAGAACTGTGCTAATCAATTGTAGGACATCATAAGGGATCTCAGTAGCAGTCGTCGCGAAACAGGTGTGTATCGAACACCCTTTCATAGTACAATTCGGCAAAAGCCGAAATGCCAAAATTCTGGCATTTCATGGGCTTGTGAGTGTGCGAGTGCTGACAAGACGTGTAGAAATTATTAGATCTGGCATCGCAAAGTGGTAAGCTAGATGCATGTAAAATTTTGTGAACTTCGGTAACTGGGCCTCAATAGACTAAAAGTGGGCCCAATGGGCTTACGGGTCCATATGGGTAAGATAACAAAAAAAAGGGGCAAATAAATATGTTCTATTAGACTGTGGATTCAAACCGCTTAAAACCGATAAAATTACTAAAATACCTTCATAGGTGGGAAAGTTTACTTGATTTACCTCTAGAGCAAAATTACCGATATACCCTGGTGGGTTAAAGTTGACCAAAATGCATGATTGATCATTCTCACATCGGATGTGATGTTATTATTAATATCATTGCATGGGACTAGGATATTGATGGAGGAAGTACTCGAAAGTGGCTTGTCCACGTCTTTGGAGGCTTTGCCTCACCTTATCGATAATCGAGCAGTGCACTCGCAAATCGTGGAGTGTAAATTTGGATGGGTTGAGATATTCCTACATGGAGTGTAGGGTGGTACGAAGTGCAGTAGTGTAGCGTTGGTGGGTTGAGTAGTCTCCCGCATGGGCTTGCATTCATTATTACTATTGTTACATGTGTTATCGAATTGGGCCTATGGGCCACACTATTATCTTAAAAGGGGCTATGGCCCAGTTCATCAGTATTCGAAAAAGGGCTTGGTCCGCTACACGCTTATCTCAGTTGGGGCTTAGGCCCAATGGGCTTGAGCCGACTTGGGCTTTGGATGGGTTTTTGTACACACTGAGTTTCCCAAACTCACCCCTTTCTCTTCCATCCTTGCAGTGAGCCCTAATTGGTGGACTTGGAGTCAAGGATTCAGAGTGGCCATGAAGATTAATTTTCTGTTTTTAAATAAATTCGCATTTTTTTACTTTTCATTATTTTCATTTTGCTTAAAGTTGTAATAAGGCCGCTCTTTTAATTATTTTTATTTTGGGGTTATTAAACGGGTTAGCACTAGGATGCGTATTATAAAAACTACTTGCTTTCAAAATATCCCGATGATCGAGCTAAGCTTCCGCAAAGTAAATGTTTAAAAAGGCAAATATTTGTTTTAAATAGATCTAACTAAATTTAATGTTCGTAAACAAGTAACATGCTTTAAGTGTGGCAATGGATGTGTGCATGTCTAGGATTGGATCCGGGAATAGCTTGGTACTTAAGCAGTCCAACAGACTCACCTCCTCTTTTCTGGCTTCCTACCTGGTGCACAGCTTTCATTCACTTAAACTTAAAACATTAACATTCTATAAACCCTAATAAAGAGATTTTTGATAAAACATTAGAAACATTTCCATGTGGCACGCTGAATTCAGCCGTAACGTTTGGGCCAGATTTGGGGTGTTACAAAAATTCACTTTTACTGAACTTAGCATACAACTGCTGGTCTCTCAAGGTTTGCAAAACCATTTTCAAGTGGTTGGCATGCTTGGTCTCATCATGTGAATAATTTAGTATATCATCAATAAAAACAATAACAAATTTATCCAAATACATTCAGAAAATACGGTTCATCAAATCCATAAATACAACAGGAGCATTCTTTAAACCAAAAGGCATGACAAGAAATTCATAATGACTATACCTCGTCCGAAATGCAGTTTTCGACACATCTGACTCCTTAACTCTCAACTGGTAATAACCGGACCTTAAGTCTATCTTTGAAAACACTGTTGTTCCCTTCAATTGGTCAAACAAATCATCGATCCTTGGCAAGGGATACTTGTTCTTTATGGTTACCTTATTGAGCTACCGATAATCTATACATAGTCTCATTGAACCATCTTTCTTTTTCACAAATAGTACCGGTGCACCCCACAGAGAATAACTAGGTCTTGCAAAACCTTTATCCGTTAACTCTTGTAACTGGACTTTCAACTCTTTTAATTCCGTTGGAGACATCTTATACGGAGCAATCGAAATAGGTGCGGTACCAGGAATCAATTCAATACCAAAGTCAACTTCCCTAATAAGAGGCAATCCGGGTAACTCTTCCGAAAACACATCCGGATACTCACATACTACTGGCACTAATTTAATTTTCAACTCGGACTCTTTTGTATTCAGTACAAAGGCAAGATAAGCTTCATAACCCTTTCTTATACATTTTTGAGTAGACATAGAAGAAATCACTACAGGCAAGTTATCCGATTCATTTGGTTCAACCCGAAGAATATTACCACTGTCACATTTCAACTTAATAAAATTTCTTCCATAATTTACTACCACACCATGAACGGTCAACCAATCTATACTAAGAATTATATCAAATTCATGAAATGGAAAAAGCATAAGAATAGTTGGAAAACAGTGACCTCTAATCATCAAAGGACAATTCTTACATACTTTATCGACTAACACATTTTTGCCTAGAGGGTTCGACACTTTTATCACAAATTCTGTAGACTCAACAGGCATATTCATACTAGATACCAATTTCGTACAAACACACGAATGGGTTGATCCCAGATCAATCAAAGCAACAGCATAAGTATCATAAAGAGAAAAAGTACCCGTAATCACATAGGGAGATGAAGCCTCTTCGCGAGCGCGAATGGCATAAGTCCTCGCAGGTGCTCTACCCTCGGATTTCACAGCTGGATCTCTGGGTGCACTCCTACTATTCACTCCATTCCCAAGGTTTCTCTGTAATCTCCCTCTAGAAGTAATATTACCCGATCTTGCACTCTAAAATTTCACTTTTTCAAACATCTCGGGGCAATTTCTAATGAAGTGATCTTGGGAACCACACTTGAAACAAGTTCGATCATTCACCCGACACTCACTGGGGTGACTTCTACCATAATGTCGACATTCAGGTCTACTAGGTCGAGCATTACCCACACTCATTATTGAAGTAGTCTGAGCCTTATAACCCGAATACTGATTCCCATGGATTCTATTTAAAAACCCAACTGAAGCACTCGATCAGGTATTAAAATCTCTCGATTTCTTAGATAAGGACTGAAGTGACTTACCCATCTATCTCTTCTTCGAGTCTCGAGTCTCGAGTCTCGAGTCTCGAGACTCAAACTCAACTTTTCTTTTATCTTTAGCCAATTCCTCGACCTTGCAAGCTCTCTTTACGAGCGAACAAATTCTTTCAGTTCAAGGATTCCAACCAACAATCATATATCTTTGTTTAACCTATCTTCAAATCTTTTACACATGATGGCCACAGTCGATACACATTCTTGAGCGTATTTGCTCAGTCTCAAACTCATGCTCATATTTCGTTACTATCATTTAGCCCTGTTTTAACTCAAGAAATTCCTTTTGTTTTTTATCAATAAACCTCTGGCTAATGTGCTTCTTACGGAACTCTTCTTGGAAAAATTCCCAATTAACTCTCTCCCTTGGTGCAACCGACACAAGGGTGTTCCACCACTGATAAGCCGAGTCTCTCAGGAGTGACACAACACATTTCATACATTCCTCTGGTGTGCATGATAATTCATCAAATGCCCTAATGGTATTCTCAAGCTAGAACTCTACCCTTTCGGGATCATCATCTATACCCGCTCGGAATTCTTCGGCTCCTTATATTTGAATCTTATGAACTGGAGGTCTATTCAATCTCATGAAGTCCATACCTTGGGGTGCTACGGGGTTAGGCTGAGGAATAGGTGGGGGTGGAGGGGGTTGAGCGTTCGGGTTTGTTCGAACGAACTCCGTATACCATGCATCCATCATATGGAGAAAGGCTTCCCTGCCTCATTCTCATTGACTAACTGTAAGGGGTCTACAATCAGACGGCACTGCCCCTTGAGCGGGAGTCGACGCATTACTTTTGACTTCATCCGCCATAGCTCGGTTGGGATCCATTACTATATGAAAGGACAATTTAAAAGGTCAAGAGTCGTCACACTATCATAATTCATTTATGGCATGTATAGCTAGACTCGTACACATGCTATGTTAGTTCGAGAATCTACTAAACCGTAGCTCTGATACCACTAAATGTAACAAACCTTACCCGTACCCAACGCCGGGACAGCGTTCGAGGTGTTATCGGACTTAAATATAAACATTCATACAAAATCGGGTCATAAAAATGTGACCAATTTAAAACCATTCATACATATGCATGTCATCCCTATTGCGGGCCTACGAGGCCCGAAATATACTTTGGGGGTGGTTCGGGACTAAACTAAGAACTTTCAGAACTTTTACAAAAAATTTTCTTGTTTTGGAGGGTCACACGCTCGTGTGGGTAGGGCGTGTGGTCACACACATGCTCGTGTCTTCAGCCCGAGTAACTCTCTATTTACGACATCATAAACAAAATAGGGTTACACGACCAAGTCACACGCCCGTGTGCTAGGCCGTGTGGCAAATTTAATTTTCATGAATTTTCATAAATAAGGTGCAGACTTTACACGGCCAGGCACACACCCATGTCCCAAGGCCGTGTCCTTCACACGATTGAGACACACAGCCGTGTCTCGTGCTCGTGTGTTTACTACTGGACATTCTGTTTTGCCTAATTAAGGTGCAGGGGACACACGACTGGATCACTCTCCCATGGGGCAAACCGTGTGTCACACACGGCCTAGACACCTGCTTGTGTGTCTACCCCTGTGGACAACTTTGAGGCTATTTTCCAAGCCAATTGCCACCCTTATTTACTCAAACACATACATCATTTCAAAGGCACTTATCATGGCATAAATGAGTCCTTAATTATCCTCAAACAAGTCATGATTATGGCAATATCATATTATCTTATACATGCACAAGACATCATACTTTGTCAAGCCCAACTTACCAATTTTCATTCAAGCCATGGTTATCATCATACTAAACAAAACCCAATTTAATCATCAATCATTCATAGCCACAACATAACTCATCACATACACACAACCACTAACCACATCACAATTGCATAGGCACATGCATGTGTGAATAAATAGGTTTACAACCCAATAATCAATATGAGCCATATCTCATGGCCATATACAAAATGAATCATCAAGTCATTATAAGCCAACACACTTGGCCAAATTAATATGACATGTAAACAAAAAGACCAAGTCCCCTATATATGCCATACTCAAAATACTTGAATTCACTATACCCAAAAGATTAGTTGATAGTGTGAATCGAGCTCCGACGTCCTTCGATCCAAAGCTAGCTTGGCGATACTATAAGAAAATGGAAAAGAAGGGGAGTAAGCATAAAGCTTAGTAAGTTTGCATGTAAATAATTAACAACATTAATCATGCATTATTATACACATAACATAATATAATTTATCACAATGTCATCAAGTATCATAAATACATATTAAATTATGTCATTTACATAGCGTGCGATAAAACTTATAATCATGATTCGTTTATTCACTTCTTACCGAAGTCTCATCGATTCATAATCTCACTATTTATGAGCTTTGTGTACATATCTGTACCCTTCCAACAGGATCATACCGTGTCATTTCTTTGACATAATCTTTGGATTACCCGTTGAACCACTTGGAATACTAAAGGATACCCGAGAAATTTCATGCACATAGTAAGATGCCAATGCCATATCCCAGCTATGGTCTTACATGGGATCACATATCGATGCCAATAGCCCAGCTATGGTCTTACATGATGTCTTATATCGATGCCATATCCCAGATATGGTCTTATACGAAGTCTCATTTTTGAAGCCATGTCTCAGACGTGGTCTTATACGGAATCACATGCCAATGCCATATCCCAGATATGGTCTTATATGAAATCTCAATAACCCTAATGTCATGACATTTGTATCCTATCTATTCCTAATGTTCAACCGGGATTTCGAAGTACCAAATCTTCGTGGGATTATCATCGAGTCATCATTAACCAAATCCATAGAGACAAATATACATTTCATGCAATATTAAAGCACTAGATACATAATAACATGATGTTGAATTATTTACACATGAACTTACCTCAGTACCAAAATATGGCTAACTATTCGATTTAGTCCACAACGTTGTTCTTCTCTTGGTTTAAGTCTGGACTCCATTTTTCTTGATCTATAATAGAAAATTTCACTTATTTAGTTATCACATTGTTCAAAACAGCCCATAAATCATACTTTAGCAAAATTATAATTTTACCCCTAAATGTAAATGAATTGTAAGTTAAAATTCCCGTTAGTCATTAAATGTAAATGAATTGTAAGTTAAAATTCCCGTTATGCGAACTTACTAAGCATTAAATGCTTACTTTGTCTTATTTTCCTCTACTCTATAGTGCTTGGAAGCTCGTAAAGGTTGGAATCAGTCGAAGCACCATTACACTATCCTTCAGCTCGTTTTGGTATAAATAGCAAAGTTATTTTGGTATAATGGCATGTATAGGCTATCTTTGCTAGTGTTGGCATTTAAACGGTTAATTGTAATATAGCCATTGGAATGACCAGTGATGGTAAGTTTAGTGAATATATATCTGAGGTTATAATATGGTTAATTTATGTATGCTTGATATGGTTAAATTGAAATATGGAAAACATGTCTTACAAAATGTAAGTTTGAATACATGTGATGATATATCATGTATAATGTTAATGTTGGCTTGATTTTAATATTTTGAATCGGTTGGTATATGTATGCAAGTAATAATGTAGGCAGAAGGAAAAATTTGGGTGAGAAATAAGGCTTGGAAATGACCTTATTTTGTCCACACAGGTAGACACACGGGTGTGTGTCTCAGCCGTGTGAATCCTGCACCTAATTTTCTAAAATTAAATTGTCCACACGGGCGTGTGGCTAGCTGTGTGACCCAAGTCAGTAGCTATCCTAATTTGAACATGGGCTAGGACACGGCCGTGTGCCTTACATTGAATGCCCACACGGCCTAACACACACGGCCTAACCACACAGGTGTGTGTCCCCTAGACTTAAGAAAAATTTTAAAATTTTGTGAAAAATTTCTGAGTTTCCGGTTTAGTCCTGATTTGATTCTAATGTGTATTTTGGGCCTTGAGGACCCAATTAAGGGACGATATGATTGATTTCAGATATGAATAGTAAATAATATGAAATTTTTTGTAATTGATTTGAAAACTCTGGTAATGCTCCGTGACCTGTTTCAGCGACAGATAAGGGTTAGGGGTGTTGCAGACGTATTCGGTATCACTGACAATTCCCAACTCTCATGCTCAATCGGGTTATGCTACACTATACAATTATTTGCCGATAGTGTCGCAAACACCTTTAGCATCGTTATTCTACTGAGGCGGGTCATCTTTGCATCCGCCTATTCATACAACGGAGGATGTATGATGGGCACCTAGGACCGAAATGCACTCAATCACGGAGGAAGGAGATAAAGATAGAGATCAACATCGAGGTCAAGGTGAAGATAAAGATGAAGATGAATATAAGGAGCCGCCACCTCAACTTGTTCGACGGAACCCTTGGTATACCCGACACCCACCTGGTTATGGCATACATTTGGGACTTCGATGATTATGTTATTTGTAATTTTTTCTCAAATACTTGATTCTTTAGTTTGTTAAGTTTTATTTTGTGTTGTAATAAATGTTTCCACTCATAATGTACTTGTTCCACTTTTATTGACACCAAATTGTATTCTTTATTTTACATCCCAAATGTACACTTATTTACAATCTAGATAACAACTTTATTAAATTGTTTTGTATTGTACAATATCGTATGGTTAGCTTCAATCATTTTTTTTATTTGTGTTATTTTTCATTTAAGTTTCTCTTCCTCCATTTATTTATTACAATACTTTCAAAAAAATAATGATTTATTCACAAGGCACGAGAAAAAAATTTAAAAAAATTTATTTCGTATTATAATATATCTTACTTCAATAATTAATACCAACTTACAATTTCCAAGAAAAATAAATGAATAAACAAACATATGGTGATTATATGATTTTTTTGTATGTTTTCTTTTTTCTATGTTTATCAATAAGAATGAGTTAGTGTTTTAATTAGTTGCTCTCCTCAATGTTCCTCCAAGTGTGGACATGTTGACTTAGTATGCCCTAGGTTCCTACAGTAACTTGATCTGCCACAATTCGTTGTGGCAAATTAAGGTCTTTCTAGAACTTAACGAGCTTATTTTCAAGTGTTTTTATATGTTTTTATTTTGTTTTTTTTATTTGCTTAGGTTTAATTTTGGTAGAATAAGTGTTTTGACTCAGTTTTTGGTATTTTGACAACCCGTAAGGCCAACTCGGGCCTCGGGTAGGACTAATGGGTTATTTAAGTGTGTAGGGAATTAAATTAGGCTTAAGTATGCAAGGAACGACGATCATGTTGCGACATCAACATCCGGTGTCGCGAAACTGAACTTTGAAGCATCAAAGGCTAAAAACAAGGTTGACGTCGTGACGTAAGTGGGACTAAAAAGATGATGTCATGGGCCGCGTGATCAAAATTTTAAAGCTATAATTGGTTTATTAAATCAGGGTTATTTTAGGAATAAATTACCATAATGTTGCCCTAGGTTTTGCCTGTATACACTCTTATAATCTCATTAGAGATTGGTGGGTTGATAGCTAGACAATTAAATAACTTTTATGTAACAACTCATTTTCTAGTGATGTCGAAAACAATGGTTTCGAGACCACAATTATGATAAGTGAGTCCGTAAATAGTATTTGTTAATATTTACGAGTTGATTATAGTGTTTTATTAAATTTTGATTTGGTAAAATTTGTTAATTGGATAGTTAACAATAGTTAAGTGGTTTGACCCTAAAGTTAAGTGGTTTTGGAAAATGAGGTATCGAAACCTCATTTCTATAAACCGAACCTGTAAATATTATTATCAAATATTTATAGAGTTTTTATATAAGTAAATTGAAATTTGGTCGAAAAATTTTATTGTTTGGTTGGTTAATTAAGGAAAAAAAAAAGACTAAATCGTAAAAATTGTAAAAGTTAATTGCTATTGAATTTTATTAATTAAATGACTTATTTAGTAATTTTGGGAGGACTTATATGGTAATTAGACATTTTGAAATTTAATGGACGGTTAGTGGAGGAAAATTAAGTTAAAATATGATTGTATAGTATTTTAATTTTTAATTAAAATATATTACTTTTGTGGTTTTGAAATCGTTGCAACTGTGTCTAGCTAACTCATATCTCCATTTTTGAAACTGTTAAATATTTGGATATTTGTCATTGATGAATTTTTTATGTTCTTGAAGTTAAATGATAGATTTATAAGCTTGGTTGTTAAATAGGATTACTTTGTAAAGTGATTTTTGGTTAATTTTAAGTTTAGGAACTAAATTGAGAAAATAATAATTTCAGCATGAGATTCTAGAGAAATTTTAATAATTATGGGTTGTAGATGAATAAATAAAAAATTCGGCTAGCTTGGTTTTGGGCTTAATTGTGATAACTATGTAAGTTTCGGGTTTAGGGACTAAATTGAATAAAATATAAAAGTTTAGGATAAAATTGTAAAATGTTGATAAAGAATCAAATACATGAATTTAAATATTCTAAGGTATTTGAATTGATTAATTAAGCTAAATTGTTATATATAGATCAAGAAAGGGATCGATTGGTCGTTAATCACGGGAAAGGAAAAGTTATCAAGTAGTCATTGTTTTAGTATTGGTAGCTGCTTCATTTAGGTAAGTTCGCATTAAATGTTCTTATGCTTATTATTTTGAAATTATAGTTGAATATGTTTGTATGTGTATATATGTATAATAAACGTGGTTGATTAAGGTAAGTTGCAAATGTGATCAAAGACTTGAAAAACAAAATATGACTTTCGTATTTGTTCGTTTTGAAACATGTTATGTCACGAAAAGATAGTATCAAATTCATCTTGGTATATAGTTCATGAAAGGATAAAAGTATACAGGTCAAAGCCCATGTGAACTTAGTGACTAGTTAGGATACAAATGAAATGTCATTAGGGCATAGCAAACACTCTGTGCTAGTGTTATATTTAGCAGCCACTAGTTGCCGGTGATTTCAGAAGCAAGTACTTTGTACCAGTGTTGTAATAGTAGGAACTCCATACCGGTGTTATATTTAGCAGGTACTATGTATCGCTGATGGATACCATACCGATGGCTTGAGATCCTGCATGTTTTGCAGATTCTCTGAAGCTTGTGTAAGCAGCATCATGTATAGGTTAATGTACTTTTGTCAGCTTATGTGAGCATTATTCTCCCGTGTATCCGAAGTCAATTTACTATTATTTTCCAGGCAAAACAGTTAACTATCAAAATGGAAATGAAATGAGATGATATGTTGAATTATATTTGGTTGATTATATCTTAGTATGTGAATCTTAACATGTTATGTATTGATGATGTGAACGATTTAGGTTTAATCATTTCGTATAGTTGGAATGATGAAACAAGACAAAGGTTTGTTAGTTCTATGTTATAAGTATGATTTGCAAATTAAATTGACAGGTATATAATGTTTTGTTTTATGAACTTACTAAGCTTTACATAAGCTTACTCTATTTGATTTTTCTTCTTCGTAGATTGTTGGACTCATGCTATTGATTGGAATATCGTTGGAGATCATACTATCCGACAACTTTTCGATATCTATTCGTTTATTTTGGCCTGATTATAAGTGACATGTAATAGGGTTTTGGTATAAGTATATTTATAAGTATTTGGTTATGGTTTGAGCCTTTTGGTATATGAAGTAATGTATAAATGGTAAGTTTTAATAATTGTGTTGATGGTTGTAATGGTGTAAATCTATTTGGTGTTATTCATGCTATCTAGGAAAAGAAATGTGCATAGTTTTTGGTCATTTAGTGAACTTAGTTTCATGAATGTGAACATGATATTATGATGACTTATTGATGATCGAATAAGGTTGACATGTTGAGTTTGTTTGCTTTGGATAGTTGTTTATGTTTGAATTGTGGTGCCAATGAGGGCATATTGGTTAGGCTCATAGGCTGATTGTGAGTTGGTATAATTTGGCATGTTTTGGTATAGTTTAAATAGGTTTGAATATTGGTTAATGCATGACTTGGAACCTAAGAATTGGCATTTGATTTAGCTTGTGTTTGTAGCTGTTTTTAGGCACACAGGGCCTGTGACATGGTCTACCACACGGTCGTGTGCCCCACACGGTTGCATGACATGACCATGTGGCCTCTATAATTTTTGGTGCAAGATTTTCCACACGGTTTCAAAGAGTTACACAGCCTGGCGACATGACTATGTAACCTTGAGTAACACAGGCAAAAATTATTACATGGTTTGGCCACACGACCATGTTTAGGTGCCACAAAGGTTGAGCTCTAACACACGGCCTGGCCACACGGCTGTGTGACCCCTATTTACACATTTTACTCAAAATTTTGTAGAAGTTTCAAATTAACCCATAATTGATCTTGGTTTGTTTTAAATGTTCCATAAGCTTGAATTAGGTCCCAAATTGATTGATTATAATGGAAATGATTGTTAATGAATTATAGCTCGGGTCGGGCAACCAAACCGGGTATAGGGTGTTACATTTTATTTTATTTGTAATTTATTTAAGCTCACTTAGTCAGAATTCTTCCTGTTTTGATGTGAAGACGATTGCGAGCGAGGATTGCTTCAAAATCGTGCTTCAATTAGTTATCAATGAACAATTTTTTTATTTATGTTTTATTCTTTTATTTATATTCTATTTCTCTGGCCAATTAACATGTGTATGAATATTAGAATAAATCTTGTGTTTATTTCATATCTGGAATCTTTCGATTATGGATCTGATTTATTAATTAAGTAATTACTTATCTAAAATTGAGATTTTATTCAATAGTGCTTAGTATATTAGGGAGTGACGGCCCTAATAGAATAACTAGACAGGTGAGGTCGATAGAGTATCTTGTCAAGTATAACTTGTGCCATGTGGTAAGATCGAGAGGATATTTGTATGCCTAGGAAGAGTCCAAAAGGGTGACTTAGGTGGTAACCCTTAGTGAAGATGAGGTTGAAAGGATATTCTTAGCTAAGGGTGATAAATAACTCAATCGAGGGTAATTAGAAACTTAATTGATAATTAGCAATTTAATCGAAAATAGGTCGAAAACTTGCATCATTGACACCAGGATTAGGAAATTCCATTAATTTATTTTAGATTAATTAATTTAATTATTTTATTTTAGGATAATTAATATAATTAGTTTAATTAATATTTCAATTTGGATTTGCACTACTAACTTGTAAATCGATTAGATTAGTAATTATTTTTTGTAATTAATTTAATAATAGATTTCTCCAATCTGCAATCCCTTAGGTACGATCCTCAGATAGTTATCGATGTTCCATTGTAACACAAATTTACATTACAATTTGACTAGTTCGCTTGCAGATATCGTACTTAATTTTACATATTTTATTTACACAATTTTTACTCTAAACGTTTGTACATTTGGAGGCGGTCATAACTGGATAACCTTAGTTGGTTTGTCTACTCCTAAATATCCATATTGTCTCGTATCTGAGTTGAGTTTGGTCGACCTTTCAGTTTGCGCTGCAAGTTAATATCCGATACCAACTCGAAAGGAGTGTACGAGGTAGACGGCCACATGCTTTCATCTGGGACAGGTGAGAATTTCAATTTCCAAACATTATATGTGCATTGTAGTTTGTAAACTTCGTTAACATAAGTAAGAATCTGTAATAGTTACAACATTGCTCAAATTAAAGGAATTTACAATAGTAAGAATCTAGCACAATGAAGGAAGCAACCATGACCGCCTCTAGACGTACCAACGTCCAAAGTAAGAATCCTGCATAAAATAAATGAAATAAATGGTATCCGCATGTATACGGGTCAGGTTGTAATATAGTTATAACGAAGTAGGTAAGTACTCTGAGGATCGTACCCAAGCGAGGCTATCACTAAATTAATTCTACCCTAAGCACAAATAGATCTACTTCGTAATTTAAATGAATTATAGTACAATGAAACATAAAATAAAATATTTTTAAATTTTTATAAATAAAAATAGAAATAGCAAAAACTTAAACATAAATAACTTCGTAAAACCTAATTTATAGACTTTTATCAATTATAGGCATGGGTGATTAGCTTGCTTTGGTGGTATTTTAGGTTTCTACTCAATCAACTAGTCATTACCCTAGCAGGATCTCTCGATCTTCCACTAAACTAATGAGTAGGCAAGAACTACTTATCTCTCGACCTCACAATCCAAACCGGTTTGGAGCTAAGGTGTTTATAGATAGGCCATACCAATCTTGGGTTAATTCCCACCTAAATGACTTCCTAGGGTCGTCAAGCCTAGGCTTTAAGTTCTTTCTCTCCCAAATAGCTGATAAGTTAAGAAAACCCTACATAAGAATCAATTAATCACACCTCCACTAGCTAATCCCCCATAAGAGGATTAGTTCCTCATGGATCTCATGAGCACAATAAACTTGAATATAAAGATGAATATAAATAACAAATCAGGAGTAGAGTTTAGAGAATCCTATTTTCTATTTTCAAGATGAAGCATAGAAAATCCACCATAGTTTGATCACATTTACAAATCACGTTCTCCGAAGAACAAAAAGAAAAAAACTTAAACTAAAATTACAAACTAAAATTATAGATAAAAACTTAAAGTCTGAAAAAATTATCATGCAACAAGAGTTTTGAAGCCTATTTATAGAGTTAGGGTTGTCGTCGTCCTCAACCCTAGGTTAGCTGTCTTTCTCGTGTTTTAATTTCCATTGTGTAGACCTAAATGCCCCTGGCTTGTAAGCGCTTCCGGTACAAGACTGATGTCGCGACACCCTAGTCCTTGTGTTGCAACATTGAAGGCAATATATATGGTTGAAGGGTAGTACCAGGGGTGTGTCGCGACATCCCTTGGCTATGTTGCGACACTCAAGGAAGTATAACAATTCTGGCATTCTGCTCTCTATGTTGCGACATCTAACTGCCTGTGTTAGAACGCAGCGACTAGCTTTGAGCTCTATGCCTTTAAATGGTCTCTTATACACTTACTAAATACGTTAGCTCGCCTTTAGGCCTCAATCGGTCCTTAAGGTCAACAAAAGACTCAAAATGCACTTTTTATTGAATTTAAACTAAACTAAGAAAACATAAATAAAACATACTAAAATTTCTCGTATTCAAGCTCTTCAAATACGAAAACTAGTTTAATCTGCTATACCAAATTACAGAAGGTCAAACTCCTTACACTGAAGTCATTGCTTATCCTCAAGCAAAGAAAACAAAAATAGCAAATTAAAAGATGACCTTTAAGCAAGTATAACACAACTGTTGGCTTTTGTAATACCCCTAACCCATATTCATCTTCAAAATAGTGTTACAGAGCATTACCATAAAAGCATAACTGAAATCATTCATTCCTAACATTTCATAATCATTTTGAAATCCAACCAAACACATGCATAATGTCCCTAATTTAAGCCCTTGAGGCCTAAGAAACACTTTAGAAACAATTCGGGACTAAATTGGAAACATTTAAAACTTTATGAAAAAAGATGGAAAAATTCACACTGCATGGCCGTGTGGCCAGGTTGTGATTCACATGGCTAAGACACACACCTGTGTCTCAGGCCGTGTGGACTTTCGAAGTAGGGACACACGGCCGTGTCCCAGCCCGTGTCCATGCCTGTGTAACTCTCTGACTTGGGTCACACGGCCAATCCACATGCTCGTGTGCTAGGTCATGCAACTCTCGAAATGCAACCTTTAAAAACCTACAGGGGACACACAGTCGTGTCGCATGTCCGTGTGTCACACATGATTGAGACACACTCCCGTGTCTTAGGCTGTATGGACAAGAAATAGGTCATTTTGAAGCCATTTCTCTCACCCAAAACATGTTCACACATACAAGTCATTTGCACCAATTTCAAGCATTCAAAAATGTACCTAAAACATGCATAATAAAGCTAGATCAATATGGTATCTAACCATACAACCAATATGCCTAATAGGCACCTCAAAAGCAAGCACTCAACTTAACAACACATATGTATAATTGATCACATTGCTACCATTTTAAAACATATCATATATAGCTTATACCATGTCATTAGAACTTATCATTTGAATCATTGTTTTCATCCATCCCAAATACACATATATCTAACTTATATATATTTGACCATATTTCATCCATATATATCAAGCTTTATTCCATACCATATTATACCATAATTGACCACAAACTAAATTCACATTCAAACATACCAAATAGGTCATAATTCAACCAATTATACTTGACTAAATTTCATATCAAATCATGTCCTAAATTATCATTTTGCAATCATGCCAACACTTAGCATTTTGACCATAAAAACCATGCATCAATTTGATCCTATAAATATTAAACATTAAAGATCAAAGTGCCAAAAGCACACTAAACATCAGGGCATCAAAATAACATAAATTTCACAAATTCAAAGCAATATTACATGCCAATATTATCAACTAAACATTAGACATAGTCCATGTAACACCTCTAACCCGTATCCGTCGCTGAATCAGGGTTACAAGGCATTACCTAACAATTCACAGCTTAAGAGAGTCATTAATTACTATTCATGTTTAAGGTAATATAAACTCAATTATACGAATCATGTGTACATCTCCTTTATAACGTTCAAATAATCAAATTATAACATATATATTTACATAACAAATTCCATGAACAAACATTAAGGCATTCCAACACATATATCGAATACATGTGTAACGCCCCAAAAATCTCAAAACCTAAAAATCCTAAAATCCCGAACTTTCTTTGTTTTCTATTTTGATAAAAAACATGTTTAATATTCCTAGCTAAGTGATAATTTTAGTAGGTCTTAGTTAAGATATGAGTTGAATTAAAGGGTAGAAGAAATTATAATTTAATTATTAAAAGAATCAGGGATGTCAAGTAGTTAGGCTTTTAAATAAAGTTAGGGGAAAATAGCATAAAAAAGGCCTAGTGGTGGAATGGCTAAGTGATGCCACATAGGGTGTAGGGAGGTGGTTTTAATAGCTAGCAAGGAGGTCCAAGGTTCGAATCCTAGCTTAGTGTTTTTAGAAGTTTAATCTTGGCCTTCTAGAAGGATGGTAGTGGCGTTAAAGTGGACTCCAAGGGAAGTGTTTAGGAGAGAAAATTAAGGAAGGGATTAAGAGGTTATCATGGAGAAAAACGAGGAGATGAAAGGGGGAAGTGATGGAGCTAAATAGGGAGTTAGGTATAGGAAAAATTCAACTATAAGGCTTATAAATAGGTGCAGAATGCTAGGGTATGAAGCTAATGTCGAATTTCCTCCACCTTGTTACCAGAAACTCTTTTCTCTAAAAGCTGAAAACTCTCTACCTTCTTTTCTTTTTTCTTCTTCCTTGTGCCGAAATCTATTTCTTCTCTACCTCATTGCTGACTTTTCTTTCTTTTCCCTAGAGTTGAGTAACCCTCTTCTACCATACAAAATCATAAAGGGTTGAACCTCTTTGGCCGAATACCCTTGGTGCAATCACTACTCCTTCTACGTCGGTCAAATCTGGTGTAAGTGTTGTTCTTCCAATTGGTTTCTTTGGTAAGTATCATATATTGTCCCTCACTCTTTCTAATCAACTGTGGTAGGGAATTAGTATCGCATCTTAAATCTTAGCTCATTGCCGAATTGCTCCTTAGGTATTGCGATTTTGGTAAGTGTTCCTCTTCTATTAACTAAGGTTGGCCGAATAGCCATAGGCAAGGTAAGGGACTTGTGTTGGATACAAGTCATCTACTATTTGGGTTTTAATAGTTAAGATTGGTACAGATCTAAGGATACGTGATCAAGAGTGGTTAAGGATTGGGCTCAAGGTTTGGGCTAAGGAGATCGTATCATGCTTGCTTACTAGGTGTGTACATACACTGCACACATACTATGAATCGACAAAAGCTGAAATGCCGAAATGCCGAAAAGCTGAAAGTATGGCTACGATAGTCTTGCGAGTGCACGAATACTCGTAAGGGGGAGACCAATAGGTTGGCTGAGGCCCATGGGTGATTCCATGGACTTGGGTTGTGAATAGGCCAAGTGGGTCGGAATGGACTAAATGGGCCCGATGGGCTATTGGGCCCATAATAGGCAAAATTTTGTTAAGCGATGCTATGTGATAGGAAATTTGTATGTGAGCATGAATATAATGTGATTTGGGTCGGATGGGCCATATAAATGAGATTGGGCCGAATGGGCCATATGAACATGAATTGGGCCTGATGGGCCATATGAACGTGAATTGGGTCTGATGGGCCATACGTATGAGATTGGGCTAAGAGGGCCATATACATGTATGTAGGGGTTTTGGGCCTTGTATATGATAACCACATAAAACTTAATTAATATATTGCGACCATGGACAAGTCATAGAGTTAAGGTGTGGCAACGGGTATATGCATGTCTAGGATTAGATCTAGGGAGAGCTTGGTACTTAAGCAGTCTTAATGACTCACCTCCTCTTCTCTGAAATCCTACCTGGTGCATAGTGTTTGTTCATCTTAGCTCACGGGATTTGTTAACGAGCCAAGGTAAGTAAAAACCTATAATAAAAGAAAATTACCGAAATGCCCCTAAGGGAAAAAATGACTAAAATACCCCCAAGTGTTGTGTGTAAGATTTATGATTGCTACATGCATTCATATGTATTCATGTGATATCCTGTTTAGGTTTATATGGGTTGGGAATTATGGAACAGAGGGAGTATATGAGGGTCGCATGGTTGCTCAACAACCGTGGATCCACCGACGGCTTTTAAGCCCAATATGTGATTGGCAGCTTGTTGCAACTTGGGTAGTTCCGCAACCGGGCTACCATTGATGTGTATCGGTTGGGTGGGTCAATATTTATATCCCCATAGGTTGTGAAAAGGGGGACGGAGCAGAAGTGTATCGGTTGGATTATTGGGGCGGGTTACACTGCGTTGCATTGCATGTTTGATGTATGATGACTTTTGAATGCTTGCTTTCGTCGAGGGTTGTACACACTGAGTTTGCGAAAACTCACCCCCTCTTTTATTTTATTTTCAGGTGATGCTCAGTAGAAGGTTTGATTTTTGGAGGGACTCTGGGTGGCCAGCTAGCAGGATAATTTGGACTTGTTTTTCTTTTTAAAGCTTATCAATTTCTATGTTATTAAGTACTTTTCAAATCAGATTGTAATAGGGCTTCCATTTTATTATTATTTGGATTATTATTTTTTTATGTGATGTAATTATAAAAAGTTGAACACAGTTTCTTAAACTATAGTATGACTTTTCTACGTATCCGATACTACATTTTAAAATGACATGTTTTCATAAAATCATATATTTTAAACAAGTGATTGAAAGGATTTTTTTTAAGGATAGTTAAGGTTTCTTTTATTTTAAGAAGGGTTTTCAATGAAAACACGATTTTCGCTAAAACACTTCAATGTGATGCGTCAGATTCAACCATAACATCTAGGCTGAGTTTGGGGTGTTACAACATGCCAATATATCTATTTAATTTGACAAATATCAAACATATCATTTTCTTAATTTTGCATTTGTGCATGTTAAAAATCAAACAAACTATTACATTAATTATTGTCCAAACACATATGCAACTTTAATATCATTACCATATAGCCGAGCATAACTTTAATGCGACATATAAAATACGCATTATAGCATATCATTATGAACCATTAAATGAGAAAAATATACAAACCATATTACACCCCATTCGCATACTAAAAATCATACATAAATAGAACTCACATAACCAAGTACACATGATTATACCATTAGCATGTACACTTATTTTTATTATGACTATCCGAATATAAACATTAACTTAACATTTTTAAACTATCCAAATGGTCATAATTTCAATCATCAAATATATATATACACAATAATCATACCATTCCATTACGTTAAATATACCCTAAACACACTTCTAAAATAGTTTAGTAACATGGCCGAATATACAATATGCTTATCATTACTCCTTTGCTGAATCATATAACAACATCACAAACATATATATATATATACACACTTTATATTAAGCTTATTAACTTGAACCATTCATAATACAAATCATACATTTCTAATATGCCAATATTAAACCACAATCAAATATATATATATATATATATACATATCCATCAACTATGTTTACCTCGCTTAAGCTAATTCATAAAATTCAACTAAAGCAAAACATATCAATTTGACAAGCTTACCATAATGAATAATCATAAACCATACATATCAGTACTTTAAACCGTAAGCATATACCAAGCTCACCACATACATATATATGAAAATGCCGAATCATCAATCAAATATATTCCTTATCTAAATTCAATATTTAGCCAAATATACTCGTCAACCAAATTAAACCATTACTATTAAATACAAGACATAACTGAATCATTTTAACCAAAAGCAACATAACAAGCATAATTCATACTTATGTATATACCATGACCGATTCAATCAAACCACATCCAAATTCACCAACCATTATCAATACATATAACACATATAAACTTGACTAAAGTTTCATATACTCTCATAGCATATTAGCCATTTTCGCATGGCTTGATATATACACAACTTTAAACTTAACCAAATATAACCTAGCTTATACATGCCATAGGTTCAAGTTTAAACTTCTAATGTACCAAAATAGTCGATAGTGTGATAGACTTTGCTGAAGATCCCCGAGCTCGTAAACTAATCTCCAAAATCTATAAATCAGAGGCAAACATAAACACACACAGAGTAAACTATCATAGCTTAGTAAGTCATAAGCAAATAAACAACTTAATGACATAATTAACTCATTTATACCAAACCAAATTATACTATCATAATCACATTTAATCTCAAGCTTACAATTTCATGTATAACATATACTTTCACATCTAAACTTATTCGTGGCCGAATGTACATATATATATTAACAAAGTATCATTCAATTTCAAAGCCAAAATATCATTATATAACCAAGTACATTTACACTCATATACATATACTCATGAATCAAAATATAACATCACATACATATTCATAGCATATGGCCGAATATACTACACAAATGCACATATGTTTACATTAGTAACTTGTATAATTTGCATCACATATCAAACAACCAACTTACCTTATTTCAAATAGGTAATAAGCTAACTCATACCTGATCATTTTTTCTCGTTTTACACATTTGATCACAACTTATCATTGCTCGTTGAACCGTTCGGCATGGAATAGGATAATCAGATAATCACACATATCGTACAATGCCAACATCCCAGACGTGGTCTTATATGTAATCACATATATCAGGATCACATATCGATGCCAACATATTAAACGTGGTCTTACTCTCACACATATATCAGAATCACATATCAATGCCAACGTATTAAATTAGTCTTACTCGCACACATATATCGATGCCATGGTCTAACTCACACATCACATGTCAAAATCCTATGTCATGACATATTTATCCTATCTATTCCTAAGGCTCATACGGGGTTTTCGAATGTCATATCTCAGTCAAATCAAACTCGTACACAAAGCTTTCAAGCTTATACATATTCGGCTTCCACATATATATTATCACATTATTCATTTTAGCATATATAGTTCATATTTAATCAAATAAATAACATCTATTTGCTTATAAACTTACCTCGGACAACAGTAATCAAAACGGAACGACTAATCGAGAACTTTGGTTTTCCCCTGATCCAAATCTGATTTCTTTGGTACTTGATCTTGATTAAGCCTAACAATGGCCGAACCTATGGAAACCTTATTCTTTTTCTTTTCTTTAATATTCGGCAAGAACAAGACAATATGAATGCTTATTTTAATTTTTATGTTTTATTATAACATATATTATTTCATAAATTACCATATTAACCTTTAAACATAAATATAAAACCATTATAACAATATGTCATTACCGTCCATTAAATGTTATCATGGGCATATTGCATCTTAAACACATCAAATTACAAAGACAATCACAATTCAATCCTTACATATTAAACCATCAAATTTTCATTTTACGCGATTAAGCCCTTTTATTAAATCGACAGTCAAACGACAAAATTAAAGCACAAAAATTTCACAGATATAAATTCACACATAATAAACACAGAAAATAATTTTTAAATATTTTTCTGACTTGAATACGTGGTATTGAAACCACCGTTCTGAATAGGGTCTAAATCGGGCTGTTACAGTCCTCCTATACATGCCATTATAACCATGACCAAAGCATTAAGATCTACAGATAAAATTGATGAATAGTGTGATGGATCTCTGACTAGCTTCCAACCAGATTGAGCTTTCGATATTCTGTAATGTAAAGGAAAAATAACTACGTAAGCAATGAATACTTAGTAAGCTCGTATAAACTTTAACCATAGCATTCCATTTCAATAATAAACTTTCGAATAAACATAAACTTTAGACTAAATTGTTGAATAGTTTAATTTAGAAATGGAAAATGACTAAATTGTGGAATTAATTGTTGATTTTGAGCAATAGGGACTGAATTGTAAAAATTTTAAAGTTAAGGGGTTGAATTGGAAAAGAGAAAGCTAAATGTGGTCTTGATAGAAATTAGTATTAAAATATGAAGTTAAATGTAATGATTAAAATTAGTCTCGATTTAGGGACTAAATTGAAGAATAAGCAAAATATAGTGAGAAAATTGAAATTTAATGTGAAATTGAAATATGTAATATTAATGTGATTTAATTGTTTTATTCCATAGCTAACGTCGTACCAAAATCCTCGAGTAAAAAAGGGAAGGACAAAATCGACGTCGAATAGCTCGAAATTCACGGTTTGTGTTTCTATAATCCGAATTAAATAGTAGATTATTGCATTTATAATTGTTTGCATATGTTAAGCATTTGAGGTGAGTGCTTTGGTACTTTGGGATTGAATTAAATTCATAATTGAAATGAAATGGATTGATTTTGTATATTATGAAATATAGAAAAATGTGATTATTATCAAATTGAATATATGCTTATATATAATGATATACATTCATGAAATTGAGAAATTGGTTGTATTGAAAAGTGAAATGAATCTCTATTAACTGTATCGGCCTGAGTTGGATATAGATGGCATGCCATAGGATAGGAAGAGTTTAGGGATTACTTCGACCTTGGGTCGATGCGGCAATGGGTGCCAATTTGCTTCAGTTTAATCGATGAGACACTGGGTGTCAATTTATATAGAGCTAGGTGTAGTTATTACTTCGGATTTATCTGATGGGGCACTAGGTGCCAAACTGGTGTGTTGGTTGGATCCGAGTTCGTGTCGTGTTAATATGGAAAGTAAAATAATAATTTATGTGATTGATATTGAAATGGAAAAGATGAGAAATGAATATGAGATGGGAAATATTGAAATGGAAAATATGAGAAATGATTATGAGATGAGAAATGAAATATGAAATGATGAATTGAGATGTGAAGCTTGAATGAATTCAAGTATCGATCAAAGATATAAATCATGCCATTGCATGAGATGATGTATTCAAATGTTAAATGAAATGCCATTAATATATACTTATATATTTGAACATGTGAAAATATTAGTAGATGTGAATAAGGAATGAGCAAAAATTATACTATTAAATTGAAACATATGAACATAGCTTACTTGTCGCATTTTAAATACTTATATCAAGTTTATGTTATTCGGATTATAGAAATACCACTGAGTTTTACTTAGTGTATGGGTTTGTTTTCTGTGCGTAGGCTAGGTACTATTCGATTTGTCGCAGACTTAGTATCAAATCACAAATCCTAAGCTCAAGTGTTGTGATATTTCATTTTGTAATGGCATGTACCTAGGGAGTCTTTTGTTGATATTGTTTATAAGGCCTGGTTATCTTAGTTACTAGTGAAATGATGCTTAAATATGTATATGGTTGTGGTTGAGGCTATGTTGGTATGTTATCCTAGTTTATATTTGGTATATGTTAGATTAAAGTAAAGTTTAGTAGCTTAAATAGCTAAATGATAGTCCAATTATGGTAAATGTGATATGAATGAAAGTCTTGAATGTTTGATGTGTTGTTGATGTATTTGAACATATAAAATGTGGTACCAATGAGGGTACTTTTAGGTGCACACAGCCTGGCTACAGTTGTGTAACACCCCTAACCCATATCTGTTGTCAGAATAAGGTTATGAGGCGTTACCGATCAAATACAGCATACAACATACATTTATCATACATGAAACCATTATCACAAAAAAATTAATCAAACATAATCATATTGTCCCTTATAAGGCTCTACAAGACCTTAAAACATGCTTGGAAAAGGTTCGGGACTAAACCGATAACATTTAAAAACTTAAGGAAACTTAGAAAATTTTCATACATACAAGGTCACACGCCCGTGTGAACAGGCCGTGTACCTCACACGGCCACCAAACACGCCCGTGTCACAGGTCGTGTGAAAATAGGGCATACATACTGACTTATACCACACAGCCAGAGACACGCCCGTGTGCCATGGCTGTAGGAAAACTGAAGGGTATACTGACTTGGGTCACACAGCCAACCACACATCCATGTGCCAGCCCGTGTGTCACACACGACCAGTAGACACGCCTATGTGTCTAAGCCATGTAACTCTCTGAGTTGTTTTAACTAGGATTCAGGGGTTACACGGTCGATTCACACGCCCGTGTGCTCAACCGTGTGGCACAAAAATAGGCTTTATTTAAGCCATTATTCCCACCTATCATTCATGTACCCAAAAGCATTCATTTGGCATCATTCTCACATACAATAAGCAACAAAAAATGACCATTTCATGCACATTTCATGCCATTTAAATCCATCCATTTCATTACTCAAATCCATAATCAAAATCATGCAAAAATTATTTGCCATAACCTTAACTTCTATATGCATTTTCTCACCATCTTATTAACTAAATCATGCCACAAAATATACCAATACATTATCTTAAAACTAAGCTACAACATGTCATTTTTCCACCATTATACATTATTGATAATTTGCTGATTGCTCAACCATATAACCATCACAACAATCATACCAAACATACCAAAACACAAGGAAATATATATACATCATATATCACTTATCAAACTTATGATTTAAGCCAACTTAAATGGCCAAATACACACCAACATTTACAAGCCAAATCTCATGGCTAATATCATAACTCAAAACATATTATCATATCACTAGCCTATACATGCCATATACCATATAAGCAAAGCTTCAAAAGTACCAACAAGATGATTGATAGCGTGATAACGTTTTCCCGACGATCCCTGAGTCCGAGCTAGCTTCAATAATCTATAAAACAGGGAAAGAGCACACAAAGTAAGCTTTAAAAGCTTAGTAAGCCATATACAAATAAAATTACCAAATGATTCAACACCATTTCCATCAAATAGGCAAACTATGAATAAGAACATATAAGTTTACAAACCTTCCCAAATGTATACATATTCAATATCATATGTGAATTCATCAAATATTTCCCTTTTCAGTACTCATATGAATCTCGTAAGTACCTGAGTCACTTAACTCATTCACACATTCTTTCTCAACTTGACTTTGCTCATTGAACCTTTTAGAATCGTTAAGGATACTCGGAAATCACAAATAGGTCATAGAATGCCATATCCCAGATATGGTCTTACATGTTATCACATATCAATGTCAATGTCCCAGACATGGTCTTACATGAAATCATATAACGATGCCAATATACCAGACATGGTCTTACACGTAACCACAATACAATGCCAATGTCCCAAACATGGTCTTACATGTAATCACATCTCGGCAATCCTAATGTCATGACATTCGGATCTTATACTATTCCTAGGGTTCGTACGGGACTTTTGGTTAACATTACTTTATCGATACTTGCTCGTATTTGGTTGTTCAGTATTCGTAGCAATTCAATGACAAATAAACATTTATAAATCAATTTAAAGACATTCATTTGCATATGAAATTACCTCGTAGTCGAAATAGATTATTCAATAACCTTTGATTTCTCCCGATCTAAATCCGATTTCTTTCTTTCAGGATCTATATGAATTCAAAATTGACTCATTTTTTCATTGATTCATTCAATTCAATCCAAAAACACATATTTAAGTGGAAACACAAAAATTTACACACTTTTTCATACACTTTTTAACTTAAATTCATGCGAATTCGGTTAAATTCTTGTCGAAAAATAATTAATTTTTATGAAATAATTAAAATGCACATAAAATATTAATTTTAGTTAATTTTATAATTATTTTTAATGAATTTTGGTTATTTTCGACAGATTTGCACAAAAAGCAAAAAATGGCTTGGCAAATACTGCTAAAAGCACAAAACCGAGAAACAATTTGAAGTACCGAGGTAAATTAATTTCCAGCCTAAGACGGTCCAAAATTATATGTAATTATTCGTAATATAATTAATTTTAATTTATATCCAATTTAATTTGGCTTAATAAATTATGATTAATTAATTATGAAAAAGTGGTCCGTGTAACACCCCAAACCCGACCTAGACGTTATGACCGAATCTGCGATGTCACATTGAAGTGTGTTGTGAAAAGCATTGTTTTGTTGAAAAATCCGTACTAAATTAAAACCCTCGTAGTGATCTTTTACAAAAATTTAGGGTATCTTGATCGTTGTTAAAAACTCAAGTGGGTTTAGCAAAAAGTTTAATCATTTTAGATTGTTATTGCACTTTAAAAACAATGTTTGCTTGCGGAAGCTTTTAAAGTATGTTGCAATGGCGTGGTGTTTTGAAAACATTTATTCTTATGAAAATCGCGACCTACTTCTAACAGATATGATCCAAGATAAATAAAACCCAAATCAATAGTAAAACTTTAAAAGGCCTTATTACATAGCAAATACCCCAAATTAAATGGCTTAAAGATTAAAAGTTTAAAATAAAAGCAAAGGTAGTTATGTGGCCTCCATCGAGTCCCTCGTAGCACCGATCCGCCTAAGGATTACCTACATGGAGAGCAGAAGGGTGAGTTTATGAAAAATCAATGTGTAATCCCTTTACAATAGTCAGTCAAATAATAGGCAAATACGGTTTGGGCCTAAGCCCGTTTTAGTGACAGTCCAATATCAGTTAGGGCCATAGCCCATTACAGTATCAGTATCAGTGTGGGCCTTAGCCCATTACAGTAGGAGCAACAGAAATGCAATCAAAAGTCCTACCCATCCATCCTCTACACTCCACTCCGTCCAACCCTACACTCCATGTGGGGATTAAATTGACCCACCCATCCCTACACTCTAGATTATAGCATCGGTTGCGCCACTAAACGGTATATGCAGCAGAGCTTCCAGTACAATACACTTCCTCCAAATATAGTAAACCCATCCCTATGCAGTATGTCATGTCATAATATCATACGTGTATGCAACATGTCATGCTCAATTACAGTCATACATATCATAGGGGTATATCAGTCATTTTAACTCATAGGGGTATAACAGTTATTTTATCAAATTAAGGTCTAGGTATACTTACCGACCAAACAGTAGGTCTACAGTCGTCTTGGGCGACCCGTGCAACCTTAACAATCAAACAGTGAAAATGGGCCCAAGCCCATAACACTGCCCATGTGGGCTCACATGCTTGTGTGGCCCACAAAGCCCAAAAATGGCCTTGGTCGTGTATGCTACACAGTCTGGCCCAATGACCTCCACACGTCCGTGTAGTTTACCTTGTGGGCCCTCGAGCCCGTGGGGCCCACATGGCCCATTTCGGCCCAACGCGACCAAAAATGGCCTAAGCCCATGAAATCGCTCATGGTGGCCTCTACGAACAAACGCCCACGGTTTATACGTTCGGACTACCACATGAGCGAGCGCATGCCTGTTTAATGTTATTAATCATACTTTTCTGGCTTTTTTCGATCTACGTTATAGCAATGTGATTACACACCTGTTTATGAGAATAGCGCAAATCTCCACGTACAACAACCTAGATTAAAACATGACCCAATGTCAGTGTTTTAATAGTTTAACACTTAATCCCCAATATGGTACATGTTACTTACCATGGTTAAGCAAGTACGATTTAATCCCTCATTAAACCAGTAATCACCAAATCCTTGGCACAACTTGCATTGTATCCTAATCTCGTTAACTATCATCATGAACGAAACTAACTAGAACCAAATGAACGACAACTTACCACCACGTAGAACTAAGAACGATTGATAGAAGAAATCGGCCTATACCTACACAAGAGCCAAAAGTACATAGGATAACAGAGGAAAAATGGGACGATTGTACCTTTATCAGGAAGCAGTAACTGAGGAAGATGTTGGCTGAGAGAAGCAAGAGTAAAACATGAGCGCTTACATATTCGTCAGAAAGGAGAAGGGAACCGAAAGACAGAAATGAGAGGTAGAGTAGATGTATTCGGTTTAAACAATGCGAGAGAGAACACTTGAAAAAAGCCAAAAGAATAGAGATGAGGAGAGAAAGGGATATTCAACCACTGCTCAAAAGAAGATGAAAGAAATGGTATTCAGTTAAGGGTACGAGGATGAGCACGTTAGGGAGGATAAAAAAATCGAAAAGAATGCAGAAAGAGAAAAATACCCCAATGGCCAAGGTAGAATTTGGCTACCAAACAAGCACAAAACAAAAGAGAGAAAGGAAGCAAAAGGGGAGTAGCTACCGAAAAAGAAAGCAAAACTAGACAATTTCGGCAATAAGTGCTTATGACCGAATTGGCACAAAGGGAATCCCACTTTCGACAAACTACTACCACTCCCCTACTCCTTGATCCACTCCTCAAATCTCTCCCCAAATCTCTCCTCTAGTCCCTCAACTGACCAATTCAAATCCCTTTCAAACTCCTCCTAAAATTCAGCCACACACTCCCCTCCTCCCTCAAACACTCCAACCGTCCAATAGCTTCAGAGTTCTACTGATACTCAACTTCCTACACAGCACAGTAACAAAATAAAACTCTCCTTGTGTAACATAGGACTTGAACTCAAGACCTTTAGCAGTAATGACACGCCACTTACCTTTTGACTAGCAGGCCCTTTCTGTCATGCTCTACTCATATTAATTTTAAAGTCTACCAACTAAAGGCAAGGGTTTATTTCCTAAATACAAAGTTTTTTTGCAAATGCCCAAGGCTGAACCCAAGACTTCTCAGGCTCTTCCCAGGACACCTAACCATTGAGACAAGCATGCATTTGAGCTACACAACATACATAAAATAAGTACCTATATTTTGGGGCGTTACAACTCTACCTCTCTAAAAGGAAATTTCAGCCTCAAAATTTACCTGGTCAAAACAGATGTGGGTATTATTGTCGCATCGCCTCTTCGGGTTCACATGTGGCTTCCTCAAAACTGTGATTACGCCATAGTACTATAACCTGTGGAATAGACTTCCTCCTCAGAACCTTCACACCACGTTCTAAAATTTGAACTGACTCTTCCTCAAAGGTTAGATTTGGCCTAACCTCAATCTCCTAAGTTGAGATGATATACGCAGCATCAGAGCGATATCACCTCAGCATAGAGACGTAGAACACATCATAAATCCGGTCCAACTCTAGAGGTAACTCAAGTTGATAGGCAACCGGTCCCATATGCTTCACTATATAGTAAGGCCCAATGAACCTAGTGCTTAACTTGCCATTTCGACCAAACTTTAGCACCTTCTTCCATGGCGAGACCTTGAGAAAAACTAAGTCCCCAACATAATACTTAATCTCCTTACGCTTCATATCTGTATATGACTTTTGTCTGTCAGATGCCACCTTTAGTCGATCCCGAATCAGTCTAACTTTATCCTCGGTATCAGAAATCAATTCAAGGCCCACAACACGTTGCTCGCCCAACTCAGTCTAACACGAAGGAGTACGACACCTACGACCATATAGTGTCTTATAAGGTGCCATTTGTATGCTAGACTGGTAGCTATTGTTATACGCAAACTCTGCTAACGGCAAATAGTCTTCCCAACTGCCTTGGAAGTCAATCACACAACTCCTTAACATGTCCTCTAGTATCTGAATCACCCTCTGTGACTAACCATCTGTCTAAGGATGGAATGCAGTATTGAAGTCCAACCTTGTACCCAAAGCCTCGTGTAACTTCTTCCAAAACTGAGACGTGAAGCGAGGATATCTATCAGACATTATGGAAACCGGTACCCCATGCAGTTTCACTATTTCAGACACATACAGCTCAACCAGCTTCTATAACGAGTAGTCAGTACGAATGGGTATGAAATGGGCAGACTTGGTCAATCGATCCACGATGACCCATACTGAATCTTTCTTAGAAGGTGTTAGGGGTAGCCCACTAACAAATTCCATAGTCACTCTCTTCCACTTCCACAACGGAATCTTAACTGGCTGAAGCAACCCTGAAGGTAACTGGTGTTCAGCCTTAGCCTGCTGACAAGTAAGGCATTTACCCACGAAGTCAGTAACTTCACGTTTAAGACCTAGCCACCAATATAACTCTGAACGTCTCGGTATATCTTATTCTCACCAGGATGCATAGCATAAGGACTGCTATGCGCCTCTTGCAATATAGACTGCCTCAAATCATCATCTTTCGGTACATAGACTCTCCCACAGAAACAAAATACCCCTTAGCTATTCAGTCCAAAATCTGAAGTTTCCCCACTCTCTAATTGTTAAAACCGAGGACGCAGTGAGTATTCTTCCAACTACCTACCCTTAATATGTTCAATCCATCTCAATTTAACTTGAAGTTCGGCCAATAGACTACCATTGTCAAACAAACTGAGACGAACAAACATTGCCCTCAAATCCATCATAGCCCTACGACTCAGTGCGTCGGCCACTACGTTAGCCTTACCAGGATGGTATTCAATCGAATAGTCATAATCCTTAAGAAGCTCAATCCATCTACGCTGCCTAAGGTTTAGCTCCTTATGAGTAAGGAGATACTTGAGGCTCTTGTGATCCGTGTAAATGATACACTTCTCACCGTACAGGTAATGCCTCCAAATTTTCAGTGCGAATACCACCACGGCCAATTCCAAGTCATGTGTCGGATAGTTCGCTTCATGCATCTTAAGCTGACGAGACGCATAAGCCACCACCTTACCTTCTTGCATCAACACATAACCCAAACCAACGTGTGATGCACCACTGTAGATAGTAAATTCTTTCCCAAACTCCAGTTGGATCAAGACAGAGGCCTCAGTCAGAACCTTCTTAAGCCTCTCAAAACTTTCTTGCTGCTTATTAGTCCAGTCAAACGGTACCCCTTTACGCAACAACTTAGTCAGAGGTGCAACAATCAATGAAAACCCTTACACAAAACGTCTATAATACCCTGTCAGATCCAAAAAACTTCAAATCTCAAATACCGACTTAGGCTGCTTCCACTCCAGAACAACTTCAATTTTTCGAGGATCAACTTAATCCCCTCAATAGATACCACATGGCCTAGAAATGTTACCTTACGCAACCAGAATTCACACTTGCTGAACTTAGCATACAATTGTTTCTCCCTCAAAATCTGCAAAACAACGAATACACTGGAATATCATCTATAAACACCACTATGAACTGATCCAGATAGGGCTGAAACACTCGGTTCATCAGATCTATAAAAGTCACTGGTGCATTGGTCAGTCTAAACGACATCACTAGGAACTCATAATGACCATAACGAGTCCTAAATGCTATCTTGTAAACATCAGTCTTCTTGACCCTCAGTTGATGGTACCCCAATCGAAGATCAATCTTAGGGAAGACCGAAGCTCCACGGAACTGGTCAAATAGATCGTCTATCCTCGGTAGAGGGTACTTATTCTTAATGGTCAATTTATTCAATTGTCGGTAATTGATGCACATACGCATGGTTCCATTATTCTTTTTCACAAATAAAATCGGTGCTCCCCACAGAGACACACTAGGTCGGATGAACGCTCTATCCAATAACTCTTAAATTTGAGCTTTAAGCTCTACAAGCTCCTTCGGTGCCATTCGATAAGGGGCGATAGACACCGGATTTGTACCAAGCAGGAGCTCTATCCCAAACTCAACTTCACGGTTAGGAGGTAACCCAGGCAGTTCATAGGGAAAAACATCAGGAAAATCCTTAACCGTTCTGATATCTTTAACAGAAGGAACCTTAGAATCAGAAACTCCAATGTAGGCTAAATACGCCTCACACCCTTTACGAACCAACTTCTTAGCTCTAAGCGTAGAAATCACATTTGATAAATAATTTCGACGTTCCTCGATTACCACTACCTCATCACCCTCCATAGTTTTCAATACCACTCGTTTAGCAGTACAATCCAAATTCACTCGATGTTTAACCAACCAGTCCATGCCCAGTATTAAATCGAATTCCCCAAAAGGAAGTTCCATTAAATCTACAAAAAAGATCATTCCTTGAACCTTCAAAGGTACATCCTTAAATAGTTTATTCACTCTCATTGACTACGCTAATAGACTCAACATAGTAACCTCACTCGTAGTGTTTTCAACCATTATACCCAAAGTTCCTGATATAGTGAATGCTATATAGGAATGTGTAGACCCAACATCAATCAATACAGTATAAGGTACATTATGGATAAAGAATGTACCCATAATAACATTTAGAGCGTCTCCGTCCTCTCGGTGACATGCAGCATAAACCAGTACCGGCTACCTCGCCTTAGTATGACCAACACCTCTAGCCGGTGCTCCGGGACCACAGCCCATACCATTTTCACCTCTAGCTTGACCACAGCCTTTTGGTGGCTGCTAAACACCTCTCGACAGCTGAGCAGTACCCATACTAGTAGCTTGTATCTGATCGGGCCTCCATGGACAATCTCTGATACAGTGCTCCACAGATTCGCATCTCAAACATGCCCCAATCTTTTTCCAACATTATCCTTGATGGCGTCTCCCACAAACCACACAGGGCTGCGGTCTAGTAGCAGTAACAGGGGCCCCAACTCTAACTAGCCCATCAACTCTGACCTTTTTCCTAGGCCTCAGAAATGAAATTGAGGGCTCTGAATCCCTCTTATTTCTACCCTTCTCTTTCTCACGGTTCTGGCGCTCAGCGCACTTCACATCCTCGGTAATATTTGCCTTTTCCACTAACAGAACAAAATCTCGCTCCCTCTGTCAAAGCTCGTAGATTATCTCTAAGGCTATCTTCGAAACGAACATAGCGCTCATATTCAGTTGCCACCATTCTACGCGTATAGCGGCTAAGTCGCAAAAATTTTGCCTCTTATTCAGCCACAGATTTATCCCCCTAAGTTAGATTCAGAAACTCCCTCCTCCGGAAATCCACATAACTAGCACCCACATACTTTCCTTGGAATGCAGTCTTGAAAACTTCCCAAGTCAATTGGTCGTGCTGAGTACCCTCTTTAATTGTAAGCCACATCGATAGGCTTTATCTCGTAGCAATGACACTACACCTTTTAATTTTTGCTCTAGGGTGCAGTCAAGGTCATCCATGATCCTCTCTGTGGCCTCAATCCAATATTCAGCCACATTAGGGGCAACTCCAGCGATACTCCTAAAAATCTCAGCCCCATTAGACCTGAGTTGTTCCTTCACCTACCCACGGCCCACAGTACCAGTATTAGGCCCAGTGACCTTTTCCAGAATTCGCAACATAGCTTGGGATAGTGCGTCATCCCTAGCTGCACAATCGTGTGACCTAGACTCAGTCATAGGTGAAGCCAGTGCCTCTCTAGCTTCATTGTTAGGCATATGACCCAATGCCGAAGACTCACCCCGAGAACCTCCACGACCTCCACCGCGACCTTTTGTACCACTTTCACGAGTACCTCTGGTGCTCATTATCGATTTGTGTATTATTTGAATTATAAATTTTATGTATCAATTTACAATTCCAGTGTTTATTACAGGATATTTTATGGAAAATATTATTGGTAATTCAGGGTTTTGTTTCCGCAAATCGCAATCTTACTACAGTTTCAGTTTACCCTAAATAAAATATTTTAGTACAGTTTACTACCTATAGTAGTCTCAGTATTATCAAGCAGTAGTTTCAGAGAACTTACACGATTGGCGCCGGAGACTCAGTGTACTACACATCCAGTAAAACATTTTCAAATATTTTAAATTATTTGAAACAGTTTTTTTTTTGAAATTTTAAGTTTTAAGGAAACCCATATCCACAGTCAAGTTCTGTAACCTGGCTCTGATACCACTAAATGTAACACCCCAAACCTAGCCTAGACGTTATGGCCGAATCTGCGATGTCACATTGAAGTGTGTTGTAAAAGGCATCGTTTTGTTGAAAAATCCGTACTAAATTAAAACCCTCATAGTGATCTTTTACAAAACTTTAGGGTATCTTGATCGTTGTTAAAAACTCAAGTGGGTTTAGCAAAAAGTTTAATCATTTTAGATTGTTATTGCACTCTAAAAATAATGTTTCCTTGCGGAAGCTTTTAAAGTGCTCATGTTTTACTCTTGTTTCGGCTACCAAACAAGCACAAAACAAAAGAGAGAAAGGAAGCAAAAGGGGAATAGCTACCGAAAAAGAGAGCAAAACTAGAAAATTTTGGCACTAAGGGCTTATGACCTAATTGGCACAAAGGGAATCCCACTTTCGACAAACTACTACCACTCCCCTACTCCTTGATCCACTCCTCAAATATCTCCCCAAATCTCTCCTCTAGTCCCTCAACCGACCAATTCAAATCCCTTTCAAACTCCTCCTAAAATTTGGCCACACTCCCCTCCCCCCTAAACACTCCAACCATCCAATAGCTTCAGAGTTCTACTGATACTCAACTTCTTACATGGCACAGCAACAAAATAAAACTCTCATTGTGTAACACAAGACTTGAACTCAAGACCTTTAGTAGTAATGACACGCCATTTACCCCTTGACTAGCAGGCCCTTTGTCATACTCTACTCACATTAATTTAAAAGTCTACCAATTAAAGGTAAGGGTTAATTTCCTAAAAACAAAGTTTTTTTGCAAATGCCCAATCTTGAACCCCAGACTTCTCAGGCTCTTCCCAGGACATTTAACCATTGAGACAAGCATGCATTTGAGCTACACAACATACAGAAAATAAATACCTATATTTTGGGGTGTTACAGTCCGATTGAACCGAACTGATTGAATCGAGTCGGCCAAGAAAAGGACAGCCAAAACCATCCAAGTGCTAACCCAATTCAGCTCATTAGCTAATTATTTAAGCTGCAAAGAAGACCTTGAAGACTTTTTCAAATTGCAATTTAGCCCCTCTACAATTGGTGGCTTTGAAGATTTGCCCTAAGCCATATTTAGCAAAGTTGAAGCCATCAACTTTGCCACATAGATGGCCAACCAAGGGGTGGCTCTTTGGCTGCTATTTTTAGCAAATTTTAGCTGCCACATTCAGTTATAAAAACCCACTTGGCTGATCATTCAAAGCATCCCTCATTCATTCACAATTCTCCTCTCCTCTCTCACTTTTCTCTCATTCAAAGTTCCTTGCTCTCTTGTCGATTTCTCTCCTTGAGAAAGGGTTCTTCTTCAGCCATTTTGGAGCAGCAATTGAGTGTTCATAGAAGCCTTGATCGGTGAGGACAACAAAGAAGGAAAAATGGAACAACCTAGTCAAGCCACGAAAAAATACCGAATTTAATTATTGTTCCCTATCTCTTTAATTTTTGTTGTTGTTATGATGAACATATCTATGAATATTTATGTTGTTGGAATGGTTAATTTAATTAGTTTAGCTTGAATTTAATTCGTGTTGGTTTGATTGCATTTCATCTGCTTAAATTATTAAAATTGTGTTTATGTTGTTATAAGCCTTGGTAAAATGCTTGATTAAGTAAAATCATGCCTAAGTTATTCTTGAATTATAATTTTTAGGTAACTAATGAATTAATTATTTAAACGGATTGAAATTGTAATTAATTGACACAATACTTAATCAGTGCATGTTTATTCTTCTAAAGTAGCTAAAGATTAAATTAGCAATGTATCTGGCGATACACTTGCCTTGCATAACTTGCAAGATTATTGTGATAAAACTGTTTCAAGGTAAGGATACCTTGTTACCTCACATAGTCTTTTATGTGCTTATTAGCTTTAATTAAACGTTTGAATTGACATAGGGATATGCAAGAGATTAGTTCAATTTAATGAGTATGTATGTGCAATAACATGTTTGCTTGTTAAAATCTGTTTAATCGTTTGAATTAACATAGGGATATGTTAAGAGATGAATGGATTTGTGTAGGTGAATATGTTCATAAGTTAGCAAATAACTGAGTTGCCGTGAATTTATTCGTAACAACATAAGCATGAGTTTAATAATTCTAAGTTAAAGAAATGTAATTAATCCAACACAATTATGTCATCTTGATTAAATCATATTTTGAAATCCTGCATTAGAACTTTTATTTTTATTTATTTTAAAATCTTATTTTTCTTAATCACCCTTTTTAAAATAAATTATTTTTCTTCACCAAAGTGTTTTAAATTACATTCATAAATAATTCTTTTCATAGTCCCTGTGGGTACGATAACTCGACATTTACTTGTCACTTTATTACTTGTTGCAATTGTGTACACTTGCACATTTCCATCGTTCCATTAAGTAAAATTACACTTTGGCCCTAAACTTTTACATTTCTTACAATTTAGTCCTTATTTCATAAAAACAGAAATTACATAATTTTTTCTGATTTGATCCTAGCTGAATTCTTCATAGACTCCTAGTAGCCCATTATTTTCATTTATTTCACAATTCAACCCCTAAATTTACACATTTCTCAATTTAATCCCTAATATGCATTTTTACCAAAAATCACTTTACAAAACACGATAATCTATCATTTATCTTTCATTTTTCATCATCATCTATCCCAAAGCTCAAGCATTCATCAATGGCATTTTAAAAAATCACCAACAAACTCAAAAATTAGGGCATGGGCTAGCTAAAATACAAAGCAACGATCTCAAAAACGTAAAAATCATCAAAAACTAAGCTCAAAACACTTATCAATTAAGCTCCCAATTGACCGAACCCTAAAATGAACTAAATGTTTTCTTCTTCCACCATATTCGGCCAAAGAAAGATGGAATGAAACTTCATTTTGGTTTTGTTTTAATTAATATACATTATTTTATTTAATTACAAAATTAACCTTAGTTAAAAACCATTAAAAACATCCATTTAATGCCCATTTATGTCAAATTTCACTTTCAATGGTCTAATATCACCATAAGGACCTTTCATTAATCAACCATAGCAATTAAACACATTTAACATATAGAATGCCACTTTTGCATTTTACGCGATTTAGTCCTTTTTCTCAAATTGTGTAACATCCCGAAATAGGGCCTAAACAAAATAGTGGTTCTGAAACCACGAATTTGAGGTCAAAAAAATTATCCTGATTATGTTTTAAGGTTTATTCATTGATTGAATAATTGTGTGAAAATTTCGTGAAGAAATTTTATGTATAAGTGCATAATTTGATAATTAGGACTAAATTGTAAAATTAGCAAAATGTGTGTTATAGATAATAAAGGGGATTTAATTGAAATGGGTTCTTAAATTGGAGGTCCTTATTTAGTAATTATACCATTATATTTAAGTTTGGACAACAATGGGCAAGAATAGGACAAATTTGAAAGAAAAGCCTTTAAAGGCATTTTGGTCATTTAGTAATTAAAAGAATTAAAAAGGGAAAATAAAGCCAAAATTGGTTCATCTTCTTCATGGAGGCCGAATATAGCATGGGGGAATCCATGGTTAGGGTTTCCAAGCTTTCCAAGCTCAATAATCCTGGAAAGTGAGATTTGGACCTAGAACGGGAGAAAAATCAAAAATCGAGAAAGTTGGTAAAATGGTCGTTTTGGTATCGAGGTAAGTTCATATGTTTAATAAGCATTTAATTATGCATATTTGAATGATAAATTGAAAATTGGCTAGAAATACTTTAGTATTGAGTTTCAGATATAATGATTAATGTTCGATAATAATTCGATATTGGAAAGAGAACTTGTGTAATTTATATGTAAGACCATATTTTGTATTATGACTTTGTATGATAACAAGAAAGTATTGACTAGCATAGTTTGATGGGAACAAGTTAAGTTGATGATATGATGAGATTGAGAATGTAAGTATGTAAGTTGAGCAAGTATGTTTCAGCTATGACTTGACAAGGCATTGATATCTCAAAGTCCATGGTTGTACCATGGCAATTAAGGAAGAATTGACGGAAAAGTCCATGTTCATAACATGGCATTTAAGGAGGAATTGACGATTAAGTATACCGTGTAAGACCATGTCTAGACATGACATTGGTAAGGCAAGGATCCCGTGTAAGACCATGTCAAGACATGGCATCGGCATTGATTAAGGACTCCATGTAAGACCACATCAAGATGTGGCATTGGCACTAAGATAAGTATACCATGTAAGACCATGTTTGGAACATTGCATTTGGTAAGACAAGGATATCATGTAAGACCATGCCAAGGCATGGCATTGATAAGTTCTATAAGGCAAGAAAATCATGTAAGACCATGTCAAGACATGGCATTAATGAGTTACTATAAGGCAAAGGTCCCATGTAAGACCATGCCAAGGCATGGCATTGGTGAGTTCATAAGGCAAGGATACCAAGTAAGACAATGTCAAGACATGGCAATGGTAAGTTCAAAAAGGAAAAGGTTTCTGAGTAATCCAAAGAGTAAGTCAAAGAAACGAGAAGGTGAGAACATGAAGAATGAGTACAGGTATGCGTTTAAGGCTTATTTAATATTGAGATTGTAAGTAATTGAGATTATCAAGTATTAAGTAAGTGATGAGTTTTTAGTTATGCTTTTGACACTTTATGACATGATTGGCAATATGCCTATATTATGAAAGAGTACTCATGTGTTAAGTGAGATGTTGCAGGTATGTAAGCAAGCTATTAAGTGAGGTGTTTTCTGTATTCTGAGCCTTTGGTAAGGTTACCTATGAGTAAGATGGGAAAGTAAGAACTAAACATTATTTAAGCAAATTATGACAGCATAGTAGTAAGCTAAATTGATTGCTAATGCTTATTATTTTACATGTGAACATACTAAGATTTATAAGCTTACTTCTTTCACATTCCCGTGTTTCAGAGTACTTAAAAGCAAGCTCGGGTTGGAGGTCGTCGGAGATCACTTCACACTATTGACTATCAAGTTACCAAATGAGTATCTTCGTTTACAAAAGTTTTAGTTTATGGCATGTATAGGGACTTAGCCATTTTGTGTGTATGTCCTTATGATATGGCTAAAGAATGGTATGTAAATATTTGATAATGATTAGCTATTGAAATGGCTAATGAAGAAATGTTTCGGTGTTATGTATGCCTAAATGGTAGTTAATACAAAGAAATCATGAAAAAGTGAAATTAGCATTAAAACAGTATTGAATAGCAGCAGTGACGTGATCTTGAAAATCACCAAGAATAGTAAAAATGAAATTAGGTGATGAATGAGATATAGAATTAAAGCTTATTGAGTCCATTTTCATATGAAAGAAACAGAGTAAGCAAAAGAAGTGTATATTAAGAGATATTTGAATTTTAGTGAGACAGGTTCGGAGCAATTTCTGAATCCCCTATTCTGACTTTATAAATTCACTAAAAATTGTAAAAAAAGAATTAGGAGTTATAGTTTACATTTCTAGATTCCTTGGTGAACCTAATTTCAAGGTAAACAAACGGCATGGTTATTTGAATTTTGTATAGGGAGAAAATTGATTCGTAGTGTGGAGAGGTCAGAGTAGTCAAATAGTGCAACAGGGGAAACTTTAACTGATAAGCTATACTAATTGGCTGGACCAAAAATTCTGGAAAAAGAATTAGTAAGAAGATATATGAGTCTAGTTTCATGGAAAATTCACGAATTTGAATTTTGAGTTTTGTGACTCGAGTTATGATCTATTTAGTGACTATGACGCAGGTGAGCAGTTTTATAAGGAATAATGAAATAACTTGTTTTGATTTGTCTAAGTATTCGAAAAATTTTTAATGTTCCCGGTTTGGTCCCGAACCATTTTAATTGCATGTTTTAGGGTCACAAGGGCCCTTTTTAGGGACATATTGAATGAATGTAAATAAATTAATTTTAAAAGCAAATTTTATGCCCTGAATTATTAAGTTAAGTCAGGAAAAGCCTCGTGCTCGAATCTGACGACGGTCTCAGGTAAGAGGTGTTACATTTATTAGTATCAGAGCAAAATTTTAGTCGGTTCTTGGAATATTCAGTTTGAGTAAGAGCCTAACGATACATGCCATATTGAACTATGATAGTGTGACAACTCTTGACCCAGATATAAAATGTTTTGTCAGATAGATGCGCACTCCAACCGAGCTAAGTTTGATAATACAGACAGTATGTTTATGATGAGTTAAGGCTCATAAAATGTAAGAATAATGGTTCATGATGTTTATGTGATAATGAATAAATTGTGAAAAAGAATTGTTCGGGAAATATGAAAGATGAGATAAGATGAAAGGAAAGTTTATATTAAGATAAGTGTTCATGTTAAATTGGCATTTGTATGATGCTATATGTATAACTAGAGAAGTTAAGTGAATGCTATGAGTAATTTTACTCGAGATTTATGAATGCATGTATAAGTGCACTAATTTGCATAAGATGATCATGAAGTCATTGTATTATGAACGTGCATGTTAAGTTGCTTGAAGCAAATTGTATAATTGTGATAATATTTTAATATGATGAGTGTCAAGTTATATGCATGAGTATGTAAGAGGTAATTCAGAGGTGTTACAACCTCACCCCCTTATCAGCAAGGTAATTCAGAATGAGATTTCATGAAATTCAGATTGAATAGGCTAAAGTGGAAAACTAAAGAGTTTAGTGACAGATTTATTGACGATGTAATCAGAGTCGAGAATGATTTAGCAAAAAAACACAGTTGCAGAAAGGATGCCAGGTTAATAATGAAATCATCCGGATAACTGAAATGTCATAGCAAAAGAAAGGTCAGGCTCAACTAATGCACTCATTCAAGTATGATGTGTAATGTTATAGCAAAAGAAATGTCAGGCTCAACTAATGCACTCATTCAAGTATGATGTGTAAGGTATATGATTGCTAGATTTTCTTCCGAATAAATTCCAACTGTGAATGGGATAATGTGAATTCAGTAATGACAGAATTAGACAGAGGAATAATAATTGAGCCATATTAATAGTTGAATGTAGAGTTTATAGTTGAGAAATTATAGAAAATTCTTTTCCGACTATTATATGTGTACATTTACTTTTAGATATATATATAAATATATGCAAGATCATAGATGCAATTCATGCAGTATGAGAATGTTAGTTAAATTTACAGACAGATGAAAGCATTATAGTTTGTTTGAGCTGTGATTGATATTGTTTTATCTATTCTAGTTTTCTACTTCAGCGTGCAGATGGAAGGTTGACAGTAAGATCTGTATGATGTTAGTGATCTGTATTGTTAACTATTGCTTAATAAAAGTAAAGGAAAATTTTATGGCTTCTATCATAGTTGTTCCCAGTGCTTGTGAGTATTATCCTTTCCTTTTGGAAATTTTTTGAGATGCTATTGAAACCTTAACTGTTCTACATGAGATGTGGTTACCAGGAATTTTGTGTAGCTCTATGTTCTAAGATTTTATTATCTCGATTTTATTAATAAATTACTGTTTAAAGTATCAGCCATGAGACATTAGCTGAAAATGCTTTACTGATGAAAATGGTTTCTTCTTATTATGAGTATGTTTATGATGATTACGAGTTCGGGCCTATTAATGAAAGTACATAGGTATAGTTATCAGAGGTATAAAGATTCTGCTTTTGCACTGGTTGTTATTTAAATTTGTGTTTAAATCTCTCAGATAATTAGGATGTTTTATTTTCACCCGGGACATTATTTACTAAAGTAATTGAGAAGTCAGTCTTATTATGGCATTATGATTTTTGAGTAGTATGAGTATTGTGGCCTCAGTGTAGTTCAGTTCAGACATGTGTATTGATTTTCATTTTTCGCATAATCTTGATATATATATCAGTGAGTTAAAGACCGAGTGCTATGTTCTTTCGAGTTATGCAATAATAATGATTTGTGATTAGCTCTTTGAAGAAATCACGACAGAATGTATGTTTGAGATATCATGATAGCATAGAGAAGAGCAGTTTTTGAAAATTTATTGTCTTTTAGTTGAGACTGATTCAGTTGAGCAGTTGATTGAGTTATATGTATGTTTGAATTATTCATGGCTTCAGAGGTAAATGTTGATTTTTCATGTATAAATAGATAAATGACCTGCGTAAATAGTACATATTCTAGAGGTTATGGTACAGAGTTGTATACGCATATCAGAATGGTTGCATTAGAGGTATATTTTTGCAAGTCCAAGTTGTCTGACTGTTAAAGTTCTCATTGTATGAAGTTTAGTTTGGCTTGAATTCATGCTAATAAAGTATAAACAATTGAAGATATTGACAATTGAAGTATCCATTATGATTCAGCTTGGTTCGAATAAAGAGTTTATGGTTTCTAGAAATATGTTAATGAGAAATCAAGAGATTTTGCAACAGTTATGATGCCTAGCATAGTGATAATTATTTGATTATTTGAGAAGTACAGGGATGGATGATAACTTGAACTAGTTATACTAGTAAAAGTGCCAAATGTTATGTACCAGACTTTGAATCCGATACCTAAACTTTTAGAGAGTTAAAGTTGATTTTCAATTATCTCAGAAGCTACTATAGTTAGTATTGATGTTTGTGTGAAAATGTGAGGGTATTTTGAAGAATTGTGCAACAGAATTAGCATTATCACTGAAAGGTTAAATGAGCTCTGGTTGATTGCTCGAAGAAGTTTGTGTATTCTTTTCAGTACGAATGAGTTTTTCTACTGAAGGATTATCTGAGTTATTTATTTTGAGGTTATCAATTCATTTAGAGTGTAAATTTTAGTTGTTATGGCTGGAAATCCAGGGTTGCACCGTGACATCAGAAGAAAGCTACAGTAAGTTTTGACCATGAGATTGCTAAATGTTACTGCATGTCACCTTTGTACTGATAGTTGAATTAAGGAAGAGAAATTCGCAGAATTAAATTGAGCAAAAAGGATTAGAGGAAAGTGAAAATTAATTATAGAAATCAGAGACAGTTACCAAAAATTGTATACAGAATTGAAAGTTAAGAATATTGACACTCAAAAGAGAAACAATTATTTTTTGTTTTTTTGAAAGTACCTTAGTGGCAGAGAATTTCCATTTTGGTAAGAAAAGAAGAGTTAGTTGCGTTTCATCAGAGAGTATGAGTTAATGATAAAATAAGGTCAGTTACTTATCAGTAGGTATTCCAGTTCAGAGCCTTAGTTTAAGAAGTAAAATGTTGGGTATGCTAAGGCTGAATGAGAATTTGAAAGTGTTGCTGGAAAGCAATTTCGAATCCATTTCTAGGTAAGATTTTCGGGGACGAAAATCCCTAAAAGGGGGGAGAAATGTAACATCCCGAAATAGGGCCTAAACAGAATAGTGATTGCCAAACCACGAATCTAAGGTAAAAAAAATATTCCAATTAAGTTTTAAGGTTTATTCATTGATTGAATAATTGTGTGAAAATTTCGTGAAGAAATTTTATGTATAAGTGCCTAATTTGATAATTAGGACTAAATTGTAAAATTAGCAAAATGTGTGTTCTAGATAATAAAGGGGATTTAATTGAAATGGGTTCTTAAAGTGGAGGTCCTTATTTAGTAGTTAGACTATTATATTTAAGTTTGGACAAAAATGGGCAAGAATAGGACAAATTTGAAAGAAAAGACTTTAAGGTCATTTTGGTCATTTAGTAATTAAAAGAATTAAAAAGGGAAAATAAAGCCAAATTTGGTCCATCTTCTTCATGGAGGCCGAATATAGCATAGGGGAAGCCATGGTTAGGGTTTCCAAGCTTTCCAAGCTCAATAATCCCGAAAAGTGAGATTTGGACCTAGAACGGGAGAAAAACTGAAAATCGAAAAAGTTGGTAAAATAGTCGTTTTGGTATTGAGGTAAGTTCATATGTTTAATAAGCATTTAATTATACATATTTGAATGATAAATAGATATTTTGGCCATAAATACTTTAGTATTGAGTTTCAGATATAATGATTAATGTTCGATAATAATTCGATATTGGAAAGAGAACTTGTATAATTTATATGTAAGACCATATTTTGTATTATGGCTTTGTATGATAACAAGAAAGTATTGACTAGCATAGTTTGATCAGAATAAGTTAAGTTGATGATATGATGAGATTGAGAATGTAAGTATGTAAGTTGAGTAGCATTTTATTATTATGCAATTATTGTTATTAGTATTGTTATTATTGAGTTATGCGACTAACCTTAAGAATTTGAGCAAGTATGTTTCAGCTATGACTTGACAAGGCATTGATATCACAAAGTCCATGGTTGTACCAAGGCAATTAAGGAAGAATGGACGGAAAAGTCCATGTTCATAACATGGCATTTAAGGAGGAATTGACGGTTAAGTATACCGTGTAAGACCATGTCAAGACATGGCATTGGTAAGGCAAGCATCCCGTGTAAGACCATGTCAAGACATGGCATCGGCATTGATTAAGGACTCCATGTAAGACCACATCAAGATATGGCATTGGCACTAAGATAAGGATACCACGTAAGACCATGTTTGGAATATGGCATTTGGTAAGACAAGGATACCATGTAAGACCATGTTTGGAACATGGCATTTGGTAAGACAAGGATATCATGTAAGACCATGCCAAGGCATGGCATTGATAAGTTCTATAAGGCAAGGAAATCATGTAAGACCATGTCAAGACATAGCATTGATGAGTTACTATAAGGCAAAGCTCCCATGTAAGACCATGCCAAGGCATGGCATTGATGAGTTCATAAGGCAAGGATACCACGTAAGACCATGTCAAGACATGGAAATGGTAAGTTCAAAAAGGAAAAGGTTCCCGAGTAATCCAAAGAGTAAGTCAAAGAAACGAGAAGGTGAGAACATGAAGAAAGAGTACAGGTATGCATTTAAGGCTTATTTAATTTTGAGATTGTAAGTAATTGAGATTATCAAGTATTAAGTAAGTGATGAGTTTTCAGTTATGCTTGTGACACTTTATGACATGATTGGCGATATGCCTATATTATGAAAAAGTACTCATGTGTTAAGTGAGATGTTGCAGGTATGTAAGCAAGCTATTAAGTAAGGTGCCTTTTGTATTCTGAGCCTTTGGTAAGGTTACTGATGAGTAAGATGGGAAAGTAAGAACTAAACATTATTTAAGCAAATTATGACAGCATAGTAGTAAGTTAAATTGATTGCTAATGCTTATTATTTTACATGTAAACTTACTAAGCTTTATAAGCTTACTTCTTTCACATTCCCGTGTTTCAGAATACTTAAAAGCAAGCTTGGGTTGGAGGTCGTCGGAGATCACTTCACACTATTGACTATCAAGTTACCAAATGGGTATCTTCGTTTACAAACGTTCTAGTTTATGGCATGTATAGGGACTTATCCATTTTGTGTGTATGTCCTTATGATATGGATAAAGAATGGTATGTAAATATTTGATAATGATTAGCTATTGAAATGACTAATGAAGAAATGTTTCGGTGTTATGTATGCCTAAATGGTAGTTAATACAAAGAAATCATGAAAAGGTGAAATTAGCATTAAAACAGTATTGAAAAGCAGCAGTGATGTGATCTTGAAAAATCACCAAGAATAGTAGAAATAGAACTAGGTGATGAATGAAAAATAGAATTAAAGCTTATTGAGTCTATTTTCGTATGAAAGAAACATAGTAAGCAAAAGAAGTGTATATTAAGAGATATTTGAATTTTAGTGAGACAGGGTCAGAGCGATTTCTGAATCCTTTATTCTGACTTTATAAATTCACTAAAAATTGTACAAAAAGAATTAGGAGTTATAGTTTATATTTATAGATTCCTTAGTGAATCTACTTTTAATAGAAACAAACATCATGGTTATTTGAGTTCTGTACAGGGAGAAAATTTATTCGTAGTGTGAAGAGGTCAGAGTAGTCAAACAGTGCAACAGGGGAAACTTTAACTAATAAATTGTACTAATTAGCTAGAGCAAAAATTCTGGAAAAACATTAGTAAGAAGATATATGACTCTAGTTTCAGGGAAAATTCATGAATATAAATTTTAAGTTTTTTCACTCGATTTATGATTTATTTAGTGACTATGACGCAGGTGGGCAGTTTTGTAAGGAATAATGAAATAAATTGTTTTGATTTGTCTAAGTATTCGGAAAATTTTTAATGCTCCTGGTTTGGTCCCGAATCGTTTCAATTGCATGTTTTAGGGTCTCGAGGGCCCTTTTTAGGGACATATTGAATGAATGTAAATAAATTAATTTTAAAAGCAAATTTTATGCCCCGAATTAGTAAGTTAAGTCAGGTAACGCCTCGTGCTCAACTTGGGCGACGGTCTCGGGTAAGGGGTGTTACATTTATTGGGCTATTAAATGATAAAATTAGCTAAAGAAATTTTCACACATATATAATCACTTGCTGTAAACACAAAAAATAATATTAAAATAAATTTCTAACTTCAAATTTGTGGTCCCGAATCCACTGTTCTGATTTAGCTAAAATCGGGCTGTTACAACACGGGCGTGTGTAACAAACGGGAAACACACATAAGCGTGAGACCTAAGTCAGAAAGTTACATGGCCTGGCCACATGGGCGTGTGACCCTTGAAATAAAAATTTCTTTAATTATTTCGTAAACTTCCAGAATTGTTTCAAATTAGTCTCGCCTATTTTTAAACTACTTTTAGGATCCCGTAGATTCGTATTAAAGGCTGTAAGAGTAACTTTTACTCATAATTGGGGTGGATTAGCAAACCTAAATTAAGTGCATTCCACTAACATCATCGAAGATAAATAAAAAAGATAATCTTAGATAGAGTATGGACTAATACTTTGATGCTAATAATTGGAAAAGTCTTGTATCTATCCGAATTCTGACATTCAAGAAGGGATAAACAGTGATTAGAGTATAGACAGTGGAAGACTAAGTTTAGCAATGTATAAATAGTGATAAGAGTGTAGACAGTGGAAGACCAAGTTTAGCATTGTATAACATGAATCATTATTTGATTGTATAATATTCTAGTATGATATGATTTGATTGTTTCTAACCTGACCCTGTATATTATATTGTTAATTGCTAGTATATATATGTGTAATTATGAAGTGTTAGTAACGCCGACCCTAATCCAATGACGGAGAGGGGTTAGGGGTGTTATAAAAACCGAATGTAATTCCAGTAACAACCAGTGCAAAAACACAACATCTCAAAACCTGAGATTTGAATCACCATGCTTCCATGATCAGACTAGAAATTATAACTGTAAAAGATGTAATTACTTCCGGCCAATGAATATCTTTTACAGGTGAACCACGTTTAATAGGTTTAATAATAAGAATGATAAGAAAACTAAAATAATGAAATCCAAGATGTGAAGCTATACTGAATTTTCGAGAATACAACCCGTATTGAATGATAAAGAGATCAATGATACCCTAGATAAAATCCAGAAGAATAATATCGCTCATATGTATTGAAATCAGTTGTGACAGAGACAAATGAAATATTCAAAGCATAATTCATAATAAAAATGTAAGCATTTTGTAACACCCCGAATTTTGGGCCTAGAAGTTTATAGTCTTGAGTAGGTACAGTTAGTTGTAACACCTAAATCCCGAAAACCCAGTTAAAATTATTTTTTGTGTGTTGTGACATGAAAGTATGTTTGGCTTAGTGGTTTAATGTTCTGGGAGTGTCTGAAAAGTTAAGGGTTCAAGTCATGGCTTGAGAAAAATTTTTGGTTTTACTTGAATAAATCTTTGTCTGCTGCTAGAAGACTTTTAAATTAATGGGAGTATGGTATGACACAAGGAGCTTGCTGGTAAAGGTGGTAAGTGGCGTGTTGCAAATGTGAGGGGACTGGAGTTCGAGTTCTACTGTATGCAGGGGATGTCTTTTTGCTGCTATGCCAAGTAGGAGGTTGTATATCACTGGAACTCTGTAGCTTGGACGGTTGAGGAGTTTAAAAGGGTTTGAATTGGTCATGAAGGGATATAAGGAGAGATTTAGGGAGAAAGTTGAGGAGGGGATCATGGAGTGGTGGAGGTGCTAAAAGTTGGCCGAAAGTGGGACTCCCCATGAGGCAAATTCGGTTATAGACCTTTGAGGTGCCGAATTTGTGGGGTTTTTGTTCCCATTCTTGAAAATTGTCGTTTCTTTTGATAGTTTTCTCTTTCAGTTTTGGGTTCTTTTTGGTAGCCGACTTCTTCTGTTCTCTCTACAACTTGGTAATTTTTCCCTTGTTGTCTTTTGACTGAATAGGTTCCCTCCCTTCTTGTTCCTCTACTCATTTGATTTTTCTTTTGGCTTGTCTATGACATTGCTTGTGTCGAATAACCTTTCTTTTCTCTGATTGCCGAACATGTCACCACTCTGTCCATCTCTCCATTTCTTGTTTCTAGGTGTTGGGGTAAGTACTCAAAACTTTTCTTTTCCTCTCATCTCATTCTTCTTCGACTTTCTTCTTTATTTATTATCTAGGGTTAGGCGTATACCCCAGTTCAGGTGTAAGTGCAAGGGTTATTCTCTTTGTTCCTTGTTAATAGTTCTTCTCTTCCACTCTAACATTGGCTATTCTCTATTGGGTACTGTTAGGGGTGACTGAACGATCTTGTGCCTCAGGTTAGGGCGTACTATTTGTGGGCCGATTGCTATTACCCTCCACTCGTAGTTCTACATTTCAGTAAGTGGTTCACTTAGTTCAAGTGGTTTACATTTAGGGTTTTATTATAGTTAGGTGTTAATGTAGATCTTTCCCAGGAAGTAGGTGATCACTGGTTAAGGGAGGACTAAACCCTACTTTTTTAATCAAGGTAAGTGTTAAGTCCTATTGGGGATTTAGTGTTCATAAGAGGGTGGTTACCCCTAGGGATTAAGGATTGACATTGGGTCATGATTGGATGTAGGTTGGAGAACTCGTGGATTCGTCACACATTTTCGCAAACAAGGGTGTGTGTGTGTAACACTGCCTTCGATGTGAAACTGCAAAGGTGATAAAGCTAAAAAGCCGAAAGACTGAAAAGCCGAAAGGCTGAAAAGCTAAAAAGTGGGTTGTCGACACCACACTGGCATGTGGACGCCCGTGTGGCAAGCCGTGTGACAAAACATAGTCGTGTGATCGATGAGATGGCCATGAACGTGTTCATGGGCCGTTTTGGGTATTAGGCCATTTTGGGCCGAACTGGGCCCAATGGGCCTATGGACCCCACACCGGCAAACCACACGAACGTGTGGAGAAGTTGGGCCATGCTGTGTATTCGACATGGCCAAGGCCATTTTAGGACTATGTGGGTCACACGTGTGGGCCTACAATATGGGCTGTGGGCCCATTAGCATGGTTTGACTATTAGGATTGCACAGGTCGCCCGAGACGACTATGACCTACTGTTGGGTCGATAAGTATACCTAAACCCCTAATGTGTTAAAATGACTGAAATACCCCTTAAGAGTAAAATGGCTGAAATACCCCTGTAGGGTAAAATGACTGTAATACCCCTAGAAGGTAAAGGATTAATTTGTTCTGTATTATGTATGATTGTTTCTGAGCATGATATTTTTGCATACACTTATGATAATATGTTGCATTGCATGTGGTCGGATATATGATTTTGGAGGAAGTTTATTGTACTGATATGGTCGCACGGGTCGCACAAGACGGCTGTGGACCTATGAAGGTTTTAAGCCTACTATACTAGTAGCTTTGCTACAATATTGTTTTAGTGTCATAATCGGTACGACTTGGTGTGTAGGGTTGGGTGGGTCGATTTTATCCCCACGTGGTGTGTAAGGCTGGTACGGAGATGGTGTGTAGCGGATGGATTGGGTAGGACTTTCTGATTGCATACTGTACTGATTCTATAATGGGCTTAGGCTTTTCTGATACTGTTACTGAATTGAGCTCAGGCCTACACTGTTTCTGATTCTGAAATGGGCTAAGGCCTAACTAAAACTGAAAGGGCTTAGGCCCAGATTGTGTTTACTCTGATTGTTTGCTTATATGGGATTACACACTCGAGTTTTCGTAAACTCACCCATCTGCTTTTAAGCATGTCAGAGTAATCCCATCCCTATATACGATGTCGAGTGCAACAGAGGACTTAGAGGTGGCCACTCGACGAAGTTACTTTTAATATTTTAATTAAGATTTTAATTTGGGTTTTCATTTTGTAATAAGGCCTTTTTAATTTTCATTTTGATTTGGGGATTTTATTTACTTTATTTACAACTGCTAGTAGTAGGACAAAATGCGAGTTTTCGAAGAAGTTAATACATAACTTGTTTTCAAAGCTTACGCGAATAACAAATAATTTTCAAAATTAATAATGTTTTACTAAAAGCAACCTTTTACAGCCCACAATGTGAATGAGCAATAAAATTTTAGAACGAACTTTTCAACGGAACTTCGCTTTTCAAGACACACTCCAATGTGACATCGTAAATTTGGCCATAACGTCTAGGCCGGATTTGGGGTGTTACACATTTAAACACATGATACAACATCACATTAAATATGTATATACTCACCATACATACAACATTAAAGCATTTAAAGCATGGTACATGTTGCATTATTTGCAAATGAACTTACTTCGGTACAAAATGATAGAAACGAGCCTAATCTTCGTAAACTTTGTTTTTCCCTCGATCAAGACCCGAATCACGTTTTTCTTGATCTATAATGCCTAATTTAACTTGTTCAATACATACATTGGTCAAATCAAACCATAACACATACTTTGGTGAAATTACCATTTTACCCCTAACATTTCACTTATTTACAAATTGGTCCTTGGGCTCGTAAAATTAAATGCATGCATTTTCTTCGTTACCCAAGCCTAGCCGATTCATATTCTAACTCATATCAGCCCATATTTCTAATTAAATCATATTTCTGCTACCCATTTCTTCATCTTTTACAAATAAGTCCTTTTTAGGTGTTTTTACTAAAAATCACTTAGTAAAAGATGTTTATCACACATCAAGCATTCATATTCCTCCACTAAACATCAAAATACAACCATGTCATAGATGGGTCAAATTTCATACAAGAACTCTAGCTCAAAATAATGGTAGAAATAGCTAGATTGGTTGATGACAACTTAAAAAATGTAAAGAACATTAAAAACGGGGCTTGAGAGCACTTACAATTAAGCTTGAAAGATGAACAAAACCCTAGCTATGACTCCTTGAAAATTTCAGCTAAGGTGGGAGAAGATGGACAAGATTTTTGCTTGATTTTTCCCTTTTTATTCTTTTGTTAACCAAATGACCAAAATGCCCTTAAGGCCTTTTTTTCAAATTTTTCCTATTCACGCCCATTTTTATCCAAAATTTTAGAACTTGGTCTAATTGCTATTTAAGGACCTCTAATTAATAATCCAATGCAATGTCATGCTTGAAGTTTCTAGAACACAAGTTTTGCAACTTATTCAATTTAGTCTTTAAAGTCAAATTAGAAATCTTAGGGATAGAATTTCTTCATAAAAATTTCACACAAGCATGCAATCATGTCATAGATCATCAAATAATCATAAAATAATTATTTTTATTTTAGATTTGTGGTCTCAAAATCACGGATTTGGCTAGACCCTAAATCGGGATGTTACGATAAACATCTTTTACTAAGTGATTTTTAGGTGTTTTCACTAAAAAACACTTAGTAACAGATGTTTATCACACATCAAACATTCATATTCTTCCATTAAACATCAAATACAACCATTTCACACATGTTTCAAATTTCATACATGAACCCTAGCTCAAAATAATGGTAGAAACAGCTAGATTGGTTGATGACAACTTCAAAAATGTAAAGAACATTAAAAACGGGGCTTGGGAGCACTTACAATTGAGCTTGAAATATGAAAAAAACCCTAGCTATGGCTCCTTTAAAATTTCAGCTAAGGTGGGAGAAGATGGACAAGATTATTGCTTGATTTTTCCCTTTTTATTCTTTTATTAACCAAATGACCAAAATGCCCTTAAGGCCTTTTTTTTCAAGTTTTTCCTATTCACGCCCATTTTTGTCCAAAATTTTAGAACTTGGTCTAATTGGTATATAGGGACCTCTAATTAATAATCCAATGCAATTTCATGCTTGAAGCTTCTAGAACACAAGTTTTGAAACTTATTCAATTTAGTCCCTAAAGTTAAATTGGACATCTTAGGCATAGAATTTCTTCATAAAAATTTCACACAAGCATGCAATCATGTCATATATCATCAAATAATAATAAAATAATTATTTATATTTCAGATTTTTGGTCTCAAAACCACTATTCCGACTAGACCGTAAATCGAGATGTTACGATAAACATCTTTTACTAAGTGATTTTTAGGTGTTTTCACTAAAAATCACTTAGTAGCAGATGTTTATCACACATCAAACATTCATATTCCTCCATTAAACATCAAAATACAACCATGTCACACATGTGTCAAATTTCATACATGAACCCTAGCTTAAAATAATGGTAGAAATAGCTAGATCGGTTGATGACAACTTCAAAAATGTAAAGAACATTAAAAACGAGGCTTGGGAGCACTTACAATTGAGCTTGAAATATGAACGAAACCCTAGCTATGGCTCCTTGAAAATTTTAGCTAAGGTGGGTGTAACGCCCTAATTTTCAGGAATTTTAAAAATCTTGGCAAAATTTAATATTCTGTGTTTTGTCTGCTTGGCGTAGGATTAATCATGTTAGTGGGCCTCTAGAAGGCCCAAGCTTAAGTTAAAACCCGGTAGTTTTAGTTAATTTTAATTCCATAAGAAAAAGGAGGCTTCTGGTTAATTGGGCTTTTAGGTATTAATTGTGTAAAATAAATCACAAGGAAGCATGTGGTAAAGTGGCTAAGTGACACAACTGGGAATGCTATAAGTGGCGTGTGGATGATTGGGAGGACCCAGGTTCAAGTCACAATGACAGCAACTTAAAGGATTAATTTTTATGCACAAAAAAGGGAAGTAATGGAACTGAAGTAAAAGTCTATCAGGAGGAGTTTGAGTTGCTCAGGAGATTGAGTAAGGAGGGGATAAGGGAGAGGATTTAGGAGCTAATCAAGTAGGATGGTGTTGGCCGAATAGTGGACTCTTGAGGAGCAAGAGTTGGCCGGCCAAGGGTTTCTTTAGGGGATAGATTTCGGCTAGGTCAAAAGCTAGGTATAAATTTGGCATTTGGGAGTGTTGTGCCGTTTTTTCTGACCATTCTTCCTTCTCTTCCTTTCTTTTCTTTTTCTCTCCATCTATTTTTCTTCTTCTTTCCCCCATAGCTGAATCTTTCCATTATTCTATTCATCTCCACGTTCTTATCATTTGTTCTTAAGCCTTATATGCAAAAGCCGAAATCCCGAAAGCTTATAGTTCTTTTGTGCCGATTTCTCCTAGCCGAACCCTGTGGTTTTTCTCCATCTTATGGTCGATTCTTCCTTATTCTAAATCTAAAAACTCTATCGACAAAGCCACTACAAAAACCCTATTATTCCATCTTTTGTTTCATTGTTACAAAAAAATCGAAAAACCCCATAGTCTAGGGAGCATAGCCGAATACTGAGATCACTGAAAGCTTGACTTTTCTTATCATCTGAGGGCTTAGATCTACATCGGGATCGAGTGGAAACTCATTGGAATCATTGACTAAGGAATCGGTGGTAAGTCTTTCCAAAACTTAGTCTTTCTTTCGTATTTTAGGAAAAGCCAAAATCCCTAAATGTTAGGGAGGCTGTCGATTTGGACTTGTAGCCCTAAGGGGTTGTGATAACTGTTATGCTTTGGTAAATGGTGTGATTTAGAGGCTGCTGATCAAGGGCTTGGACAAGTGGAACGATCAGATCTTTGGATTTAATTATATTTCGGCAATAAGGTAAGAGTAATAGGGTTTTAAGCATGTTGGCCGAATATGGTAAGGGACTATATACTCAGTGTTATTTCGATATCTAGAGTAATATGTTAGTAATTTAATTGTAGGCAGTTCGTGCATGGATCTCGTCAGCGAATCGTCAAAAAAAAGGTGTGTAACAGACACCCTCTTGTAGACTAGATCGACAAGAGCCGAAAAGCCGAAATGTCGAAAAGCCGATATTTTGGGTACTTGCGAGTGTGCGAATGCTCATGAGAATAATAATTGAAGTGTATGATAAATTAAAGGGTTAAGACTGCAAAGTGCACGTATCCGTGCATTTCGACATTTTTGGGCTTAATAGGGTCAAAATCGGGAAAAATGGGCTAATGGGCCCAATTTGGTAAGTACGCGCGGTAAGTGTATTTGATAGTACGTAAATGGTAGAATATGCATGAAAACTCTAAGACAGTTAATTTACTAGAATACCCTTATGTATGAAAACTACCGTTATACCCCTAGGAGTAAAATGACCTTTATACCCCTAGTGTAATTTTGTCTGAAAGGTATGATGATATAAATCTGTATGATGTATGACATGAATGAATATCTATTGCATGGGGACATGGGTTATATTATGGAGGAAGCCTCCTGGTGGCTATGCCACAAATTATCTGCTCTGGTGGCTCTACCACATATATCTATTCTGGTGGCTCAGCCACAATTATCTGTTTTTGGTGACTCGGTCACATTATCTGTTCTGGCAGCCATGCTGCATATTTCTGTGGCGTGTAGCGGTTGGGTGGGTCGAGTAGTCTGCCCACATGGTGAAAGGATGGTATGGGGGTGTACATGGTTGGATATGGGTTGGGTTTCTGCATAAGCATGATATATCTGTTCTGATCTATTCTGGGACTATGGGCTTTATTCTGAAATCTGTTCTGGGCTAAGGCCACCTTATTCTATTTCTGTGGTTTGAACTAATTTAGGCTATGGTTCGGTTAATTTACACACTGAGTTTCCCCAAACTCACCCCTTTATTTTCATCCTTGCAGGTAATCCCCAACCATAGTGGGCTTGGAGCAGTGAGGGATTCAGAGTGGCCACATGTTTCTGCAAATTTGATTTCTTTCTGATGAACTGGACATCCTTCTATTGTCGTTTACGGTTTTGGGTTTTAAAATGTAATAAGGCCGCTTAATTATTTTTATGGTTTTGATTTATATTTTATTATGATGGAAATGATTTATTTTAATTATCAAAATGGATTAGTTCTAGGGCGCGTTTTCCAAAACAATAATTGATTTCAAAAATAACACGATTACAAGTAAGGCTTCCACTAAGCAAATGATTTTCAGAAGACTAATCACTTTTCTAAAATGGACTTAATCCATTGGGTTTTCTTATAAATAAATGCGATGTTAGAGTGTGGCAATGGCGGTGTGCATGTCTAGGATTGGATCCGAAGGGAGCTTGGTACTTAAGCAGTCCGACGGACTCACCTCCTCTTTTTCGGTTTCTTACCTGGTGTACAGCTTCCATTCATTTTAATCTATTTAAAAGGTATCTTTTAAAACATCAACTAAGTTTTCTAAACTAAGTAATACGGAATGTTTTGAACGCTTCGATGTGGCACGTCAGATCCGGTCATAACGTCTAGGCCGAGTTTAGGGTGTTACATTTAGTGATATTAGAGCCAAGTTGCAACAACTCGGCTGTGGAATGGGTTTGCAAAAACAAATATTTTCAAAAACAAGATTACAAAACTCGGTTTTCAAAAGTTAGATTTTTAGAAGGTGGCATTCTGAATTTCCGGCCTAACCTGTAAGTATTCTAAAATTTTTCTGAATATATATTCTGAATTATCTATCTGTACTGAAACCCTTCTAGAATACTCTAGATGGGATGGTACTGAAACCATAGGAAAAATTTGATGAGAAACTGAACTGTAGCTAGACATCGATTTTGCGAAAACCAACTCTAAATTGTTGTCTGATTCATAAAACATCTGTAAAAATCACTGGAATAATGAATTAGTGCATAAAATTTGTAGTCAGATAAAACGATATGAGTACAAGAGCCACACGTGGAAGAGGCCATGGACGTGGCCGAGGAAGTGCTCGAGCAGGATCTTCGTCTTCGGGACATATGCCGGCGGCAGATGCACCGGTACCTCCGGCAACAGAAGTGGAGTCTCATGATCGTGGTGCCGGGGATGACGCCCTGTCGCAGGCTATGCTCCGTGTTCTGGAAAGAGTGGCCGAGGCAAGTACCGATAGTGGAATTCGAGGATCAATTTTTGAACGACTCTGGGCTAATGGAGCAGAGATCTTTAGGGGCGTATCTGGCGTAGCCCCAAATGTGGCAGAATATTGGTTGGAGGCCACAAAATGGATTATGGATGACTTGGACTGTTCTGTGGAGCAGAAGCTGAAGGAGGCCATTTCGTTGCTGCGAGATGAGGCTTATCAGTGGTGGCTCACTGTGAGAGATGGAACCCCAGCTGATAGGGTCACTTGGGAGCTGTTTAAAACGGCCTTTAAAGGAAAGTACGTCGGGGCAAGTTATGTGGATGCCCGCAGGAAGGAATTCCTAAATTTGGTTCAAGGAAATAAGACGGTCACGTAGTACGAGGCTGAGTTTCTGAGGCTAAGTCGGTATGTTGTGGGAATAGTCGCTACGGAGTATGAGCGTAGCGTGCTCTTTGAAGATGGACTCAAAGATGATCTTAAGGTGTTGATTGCTCCACAGAGGGAGCGGGATTTCGCGGTTCTGGTGGAAAAAGCTAAGATAGCTGAGGAGGTAAAGTGTGCTGAGAGGCAGAACAGTGAGAAAGATCGGAACTGTTTCCGAAGGGATTCTGACCTTCGGGTGGAGCAAATAAGAATGTCAAAAGGGCGAGAGTGAAAGAGCCAGTTCGAGCAGTTCCGATGAATGTGGTTAGACCGCCAATTTATGGAGACTGTGGTAAGGTACACTCGGGTGAGTGTAGGAAACATTCTGGTGCTTGCTTCCGATGCGGATCTATGGAGCATAGAGTTAAAGACTGTCCTCAGAGAGCTGATCAGGTTCAAGTTGCCGAACAGAGGGTTGCTCAACCCGTGAGAGGTGGACCACAACCACCACGTGAACGTGGACAAGGTAGGGGAGGAAATGGAAATGGTCGAGGACGAGGGGCGCCTGGCAGAGGTGCCAAAAATGCTGAGGCTCGATAGCGGTGTTGGTGTCTGCAGCTCAAATCGCCGAGAGGAGAGGCGACGCACCGCGTCATAAGCGAAATACGTTTATGGTTTCTAGCATGCTGTATACTACTTTGGTGGATATTGGATCTACTCATTCCTATGTTGCATGTGCGATATCTGGGTCATTGGGAGTGCATTCTGAGAAGATAGTGAGTGGGGTATCTGTGTTAAGTCCTTGGGCCACTCAGTTAGGGTAGACAAACTGTATAGGGATGTACCCTTAGAAACTCAAGGTAGGATCTTTCCTGGAGATCTAATGGAGTTTCCGTTCAGACAGTTTGATCTCATTCTGGGAATGGAATGGCTTGTTAAGCATAAGGCGACTTTGGATTGTGCTGCTAAGCGAATGGTGCTAAGGACCATGGAAGGTGATGAGGTTATGATGATAGGTGAAGGAAGGGACTATTTGTCTAATGTGGTGTCAACATTGAGGGCTGAAAAGTGGATTCAAAAAGGTTGTGAGGCCTATTTGGTAGTCGTAAGTCAGTCAGAAGAGGGGGGGCTAACAGTGGATGAGGTTAGGACTGTAAAAGAGTTCCAAGATGTTTTTCTGGAAGAGCTTCCGGAATTACCTCCAAACTGAGAAGTTGAGTTTGGAATCGATTTGTTGCCTGGAACGGCGCCAGGGTCCATTGCACCGTATAGGATGGCACCGAAGAAATTAGTAAAGCTGAAAGCTCAAATTCAAGAGTTGATGGATAGGGGCTTCATTAGGCCAAGTGTGTCTCCATGGGGAGCACCGGTGCTATTCGTGAAGAAGAAGGATGGGACGATGTGAATGTGTATTGATTATCGCCAGTTGAACAAACTGACGATTAAGAATAAGTATCCACTACCGAGGACTGACGATCTGTTCGACCAGCTTAGAGGAGCTTCTATATTTTCCAAGATCAATATTCGATCTGGATATCATTAGTTAAGGGTCAAGGAGGTAGATATCCATAAGACGGCATTCAGGACTCAGTACGGTCATTACGAGTTTCTGGTTATGCCTTTTGGACTAACAAACGATCATATAGTGTTTATGGATCTGATGAACCGTGTATTCCAACCATTTCTGGATCGATTCATGGTCGTCTTTACTGATGATATTCTGGTGTACTCTGAGACTAAAGCAAAACATGATGAGCATCTTCGCACTGTATTGCAAGTGTTAAGGGAGAAGGAACTCTATGCGAAGTTCAGCAAGTGTGAATTCTGGTTGAGGGAGGTAACCTTTTTAGGACATGTGGTCTCTGCTGAGGGGATTAAGGTGGACCCTCGTAAGATTGAAGTAATTCTGGAATGGAAGCCGCCTAGGTCAGTGTCGAAAATTCGAAGTTTCCTAGGCTTGGCAGGATACTATAGGAGGTTTGTGGAAGGTTTTTCTGTGATGGCAGCACCTTTGACGAAACTTATAAGGAAATGAGTACCGTTTGTATGGACTGAGAAGCAACAAGAAGCCTTTGAGAAGTTGAAGAAAGTTCGACGGGCACTGTATTAATAATTCAACCAGAAATCTGGAAAGGATTTTATCTGTATGCGATGAATGCATCACATGTAGGTTTGGGTTGTGTGTTGATGCAAGAGGGTAAGGTGGTTGCTTATGCATCACGAAAGCTTAAGCCTCATGAAGAGAACTATCTTACTCATGATTTGGAGTTAGCAGCAGTGATTTTCGCACTTAAGATTTGGCGACATTACTTGTACGGAGAAAGGTGTATTATATACACAGACCATAAGAGTCTGAAGTATTTGCTGATTCTGAAGGAACTGAACCTTAGGCAAATGAGGTGGATCGAGTTGCTTAAGGATTATGATTGTTCGATCGAATATCACCCAGGCAAGGCTAATGTGGTAGCCGATGCTCTAAAGCAAGGCTAATGTGGTAGCCGATGCTCTAAGTCGTAGAGCTGTATTTGATCTGAGAGCAATGTTTGCTCGTCTAAGTCTGTATGATGATGGAAGTCTGTTGGCTGAATTGAAAGTAAGGCCAACCTAAGTGGATTAGATTAAGGAAAAGCAGTTAAAAGATGAGTCCATGGTCGCTCGTTTTCAACAAGTTAAAGAAGGAGGAACTTCTGAGTTTGGGTTAAATAACGAAGGAGTTCTATGCTTCCTAGGAAGAATTTGTGTTCTGAAGGACTCTGACTTGAGACAGTCAATACTTAAGGAAGATCATGGGGGACTTTGTGCCATGCATCTTGGAGGGAATAAGTTCTATCACGACTTGCGAAAACTGTATTGGTGGCTTGGGCTGAAACGTGAAGTAACAGACTTTATGGGGAAATGTCTGACATGCCAGCAAGTGAAAGCTGAGCATCAATTACCTTCTGGATTATTGCAGCCAGTGAAAATACCACTTTGGAAGTGAGAGAGGGTAACCATGGAATTTGTGAGTGGGCTACCCTTGACACCATCGAAAAAGGATTCGATATGGGTGATTGTGGATAGGTTGACCAAATCGGCTCATTTTATACCAGTTCGCACTGACTTTTCACTTTAGAAGTTAGCTAAGTTGTATGTGGCGGAGATTGTGCGACTTCATGGAGTTCCAGTTTCGATTATCTCTGATCGAGATCCTAGATTCACATCTCGGGTTTGGAAAAAGCTACATGAGGCTTTGGGAATGCGATTAAACTTTAGTACGACTTTCCATCCCCAAACTGATAGTCAGTCAAAAAGAGTTATCCAAATTCTGGAGGACATGTTGAGGGGATGTGTTATTGATTTCCGAGGTAGTTGGGAGGATTACTTGCCATTGGCAGAATTTGCGTACAATAATAGTTATCAGGCGAGTATTCGAATGGCACCATATGAAGCACTGTATGGGTGAAGGTGTCGAACACCTAGTTGTTGGACCGAACTAGGAGAGCGACAAGTTCTTGGACCAGAGTTGATAGCTGATACTGAGGAAAAGGTTAGAATAATTAGAGATCGATTAAGAGAAGCGTCTGATAGGAAAAAGTCGTATGCATATTTGAAGCGTAAAGAGATTGAATACTCAGTGGAGGATATGGTCTTCTTAAAGGTCTCTCCTTGGAAGAAGATATTAAGGTTTGGTAAGAAGGGCAAGTTGAGTCCGCGGTTCATTGGGCCTTATCGGGTTTTGAAGCGAGTAGGCCTAGTAGCTTATCAGTTGGAATTGCCTCCAGAGTTAGACAGGATTCACGATGTTTTTCACATCTCCATGTTAAGGCGTTATCGTTCTGACCCTACTCATGTCGTGCCGGTTGCAGAAATTAAGGTGCAAACTGATTTGACCTTTGAGGAGGAGCCTGTGCAAATTTTGGATCGAGATGTTAAGATTCTGAGAAGGAAATCTGTTCCATTAGTAAAAGTGCTTTGGCGTAACCATGGCAGAGAGGAAACTACTTGGGAGCCAGAAGAGGCAATGCAACAGCAATACCCCCATCTGTTCGGACCAAGTAAATTTTGAGGACGAAATTCCTTTAAGGAGGGTAAAGTTGTAACGCTCAAATTTTCGAGAATTTTAAAAATGTTGGCAAAATTTAATATTCTATGTTTTGTCTGCTTGGTGTAGGATTAATTATGTTAGTGGGCCTCTAGAAGGCCCAAGCTTAAGTTAAAACCTGGTAGTTTTAGTTAATTTTAATTCCATAAGAAAAAGGGGGGTTCTGGTTAATTGGGCTTTTAGGTATTAATTGTGTAAAAAAAAAACACAAGGAAGCATGTGGTAAAGTGGCTAAGTGACACCACTGGAAATGCTATAAGTGGCGTGTGGATGATTGGGAGGACCCAGGTTCAAGGCACAATGACAGCAAGTTAAAGGATTAATTTTTATGCACAGAAAAGGGAACTAATGGAACTGAAGTAAAAGTCTGTCAGGAGGAGTTTGAGTTGCTCAGGAGATTGAGTAAGGAGGGGATAAGGGAGAGGATTTAGGAGCTGATCAAGGAGGATGGTGTTGGCCGAATAGTGGACTCTTGAGGAGCAAGAGTTGGCCGGCCAAGGGTTTCTTTAGGGTGGTAGATTTCGGCTAGGTCAAAAGCTAGGTATAAATTCGGCATTTGGGAGTGTTGTGCCGTTTTTTCTTACTATTCTTCCTTCTCTTCCTTTCTTTTCTTTTTCTCTCCATCTATTTTTCTTCTTCTTTCCCCCATAGCCGAATCTTTCCATTATTCTATTCATCTCCACATTCTTATCATTTGTTCTTAAGCCTTATACGCAAAAGCCGAAATCCTGAAAGCTTATAGTTCTTTTGTGCCGATTTCTCCTAGCCGAACCCTGTGGTTTTTCTCCATCTTGTGGTCGATTCTTCCTTCTTCTGAATCTAAAAACTCTGTCAACAAAGCCATTACAAAAACCCTATTATTCCATCTTTTCTTTAATTGTTACAAAAAAACCGAAAAACCCCATAGTCTAGGGAGCATAGCCGAATACTGAGATCACTGAAAGCTTGACTTTTGTTATCATCTGAGGGCTTAGATCTACATCGAGATCGAGTGGAAACTCATTGGAATCATTGACTAAGGAATCAGTGGTAAGTCTTTCCAAAACTTAGTCTTTCTTTTGTATTTTAGGAAAAACCGAAATCCCTAAATGTTAGGGAGGCTGTCGATTTGGACTTGTAGCCCTAAGGGGTTGTGATAACTGTTCTGCTTTGGTAAATGGTGTGATTTAGGGGCTGTTGATCAAGGGCTTGGACAAGTGGAACGATGGGATCTTTGGATTTAATCATATTTCGGCAATAAGGTAAAAGTAATAGGGTTTTAAGCATGTTGGCCGAATATGGTAAGGGATTATATACTCAGTGTTATTTCGATATCTAGAGTAATATATTAGTAATTCAATTGTAGGCAGTTCGTGCATGGATCTCGTCAGCGAATCGTCAAAAAACAGGTGTGTAACTAACAGCCTCTCGTAGACTAGATCGGCAAGAGCCGAAAAGCCGAAATACCGAAAAACCAGTATTTTGGGTACTTGCGAGTGTGCGAATGCTCGGGAGAATAATAATTGAAGTGTATGATAAATTAAAGGGTTAAGACTGCAAAGTGCACGAATCCGTGCATTTCGACATTTTTGGGCTTAATAGGGTCAAAATCGGAAAAATGGGCTAATGGGCCCAATTCGAAGTACGCTGTGTGTAAGTGTATTTGATAGTACGTAAATGGTAGAATATGCATGAAAACTCTAAGACAGCTTAATTTACTAGAATACCCCTATGTATGAAAATTATCGTTATACCCCTAGGAGTAAAATGACCTTTATACCCCTAGTGTAATTTTTGTCTGAAAGGTATGATGATTTAAAAGCATGATGATGTATGACATGAATGAATATTTGTTGCATGGGGACATGGGTTATATTATGGAGGAAGCGTCCAGTGGCTATGCCACAAATTATCTGCTACGGTGGCTCGCCATATATATCTATTCGGTGGCTCACCACAATTATCTATTCTCGTGACTCGGTCACATTATTCGCTCAGCGACCATGCTGCATATTTCTGTGGCGTGTAGCGGTTGGGTGGGTCGAGTAGTCTCCCCACATGGTGAAAGGATGGTATGGGGGTGTACATGGTTGGATATGGGTTGGGTTTCGTATAAGCATGATATATCCGCTACGATCCGCTTGCGGGCCTATGGGCTTTATTCAAATCATTGCAGGCTAAGGCCACCTTATTCTATTTCTGTGGTTTGAACTGATTTAGGCTATGGTTCGGTTAATTTACACACTGAGTTTCCCCAAACTCACCCCTTTATTTTCATCATTGCAGGTAATCCCCAACCATAGTGGGCTTGGAGCTGTGAGGGATTCAGAGTGGCCACATGTTTCTGCAAATTCGGTTTCTTTCTAATGAACTTGACATCCTTCTATTTTCGTTTACGGTTTTGGGTTTTAAAATGTAATAAGGCCGCTTAATTATTTTTATGGTTTTGATTTATATTTTATTATGATGGAAATGATTTATTTTAATTATCAAAATGGATTAGTTCTAGGGCGCGTTTTCCAAAACAATAATTGATTTCAAAAATAACACGATTACAAGTAAGGCTTCCGCTAAGCAAATGATTTTCAAAAGACTAATCACTTTTCTAAAATGGACTTAATCCATTGGGTTTTCTTATAAATAAACGCGATGTTAGAGTGTGGCAATGGCGGTGTGCATGTCTAGGATTGGATCCGAAGGGAGCTTGGTAATTAAGCAGTTTGACGGACTCACCTCCTCTTTTCCAGTTTCCTACCTGGTGCACAGCTTCTATTCACTTTAATCTATTTAAAAGGTATCTTTTAAAACATCAACTAAGTTTTCTAAACAAAGTAATACGGAATGATTTGAACGCTTCGATGTGGCACGTCGGATCCGGTTATAACGTCTAGGCCAGGTTTGGGGTGTTACAGTGGGAGAAGATGGACAAGATTTTTGCTTGATTTTTCCTTTTTTACTTTTTTATTAACCAAATGACCAAAATGCCCTTTTCTTTCAAATTTTTCCTATTCATGCCCATTTCTATCCAAAATTTTAGAACTTGATCTAATTGCTATTTAAGGAACTCTAATTAATAATCCAATGCAATTTTATGCTTGAAGATTCTAGAACACAAGTTTTGCAACTTATTCAATTTAGTCCCCAAAGTCAAATTGGACATCTTAGGCATAGAATTTCTTCATAAAAAATTCACACAAGCATGCAATCATGTCATAGATCATCAAATAATCATGAAATAATTATTTCTATTTTAGATTTGTGGTCTTAAAGCCACTATTCTAACTAGACCCTAAATCGACATGTTACGATAAACATATTTTACTAAGTGATTTTTAGGTGAACCCTAAAAATCACTTAGTAAAAGATGTTTATCACACATAAAACTTTCATATTCCTCCATTAAACATCAAAATACAACCATGTCACACATGTGTCAAATTTCATACATGAACCCTAGCTTAAAATAATGGTAGAAATAGCTAGATCGGTTGATGACAACTTCAAAAACGTAAAGAACATTAAAAACGAGGCTTTGGAGCACTTACTATTGAGCTTGAAAGATGAAAAAAAACCCTAGCTATGGCTCCTTGAAAATTTCGGCTAAAGTGGGAAAAGATGGGCAAGATTTTTGCTTCATTTTTCGGTTTTTATTCTTTTATTAACCAAATGGCCAAAATGCCCTTTTCTTTCAAATTTTTCCTATTCATGCCCATTTCTGTCCAAAATTTTAGAACTTGTCTAATTTCTATTCAAGTACCTCTAACTAATAACCCAATGCAATTTCATGCTTAAAGCTTCTAGAACACAAGTTTTGCAATGTATTCAATTTAGTCCCTAAAGTCAAATTGCACATCTTAGGCATAGAATTTCTTCATAAAAATTTCACACAAGCATGCAATCATGTCATAGATCATAAAATAATAATAAAATAATTATTTCTATTTCAAATTTGTGGTCTCAAAACTACTATTTCGATTAGACCCTAAATCGAGATGTTACGATAAACATCTTTTACTAAGTGATTTTTAGGTGTTTTCACTAAAAATCACTTAGTAACAGATGTTTATCACACATCAAACATTCATATTCCTCCATTAAACATCAAAATACAACCATGTCACACATGTGTCAAATTTCATACATGAACCCTAGCTTAAAATAATGGTAGAAATTGCTAGATCGGTTGATGACAACTTCAAAAATGTAAAGAACATTAAAAACGGGGCTTGGGAGCACTTACAATTGAGCTTGAAAGATGAACGAAACCTTAGCTATGGCTCCTTTAAAATTTCAGCTAAGGTGGGAGAAGATGGACAAGATTTTTGCTTGATTTTTCCCTTTTTTTTCTTTTGTTAACTAAATGACCAAAATGCCCTTTTCTTTCAATTTTTTCCTATTCATGCCCATTTTTGTCCAAAATTTTAGAACTTGATCTAAATGCTATTTAAGGAACTCTAATTAATAATCCAATGCAATTTCATGCTTGAAGCTTCTAGAACACAAGTTTTACAACTTACTCAATTTAGTCCCTAAAGCCAAATTGGACATCTTAGGCATAGAATTTCTTCATAAAAAATTCACACAAGCATGCAATCACGTCATAGATCTTAAAATAATCATGAAATAATTATTTCTATTTTAGATTTGTGGTCTGTTCTAACTAGACCCTAAATCGAGATGTTACGATAAACATCTTTTACTAAGTGATTTCTAACGCCCCAATTTTTGGGAATTTTAAAAAATGTTGGAAAAATTTAAAATTCTGTGTTCTGTTTGTCTGCCGTAGGATTAAGTACGTTAGTGGGCCTCTAGAAGGCCCAAGCTTAAGTTAAAATCCGATAGTTTTAGTTAACTTTAATTCCATAAGAAAAAGAGGGTTCTGGTTAATTGGGCTTTTAGGTATTTATTGTGTAAAATAAATCACAAGGGAGCATGTGGTAAAGTGGCTAAAGTGACGCCACTGGGAATGTTATAGGTGGCGTGTGGATGATTGGGAGGACCCAGGTTCAAGTCACAATGACAGCAAAATAAGTGATTAATTTTTATGTACAGAAGAGGAAAGTGATGGAACTCAAGTAAAAGACTGGTAGGAGGAGTTTGAGTTGCTCAGGAGATTGAGCAAGGAGGGGATAAGGGAGAGAATTTAGGAGCTGATTGGGGAGAGCTGTGGTGGCCGAATAATGGACTCTTGAAGAGCAAGAGGTGGCTGGCCAAGGGATTCTCTAGGAGGGTAAAAATTCGGCTAGGGTTGGTACTTGTATAAATTCGGCAATAGGGGGTAAGTGAGCCGTTTTCTGATCACTCATCCTCTCCTTTTATTTTCTTTTTCTCTCCATTAGCTATTCTGTTCTCCTCCTTCCCCACATAGCCGAATTCTTCAACCACCCTACTTCACGCCACTTTCCTCCATTATTTTTTAAGACTAAAGCCGATTACCTCAAATCTCGAAATCCCGAAAGCTTGAATCCTTTTGTGCCGATTTCTTATAACCAAAACCCTATTTCTTCTCTTCATCAATTGTGGCCGATTCATTAGTTCTCTAAGCCCCAAGTTCTGTCAACAGGACCATAGCAAAACCCTCTCATTCCATCTTTCTATTCATAGTTACAAAGAGCCAAAAACCCCACACTCATAGGGACTTAGCCAAATACTAAGATCACTGGAAGCTCGACTTCTGTTATCAACTGAGGGCTTAGATCTACATCGGGATCGAGTGGAAACTCATTGGGATCATTGGCTAAGGAATCGGTGGTAAGTCTTTCCTAAACTTAGTCTTTCTTTCATATTTTAGGAAAAGCCGAAATCCCTAAATGTTAGGGAGGCTGTCGATTTGGACTTGTAGCCCTAAGGGGTTGTGATAACTGTTCTCCTTTGATAAATGGTGTGACTTAGAGGCTGCTGATCAAGGGCTTGGACAAGTGGAACGATCGGATCTTTGGATTTAATCATATTTCGGCAATAAGGTAAGGGCAATAAGGGTTTTAAGCATGTTTGGCCGAATATGGTAAGGGACTATATACTCAGTGTTATTTCGATGTCTAGAGTAATATGTTAGTAATTCCATTGTAGGCAGTTCGTGCGTGGATCTCGTCAGCGAATCATCGAAAAACAGGTGTGAAACTGACACCCTTCTATAGACTAGATCGGCAAAAGCCGAAAAGCCAAAATACCGAAACACCGGTATTTTGGGAACTTATGAGCGTGCGAATGCTCGTAAAATAAGTAGCTTAATAATTTTGGTAATCCGTGGTGATAAGACTGCAAAGTGCACTATTCCGTGCGTTTCGACATTTTTGGGCTTAGTGGGCCTCAATCGGGAAAATGGGCCAATGGGCCCAATTCGGTAAGTATGCGCGGTAGGTGTTCTGATAGTACGTAAATAGTAAGGCTATGCATGAAAAACCCTAAGAGTAGCTAAATTACCATAATACCCCTATGTATGAAAATTACCATAATACCCCTATGTATGGAAATTACCATGATACCCCTAGGAGTAAAATGACCAATATGCCCCTAGGGTTAATTTTGTCTAAAAAGCATGTTGTTTTTAATTTGAATGTTGTATGCCATAAATGAATGTCTGTTGCATGGGGACATGGGTTATATTATGGAGGAAGCGTCCTGGTGGCAATGCCACATATATCTGTTCTGGTGGCTCTGCCACATATATCTGTTCTGGTGGCTCTGCCACGATTATCTGTTTCTGGTGACTCTGTCACATTATATGTTCTGGCAGCCATGCTGCATATTTCTGTGGCGTGTAGGATTGGGAGGGTCGAGTAGTCTCCCCACATGGTGAAAGGGATGGTATGGGGGAGTACATGGTTGGATATGGGTTGGGCTTCTGCATAAGCATGATATATATCTGTTCTGATCTGTTCTGGGCCTACGGGCTTTATTCTGAGATCTGTTCAGGGCTAAGGCCAACTTATCCTATTTTTGTGGTTTGAACTGATTTAGGCTATAGTTGGGTTATTTTACACACTGAGTTTCCCCAAACTCACCCCTTTATTTTTCATCCTTGCAGGTAATCCCCAACCATAGTGAGCTTGGAGCTGTGAGGGATTCAGAGTGGCCACTTGTTTACGCAAATTCAGTTTCTTTCTGATGAACTGGACGTCCTTCTATTTCGTTTACGGTTTCTTTGGGTTTTTAAGTGTAATAAGGCCGCTTAATTATTTTTATGGTTTTGATTTATATTTTATTAGGATAGAAATGATTTATTTTAGTTATCAAAATGGATTAGTTCTAGGGCGCGTTTTCCAAAACAATAGTTGATTTCAAAAATAACACGATTACAAGTAAGGCCTCCGCTAAGCAAACGTTTTCAAACTTAATCATTTTCTTAAGATGGACTTAATCAACTGGTTTTCTCACAATTATACGAGATGTTAGAGTGTGTCAATGGTGGTGTGCATGTCTAGGATTGGATCCGGAGGGAGCTTGGTACTTAAGCAGTCCGACAGACTCACCTCCTCTTCTTCGGTTTCCTACCTGGTGCACAGCTTCCATTCACTTTAACCTACTTTTAAAAGTATCTTTTACATCACCAACTAAGTTTTCCAAACTAAGTAATACGGAATGTTTTGAAAGCTTCGATGTGGCGCATCGGATCCGGTCATAACGTCTAGGCCGGGTTTAGGGTGTTACATGATTTTTAGGTGAACCCTAAAAATCACTTAGTAAAATATGTTTATCACACATCAAACTTTCATATTCCTCCATTAAACATAAAAATACAACCATTTCACACATGTGTCAAATTTCATACATGAACCCTAGCTCAAAATAATGGTAGAAATAGCTAGATCGGTTGATGACAACTTTAAAAATGTAAAGAACATTAAAAACGGGGCTTGGGAGCACTTACAATTGAGATTGAAAGATGAAAAAAACCCTAGCTATGGCTCCTTGAAAATTTCGGCTAAAGTGGGAAAAGATGGGCAAGATTTTTGCTTTATTTTTCCTTTTTTATTCTTTTATTAACCAAATGACCAAAATGCCCTTTTCTTTCAAAATTTTCCTATTCATGCCCATTTTTGTCCAAAATTTTAGAACTTGGTCTAATTTCTATTTAAGTACTTCTAACTAATAATCCAATGCAATTTCATGCTTGAAGCTTCTAGAACAAAAGTTTTGCAACGTATTTAATTTAGTCCCTAAAGTCAAATTGGACATCTTAGGCATAGAATTTCTTCATAAAAAATTCACACAAGCATTCAGTCATGTCATAGATCATCAAATAATGATGAAATTATTATTTCTATTTTAGATTTGTGGTCTTAAAAAATTTGTTCTAACTAGACCCTAAATCGAGATGTTACGATAAACATCTTTTACTAAGTGATTTTTAGGTGAACCCTAAAAATCACTTAGTAAAAGATATTTATCACACATCAAACATTCATATTCTCCCATTAAACACCAAAATACAACCATGTCACACATGTGTCAAATTTCATACATGAACCCTAGCTCAATATAATGGTAGAAATAGCTAGATCGGTTGATCACAACATCAAAAATGTAAATAACATTAAAAACAGGGCTTGGGAGCACTTACAATTGAGCTTGAAGGATGAAAAAAACCCTAGCTATGGCTCCTTGAAAATTTCAGCTAAAGTAGGAAAAGATCGGCAACATTTTTGCTTGATTTTTCCGTTTTTATTCTTTTATTAACCAAATGACCAAAATGCCCTTTTCTTTCAAATTTTTCCTATTCATACCCATTTTTGTCCAAAATTTTAGAACTTGGTCTAATTTCTATTTAAGTACCTCTAACTAATAATCCAAAGCAATTTCATGCTTGAAGGTTCTAGAACACAAGTTTTGCAACGTATTCAATTTAGTCCCTAAAGTCAAATTGGACATCTTAGGCATAGAATTTCTTCATAAAAATTTCACACAAGCATGCAATCATGTCATAGATCATCAAATAATTATAAAATAATTATTTCTATTTCAGATTTGTGGTGTCAAAACAATTGTTTCGATTAGACCCTAAATCGAGATGTTACGATAAACATCTTTTACTTAGTGATTTTTAGGTGTTTTCTCTAAAAATCACTTAGTAACAGATGTTTATTACACATCAAACATTCATATTCCTCCATTAAACATCAAAATACAAACATGTCACACATGTGTCAAATTTCATACATGAACCCTAGCTTAAAATAATGGTAGAAATAGCTAGATCGGTTGAGGACAACTTCAAAAATGTAAAGAACATTAAAAACGGGGCTTGGGAGCACTTACAATTGAGCTTGAAAGATGAACGAAACCCTAGCTATGGCTCCTTGAAAATTTCAGCTAAGGTGGGGGAGATGGACAAGATTTTTGCTTGATTTTTCCCTTTTTATTCTTTTATTAACCAAATAACCAAAATCCCTTTTCTTTCAAATTTTTCCTATTCATGCCCATTTTTGTCCAAAATTTTAGAACTTGATCTAATTGCTATTTAAGGAACTCTAATTAATAATCAAATGTAATTTCATGCTTGAAGCTTCTAGAGCACAAGTTTTACAACTTATTCAATTTAGTGCCTAAAGTCAAATTGGACATGTTAGGCATAGAATTTCTTCATAAATAATTCACACAAGCATGCAGTCATGTCATAGATCATCAAATAATCATGAAATAATTATTTCTATTTTAGATTTGTGGTCTTAAAAAATTTATTCTGACTAGACCCTAAATCGAGATGTTATGATAAACATCTTTTACTAAGTGATTTTTAGGTGAACCCTAAAAATCACTTAGTAAAAGATGTTTATCACACATCAAACATTCATATTCCTCCATTAAACATCAAAATACAACCATGTCACACATGTGTCAAATTTCATACAGGAACCCTAGCTCAATATAATGGTAGAAATAGCTAGATCGGTTGATGACAACTTTAAAAATGTAAAGAACATTAAAAACGGGGCTTGGGAGCACTTACAATTGAGATTGAAAGATGAAAAAAACCCTAGCTATGGCTCCTTGAAAATTTCGGCTAAAGTGGGAAAAGATGGGCAAGATTTTTGCTTTATATTTCCTTTTTTATTCTTTTATTAACCAAATGACCAAAATGCCCTTTTCTTTCAAATTTTTCCTATTCATGCCCATTTTTGTCCAAAATTTTAGAACTTGGTCTAATTTCTATTTAAGTACCTCTAACTAATAATCCAATGCAATTTCATGCTTGAAGCTTCTAGAACAAAAGTTTTGCAACGTATTTAATTTAGTCCCTAAAGTCAAATTGGACATCTTAGGCATAGAATTTCTTCATAAAAATTTCACACAAGCATCCAATCATGTCATAGATCATCAAATAATTATAAAATAATTATTTCTATTTCAGATTTATGGTGTCAAAACTATTGTTTCGATTAGACCCTAAATCGAGATAAAGATGATAAACATCTTTTACTTAGTGATTTTTAGGTTTTTCCATTAAAAATCACTTAGTAACAGATGTTTATCACACATCAAACATTCATATTCCTCCATTAAACATCAAAATACAAACATGTCACACATGTGTCAAATTTCATACATGAACCCTAGCTTAAAATAATGGTGGAAATAGCTAGATCGGTTGATGACAACTTCAAAAATGTAAAGAACATTAAAAACGGGGCTTGGGAGCACTTACAATTGAGCTTGAAAGATGAACGAAACCCTAGCTATGGCTCCTTGAAAATTTCAGCTAAGGTCGGGGAGATGGACAAGATTTTTGCTTATTTTTCCCTTTTTATTCTTTTATTAACCAAATGACCAAAATGCCCTTTTCTTTCAAATTTTTCCTATTCATGCCCATTTTTGTCCAAAATTTTAGAACTTGGTCTAATTTCTATTTAAGTACCTCTAACTAATAATCCAATGCAATTTCATGCTTGAAGCTTCTAGAACAAAAGTTTTGCAACGTATTTAATTTAGTCCCTAAAGTCAAATTGGACATCTTAGGCATAGAATTTCTTCATAAAAATTTCACACAAGCATCCAATCATGTCATAGATCATCAAATAATTATAAAATAATTATTTCTATTTCAGATTTATGGTGTCAAAACTATTGTTTCGATTAGACCCTAAATCGAGATGTTACGATAAACATCTTTTACTTAGTGATTTTTAGGTTTTTCCATTAAAAATCACTTAGTAACAGATGTTTATCACACATCAAACATTCATATTCCTCCATTAAACATCAAAATACAAACATGTCACACATGTGTCAAATTTCATACATGAACCCTAGCTTAAAATAACGGTGGAAATAGCTAGATCGGTTGATGACAACTTCAAAAATGTAAAGAACATTAAAAACGGGGCTTGGGAGCACTTACAATTGAGCTTGAAAGATGAACGAAACCCTAGCTATGGCTCCTTGAAAATTTCAGCTAAGGTCGGGGAGATGGACAAGATTTTTGCTTATTTTTCCCTTTTTATTCTTTTATTAACCAAATGACCAAAATGCCCTTTTCTTTCAAATTTTTCCTATTCATGCCCATTTTTGTCCAAAATTTTAGAACTTGATTTAATTGCTATTTAAGGAACTCTAATTAATAATCCAATGTAATTTCATGCTTGAAGCTTCTAGAACACAAGTTTTACAACTTATTCAATTTAGTTCCTAAAGTCAAATTGGACATGTTAGGCATAAAATTTCTTCATAAAAAATTCACACAAGCATGCAGTCATGTCATAGATCATCAAATAATCATGAAATAATTATTTCTATTTTAGATTTGTGGTCTTAAAAAATTTGTTCTAACTAGACCCTAAATCGAGATGTTACGATAAACATCTTTTACTAAGTGATTTTTAGGTGAACCCTAAAAATCACTTAGTAAAAGATATTTATCACACATCAAACATTCATATTCCCCCATTAAATATCAAAATACAACCATGTCACACATGTGTCAAATCTCATACATGAACCCTAGCTCAATATAATGGTAGAAATAGCTAGATCGGTTGATGACAACATCAAAAACGTAAAGAACATTAAAAACGGGGCTTGGGAGCACTTACAATTGAGCTTGAAAGATGAAAAAAACCCTAGCTATGGCTCCTTGAAAATTTCAGCTAAAGTGGGAAAAGATCGGCAACATTTTTGCTTGATTTTTCCGTTTTTATTCTTTTATTAACCAAATGACCAAAATGCCCTTTTCCTTCAAATTTTTCCTATTCATACCCATTTTTGTCCAAAATTTTATAACTTGGTCTAATTTCTATTTAAATACCTCTAACTAATAATCCAATGCAATTTCATGCTTGAAGCTTCTAGAACACAAGTTTTGCAACGTATTCAATTTAGTCCCTAAAGTCAAATTGGACATCTTAGGCATAGAATTTCTTCATAAAAATTTCACACAAGCATGCAATCATGTCATAGATCATCAAATAATAATAAAATAATTCTTTTTATTTCAAATTTGTGGTCTCAAAACCACTGTTTCGATTAGACCCTAAATCGAGATGTTACGATAAACATCTTTTGCTAAGTGATTTTTAGGTGTTTTCTCTAAAAATCACTTAGTAATAGATGTTTATCACACATCAAACATTCATATTCCTCCATTAAACATCAAAATACAACCATGTCACACATGTGTCAAATTTCATACATGAACCCTAGCTTAAAATAATGGTAGAAATAGCTAGATCGGTTGATGACAACTTCAAAAATGTAAAGAACATTAAAAACGGGGCTTGGGAGCACTTACAATTGAGCTTGAAAGATGAACGAAACCCTAGCTATGGCTCCTTGAAAATTTCAGCTAAGGTGGGGGAGATGGACAAGATTTTTCATTGATTTTTCCCTTTTTCTTCTTTTTATTAACCAAATGACCAAAATGCCCTGTTCTTTTCAAATTTTTCCTATTCATGCCAATTTTTGTCCAAAATTTTAGAACTTGATCTAATTGCTATTTAAGGAACTCTAATTAATAATCCAATGTAATTTCATGCTTGAAGCTTCTAGAACACAAGGTTTACAACTTATTCAATTTAGTCCCTAAAGTCAAATTGGACACTTAGGCATAGACTTTCTTCATAAAGAATTCACACAAGCATGCAAATCATGTGATAGATCATCAAATAATCATGAAATAATTATTTCTATTTTAGATTTGTGGTCTTAAAACCACTATCCTAACTAGACCCTAAATCGAGATGTTACGATAAACATCTTTTACTAAGTGATTTTTAGGTGAACCCTAAAAATCACTTAGTAAAAGATGTTTATCACACATCAAACATTCATATTCCTCCACTAAACATCAAAATACAACCATCTCACACATGTGTCAAATTTCATACATGAACCCTAGCTTAAAATAATGGTAGAAATAGCTAGATCGGTTGATGACAACTTCAAATATGTAAAGAACATTAAAAACGAGGCTTGGGAGCACTTACAATTGAGATTGAAAGATGAAAAAAACCCTAGCTATGGCTCCTTGAAAATTTCGGCTAAAGTGGGAAAAGATGGGCAAGATTTTTGCTTTATTTTTCCTTTTTTATTCTTTTATTAACCAAATGACCAAAATGCCCTTTTCTTTCAAATTTTTCCTATTCATGCCAATTTTTGTCCAAAATTTTAGAACTTGATAACACAAGGTTTACAACTTATTCAATTTAGTCCCTAAAGTCAAATTGGACACTTAGGCATAGACTTTCTTCATAAAGAATTCACACAAGCATGCAGTCATGTGATAGATCATCAAATAATCATGAAATAATTATTTCTATTTTAGATTTGTGGTCTTAAAACAACTGTTCTAACTAGACCCTAAATCGAGATGTTACGATAAACATCTTTTACTAAGTGATTTTTAGGTGAACCCAAAAATCACTTCAGAAAAATGTTTATCACATATCAAACATTCATATTCCTCCATTAAACATCAAAATACAACCATGGCACACATGTGTCAAATTTCATACATGAACCCTAGCTTAAAATAATGGTAGAAATAGCTAGATCGGTTGATGACAACTTCAAAAATGTAAAGAACATTAAAAACGGGGCTTGGGAGCACTTACAATTGAGATTGAAAGATGAAAAAAACCCTAGCTATAGCTCCTTGAAAATTTCATTAAAAAGTGGGAAAAGATGGGCAAGATTTTTGCTTTATTTTTCCTTTTTTATTCTTTTATTAACCAAATGACCAAAATGCCCTTTTCTTTCAAATTTTTCCTATTCATGCCCATTTTTGTCCAAAATTTTAGAACTTGGTCTAATTTCTATTTAAGTACCTCTAACTAATAATCCAATGCAATTTCATGCTTGAAGCTTCTAGAACAAAAGTTTTGCAACGTATTTAATTTAGTCCCTAAAGTCAAATTGGACATCTTAGGGATAGAATTTCTTCATAAAAATTTCACACAAGCATCCAATCATGTCACAGATCATCAAATAATTATAAAATAATTATTTCTATTTCAAATTTATGGTGTCAAAACTATTGTTTCGATTAGACCCTAAATCGAGATGTTACGATAAACATCTTTTACTTAGTGATTTTTAGGTTTTTCCATTAAAAATCACTTAGTAATGTATGATGTTTATCACACATCAAACATTCATATTCCTCCATTAAACATCAAAATACAAACATGTCACACATGTGTCAAATTTCATACATGAACCCTAGCTTAAAATAATGGTGGAAATAGCTAGATCAGTTGATGACAACTTCAAAAATGTAAAGAACATTAAAAACGGGGCTTGGGAGCACTTACAATTGAGCTTGAAAGATGAACGAAACCCTAGCTATGGCTCCTTGAAAATTTCAGCTAAGGTGGGGGAGATGGACAAGATTTTTGCTTGATTTTTCCCTTTTTATTCTTTTATTAACCAAATGACCAAAATGCCCTTTTCTTTCAAATTTTTCCTATTCATGCCCATTTTTGTCCAAAATTTTAGAACTTGATTTAATTGCTATTTAAGGAACTCTAATTAATAATCCAATGTAATTTCATGCTTGAAGCTTCTAGAACACAAGTTTTACAACTTATTCAATTTAGTGCCTAAAGTCAAATTGGACATGTTAGGCATAGAATTTCTTCATAAAAAATTCACACAAGCATGCAGTCATGTCATAGATCATCAAATAATCATGAAATAATTATTTCTATTTTAGATTTGTGGTCTTAAAAAATTTGTTCTAACTAGACCCTAAATCGAGATGTTACGATAAACATCTTTTACTATGTGATTTTTAGGTGTTTTATCTAAAAATCACTTAGTAATAGATGTTTATCACACATCAAACATTCATATTCCTCCATTAAAATTCAAAATACAACCATGTCACACATGTGTCAAATTTCATACATGAACCCTAGCTTAAAATAATGGTAGAAATAGCTAGATCGGTTGATGACAACTTCAAAAACGTAAAGAACATTAAAAACGGGGCTTGGGAGCACTTACAATTGAGCTTGAAAGATGAAAAAAACCCTAGCTATGGCTCCTTGAAAATTTCAGCTAAAGTGGGAAAAGATCGGCAACATTTTTGCTTGATTTTTCCGTTTTTATTCTTTTATTAACCAAATGACCAAAATGCCCTTTTCCTTGAAATTTTTCCTATTCATACCCATTTTTGTCCAAAATTTTAGAACTTGGTCTAATTTCTATTTAAATACCTCTAACTAATAATCCAATGCAATTTCATGCTTGAAGCTTCTAGAACACAAGTTTTGCAACGTATTCAATTTAGTCCCTAAAGTCAAATTGGACATCTTAGGCATAGAATTTCTTCATAAAAATTTCACACAAGCATGCAATCATGTCATAGATCATCAAATAATAATAAAATAATTCTTTTTATTTCAAATTTGTGGTCTCAAAACCACTGTTTCGATTAGACCCTAAATCGAGATGTTACGATAAACATCTTTTGCTAAGTGATTTTTAGGTGTTTTCTCTAAAAATCACTTAGTAATAGATGTTTATCACACATCAAACATTCATATTCCTCCATTAAACATCAAAATACAACCATGTCACACATGTGTCAAATTTCATACATGAACCCTAGCTTAAAATAATGGTAGAAATAGCTAGATCGGTTGATGACAACTTCAAAAATGTAAAGAACATTAAAAACGGGGCTTGGGAGCACTTACAATTGAGCTTGAAAGATGAACGAAACCCTAGCTATGGCTCCTTGAAAATTTCAGCTAAGGTGGGGGAGATGGACAAGATTTTTGATTGATTTTTCCCTTTTTATTCTTTTATTAACCAAATGACCAAAATGCCCTGTTCTTTCAAATTTTTCCTATTCATGCCAATTTTTGTCCAAAATTTTAGAACTTGATCTAATTGCTATTTAAGGAACTCTAATTAATAATCCAATGTAATTTCATGCTTGAAGCTTCTAGAACACAAGGTTTACAACTTATTCAATTTAGTCCCTAAAGTCAAATTGGACACTTAGGCATAGACTTTCTTCATAAAGAATTCACACAAGCATGCAGTCATGTGATAGATCATCAAATAATCATGAAATAATTATTTCTATTTTAGATTTGTGGTCTTAAAACCACTATTCTAACTAGACCCTAAATCGAGATGTTACGATAAACATCTTTTACTAAGTGATTTTTAGGTGAACCCCAAAAATCACTTAGTAAAAGATGTTTATCACACATCAAACATTCATATTCCTCCACTAAACATCAAAATACAACCATCTCACACATGTGTCAAATTTCATACATGAACCCTAGCTTAAAATAATGGTAGAAATAGCTAGATCGGTTGATGACAACTTCAAATATGTAAAGAACATTAAAAACGAGGCTTGGGAGCACATACAATTGAGATTGAAAGATGAAAAAACCCCAGCTATGGCTCCTTGAAAATTTCTTCTAAAGTGGGAAAAGATGGGCAAGATTTTTGCTTTATTTTTCCTTTTTTATTCTTTTATTAACCAAATGACCAAAATGCCCTTTTCTTTCAAATTTTTCCTATTCATGCCAATTTTTGTCCAAAATTTCAGAACTTGATAACACAAGGTTTACAACTTATTCAATTTAGTCCCTAAAGTCAAATTGGACACTTAGGCATAGACTTTCTTCATAAAGAATTCACACAAGCATGCAGTCATGTGATAGATCATCAAATAATCATGAAATAATTATTTCTATTTTAGATTTGTGGTCTTAAAACAACTATTCTAACTAGACCCTAAATCGAGATGTTACGATAAACATCTTTTACGAAGTGATTTTTAGGGTTCACCTAAAAATCACTTAGTAAAAGATGTTTATCACACATCAAACATTCATATTCCTCCATTAAACATCAAAATACAACCATGGCACACATGTGTCAAATTTCATACATGAACCCTAGCTTAAAATAATGGTAGAAATAGCTAGATCGGTTGATGACAACTTCAAATATGTAAAGAACATTAAAAACGGGGCTTGGGAGCACTTACAATTGAGATTGAAAGATGAAAAAAACCCTAGCTATGGCTCCTTGAAAATTTCGGCTAAAGTGGGAAAAGATGGGCAAGATTTTTGCTTTATTTTTCCTTTTTTATTCTTTTATTAACCAAATGACCAAAATGCCCTTTTCTTTCAAATTTTTCCTATTCATGCCCATTTTTGTCCAAAATTTTAGAACTTGGTCTAATTTCTATTTAAGTACCTCTAACTAATAATCCAATGCAATTTCATGCTTGAAGCTTCTAGAACAAAAGTTTTGCAACGTATTTAATTTAGTCCCTAAAGTCAAATTGGACATCTTAGGCATAGAATTTCTTCATAAAAATTTCACACAAGCATCCAATCATGTCATAGATCATCAAATAATTATAAAATAATTATTTCTATTTCAGATTTATGGTGTCAAAACTATTGTTTCGATTAGACCCTAAATCGAGATAAAGATGATAAACATCTTTTACTTAGTGATTTTTAGGTTTTTCCATTAAAAATCACTTAGTAATGTATGTTTATCACACATCAAACATTCATATTCCTCCATTAAACATCAAAATACAAACATGTCACACATGTGTCAAATTTCATACATGAACCCTAGCTTAAAATAATGGTGGAAATAGCTAGATCGGTTGATGACAACTTCAAAAATGTAAAGAACATTAAAAACGCGGGGCTTGGGAGCACTTACAATTGAGCTTGAAAGATGAACGAAACCCCTAGCTATGGCTCCTTGAAAATTTGTGCTAAGGTGGGGGAGATGGACAAGATTTTTGCTTGATTTTTCCCTTTTTATTCTTTTATTAACCAAATGACCAAAATGCCCTTTTCTTTCAAATTTTTCCTATTCATGCCCATTTTTGTCCAAAATTTTAGAACTTGATTTAATTGCTATTTAAGGAACTCTAATTAATAATCCAATGTAATTTCATGCTTGAAGCTTCTAGAACACAAGTTTTACAACTTATTCAATTTAGTGCCTAAAGTCAAATTGGACATGTTAGGCATAGAATTTCTTCATAAAAATTCACACAAGCATGCAAATATGTCATAGATCATCAAATAATCATGAAATAATTATTTCTATTTTAGATTTGTGGTCTTAAAAAATTTGTTCTAACTAGACCCTAAATCGAGATGTTACGATAAACATCTTTTACTATGTGATTTTTAGGTGTTTTATCTAAAAATCACTTAGTAATAGATGTTTATCACACATCAAACATTCATATTCCTCCATTAAACTTCAAAATACAACCATGTCACACATGTGTCAAATTTCATACATGAACCCTAGCTTAAAATAATGGTAGAAATAGCTAGATCGGTTGATGACAACTTCAAAAACGTAAAGAACATTAAAAACGGGGCTTGGGAGCACTTACAATTGAGCTTGAAAGATGAAAAAAACACTAGCTATGGCTCCTTGAAAATTTCAGCTAAAGTGGGAAAAGATCGGCAACATTTTTGCTTGATTTTTCCGTTTTTATTCTTTTATTAACCAAATGACCAAAATGCCCTTTTCCTTGAAATTTTTCCTATTCATACCCATTTTTGTCCAAAATTTTAGAACTTGGTCTAATTTCTATTTAAATACCTCTAACTAATAATCCAATGCAATTTCATGCTTGAAGCTTCTAGAACACAAGTTTTGCAACGTATTCAATTTAGTCCCTAAAGTCAAATTGGACATCTTAGGCATAGAATTTCTTCATAAAAATTCACACACAAGCATGCAATCATGTCATAGATCATCAAATAATAATAAAATAATTCTTTTTATTTCAAATTTGTGGTCTCAAAACCATTGTTCTATTAGACCCTAAATCGAGATATTACGATAAACATCTTTTGCTAAGTGATTTTTAGGTGTTTTCTCTAAAAATCACTTAGTAATAGATGTTTATCACACATCAAACATTCATATTCCTCCATTAAACATCAAAATACAACCATGTCACACATGTGTCAAATTTCATACATGAACCCTAGCTTAAAATAATGGTAGAAATAGCTAGATCGGTTGATGACAACTTCAAAAATGTAAAGAACATTAAAAACGGGGCTTGGGAGCACTTACAATTGAGCTTGAAAGATGAACGAAACCCTAGCTATGGCTCCTTGAAAATTTCAGCTAAGGTGGGGGAGATGGACAAGATTTTTCATTGATTTTTCCCTTTTTCTTCTTTTATTAACCAAATGACCAAAATGCCCTGTTCTTTCAAATTTTTCCTATTCATGCCAATTTTTGTCCAAAATTTTAGAACTTGATCTAATTGCTATTTAAGGAACTCTAATTAATAATCCAATGTAATTTCATGCTTGAAGCTTCTAGAACACAAGGTTTACAACTTATTCAATTTAGTCCCTAAAGTCAAATTGGACACTTAGGCATAGACTTTCTTCATAAAGAATTCACACAAGCATGCAGTCATGTGATAGATCATCAAATAATCATGAAATAATTATTTCTATTTTAGATTTGTGGTCTTAAAAAATTTGTTCTAACTAGACCCTAAATCGAGATGTTACGATAAACATCTTTTACTATGTGATTTTTAGGTGTTTTATCTAAAAATCACTTAGTAAAAGATGTTTATCACACATCAAACATTCATATTCCTCCACTAAACATCAAAATACAACCATCTCACACATGTGTCAAATTTCATACATGAACCCTAGCTTAAAATAATGGTAGAAATAGCTAGATCGGTTGATGACAACTTCAAATATGTAAAGAACATTAAAAACGAGGCTTGGGAGCACATACAATTGAGATTGAAAGATGAAAAAAACCCTAGCTATGGCTCCTTGAAAATTTCGGCTAAAGTGGGAAAAGATGGGCAAGATTTTTGCTTTATTTTTCCTTTTTTCTTCTTTTATTAACCAAATGACCAAAATGCCCTTTTCTTTCAAATTTTTCCTATTCATGCCAATTTTTGTCCAAAATTTTAGAACTTGATAACACAAGGTTTACAACTTATTCAATTTAGTCCCTAAAGTCAAATTGGACACTTAGGCATAGACTTTCTTCATAAAGAATTCACACAAGCATGCAGTCATGTGATAGATCATCAAATAATCATGAAATAATTATTTCTATTTGAGATTTGTGGTCTTAAAACAACTGTTCTAACTAGACCCTAAATCGAGATGTTACGATAAACATCTTTTACTAAGTGATTTTTAGGTGAACCCTAAAAATCACTTCGTAAAAGATGTTTATCACACATCAAACATTCATATTCCTCCATTAAACATCAAAATACAACCATGGCACAAATGTGTCAAATTTCATACATGAACCCTAGCTTAAAATAATGGTAGAAATAGCTAGATCGGTTGATGACAACTTCAAAAATGTAAAGAACATTAAAAACGGGGCTTGGGAGCACTTACAATTGAGATTGAAAGATGAAAAAAACCCTAGCTATAGCTCCTTGAAAATTTCGGCTAAAGTGGGAAAAGATGGGCAAGTTTTTTGCTTTATTTTTCCTTTTTTATTCTTTTATTAACCAAATGACCAAAATGCCCTTTTCTTTCAAATTTTTCCTATTCATGCCCATTTTTGTCCAAAATTTTAGAACTTGGTCTAATTTCTATTTAAGTGCCTCTAACTAATAATCCAATGCAATTTCATGCTTGAAGCTTCTAGAACAAAAGTTTTGCAACGTATTTAATTTAGTCCCTAAAGTCAAATTGGACATCTTAGGCATAGAATTTCTTCATAAAAATTTCACACAAGCATCCAATCATGTCATAGATCATCAAATAATTATAAAATAATTATTTCTATTTCAGATTTATGGTGTCAAAACTATTGTTTCGATTAGACCCTAAATCGAGATGTTACGATAAACATCTTTTACTTAGTGATTTTTAGGTTTTTCCATTAAAAATCACTTAGTAACAGATGTTTATCACACATCAAACATTCATATTCCTCCATTAAACATCAAAATACAAACATGTCACACATGTGTCAAATTTCATACATGAACCCTAGCTTAAAATAATGGTGGAAATAGCTAGATCGGTTGATGACAACTTCAAAAATGTAAAGAACATTAAAAACGGGGCTTGGGAGCACTTACAATTGAGCTTGAAAGATGAACGAAACCCTAGCTATGGCTCCTTGAAAATTTCAGCTAAGGTGGGGGAGATGGACAAGATTTTTGCTTGATTTTTTCCTTTTTATTCTTTTATTAACCAAATGACCAAAATGCCCTTTTCTTTCAAAATTTTCCTATTCATGCCCATTTTTGTCCAAAATTTTAGAACTTGATTTAATTGCTATTTAAGGAACTCTAATTAATAATCCAATGTAATTTCATGCTTGAAGCTTCTAGAACACAAGTTTTACAACTTATTCAATTTAGTGCCTAAAGTCAAATTGGACATGTTAGGCATAGAATTTCTTCATAAAAAATTCACACAAGCATGCAAATCATGTCATAGATCATCAAATAATCATGAAATAATTATTTCTATTTTAGATTTGTGGTCTTAAAAAATTTGTTCTAACTAGACCCTAAATCGAGATGTTACGATAAACATCTTTTACTATGTGATTTTTAGGTGTTTTATCTAAAAATCACTTAGTAATAGATGTTTATCACACATCAAACATTCATATTCCTCCATTAAACTTCAAAATACAACCATGTCACACATGTGTCAAATTTCATACATGAACCCTAGCTTAAAATAATGGTAGAAATAGCTAGATCGGTTGATGACAACTTCAAAAATGTAAAGAACATTAAAAGCGGGGCTTGGGAGCACTTACAGTTGAGCTTGAAAGATGAACGAAACCCTAGCTATGGCTCCTTGAAAATTTCAGCTAAGGTGGGGGAGATGGACAAGATTTTTGCTTGATTTTTCCCTTTTTCTTCTTTTATTAACCAAATGACCAAAATGCCCTGTTCTTTCAAATTTTTCCTATTCATGCCAATTTTTGTCCAAAATTTTAGAACTTGATCTAATTGCTATTTAAGGAACTCTAATTAATAATCCAATGTAATTTCATGCTTGAAGCTTCTAGAACACAAGTTTTACAACTTATTCAATTTAGTTCCTAAAGTCAAATTGGACACTTAGGCATAGAATTTCTTCATAAAGAATTCACACAAGCATACAGTCATGTCATAGATCATCAAATAACCATGAAATAATTATTTCTATTTTAGATTTGTGGTTTTAAAACAATTGTTCTAACTAGACCCTAAATCGAGATGTTACGATAAACATCTTTTACTAAGTGATTTTTAGGTGAACCCTAAAAATCACTTAGTAAAAGATGTTTATCACACATCAAACATTCATATTCCTCCATTAAACATCAAAATACAACCATGTCACACATGTGTCAAATTTCATACATGAACCCTAGCTTAAAATAACGGTAGAAATAGCTAGATCGATTGATGACAACTTCAAAAATGTAAAGAACATTAAAAACGGGGCTTGGGAGCACTTACAGTTGAGCTTGAAAGATGAACGAAACCCTAGCTATGGCTCCTTGAAAATTTCAGCTAAGGTGGGGGAGATGGACAAGATTTTTGCTTGATTTTTCCCATTTTCTTCTTTTATTAACCAAATGACCAAAATGCCCTGTTCTTTCAAATTTTTCCTATTCATGCCAATTTTTGTCCAAAATTTTAGAACTTGATCTAATTGCTATTTAAGGAACTCTAATTAATAATCCAATGTAATTTCATGCTTGAAGCTTCTAGAACACAAGGTTTACAACTTATTCAATTTAGTCCCTAAAGTCAAATTGGACACTTAGGCATAGACTTTCTTCATAAAGAATTCACACAAGCATGCAGTCATGTGATAGATCATCAAATAATCATGAAATAATTATTTCTATTTTAGATTTGTGGTCTTAAAACAACTGTTCTAACTAGACCCTAAATCGAGATAAAGATGATAAACATCTTTTACTATGTGATTTTTAGGTGAACCCTAAAAATCACTTAGTAAAAGATGTTTATCACACATCAAACATTCATATTCCTCCACTAAACATCAAAATACAACCATCTCACACATGTGTCAAATTTCATACATGAACCCTAGCTTAAAATAATGGTAGAAATAGCTAGATCGGTTGATGACAACTTCAAATATGTAAAGAACATTAAAAACGAGGCTTGGGAGCACATACAATTGAGATTGAAAGATGAAAAAAACCCTAGCTATGGCTCCTTGAAAATTTCGGCTAAAGTGGGAAAAGATGGGCAAGATTTTTGCTTTATTTTTCCTTTTTTCTTCTTTTATTAACCAAATGACCAAAATGCCCTTTTCTTTCAAATTTTTCCTATTCATGCCAATTTTTGTCCAAAATTTTAGAACTTGATAACACAAGGTTTACAACTTATTCAATTTAGTCCCTAAAGTCAAATTGGACACTTAGGCATAGACTTTCTTCATAAAGAATTCACACAAGCATGCAGTCACGTGATAGATCATCAAATAATCATGAAATAATTATTTCTATTTGAGATTTGTGGTCTTAAAACAACTGTTCTAACTAGACCCTAAATCGAGATAAAGACGATAAACATCTTTACTATGTGATTTTTAGGTGAACCCTAAAAATCACTTAGTAAAAGATGTTTTATCACACATCAAACATTCATATTCCTCCATTAAACATCAAAATACAACCATGGCACACATGTGTCAAATTTCATACATGAACCCTAGCTTAAAATAATGGTAGAAATAGCTAGATCGGTTGATGACAACTTCAAAAATGTAAAGAACATTAAAAACGGGCTTGGGAGCACTTACAATTGAGATTGAAAGATGAAAAAACCCTAGCTATGGCTCCTTGAAAATTTCAGCTAAAGTGGGGAAAAGATGGGCAAGATTTTTGCTTTATTTTTCCTTTTTCTTCTTTTATTAACCAAATGACCAAAATGCCCTTTTCTTTCAAATTTTTCCTATTCATGCCCATTTTTGTCCAAAATTTTAGAACTTGGTCTAATTTCTATTTAAGTGAACTCTAACTAATAATCCAATGCAATTTCATGCTTGAAGCTTCTAGAACAAAAGTTTTACAACGTATTTAATTTAGTCCCTAAAGTCAAATTGGACATCTTAGGCATAGAATTTCTTCATAAAAATTCACACAAGCATCCAATCATGTCATAGATCATCAAATAATTATAAAATAATTATTTCTATTTCAGATTTATGGTGTCAAAACTATTGTTCTAACTAGACCCTAAATCGAGATAAAGATGATAAACATCTTTTACTAAGTGATTTTTAGGTGAACCCATTAAAAATCACTTAGTAAAAGATGTTTATCACACATCAAACATTCATATTCCTCCATTAAACATCAAAATACAACCATGTCACACATGTGTCAAATTTCATACATGAACCCTAGCTTAAAATAATGGTAGAAATAGCTAGATCGATTGATGACAACTTCAAAAATGTAAAGAACATTAAAAACGGGCTTGGGAGCACTTACAATTGAGCTTGAAAGATGAACGAAACCTAGCTATGGCTCCTTGAAAATTTCAGCTAAGGTGGGGGGAGATGGACAAGATTTTTGCTTGATTTTTCCTTTTTCTTCTTTTATTAACCAAATGACCAAAATGCCCTTTTTTTTTCAAATTTTTCCTATTCATGCCAATTTTTGTCCAAAATTTTAGAACTTGATCTAATTGCTATTTAAGGAACTCTAATTAATAATCCAATGTAATTTCATGCTTGAAGCTTCTAGAACACAAGTTTTACAACTTATTCAATTTAGTCCCTAAAGTCAAATTGGACATGTTAGGCATAGAATTTCTTCATAAAAAATTCACACAAGCATGCAATCATGTCATAGATCATCAAATAATCATGAAATAATTATTTCTATTTTAGATTTGTGGTCTTAAAACCACTGTTCTAACTAGACCCTAAATCGAGATAAAGACGATAAACATCTTTTACTAAGTGATTTTTAGGTGAACCCTCTAAAAATCACTTAGTAAAGATGTTTATCACACATCAAACATTCATATTCCTCCATTAAACATCAAAATACAACCATGTCACACATGTGTCAAATTTCATACATGAACCCTAGCTTAAAATAATGGTAGAAATAGCTAGATCGGTTGATGACAACTTCAAAAATGTAAAGAACATTAAAAACGGGGCTTGGGAGCACTTATACTTGAGCTTGAAAGATGAAAAAACCCTAGCTATGGCTCCTTGAAAATTTCAGCTAAGGTGGGGAGATGGACAAGATTTTTGCTTGATTTTTCCTTTTTCTTCTTTTATTAACCAAATGACCAAAATGCCCTTTTCTTTCAAATTTTTCCTATTCATGCCAATTTTTGTCCAAAATTTTAGAACTTGATCTAATTGCTATTTAAGGAACTCTAATTAATAATCCAATGTAATTTCATGCTTGAAGCTTCTAGAACACAAGGTTTACAACTTATTCAATTTAGTCCCTAAAGTCAAATTGGACACTTAGGCATAGAATTTCTTCATAAAAAAATTCACACAAGCATACAAATCATGTCATAGATCATCAAATAACCATGAAATAATTATTTCTATTTTAGATTTGTGGTTTTAAAACAATTGTTCTAACTAGACCCTAAATCGAGATGTTACGATAAACATCTTTTACTAAGTGATTTTTAGGTGAACCCTAAAAATCACTTAGTAAAAGATGTTTATCACACATCAAACATTCATATTCCTCCATTAAACATCAAAATACAACCATGTCACACATGTGTCAAATTTCATACATGAACCCTAGCTTAAAATAACGGTAGAAATAGCTAGATCGATTGATGACAACTTCAAAAATGTAAAGAACATTAAAAACGGGGCTTGGGAGCACTTACAGTTGAGCTTGAAAGATGAACGAAACCCTAGCTATGGCTCCTTGAAAATTTCAGCTAAGGTGGGGGAGATGGACAAGATTTTTGCTTGATTTTTCCCATTTTCTTCTTTTATTAACCAAATGACCAAAATGCCCTGTTCTTTCAAAATTTTCCTATTCATGCCAATTTTTGTCCAAAATTTTAGAACTTGATCTAATTGCTATTTAAGGAACTCTAATTAATAATCCAATGTAATTTCATGCTTGAAGCTTCTAGAACACAAGGTTTACAACTTATTCAATTTAGTCCCTAAAGTCAAATTGGACACTTAGGCATAGACTTTCTTCATAAAGAATTCACACAAGCATGCAGTCATGTGATAGATCATCAAATAATCATGAAATAATTATTTCTATTTTAGATTTGTGGTCTTAAAACCACTATTCTAACTAGACCCTAAATCGAGATGTTACGATAAACATCTTTTACTAAGTGATTTTTAGGTGAACCCTAAAAATCACTTAGTAAAAGATGTTTATCACACATCAAACATTCATATTCCTCCACTAAACATCAAAATACAACCATCTCACACATGTGTCAAATTTCATACATGAACCCTAGCTTAAAATAATGGTAGAAATAGCTAGATCGGTTGATGACAACTTCAAATATGTAAAGAACATTAAAAACGAGGCTTGGGAGCACATACAATTGAGATTGAAAGATGAAAAAAACCCTAGCTATGGCTCCTTGAAAATTTCGGCTAAAGTGGGAAAAGATGGGCAAGATTTTTGCTTTATTTTTCCTTTTTTCTTCTTTTATTAACCAAATGACCAAAATGCCCTTTTCTTTCAAATTTTTCCTATTCATGCCAATTTTTGTCCAAAATTTTAGAACTTGATAACACAAGGTTTACAACTTATTCAATTTAGTCCCTAAAGTCAAATTGGACACTTAGGCATAGACTTTCTTCATAAAGAATTCACACAAGCATGCAAATCATGTGATAGATCATCAAATAATCATGAAATAATTATTTCTATTTGAGATTTGTGGTCTTAAAACAACTGTTCTAACTAGACCCTAAATCGAGATGTTACGATAAACATCTTTTACTAAGTGATTTTTAGGTGAACCCTAAAAATCACTTCGTAAAAGATGTTTATCACACATCAAACATTCATATTCCTCCATTAAACATCAAAATACAACCATGGCACACATGTGTCAAATTTCATACATGAACCCTAGCTTAAAATAATGGTAGAAATATCTAGATCGGTTGATGACAACTTCAAAAATGTAAAGAACATTAAAAACGGGGCTTGGGAGCACTTACAATTGAGATTGAAAGATGAAAAAAACCCTAGCTATGGCTCCTTGAAAATTTCGGCTAAAGTGGGAAAAGATGGGCAAGATTTTTGCTTTATTTTTCCTTTTTTATTCTTTTTATTAACCAAATGACCAAAATGCCCTTTTCTTTCAAATTTTTCCTATTCATGCCCATTTTTGTCCAAAATTTTAGAACTTGAACTCTTCTAAATTTCTATTTAAGTACCTCTAACTAATAATCCAATGCAATTTCATGCTTGAAGCTTCTAGAACAAAAGTTTTGCAACGTATTTAATTTAGTCCCTAAAGTCAAATTGGACATCTTAGGCATAGAATTTCTTCATAAAAATTTCACACAAGCATCCAATCATGTCATAGATCATCAAATAATTATAAAATAATTATTTCTATTTCAGATTTATGGTGTCAAAACTATTGTTCTGATTAGACCCTAAATCGAGATATTACGATAAACATCTTTTTTACTTAGTGATTTTTAGGTTTTCCATTAAAAATCACTTAGTAACAGATGTTTATCACACATCAAACATTCATATTCCTCCATTAAACATCAAAATACAAACATGTCACACATGTGTCAAATTTCATACATGAACCCTAGCTTAAAATACTGGTGGAAATAGCTAGATCGGTTGATGACAACTTCAAAAATGTAAAGAACATTAAAAGCGGGGCTTGGGAGCACTTACAATTGAGCTTGAAAGATGAACAGGAAACCTTAGCTATGGCTCCTTGAAAATTTCAGCTAAGGTGGGGGAGATGGACAAGATTTTTGCTTGATTTTTTCCTTTTTATTCTTTTATTAACCAAATGACCAAAATGCCCTTTTCTTTCAAATTTTTCCTATTCATGCCCATTTTTGTCCAAAATTTTAGAACTTGATTTAATTGCTATTTAAGGAACTCTAATTAATAATCCAATGTAATTTCATGCTTGAAGCTTCTAGAACACAAGTTTTACAACTTATTCAATTTAGTGCCTAAAGTCAAATTGGACATGTTAGGCATAGAATTTCTTCATAAAAAATTCACACAAGCATGCAGTCATGTCATAGATCATCAAATAATCATGAAATAATTATTTCTATTTTAGATTTGTGGTCTTAAAAAATTTGTTCTAACTAGACCCTAAATCGAGATGTTACGATAAACATCTTTTACTATGTGATTTTTAGGTGTTTTATCTAAAAATCACTTAGTAATAGATGTTTATCACACATCAAACATTCATATTCCTCCATTAAACTTCAAAATACAACCATGTCACACATGTGTCAAATTTCATACATGAACCCTAGCTTAAAATAATGGTAGAAATAGCTAGATCGGTTGATGACAACTTCAAAAACGTAAAGAACATTAAAAACGGGGCTTGGGAGCACTTACAATTGAGATTGAAAGATGAAAAAAACCCTAGCTATGGCTCCTTGAAAATTTCGGCTAAAGTGGGAAAAGATGGGCAAGATTTTTGCTTTATTTTTCCTTTTTTATTCTTTTATTAACCAAATGACCAAAATGCCCTTTTTTTTCAAATTTTTCCTATTCATGCCCATTTTTGTCAAAAATTTTAGAACTTGATAACACAAGGTTTACAACTTATTCAATTTAGTCCCTAAAGTCAAATTGGACACTTAGGCATAGACTTTCTTCATAAAGAATTCACACAAGCATGCAGTCATGTGATAGATCATCAAATAATCATGAAATAATTATTTCTATTTTAGATTTGTGGTCTTAAAACAACTATTCTAACTAGACCCTAAATCGAGATAAAGATGATAAACATCTTTTACTAAGTGATTTTTAGGTGAACCCTAAAAATCACTTCGTAAAAGATGTTTATCACACATCAAACATTCATATTCCTCCATTAAACATCAAAATAGAACCATGGCACACATGTGTCAAATTTCATACATGAACCCTAGCTTAAAATAATGGTAGAAATAGCTAGATCGGTTGATGACAACTTCAAAAATGTAAAGAACATTAAAAACGGGGCTTGGGAGCACTTACAATTGAGATTGAAAGATGAAAAAACCCTAGCTATGGCTCCTTGAAAATTTCGGGGCTAAAGTGGGAAAAGATGGGCAAGATTTTTGCTTTATTTTTCCTTTTTATTCTTTTGTTAACCAAATGACCAAAATGCCCTTTTCTTTCAAATTTTTCCTATTCATGCCCATTTTTGTCCAAAATTTTAGAACTTGGTCTAATTTCTATTTAAGTCCCTCTAACTAATAATCCAATGCAATTTCATGCTTGAAGCTTCTAGAACAAAAGTTTTGCAACGTATTTAATTTAGTCCCTAAAGTCAAATTGGACATCTTAGGCATAGAATTTCTTCATAAAAATTTCACACAAGCATCCAATCATGTCATAGATCATCAAATAATTATAAAATAATTATTTCTATTTCAGATTTATGGTGTCAAAACTATTGTTTCGATTAGACCCTAAATTGAGATGTTACGATAAACATCTTTTACTTAGTGATTTTTAGGTTTTTCCATTAAAAATCACTTAGTAACAGATGTTTATCACACATCAAACATTCATATTCCTCCATTAAACATCAAAATACAAACATGTCACACATGTGTCAAATTTCATACATGAACCCTAGCTTAAAATAATGGTGGAAATAGCTAGATCGGTTGATGACAACTTCAAAAATGTAAAGAACATTAAAAACGGGGCTTGGGAGCACTTACAATTGAGCTTGAAAGATGAACGAAAAACTTAGCTATGGCTCCTTGAAAATTTCAGCTAAGGTGGGGGAGATGGAAAAGATTTTTGCTTGATTTTTCCCTTTTTATTCTTTTATTAACCAAATGACCAAAATGCCCTTTTCTTTCAAATTTTTCCTATTCATGCCCATTTTTGTCCAAAATTTTAGAACTTGATTTAATTGCTATTTAAGGAACTCTAATTAATAATCCAATGTAATTTCATGCTTGAAGCTTCTAGAACACAAGTTTTACAACTTATTCAATTTAGTGCCTAAAGTCAAATTGGACATGTTAGGCATAGAATTTCTTCATAAAAAATTCACACAAGCATGCAGTCATGTCATAGATCATCAAATAATCATGAAATAATTATTTCTATTTTAGATTTGTGGTCTTAAAAAATTTGTTCTAACTAGACCCTAAATCGAGATGATACGATAAACATCTTTTACTATGTCATTTTTAGGTGTTTTATCTAAAAATCACTTAGTAATAGATGTTTATCACACATCAAACATTCATATTCCTCCATTAAACTTCAAAATACAACCATGTCACACATGTGTCAAATTTCATACATGAACCCTAGCTTAAAATAATGGTAGAAATAGCTAGATCGGTTGATGACAACTTCAAAAATGTAAAGAACATTAAAAGCGGGCTTGGGAGCACTTACAGTTGAGCTTGAAAGATGAAAAAACCCTAGCTATGGCTCCTTGAGAATTTCAGCTAAGGTGGGGGAGATGGACAAGATTTTTGCTTGATTTTTCCCTTTTTCTTCTTTTATTAACCAAATGACCAAAATGCCCTGTTCTTTCAAATTTTTCCTATTCATGCCAATTTTTGTCCAAAATTTTAGAACTTGATCTAATTGCTATTTAAGGAACTCTAATTAATAATCCAATGTAATTTCATGCTTGAAGCTTCTAGAACAGAAGTTTTACAACTTATTCAATTTAGTCCCTAAAGTCAAATTGGACACTTAGGCATAGAATTTCTTCAAAAAGAATTCACACAAGCATACAGTCATGTCATAGATCATCAAATAACCATGAAATAATTATTTCTATTTTAGATTTGTGGTCTTAAAACAATTGTTCTAACTAGACCCTAAATTGAGATGTTACGATAAACATCTTTTACTAAGTGATTTTTAGGTGAACCCTAAAAATCACTTAGTAAAAGATGTTTATCACACATCAAACATTCATATTCCTCCATTAAACATCAAAATACAACCATGTCACACATGTGTCAAATTTCATACATGAACCCTAGCTTAAAATAACGGTATAAATAGCTAGATCGGTTGATGACAACTTCAAAAATGTAAAGAACATTAAAAATGGGGCTTGGGAGCACTTACAGTTGAGCTTGAAAGATGAACGAAACCCTAGCTATGGCTCCTTGAAAATTTCAGCTAAGGTGGGGGAGATGGACAAGATTTTTGCTTGATTTTTCCCTTTTTCTTCTTTTATTAACCATATGACCAAAATGCCCTGTTCTTTCAAATTTTTCCTATTCATGCCAATTTTTGTCCAAAATTTTAGAACTTGATCTAATTGCTATTTAAGGAACTCTAATTAATAATCCAATGTAATTTCATGCTTGAAGCTTCTAGAACACAAGTTTTACAACTTATTCAATTTAGTCCCTAAAGTCAAATTGGACACTTAGGCATAGAATTTCTTCATAAAGAATTCACACAAGCATGCAGTCATGTCATAGATCATCAAATAATCCTGAAATAATTATTTTTATTTTAGATTTGTGGTCTTAAAACAACTGTTCTAACTAGACCCTAAATTGAGATGTTACGATAAACATCTTTTACTAAGTGATTTTTAGGTGAACCCTAAAAATCACTTAGTAAAAGATGTTTATCACACATCAAACATTCATATTCCTCCATTACACATCAAAATACAACCATGTCACACATGTGTCAAATTTCATACATGAACCCTAGCTTAAAATAATGGTAGAAATAGCTAGATCGGTTGATGACAACTTCAAAAATGTAAAGAACATTAAAAACAGGGCTTGGGAGCACTTACAATTGAGATTGAAAGATGAAAAAAACCCTAGCTATGGCTCCTTGAAAATTTCGGCTAAAGTGGGAAAAGATGGGCAAGATTTTTGCTTTATTTTTCCTTTTTTATTCTTTTACTAACCAAATGACCAAAATGCCCTTTTCTTTCAAATTTTTCCTATTCATGCCCATTTTTGTCCAAAATTTTAGAACTTGGACTAATTTCTATTAAGTACCTCTAACTAATAATCCAATGCAATTTCATGCTTGAAGCTTCTAGAACAAAAGTTTTGCAACGTATTTAATTTAGTCCCTAAAGTCAAATTGGACATCTTAGGCATAGAATTTCTTCATAAAAATTTCACACAAGCATGCAATCATTCATAGATCATCAAATAATTATAAAATAATTATTTCTATTTCAGATTTGTGGTCTCAAAACAATTGTTTCGATTAGACCCTAAATCGAGATGTTACGATAAACATCTTTTACTTAGTGATTTTTAGGGTGTTTTCACTAAAAATCATTTAGTAACAGATGTTTATCACACATCAAACATTCGTATTCCTCAATTAAACATCAAAATACAAACATGTCACACATATGTCAAATTTCATCCATGAACCCTAGCTTAAAATAATGGTAGAAATAGCTAGATCGGTTGATGACAACTTAAAAAATGTAAAGAATATTAAAAACGGGGCATGGGAGCACTTACAATTGAGCTTGAAAGATGAACGAAACCCTAGTTATGGCTCCTTGAAAATTTTAGCTAAGGTGGGGGAGATGGACAAGATTTTTGCTTGATTTTTTCCTTTTTATTCTTTTATTAACCAAATGACCAAAATGCCCTGTTCTTTCAAATTTTTCCTATTCATGCCAATTTTTGTCCAAAATTTTAGAATTTGATCTAATTGCTATTTAAGGAACTCTAATTAATAATCCAATGAAATTTCATGCTTGAAGCTTCCAGAACACAAGTTTTGCAACTTATTCAATTTAGTCCCTAAAGTCAATTTGGACACTTAGGCATAGAATTTCTTCATAAAGAATTCACACAAGCATGCAGTCATGTCATAGACCATCAAATAATCATGAAATAATTATTTATATTTTAGATTTGTGGTCTTAAAACAACTGTTCTAACTAGACCCTAAATTGAGATGTTACGATAAACATCTTTTACTAAGTGATTTTTAGGTGAACCCTAAAATCACTTAGTAAAAGATGTTTATCACACATCAAACATTCATATTCCTCCATTAAACATCAAAATACAACCATTTCACACATGTCTCAAATTTCATACATGAACCCTAGCTTAAAATAATGGTAGAAATAGCTAGATCGGTTGATGACAACTTCAAAAATGTAAAGAACATTAAAAACAGGGCCTGGGAGCACTTACAATTGAGCTTGAAAGATGAACGAAACCCTAGCTATGGCTCCTTGAAAATTTTAGCTAAGGTGGGAGAAGATGGACAAGATTTTTGCATGATTTATCCCCTTTTATTCTTTTACTAACCAATTGACAAAAATGCCCTTTCTTTCAATTTTTTCCTATTCATGCCCATTTTTGTCCAAAATTTTAGAACTTGATCTAATTTCTATTTAAGGAACTCTAATTAATAATCCAATGCAATTTCATGCTTGAAGCTTCTAGAACACAAGTTTTGCAACTTATTCAATATAGTTCCTAAAGTCAAATTGGACATCTTAGGCATAGAATTTCTTCATAAAAATTTCACACAAGCATGCAATCATGTCATAGATCATCAAATAATTATAAAATAATTATTTCTATTTTAGATTTGTGGTCTCAAAACAATTGTTTCGATTAGACCCTAAATCGAGATGTTATGATAAACATCTTTTACTATGTGATTTTTAGGTGTTTTATCTAAAAATCACTTAGTAATAGATGTTTATCACACATCGAACATTCATATTCCTCCATTAAACATCAAAATACAACCATGTCACACATGTGTCAAATTTCATACATGAACCCTAGCTTAAAATAATGGTAGAAATAGCTAGATCGGTTGATGACAACTTCAAAAATGTAAAGAACATTAAAAACGGGGCTTGGGAGCACTTACAGTTGAGCTTGAAAGATGGACGAAACCCTAGCTATGGCTCCTTGAAAATTTCAGCTAAGGTGGGGGAGATGGACAAGATTTTTGCTTGATTTTTCCCTTTTTCTTCTTTTATTAACCAAATGACCAAAATGCCCTGTTCTTTCAAATTTTTCCTATTCATGCCAATTTTTGTCCAAAATTTTAGAACTTGATCTAATTGCTATTTAAGGAACTCTAACTAATAATCCAATGTAATTTCGTGCTTGAAGCTTCTAGAACACAAGTTTTACAACTTATTCAATTTAGTCCCTAAAGTCAAATTGGACACTTGGGCATAGAATTTCTTCATAAAGAATTCACACAAGCATACAGTCATGCCATAGATCATCAAATAACCATGAAATAATTATTTCTATTTTAGATTTGTGGTCTTAAAACAATTGTTCTAACTAGACCCTAAATTGAGATGTTACGATAAACATCTTTTACTAAGTGATTTTTAGGTGAACCCTAAAAATCACTTAGTAAAAGATGTTTATCACACATCAAACATTCATATTCCTCCATTAAACATCAAAATACAACCATGTCACACATGTGTCAAATTTCATACATGAACCCTAGCTTAAAATAATGGTAGAAATAGCTAGATCGGTTGATGACAACTTCAATAATGTAAAGAACATTAAAAACGGGGCTTGGGAGCACTTACAGTTGAGCTTGAAAGATGAACGAAACCCTAGCTATGGCTCCTTGAAAATTTCAGCTAAGGTGGGGGAGATGGACAAGATTTTTGCTTGATTTTTCCCTTTTTCTTCTTTTATTAACCAAATGACCAAAATGCCCTGTTCTTTCAAATTTTTCCTATTCATGCCAATTTTTGTCCAAAATTTTAGAACTTGATCTAATTGCTATTTAAGGAACTCTAATTAATAATCCAATGTAATTTCATGACTGAAGCTTCTAGAACACAAGTTTTACAACTTATTCAATTTAGTCCCTAAAGTCAAATTGGACACTTAGGCATAGAATTTCTTCATAAAGAATTCACACAAGCATGCAGTCATGTCATAGATCATCAAATAATCCTGAAATAATTATTTCTATTTTAGATTTGTGGTCTTAAAACAACTGTTCTAACTAGACCCTAAATTGAGATGTTACGATAAACATCTTTTACTAAGTGATTTTTAGGTGAACCCTAAAAATCACATAGTAAAAGATGTTTATCACACATCAAACATTCATATTCCTCCATTAAACATCAAAATACAACCATGTCACACATATGTCAAATTTCATACATGAACCCTAGCTTAAAATAATGGTAGAAATAGCTAGATAGGTTGATGACAACTTAAAAAATGTAAAGAATATTAAAAACGGGGCATGGGAGAACTTACAATTGAGCTTGAAAGATGAACGAAACCCTAGTTATGGCTCCTTGAAAATTTTAGCTAAGGTGGGCGAGATGGACAAGATTTTTGCTTGATTTTTCCCTTTTTATTCTTTTAACCAAATGACCAAAATGCCCTGTTCTTTCAAATTTTTCCTATTCATGCCAATTTTTGTCCAAAATTTTAGAATTTGATCTAATTGCTATTTAAGGAACTCTAATTAATAATCCACTGAAATTTCATGCCTGAAGCTTCCAGATCACAAGTTTTGCAACTTATTCAATTTAGTCCCTAAAGTCAATTTGGACACTTAGGCATAGAATTTCTTCATAAAGAATTCACACAAGCATGCAGTCATGTCATAGACCATCAAATAATCATGAAATAATTATTTATATTTTAGATTTGTGGTCTTAAAACAACTGTTCTAACTAGACCCTAAATTGAGATGTTACGATAAACATCTTTTACTAAGTGATTTTTAGGTGAACCCTAAAAATCACTTAGTAAAAGATGTTTATCACATATCAAACATTCATATTCCTCCATTAAACATCAAAATACAACCATTTCACACATGTGTCAAATTTCATACATGAACCCTAGCTTAAAATAATGGTAGAAATAGCTAGATCGGTTGATGACAACTTCAAAAATGTAAAGAACATTAAAAACAAGGCTTAGGAGCACTTACAATTGAGATTGAAAGATGAAAAAACCCCTAGCTATGGCTCCTTGAAAATTTCGGCTAAAGTGGGAAAAGTTGGGCAAGATTTTTGCTTGATTTTTCCTTTTTTATTCTTTTATTAACCAAATGACCAAAATGCCCTTTCTTTCAAATTCTTCCTATTCATGCCCATTTTTGTCCAAAATTTTAGAACTTGATGTAATTGCTATTTAAGGAACTCTAATTAATAATCCAATGGAATTTCATGCTCGAAGCTTCTAGAACACAAGTTTTACAACTTATTCAATTTAGTCCGTGAAGTCAATTTGGACATCTTAGGCATAGAATTTCTTTATAAAAAATTCACACAAGCATGCAGTCATGTCATAGATCAGCAAGTAATCATGAAATAATTATTTCTATTTCAGATTTGTGGTCTCAAAACCACAATTTTGATTAGACCCGAAATCGAGATGTTACGATAAACATCTGTTACTAAGTGATTTTTAGGTGTTTTCACTAAAAATCACTTAGTAACAGATGTTTATCACACATCAGACATTCATATTCCTCGATTAAACATCAAAATACAACCATGTCACACATGTGTCAAATTTCATACATGAACCCTAGCTTAAAATAATGGTAGAAATAGCTAGATCGGTTGATGACAACTTCAAAAATGTAAAGAACATTAAAAACAGGGCCTGGGAGCACTTACAATTGAGCTTGAAAGATGAACGAAACCCTAGCTATGGCTCCTTGAAAATTTTAGCTAAGGTGGGAGAAGATGGACAAGATTTTTGCTTGATTTTTCCCTTTTTATTCTTTTACTAACCAATTGACCAAAATGCCCTTTCTTTCAATTTTTTCCTATTCATGCCCATTTTTGTCCAAAATTTTAGAACTTGATCTAATTGCTATTTAAGGAACTCTAATTAATAATCCAATGCAATTTCATGCTTGAAGCTTCTAGAACACAAGTTTTGCAACTTATTCAATATAGTCCCTAAAGTCAAATTGGACATCTTAGGCATAGAATTTCTTCATAAAAAATTCACACAAGCATGCAGTCATGTCATAGATCATCAAATAATCATGAAATAATTATTTCTATTTTATATTTGTGGTCTTAAAAAATTTGTTCTAACTAGACCCTAAATCCAGATGTTACGATAAACATCTTTTACTAAGTGATTTTTAGGTGAACTCTAAAAATCACTTAGTAAAAGATGTTTATCACACATCAAATATTCATATTCCTCCATTAAACATCAAAATACAACCATGTCACACATGTGTCAAATTTCATACATGAACCCTAGCTCAATATAATGGTAGAAATAGCTAGATCGGTTGATGACAACATAAAAAATGTAAAGAACATTAAAAACGGGGCTTGGGAGCACTTACAATTGAGCTTGAAAGATGAAAAAAACCCTAGCGATGGCTCCTTGAAAATTTCAGCTAAAGTGGGAAAAGATGGGCAAGATTTTTGCTTGATTTTTCCTTTTTTATTCTTTTATTAACCAAATGACCAAAGTGCCCTTTTCTTTCAAATTTTTCCTATTCATGCCCATTTTTCTCCAAAATTTTAGAACTTTGTCTAATTTCTATTTAAGTACCTCTAACTAATAATCCAATGCAATTTCATGCTTGAAGCTTCTAGAACACAAGTTTTGTAACGTATTCAATTTAGTCCCTAAAGTCAAATTGGACATCTTAGGCATAGAATTTCTTCATAAAAATTTCACGCAAGCATGCAATCATGTCATAGATCATCAAATAATAATAAATTTATTATTTTTATTTCAGATTTCTGGTCTCAAAACCACTATTTTGATTAGACCCTAAATCGAGATGTTACGATGAACATCTTTTACTAAGTGATTTTTAGGTGTTTTCACTAAAAATCACTTAGTAACAGATGTTTACCACACATCAAACATTCATATTCCTCCATTAAACATCAAAATACAACCATGTCACACATGTGTCAAATTTCATACATGAACCCTAGCTTAAAATAATGGTAGAAATAGCTAGATCGATTGATGACAACTTTAAAAATGTAAAGAACATTAAAAACGGGGCTTGGGAGCATTTACAATTGAGCTTGAAAGATGAACGAAACCCTAGCTATGGCTCCTTGAATATTACAGCTAAGATGGGGGAGATGGACAAGATTTTTGCTTGATTTTTCCGTTTTTATTCTTTTATTAACCAAATGACCGAAATGCCCTGTTCTTTCAAATTTTTCCTATTCATGCCCATTTTTGTCCAAAATTTTAGAACTTGATCTAATTGCTATTTAAGGAACTCTAATTAATAATCCAATGTAATTTAATGCTCGAAGCTTCTAGAACACAAGTTTTACAACTTATTCAATTTAGTCCCTAAAGTCAAATTGGACATCTTAGGGATACAATTTCTTCATAAATAATTCACACAAGCATGCAGTCATGTCATAGATCATCAAATAATCATGAAATAATTATTTCTATTTTAGATTTGTGGTCTTAAAATAACTATTCTAACTAGACCCTAAATGAGATGTTACGATAAACATCTTTTACTAAGTGATTTTTAGGTGAACCCTAAAAATCACTTAGTAAAAGATGTTTATCACACATCAAACATTCATATTCCTCCATTAAACATCAAAATACAACCATGTCACACATGTGTCAAATTTCATACATGAACCCTAGCTTAAAATAATGGTAGAAATAGCTAGATCGGTTGATGACCACTTCAAAAATGTAAAGAACATTAAAAACGAGGCTTGCGAGCACTTACAATTGGGCTTGAAAGATGAAAAAAACCCTAGCTATGGCTCCTTGAAAATTTCGGCTAAAGTGGGAAAAGATGGGCAAGATTTTTGCTTGATTTTTCCTTTTTCATTCTTTTATTAACCAAATGACCAAAATGCCCTTTTCTTTCAAATTTTTCCTATTCATGCCCATTTTTGTCCAAAATTTTAGAACTTGGTCTAATTTCTATTTAAGTGCCTCTAACTAATAATCCAATGCAATTTCATGCTTGAAGCTTCTAGAACACAAGTTTTGCAATGTATTTAATTTAGTCCCTAAAGTCAAATTGGACATCTTAGGCATAGAATTTCTTCATAAAAATTTCACACAAGCATGCAATCATGTCATAGATCATCAAATAATAATAAAATAATTATTTCTATTTCAGATTTGTGGTCTCAAAACCACTATTTCGATTAGACCCTAAATCGAGATGTTACGATAAACATCTTTTACTAAGTGATTTTTAGGTGTTTTCACTAAAAATCACTTAGTAACAGATGTTTGTCACACATCAGACATTCATATTCCTCTATTAAACACCAAAATACAAACGTGTCACACATGTGTCAAATTTTATACATGAACCCTAGCTTAAAATAATGGTAGAAATAGCTAGATCGGTTGATGACAACTTCAAAAATGTAAAGAACATTAAAAACGGGGCTTGGGAGCACTTACAATTGAGCTTGAGAGATGAACGAAACCATAGCTATGGCTCCTTGAAAATTTTAGCTAAGGTGGGAGAAGATGGACAAGATTTTTGCTTGATTTTTCCCTTTTTATTCTTTTATTAACCAAATGACCAAAACGCCCTTTCTTTCAAATTTTTCCTATCCATGCCCATTTTTGTCCAAAATTTTAGAACTTGATCTAATTGCTATTCAAGGAACTCTAATTAATAATCCAATGCAATTTCATGCTTGAAGCTTCTAGAACACAAGTTTTACAGCTTATTCAATTTAGTCTCTAAAGTCAAATTGGACATGTTAGGCATAGAATTTCTTCATAAAATATTCACACAAGCATGCAGCCATGTCATAGATCATCAAATAATCATGAAATAATTATTTCTATTTTAGATTTGTGGTCTTAAAAAATTGTTCTAACTAGACCCTAAATCGAGATGTTACGATAAACATCTTTTACTAAGTGATTTTTAGGTGAACCCTAAAAATCACTTAGTAAAAGATGTTTATCACACATCAAACATTCATATTCCTCCATTAAACATCAAAATACAACCATGTCACTCATGTATCTAATTTCATACATGAACCCTAGCTCAATATAATGGTAGAAATAGCTAGATCGGTTGATGACAACTTCAAAAATGAAAAGAACATTAAAAACGGGGCTTGGGAGCACTTACAATTGAGCTTGAAAGATGAAAAAACCCTAGCTAGGGCTCCTTGATAATTTCAGCTAAAGTGGGAAAAGATGGGCAAGATTTTTGCTTGATTTTTCCGTTTTTATTCTTTTATTAACCAAATGATCAAAATGCCCTTTTCTTTCAAAATTTTCCTATTCATGCCCATTTTGTCCAAAATTTTAGAACTTGGTATAATTTCTATTTAAGTACCTCTAACTAATAATCCAATGCAATTTGATGCTTGAAGCTTCTAGAACACACGTTTTGCAAGGTATTCAATTTAGTTCCTAAAGTCAAGTTGGACATCTTAGGCATAGAATTTCTTCATAAAAATTTCACACAAGTATGCAATCATGTCAGAGATCATCAAATAATAATAAAATAATTATTTTTATTTCAGATTTGTGGTCTCAAAACCACTATTTCAATTAGACCCTAAATCGAGATGTTACGATAAACATCTTTTACTTAGTGATTTTTAGGTGTTTTCACTAAAAATCACTTAGTAACAGATATTTATCACACATCAAACTTTCATAGTCCTCCATTAAACATCAAAATACAACCATGTCACACATGTGTCAAATTTCATACATGAACCCTAGCTTAAAATAATGGTAGAAATAGTTAGATCGGTTGATGACAACTTCAAAAATGTAAAGAACATTAAAAACGGGGCTTGGAAGCACTTACAATTGAGCTTGAAAGATGAACGAAACCCTAGCTATGGCTCCTTGAAAATTTTAGCTAAGGTGGGAGAAGATGGACAAGAGTTTTTCTTGATTTTTCCCTTTTTATTCTTTTATTAACCAAATGACCAAAATGCCCTTTTCTTTCAAATTTTTCCTATTCATGCCCATTTTTGTCCAAAATTTTAGAACTTAATCTAATTTCTATTTAAGGAACTCTAATTAATAATCCAATGCAATTTCATGCTTGAAGCTTCTAGAACACAAGTTTTACAACTTATTCAATTTAGTCCCTAAAGTCAAATTGGACATCTTAGGCATAGAATTTCGTCATAAAAAATTGACACAAGCATGCAATCATGTCATAGATCATAAAATAATTATTTCTATTTTAGATTTGTGGTCTTCAAACCACTGTTCTAACTAGACCCTAAATCGAGATGTTACGATAAACATCTTTTACTAAGTGATTTTTAGGTGAACCCTAAAAATCACTTAGTAAAATATGTTTATCGCACATCAAACATTCATATTCCTCCATTAAACATCAAAATACAACCATGTCACACATGTGTCAAATTTCATACATGAACCCTAGCTCAAAATAATGGTAGAAATAGCCAGTTCGGTTGATGACAACTTCAAAAATGTAAAGAACATTAAAAACGGGGCTTGGGAGCACTTACAATTTAGCTTGAATATGGCTCTTTGAAAATTTCGGCTAAGGTAGGAAAAGATGGGCAAGATTTTTGCTTGATTTTTCTTTTTTATTTTTTTATTAACCAAATGACCAAAATGTCGTTTTCTTTCAAAATTTTCGTATTCATGTCCATTTTTGTCCAAAATTTTACAACTTGGTCTAATTTCTATTTAAGTACCTGTAACTAATAATCCAATGAAATTTCATGCTTGAAGCTTCTAGAACACAAGTTTTGCAACTTATTCAATTTAGTCCCTAAAGTCAATTTGGACATCTTAGGCATAGAATTTCTTCATAAAAATTTCACACAAGCATGCAATTATATCAGATCATCAAATAATCATAAAATAATTATTTCTATTTGGAATTTGTGGTCTCAAAACCACTATTCTAACTAGACCCTAAATTGAGATGTTATAGAAATGATTGAAATATGCTTATGATGTGTCAAAATTTGGAAATGTATGAATAGAAGTTCACAATATGTATGTGTTAATGCGGGAAATATATTATCTCAAAGCAGCATTTTTCTTCTAGTTCTCTCTATGGAATTATCAAGACCTTTATTATCTTCTTGTGAGTTATGTTCTCAAACTTCCAGTATGGTATCGTATCTTGTATTTCTTTATCTCAGTTTTTCTATCATTCTTATTTCGTGAATTATCAACCATGGCTTATCTTTAAAGTGTGTTCTTCAGCTGGTGATAACTATGTCTATTATGAATATGCATCTAGTTCGATCATAGAAACATGGTGATTCTGGTATCTGGATTTCTCTAATTTTCATGTAAGGAATTGACATCGGCAAAGTTATAAGTGGTGAAATAACAAGCTTCAATTTGTATGATGGATTTCTTTTCTCAGGTAAGTTTAATTAATTAAAGTCAATACATTCAATCGGGATGTCTTTGTTTCTTTGAGCTAATGCAATTGTAAAGGTCTTGATTAGCATGATAAGAGAATTTTGAAAGATTGTGTGTTTGAGTTGTTTTAATACCATGAAGAAAGGAGAATTTTGTTATGTTATTATTTGATAGTCGAAATTAACTTAGTTGTTTTTATCAGAGTGAGCTGGTCAGTTGAAATGTGATTTGAGTTACATGTAGTTAAAGTATCCTTAGTTATGGTAATAAATTTTGTGCATTCACGAGTGTATAGATGGACAGTCTGAATGAAGAATTGATATTCTTGAAAGCATGATATAGAAAAATACCTATTAGATTTGTTTTAAATGGGTGATGTTATTCTGAATTAAAGTTGTTCTGTTAATAAGGTTATCCCAATTGTGAAAGTTTGAATAGTCTGGGCATGGTAGCAAAGTTAAAGCAATTGAAGGTATTATTAACCGAAGCTCTAGTTTTGAGTTTAGTTTGAATTGAGTAATGAATTTATGATTTTTCAGTGATGCACTAGTGAACGGATTAGAATGTGTTTTATTGCTAGAATGTAAAGTGATAATTCATGTTATTATTATTCTGAGATGGAATTTGTGTACCGAAGAATCCGGGGCTTATGCAAAAAATCTTTATATGAAGTTCACAGTAGTGGCTTGTTTGTTCATCCAAAGAGTAATAAAATGTGCAGTCATATGAAGTTGATGTTCTGGTAATTGTGTATGTTACATGCTATTTTTGAGCTTGTGTTCAAATGTCGATTTGTTAACATGTAAAAGCCAAATTTTAAGAGTATTTAGGACTATCACAGTCAGTGATGATTCTAGAATGAAAATGAGATGGAAACACTATAGATTTCGCATCTGAATTATCTTTATCTCTAAAAAGGAAGATGTTATCAGATTGTGATTGATCATTCGTGTACAGATTTCTTATTTAACAAACCAGCCAAGTAAGATGTTTCTGGGATTATTCGATTATGCGAAGTATCAGTCTCCATTATTTCAAATTGAGATCCGAGGGTTATATCCCAATTATGGAAAAAGCTACAGGAAACTATGAGTACGTAGTTGCATCTTGGCACTGTGATACATCTGTAAATCGGTGGTAAGTCTGAGAGAGTAATTCAAAACTTTGATGATATGCTCCAACACTGTGTGTTAAAGTTCAAAGGTGATTGGAGAGAGATATACGAGGCTAAAATCAATTCGTGATTCTGAGAACTTAGTGAATATGTTTCATGAAAGTTGAAAGTAACTTCTCCTGGTAAGATTTTCGGGGATGAAAATCCCTAAAGAGGGGAACGTTGTAACAGCCTGATTATGGGCCTAGTCAGAACAGTGGTTTCGAGACCACAAATCTGACGTAATAAAATTTATTTTTATTATATTTTTATGGTCTACAATTTCACAAAATGATTTCGTGAAAATTTCTGTAACGCCCCAAAAATCCTGAATTGTCTTTTTTTGGTTCTGATAACAAAATTGCTTAGTATTCTCAGTTAAGTGTTAATTATGTGATAGTAGTTCTTGATTAGTTTTGGAGTTAGAACTGAGAAGTGAAGGAAATTATAGTTTAATTATTAAAAGAACCCTGATGGCAAGTAGGTGGGCTTTTCAATAAATAAAGGAAGAATTGGACAAAAAAGAGCTTGTTGGCCTCGTGGATAAGTGGTGTATTGCTAGTGTCAGAGGTCTGGGGTTCGAATCCCTCCTTTCTCAAAAGGGGGATTTATTTTTGCTTGAAAGATGGACAGAGGTGGCGTTGGATTTGAACTCTGTAGAGAGTGATAAGAGGAGAAATTTGAGGAAAGGATCAAGGGGTTATTAGGGAGAAAAATGAGGAGAAGAGGAGTGAAGAAGAGGTGGAGCCGAATTGGAAATTTGGCCTTGAGAAATTCGGCTATAGAGGCCATATATAGGTGCTGAATGGGAGGTTGTCAGGCTAATGCCGGATTCTCCTTCACCTTGTTGCCAGAAACCCTTTTTCCTAAAACCTAAAAACCCTTATTTTTCTTTCTTTTCCTTGTGTCGATTTCCCATCCTTCCTCTACTCAATTTTCTTTGATTCACTTTTGGTTTAGCTGACTTCTTCTTCCTTTTTCCGTTGGTTTCGAATAATCTTTTGTTTGCCATACAAAACTCAAGGGCCGAACACCTCTTTGGCCGAATACCCTTGGTGCCGCCACTACCCTTTCCACTCGGTCGATTCTAGTGTAAATGTTTGTTCTTCCAATCAAATTTTGCTAAGTATTGAGTATTCAATTTCTCACTTCTCCTAATCGATTTTGGTAGGATTAGACATCGAATCCCAGTCTTTTGGATCCCTGCCGATTTTCTCCTCATGTGAGAGACTTTGGTAAGTGTTCTTAATCTTAGTTGGCCGAATGGTCATAGTTAAGGGAATGGGGACTTGTGTTGGATACAATTCACCTTTTATTCTGGGTTTGATAGTTAAAATTGGTGCAGATCTAGGAGTTGATCGTGGTTAGTGACTAAAGAAAGGGCTGTTATAACTTGATGCTATGTGATGGAAAATTTTATGTGAACATGACTATAAATATGAACTGGGCCTAGTGGCCATAGGAATGTGATTTGGGCCTAATGGGCCACATAAATGTGATTGGGCCTAATGGGCCATATGAAAGAGATTGGGCTTGATGGGTCATATACAAGTATGTGGATTTGTCTGGGCTTCGTAAGAGGTTTTAGGCCTAGTATATGATGACTACATAAAACTTAATTAATTTATTGAGACCGTGGACAAGTCATAGGGTTAAGGTGTGGTAACGGGTATATGCATGTCTAGGATGGGATCTAGGGAGAGCTTGGTACTTAAGCGGTCTTAATGACTCACCTCCTCTTCTCTGGAATCCTACCTAGTGCATAGTATTTGTTCATCTTAGCTCACGGGATTTGTTAACGGGCCAAGTTAAGTAAAAACCCGTAATAAAAGAAAATTACCGAAATGCCCCTAAGGGCGAAAATGACTAAAATACCTTTATGTGTGGAATGTAAGATTTATGGATGTTACATGTATACCTTCTACATTCATATGCATTCATATGATATCCTGTTTAGGTTGCATATGGGTTGGGAATTATGGAACGGAGGAAGTATAGGAGGGTCGCATGGTTGCTTGACAACCGTGGATCCACCGACGGCTTTTAAGCCCAATATGTGATTGACATCTTGCTGCAACAAAGGTAGTTCCACAACTGGGCTACTATTGATGTATATCGGTTGGGTTGGTCAATATTTAATCCTCACAGTATGTATATTGGGGGACGGAGCAGAAGTGTACTAGTTGGATTATTGGGGTGGGTTGCACTGCATTACATTGCATTACATATATGTTGTATGGTGATTGATGAATGCTTGTTTCTAGTTGAGGGTTGTACACACTTAGTTTTCATAAACACACCCCCTCTTTTATTTTTCTCAGGTGATGCTCAGTAGGAGGTTCGATGTTTGGAGAGACTTTGAGGTGGCCGGCTTACAAGACAACTTGGACTTGTTTTTCTTTTAAAACATATAAGTTTCTTAAGTGATTTTTAGTTTGGATTGTAATAAGGCCTTCCCTTTTGATTATTTGGATTATTATTGTTATGCGTTGTAATAACGAGAAGTTGAACATAGTTTTCTAAATCATAATATGTTTTCTACGTTTCCGCAGCTAAATTTTTAAATGATAAGTTTTCTTAAATTAAATGTTTTAAACAAAGCTTTCGCAACTGAAAAGAGATTTTACAAAGTAACTGAGATGTATCATTTTAAGGAAGGGTTTTCAATGAAAACAAGGTTTTCGCTATAACACTTCAATGTGACATGCCGGGCTCGGCCTTAACATCCGGGCTGAGTTTGGGGTGTTACACTTAGCGGTATCAGAGTCCGGTTGTAAAACTCGAGCTGTGAAGTGGGCCTTATTACTTGGTTTCTTTTTTTTTTAAATTTACAATGTTCTAGAAGAAAAAAAATCTTACTGAGTGGCACACTGAGTCTCTGACATCGAATCAAGTAAGTTCTTTTATTCTTAAGCCTGTTTAAATTATTATACAATAGATAGTTAGAAGGCTACTTTAGATGATTATGTTAGAATGGAACTGAAGTCCGTAGGATCTTGAAACTGTAGAGGATTATCGAAAACAATCTTCTCTTTAAATACTTTCATAAAACATCAGTTTAATCTTGGAAACTAACTAAAATTTCATAAAATTTTTAATCCAGAAAATACGTGGATCAACAATAAGTGCTAGGAGAGCTGCAAGAGGCCGTGTCTGAGGCCATGGAAGTGTTAGGGCTGAATCATCGGCATCGGGCCATATGCCCAATGTTGGAGTAGAAGAGGCTTCGGCCTCACCCGTGGCTGGGAATGGACCATATGATCAGGCCACAGGGGAAGATGTATTGTCGCAGGCAATACTAAGGATTGTAAAGGGTCACAGGGTCCAATAATGGCACGGGAAATCGGGGGTCTATTCTAGAGCAACTTCGTTCAAATGGGGATTAGATCTTTAAGGTCGTGTCTGGTGTGGCCCCTAACGTGGCAGAATACTGGATGGAAGCCACTGAAAGGATAATGGAGGATTTGGACTGTTCACGTAAACAAAAGCTAAAAGGGGAGGTGTCATTGCTTAGAGAAAAAGCTTACCAGTGGTGGCTGATAGTGAAACAGGATACTCAACCCGAGCAGGTCACTTGGGAGTTCTTCAAAGCTGCATTCCAAGGAAAGTATGTAGGTACGAGCTATGTGGATGCTAGAAAGAAGGAGTTCCTGAACTTGACCTAGGCAAACAAATTTGTGGCAGAGTATGAGGCAGAATTTCTACGCCTTAGTAGGTATACAAGGGTTATGGTGGAAACGGACTATGAGCATTGCATTAAGTTTGAGGATGGGCTAAGAGATAGCCTCAGGGTATTGATAGCTCCACAAAAGGAGCGAGTTTTCTAGGAGTGGGTGGAGAAAGCAAAGATAGCGGAGGAGGTAAAGTGCACTGAGCACCTGAATCGGGAAAAAGAAAGGGGTAAGAACAAGAGGGAGGTTGAGACTCTTAGTGTTGGACAGAAGCCTAGGGCTAGGGCCAGAGTTAATGAGCCAGTTAGAGCAGTGCCCCCTGCTGTTAATCCAGGGGTGCCACCTTGTGCTGCTTGTGGGAAAGGTCATGTAGGTGAGTGTTGAAAGAGGACAAGAGCTTGTTTAGCTTGTGGATTTAAGGAGCATAGGATTAGGAATTACCCTAGAATGCTGAGACAGGTGCTAGACGTGGGCCGAGGTGGTGCTCAGCCACCAAGGGGTGGTCAGCTGCCGCCAAGGGGTCGTGGCCAGGCCAGGGGCGGTAACGGTAATAGACGTAGACATGGTGCACCAGGCAGAAATGCACCATGCTGAGGCAAGGTAGCCAGCTTTGGTTTATGCTACTCGTCACGGAGAAGACGGGGATACCCCAGATGTGATAACAGGTATGTTCTTTATATATGAATTACCTTACACCGTATTAATTGATATTGGATCGATGCATTAATATGTTGCATGCAATAGGATTGAACCTTTGGGTGATATGTTTCAAATTACTATGAATGAGATAATGGTGATAAGTCCGTTAGGTCAGTCAGTGGGAGTGAATAAGTTGTTTAGGGAGGTACCTTTGGTAGTCCAATGGGTTACCTTTTTAGCGGATTTGATGGAGTTGCCGTTTAGTGAGTTTGATTTAATCTTAGGTATGGATTGGTTGGTGAAACATCGAGCCACCTTAGATTGCACTGCAAAGCGAATGGTGTTAAGAACAGTAGAGGATAAGGAGGTGGTAGTGATTGGTGAACGCCGAAATTATCTGCCGAACGTGATTTTAGCATTAAGGGCTGAGAAGTTGGTACGAAAGGAATGTGAAGCCTATTTGGCTTATATTAGCGATACGGAGGCTAAAAGCCCTACTGTTGAAGAGTTGAGAATAATTAGGGAATTTTTGAATGTCTTTCCTAAGGAGCTGCCAGGGTTACCACCCAACAGAGAAGTAGAATTTGGAATCAAGTTGTTACCTGGTATGGCTCTGGTGTCCATCACCCTTTATCGAATGGCACCAAAGGAGTTGGTAGAACTTAAGGCACAGATTTAGGAATTGTTAGATCGAGGATTCATTCGACCAAGTGTGTCTCCGTGGGGAGCAACGGTGTTGTTCGTAAAGAAAAAGGATGGGACGTTGCGAATGTGCATCGACTATTGGTGGTTAAACAAGTTAACTATTAAAAACAAATACCCTCTACCAAGAATCGATGATCTTTTTGATCAATTTAGGGGAGCTTCCGTTTTCTCGAAGATTGACCTACGTTCGGGGTATCACCAATTGAAGGATAAGGAGGCGGATGTTCATAAGACAGCTTTCAGAACTCGTTATGGGCATTAGAAGTTCTTGGTAATGCCATTCGAGTTAATAAACACACTTGCCACTTTTATGGATCTTATGAATCGGGTCTTCCAACCCTACCTAGATCTGTTCGGGGTAGTTTTTATAGATGACATTTTGGTATACTCAAGAGATGAGGACGAGCATGATGCGCACTTAAGGATTGTGTTACAGATTTTGAGGGAGAAGCAGCTTTATGCCAAATTCAATAAGTGCGAATTTTGGCTAAGGGAGGTTACCTTTCTAGGACATGTGGTGTCAGCTGAGGAGATTAAGGTGGATCCTCGGAAAATTGAAGCGGTGCTAAACTGGAGAACACCCAAGTCAGTATCAGAAATTTGAAGTTTTCTGGGTTTGGCAGGGTATTATAGACTGTTTGTTGAGGGCTTTTCAGTAATTGTTGCACCCTTAACTAAGTTGTTGAGGAAGGGGGTACCGTTTGTTTGGATGGACAAGTAGTAGGAGAGTTTTGGAAAACTTAAGAAGGTTTTAACTGAGGCCCCTGTGTTGATTCAGGCAGAGCCTGGGAAGGAGTTTATGGTTTATAATGACGCGTCGCATGTGGGCTTGGGTTGTGTATTGATGCAAGAAGGAAAGGTGGTTGCATATGCGTCATGGGAACTTAAGACGCACAAGGTGAATTACCCAACCCATGACTTGGAGCTAGCTGCGGTGGTTTTTGCGCTAAAAATATTGAGGCACTACTTATACGGGGAGAAGTGTATAATTTATTTAGATCATAAGAGTTTGAAGTACCTCCTTACCCAAAATGAGCTAAACCTTAGACAACATAGGTAGGTGGAATTGTTGAAGGATTATGATTGTACGATTTAATACCACCCTGGCAAAGCGAACATGGTAGTTGACGCGTTGAGTCGTAGGGTTAAGATAGACTTGAGAGCTATGCTCGCCCGTTTAAGCCTGTTGGATGATGGTAGCTTATTAGTTGAGCTTCAAGTAAAACCGATGTGGATCGAGAAGATAAGAAGTGGGGAGACATCAGACTTTGGGATAAATAGTGAAAGAGTGTTGTGTTTCCATTTGAGAATGTGTATACCTAAGGACAATGATCTAAGAAAGTCTATTCTATGGGAAGTACATAGCAGTCTCTATGCTATGCATCCTGGTGGAAACAAGATGTATCGAAATTTGCGTGAGCTTTACTGGTGGCCTGGACTTAAGCGCGATGTTACAGAGTTCGTAAGTAAATGCTTGGTTTGTCAAAAGGTGAAGGCGGAACATCAGTTGCCTTTAAGATTGCTTCATCCAGTAAAGATTCCACTCTGGAAGTGGGAAGGGATCACTATGGACTTTGTTAGTGGGCTACCCTTGACGCCTACTAAGAAAGACTCGATATGGGTTATAGTGGATCGGTTAACCAAGTCTACCCATTTTATACCGGTTCGCACAGATTACTCGTTGCAAAAGCTGGCTAGGTTGTATGTGGCGGAGATTGTAAGATTGCATGGAGTACCAGTGTCCATAATATCCGATAGGGACCCACGTTTCACTTCGCGATTTTGGAAGAAGTTGCATGAGGCATTGGGTTCTATGTTGAACTTCAGCACGGCGTTCCACCCTCAAACTGATGGACAGTCAGAAAGGGTGATCCAAGTTTTGGAAGATATGTGATCGTGATTTTCCGTGATAAGTTTTATAAATTTATAATTAAACGTTCTTGAGACTAACTATTATAACGAGATAGGCAAGTGTACCTATCGAACAGTAGTATAGCTTTAGCAAGACCAGATTGTCGAACCCAAAGGACTAAAAGTACTAGTAATTACTGTCTTTTTATTATCTAGCCTAAGAAATAAGGAGTTTGTTTTAACTAACTAATTAATTAAACTAAGAAGTTGCAGAAAATAGAATTGGGAAATTACTTTTGGGAAAAACGATTGATTTAGGACAATACCTAAGGAAAAATCCACCTAGACTTTACTTGTTATTTTGGCTCCAAACCAGACGATTTATTCATTTAACTTGTTCTGTAGAAATCCCTAAGTTATGTTATTATCCCTATTCAAGACTAATAACATCTAATCCCTAGGTTGAATAACCGAGACTTTTCTCTAATTAACAACCCAGGGTTGCATTAACTCGATCTTTGGATTCTCTTATTAGGTTTCACCCTAATCCAAAAAAATCTTGTCACCCTATCTCTAGACGTGCAATCAACTTAATTATGACAAAGTTACTCTTAGCCAGGGACTATTCTTCCTCCAACTAAGAGCATTAACTTGAAGTGATATCCTGAAATATCAAAACAAGAATTAAGAACACATAATTAAGAACAAGTCAAATATTTATCATACGATTCAAAAAATAATAACAAGATTTGTCTTAGGTTTCATCCCCCTTAGGTATTTAGGGGTTTTAGTTCATAACTAAATAAGAAAACATCTCAGAATAATAAAGAATACAAAACATAAAGAAAACCCAAAACTCCTGAAGGGAAATTGAGGAGAGATCTTCAGTCTTGATGATGAATCCGGCTTCTGAGATGGATCAATCAGCTTCCTTGGAGTAATCCCTTACTCCCTATTCTCCGTCTCCTTTTTAGTCTTCCTCTAGGGTGTTTAAATAGGCTTTTGAATGCCTTAAAGCCCTAAAACTTGCCCTTTTCTGAATGAAACTTAGCTAGGGTTCGGCAGGGACACGCCTGGGTGTGACACGGCCGTGTGCGAGTACTTCAGGCCGTGGTCGAGGCTGAGATCTTAACACACCCGTCTAAGGTTGATTCGGGCCATGGTCAAGCCTGTTAGATTGGCACGGGCGTGTGTTCTGCCTGTGTGAGGAAGTCCAGGCCGTGTTGTTTTCCCTTATTGGCCCATTTTCTCTGTTTTTTGCCCGTTTCTCGTTCTTTTTGCTCTCATATGCTCACCTAAGTATAAAACATGAAATTAAAGGATTAGGAGCATTAAATTCACCAAATCTAAGGAGAAATCATTCAATAATGTGTTAAGCAAGGGATAAAAATATGTATAAATTACGGTTTATCAATATGTTGAGAGGATGTGTGATTGAGGTAGCTGGGAGGACTATTTGCCGTTGGTTGAATTCGCATACAATAATAGCTATCAAGCAAGCATAGGGATGGCTCCGTATGAAGCATTGTATGGGCGAAGCTTTCGAGCTCCAACATGTTGGACGGAGTTGGGCGAACAAAGAGTTTTGGGCCCTGAGTTCGTAGCAGATACTGAGGATAAGGTGAAGTTGATTCGGGATCAGTTGAAGGAGGCCTCGGATAGACAGAAATAGTATGCAGACCTTAAGCGTTGTGAGATAGAGTATATAGTGGGGGACTTAGTTTTCCTTAAGGTCTCTCCATGGAAGAAGGTATTAAGGTTTGGACAGAAGAGAAAGCTAAGCACAAGGTTCATTGGGCCATATCGGGTTGTGAGGCGAATTGGGCTAGTTGCTTATCAATTGGAATTACCTCCTGAACTGAGCTAGATTCACGACGTGCTTCATGTTTCCATGCTAAGATGGTATCGCTCAGATCCTTCACATATTGTGGTGGTTAAGAAAATCAAGGTCAGGCCAGACCTAACTTTCGAGTATAAGCCCATACAAATAATTGGTCGTGATGTTAAGGTACTGAGAAGGAAGTCCCTTCCATTAGTCAAAGTGCTTTGGCGTAATCACAAGGCTGAGGAGGCTACTTGGGAACCTGAGGAAGCGATGCGACGTCAATATCCTCAACTATTTGAATCAGGTAAAATTTCGAGGATAAAATTTCTTTTAAGGGGTAGAGTTGTAACGCCACAAAAATCCCAAAATCCTGAATTGTCTTTTTTTTTTGGTTTTGATAAAAAAATGTGTGCTTAGTATTCCCGATTAAATGTTAATTATGTAATAGTAGGTCTCGATTAGTTTTTGGAGTTAGAACTGAGAAGTGAAGGAAATTATAGTTTAATTATTAAAAGAACCCTGATGGCAAGTAGGTGGGCTTTTGAATAAATGAAGGAAGAATTGGACAGAAAAGAGCTTGTTGGCCCAGTGGATAAGTGGCGTGTTGCTAGTGTCAGAGGTCTGGGGTTCGAATCCCTCCTTGCTCAAAAGGGGGATTTATTTTTGCTTGAAAGATGGACAGAGGTGGCGTTGGATTTGAACTCTATAGGGAGTGATAAGAGAAGAAATTTGAAGAAAGGATCAAAGGGTTATCAAGGAGAAAAACAAGGAGATGAGGAGTGACGAAGAGGTGGAGCCAAATTGGGAATTTGGGCTTGGGAAATTCGACTATAGAGGCTATATATAGGTGCCGAATGGGAGGTTGTCAAGCTAATGCCGAATTCTCCTTCACCTTGTTGCCAGAAACCCTTTTTCCTAAAAGCCCAAAACCCTTGTTTTTCTTTCTTTTCCTTGTGCCGATTTCCCATCCTTCCTCTACTCAATTTTATTTGATTCACTTTTGGTTTAGCAGACTTCTTCTTCCTTTTTCCCTTGGTGCCGAATAATCTTTTGTTTGCCATACAAAACTCAAGGGCTGAACACCTCTTTGGCCGAATACCCTTGGTGCCGCCACTACCCTTTCCACTCAGTCGGTTCTAGAGTAAGTGTTTATTCTTCCAATCGATTTTTGCTAAGTATCGATTATTCAGTTCCTCACTTCTCCTAATCGGTTTTGGTAGGATTAGGCATCAAATCTCAGTCTTTTGAATCCCTGTTGATTTGCTCCTCAGGTGAGAGACTTTGGTAAGTGTTCTTGATCTTAGTTGGCTGAATGGTCATAGTTAAAGGAAGGGGGATTTGTGTTGGATACAAGTCACCTGTTATTTTGGTTTTAATAGTTACGATTGGTGCAGGTCTAGGAGTTGATCGTGGTTAGTGACTAAAGAAGGGGCTGTTATAACTTATTGTGCAAGGTAAGGGGGAAAGGTGAGATTTCGGTTTTGGTAAAGATATGTATTAAGCATGCGATTAATTGAAGGATGATATCGATTGTAGGTTCAGGGCTAAGGAAATCGCAGCACGCTTTATTACCAGGTGTGTACATACAGTGCACATACAAGTAAATCGGCAAAAGTCGAAATGTCGAAAAGCCAAAATGCCAAAAAGTCGAAAGTTTGGCTATGGTAGTCTTACAAGTGCGCGAACACTCGTAAGGGGGAAACCAATAGGTTGTCTAAGGCCCCATAGGCGATTCCATAGACTTGGGTTGTGAATTGGCCAACCGGGCCAGAATAGGCTAAATGGGCTCGATGGGCCGTTGGGCCCATAATAGGCAAAATTTGATAATTGATGCTATGTGATGGAAAATTCTATGTGAACATGACTGTAAATGTGAATCGGGCCTAATGGCCATAGGAATGTGATTTGGGCCTAATGGGCCACATAAATATGATTGGGCCTAATGGGCCATATGAAAGAGATTAGGCTTGGTGGGCCATATATAGGTATGTGGATTTGTCTGGGCTTCGTAAGAGGTTTTAGGCCTAGTATATGATGACTGCATAAAACTTAACTAGTTTATTGAGACCGTGGACAAGTCATAGGGTTAAGGTGTGGCAACGAGTATATGCATGTCTAGGATTGGATCTAGAGAGAGCTTGGTATTTAAGCAGTCTTAATGACTCACCTCCTCTTCTCTGGAGTCCTAACTGGTGCATAGTATTCGTTCATCTTAGCTCACGGGATTTGTTAACGGGCCAAGTTTAGTAAAAACCCGCAATAAAGGAAAATTATCGAAATGCCCCTAAGGGCGAAAATGACTAAAATACACTTATGTGTAGAATGTAAGATTCATGGATGTTACATGTATACCTGCTGCATTGATATGCATTCATATGATATCCTGTTTAGGTTGCATATGGTTGGGAATTATGGAATGGACGAAGTATATAAGGGTCGCATGGTTGCTTGACAACCATGGATCCACCGGTGGCTTTTAAGCCCAATATGTGATTGGCAGCTTGCTGCAACGAAGGTAGTTCAACAATCGGGCTACCATTGATGTGTATCAGTTTGGTGGGTCGATATTTATATCCTCACAGAATGTGTATCGGGGGACAGAGCAGAAGCGTACCGGTTGGATTATTGGGGTGGGTTGCACTGCATTGCATTGCATGTATGTTGTATGGTGATTGATGAATGCTTGTTTCTCGTCGAGGGTTGTACACACTGAGTTTTTGTAAACTCACCCCCTCTTTTTATTTTTCTCAGGTGATGCTCAGTAGGAGTTTCGATCTTTGGAAGGACCTAGAGGTGGCCGGCTAGCAAGACAACTTGGACTTGTTTTTCTTTTAAAACATATAAGTTTCTTAAGTGATTTTCAGTTTGGATTGTAATAAGGCCTTCCTTTTTGATTGTTTGGATTATTATTGTTATGCGTTGTAATAACGAGAAGTTGAACACAATTTTCTAAATCGTAATATGTTTTCTACATTTTCGCAACTAAAATTTTAAATTATAAGTTTTCTTAAATTAAATGTTTTAAACAAAGCTTTCGCAACTGAAAAGAGATTTTACAAAGTAACTGAGATGTATCATTTTAAGGAAGGGTTTTCAATGAAAATAAGGTTTTCGCTAAAACACTTCAATGTGACACGCCAGATTCAATCATAACCTCCGGACTGGATTTGGGGTGTTACAATTTCATTTGAAAATTTTGACGTTCGAGCACTCAATTTAGTCAAAAGGACTAAATTGTAAAAAGTGCAAAACTTGAGTCTATATGCTAGAGGTGTCCAATTGTTATGAAATTTTAAATTGGAGGTCCTTAAATGGTAATTATACCATTGGTTAATTTTTTGGACAAAAATGGATATGAAATAGGTGAAATAGAATATTTTTAAGCTAGGGGCATTTTGGTCATTTAGTAATTAAATGATTAAAAAAATAAAATAAAAGCCAAATTTTGGTCATCTTCAACCCCTTGGCCAAAATTTTGAATACCACCATGGCTAGGGTTTTGTTCAAGCTTTCCAAGCTCCATAGTAAGTTCGTTCTTGCCCCGTTTTTAATGATTTTCACGTTTCTGAAATCCTCGTAACAAGATTTACCTATTTCTACCCTTGATTTGAAGTAGGGTTCATGTTTAAAAATTTACCCATGTGTGACATGTGTGTATTTTGATGTTTAATAGAGGAATATGAATGTTTGTTGTGTGTTAAACAACTTTTACTAAGTAGTTTTCGGTAAAAATGCCCTAAAGGACTAATTTGTAAAAGTTATAAATTTTGTCATAAAAGTGTGATTTAGTGGAAATTGTGGGCTGATATAGTTATGAAAATGATTCAGCTAGGCTTGTATGTTAAAGAAATTGAATGAAAATTATTTTACGAGCCTAGGGGCAAAAGTGTAAATATGATAAAATTTAGGGGCTAAAATTTAAATTTACCATAGTATGATTTTTGGATCACATTGGCTAATTTGACTAATAAATAGACTAAATGTAATATTATAGATCAAAGAAAATGAGGTTCGGACCTAGAACGGGGGAAAATGAGAAATTGACGGTTAGGTCCCTTTTTGCCATTCTGGTGTCGGGGTACGTTCATGTGTAAATAATGCAATGTTGTATCATGTTTTAATGCTTTATTAATTTATGAATTTCCATGTTTAATATTGTAAAAAGTGTATGAATAATATTATGTTCAATGAGAATGACTTTGTGAACGAGTCTGACGAAGATGTATCATCGAAGAATCCCGTTTGAACCTTAGGAATAGTTTAGGATACAAGTGACATGTCACTAGGGGCTATGTGATTTGAGCTCATGAGTTGTGGTCTGAGTTCATGATATATGTGACACATGTTTTGGCGATCCGGGTACTGGTCTTGTATGTTTTATTGGTGGCTGGGTAGTCCGACATGTGTTGCGGATACCTGACAGCTTGTGTGAGCAGCCCGTGTAGCTACATCCTGGCTGACAGCTCGAGTGAGCAAACTCGTGAGTAGCTCGAAAGCGAGCAACATGTGATATGTGATATGAGGTAACTTTAGCTACGAATGTGGCACTTATGTGCGAGCTTTTGGTGTATCCAATAGTATTCCAAATGTTTAACGGGTAAATCAGTGAGTTATTTAACAAGTAAGTCAATGATGAGGAAATATGAGAATATGCTACGAGTTAGTACAGGTATGTACTTATAACTCATGAGTAAAGGATTTAGTATACTATGAAAATGTGGTAAGAATGTATACGAGAAAGTATGTGACTATATTACGTGAGGTACAGGTATGCACACGAACAAGTTATGCTTGTGAAACATTGATAACCTTGTGACAAATTATCTCCACTTATGATGAATGGATGCATGATAATATTTGATAATAATCATTTGATAGGCATATGAGCTTAATCGAATTGTGAAGTAGTACGATGTATATACTTAAGCTGTGATTCAATAGATGTGTGAAAGATTGTTAAGCTATATGTGGAAATTATAATTACTCGTAAATGATGTGCATGTTGTTAAGAGAGTTGAAATAACTTGTTAAATAATGTGATTTGCTATAATGAGAAGATCATGGTTGTTAATCTAATGCCAAGACATGCAACTAGTGTTTGTAAGATAAATAGTAAGCATTATGAATGAGTAAGTGGTAATCATGAGATTTAATGCAAATTGTATTCATAATATTCTTATGAATAGGTAAAATAAATGAATGTTAATAGTTGTTTATTATTTGCATATGAACTTACTAAGCTATATAGCATACCCCCTTTTCTTTCCCACCTCTCATAGGTTTATTCAGCTAGCTCGGGTTGGAGATCGTCGGAGATTCTATCACACTGACAAGCTATCATGTTGGGTAAATGAACGCAAACCTTTGAGTCTATGGCATGTATAAGGACTTAGTCATTTTGTGTATGTGTCATTATGATATGGCCAAATGTATTGGCCTGTAATGAATAAGAATTTGATTTGGTATGTAGCCATATAAATTGGCTTATATTAGCTAATAGATTGCAAGTATATTAATTACTCATATGCCTATGCCAATGTCATTGTGTGATGTGGTTCATAATGGTATGTTAATGAAAGTTAGTACAAGGGAATCATGAAAGAGTAAAATTAGCATTAATACAGTTTTAGACAGCAGCAATAGTACAACGTTGAAAAATACCCAAAAATTTTGGAAATAAAATTAGAGGTTGAATAAAATATGAAATTAAAGCCTATTGAGTCTAGTTTTTCATAGTAGAAACAATGTAAGCAAAAGAATTTCATTTTATGAGATATTTGAATTTTTATGAGTCAAGGTTAGAATGATTTCGGGTTCCCTGTTTTGAATTTGGAAAATCATTAAAAATTGTATAAAAATACTTGGGGATTAAAATTTATATTTTTAAATTCTCAATGAGTCTATTTTCAAGAGAAATAAATGGAAACATCATCCGGATCTCATACTAAGAGATAATTAATTTTTAGTTAAGAAAGGGCAAAACTGTTAAATAACAAAACAGGGATGAATTTGAAGAATTAAATGTACTTATTGGCTAAACCATAAATTTTGAAAATTTTATGGTAGGAAGAATTTTGAGTCTAGTGTTGGAAAAATCAAGCAGATCTTAATTTAGAGTTCTGTAGCTCAAGATACAAATAATTTAGTGACTATGACTTAAGTGGACAGTTTTGTTATGAACAGTAAATAATTGTTTTGATATGTTTAAACCTTGATTATGGTTGTGTTGGTAGCTTAATTGTGCCATGTTAAGTTCCATTGAAAGTGTGTATGTGAGTGTGCAAATGAGAGTGGCAAATGGCTTGGTAAATAGCCATTTCCTTGGCCACATGGGCAGAGACACGGCCATGTGTCCTAGCTGTGTGAAGGACATGACCCCAAGACACTAGTGTGTGACTTGGCCTGTGACCCTAAATTGTGCATGACATCATAAACAAAGAGTTACACGAGCTGAGGACATGAGCATGTCCCAAGCCACACGGGCGTGTATATGACCACACGGCCTACCCACACGGGCGTGTGACTCTCCAAAGTATGAAAATTTTCTAAGTGTAGTAAAATTTCTAAAAGTTTTCGGTTTAGTCCCGAACCAATCCCAACGAATGTTTTGGGCCTCGTGGGCCTGTATAAGGGACGATATGCATGTGATTGGATGAATTTGATTTGTTCTAAATTTTATGGCCCGGTTTTGTCTGAATGTTTATGTTTAAGTCCGGTAACACCTCGAACCCTGTCCTAGTGTCGGATGCGATTTAAGGGTGTTACAGTTACGATTTAGCTAAAATTGGGCTGTTACAACTCTCCCTCCTTAGGGATTTTCGTCCCCAAAAATCTTACCAATGAATAGGTTTGGATATTGCTTTCTCATAGCATCCTCAGGTTCCCATGTAGCTTCTTTATTGTACGATAAATCTGACTGAATCTCAACTTCAGTCGGGGAAATAACATGTGAGGGATTGGATCTGTATCTTTGTAACATTGATACATGAAATACATTATGAATCTTTTCTAACTCAGCAGGCAATGCTAGCCGATAAGCCACTAGCCCAATTCGCTCAATAATTTCATACGGTCCAATGAACCTCAGGCTCAATTTTCCATTCGAACAAATCATAATATCTTTTTCCACAGCGACACTTCAGAAATACTTTATCCCCGATCTGAAACTCAATATCTTTCCGTTTCAAATCTGTGTAAGATTTCTATCGATCTGAAGCTACTTTCAGACTATCGCGAATTACTTTCACTTCTCTTCTGTCTCTCTAATCAGATTAACTCCGTGAATCTTATTCTCGCTTAGCTCAGTCCAGTATAATGGTGTTCAGCATTTACGACCGTATAGAGCTTTGCACGGTGCCATCTTTATACTTGATTGAAAGCTATTATAGTAAGCAAATTCAATCAGTGGTAAATATTTCTCCCAGCTACCTTTAAACTCAAGAATGCAACATCGCAACATATCCTCGAGTATTTGTATAACTCGTTCGGATTGACCATCTATCTGTGGGTAAAATGCGGTACTGAAATGTAGCTTTGTACCCAATGCATCTTGCAGTTTCTTCCAAAACCGTGATGTGAACCTCGAATCTCGATCCGAAATAATGGAAATAGGTACCCCGTGTAATCTCACAACCTCGGAGATATATAACTTAGCTAACTTATCAAGCGAGAAATCTGTACATACAGGGATAAATTGAGCTGGTTTCGTCAATCTATCATCAACGACCTAGATCGCATCTTTCTTTCTCGGAGATAAGGGCAAACCCGATACAAAATCCATAGTCACTCTATCCCATTCCCACTCAAGAATCATGATAGGCTATAATAAACTTGACGGTACTTAATGCTCAGCTTTGACTTGCTAACAAATCAAACATTTCAAAAAAAATTCTAAGATATCTCATTTCCCGCCACCAATAAAATTGTTTCAAATCATGATATATTTTTGTGCTTCTCGGGTGTACTGATAAACAACTACTATGTCCTTCGCTCAAAATCATCTGAATCAACTCTGAATTTCTTGGAACACATATTCGATCCTTGAATCTCAAATAATTCTCAGAATCAACTTGAAACTCTGAATCAGGATTCGACTCACACTGAACTCATTTTGCTTGCAGTTCATTATCAAAATTTTGAGCCTCACAAATCTGTTGTATGAACAACGGCCTTGCTTTCAACTCGGGTATTAATGAACCATAATCAGACAAAGTCAAATGTATATTCAAAGCACGTAAATCAAATAAGGACTTTAGGCTTAAAGCATCAGTAACTACGTTTGCTTTTCCCGAATGATAGTCAATTATCAAGTCATAGTCTTTTAACAATTCTAACCATCTCCGCTGTTGCAAATTCAAGTCTTTTTGAGTCATCAAATATTTCAAGCTTTTGTGATCAGTATAAATGCGACATTTCTCACCAAACAAATAATGACGCCAAATTTTCAATGCAAACACTATTGCGGCCAATTCAAGATCGTGCATCGGATAATTCTTTTCATATGATTTCAACTGTCTCGAGGCATAAGCTACAACTTTTCCTTCCTACATCAAAACACAACCCAGACCATTCAATGATGCATCACTGAACACTATAAACTCTTTACCTGATTCAGGCTGAACTAACACTAGAGCTTTAGTCAATAATACTTTCAACTGCTCGAAACTTTGCTGACACTTCTCTAACCATTCAAATTTAACATCTTTTTGAAGCAATCGTGCCATCGGAGTCGCAATCATCGAAAAGCCTTTCACAAATCGTCTATAATATCCCACTAGTCTTAGAAAACTGTAGACCTCAGAAACACTTCTCGGAGGCTTCCAATCTATAGTCGCAGATATCTTATTCGGATCAACTCGGATACCATCAGCTAAAATAATATGTCCCAGAAATCCAACCTCTCGTAGCCAAAACTCACATTTTCTAAACTTTGCAAATAACTGCTTATCTCGCAGAGTTTGTAATACAATTCTCAGATGCTCGGCATGCTCGGATTCATCATGTGAGTAAATCAAAATGTCATCAATGAATACAATGACAAATTGATCTAAGTACGATCTAAAAATCGGGTTCATTAAGTCCATAAAGACAGCAGGTACATTCGTTAGTCCAAAAGGCATAACTAAAAATTCATAATGTCCGTACCTTGTTCTAAAAGCAGTCTTTGGTACATCAGTATCTTTAACTCGCAACTGGTAATAACCCGATCTCAAATCTATTTTTGAAAACATTGTAGCCCCTTTTAATTAATCAAACAAATCATCAATCTGTGGTAGAGGGTATTTGTTCTTGATTGTCACTTTGTTGAGCTGTCGGTAGTCTGTACACATTCTCATCGTGCCATCTTTCTTTTTCACAAACAACACAAGAGCACCCCAAGGCGAAAAACTCGGTCTAGCAAATCCTCTATCTGTCAATTCTTGCAACTGGGCTTTCAATTCTTTTAACTCTTTTGTTGTTATTCTGTATGGAGCTATCGATATCGGTGTAGTTTCCGGCACTAACTCAATGCCAAACTCAACCTCTCAGATCAGTGGTAAACCCAGTAACTCTTCAGGGAACACATCCGGATACTTACATACAACTGCCACTAATTCAATCTTCTTTTCAGTCACTTTTGTATCAAACACATAAGCAAAATAAGCTTCGCAACCCTTGCTCACATATTATTGAGCTAACATCGATGAAATCACTGCTGGTAAACCTTTCAAATCATCTGACTCAATCCAGATAATCTTATTATTCTCACATCTCAAATCAATAGTCTTTCATTTACAATTTACTATAGCATCTTGTAGCATTAGCCAATCCATACCCAAAATTATATCAAATTCATCAAATGGTACGGAAAACAGAAATACCAAATCATCAATGGATAGTTTTTGCACACTTCATCAACCAAGACACATTTGCCTAAGGAGTTCGATACTCTAATCACAAATTCAGTAGAATCTACAGGCAAAATCTTACTGGATACTAAATTCACATATATATACGAATGAGTTGATCCTGGATCTATCAATGTAATCACATTAGTATCATAAAGAGTAAAAGTACCGGTAATAACATCTGGAGATGGCGCTTCTTCACGAGCGCGAATAGCGTAGGCTTGTGCAGGTGCTCTGGCCTCTGACCTCATAGCAGAATCTTTAGTCACTCTCTGGCTACCCCTCACATTTCCCATGTTTCTGGATGGTCTACCTCTAACTGTAGTGCTACTCGGCCTCATGCTTTATACTGTATCTTGCTCAGCCAACTCAGGACAGTTACGAATGAAATGATCCAATGATCCACATTTAAAACAGGCCCTATCATTCAATCTACAATCACTGATATATAGTTTCCCACAATGTCTACACTCAGGTCAGTTTGGTTTCACACTCCCGACAATACCTATTGAGATAGCCGGAGCTTTAAAGCTCAAATGTTGTCTTTCACGATCTCTATTTGAGTGACCAATTGATGCATTAGAATGATTAAATGAGTATCAGAATTTCTTTGATGCAGACTGATAAGATTTACTAGTTGATCTCTTTCTCGAATCTCTTACTTCAAAATCAGATTTTCTCTTTTCTTTGCTGAAATCCTCAGCTTTACAAGCCCTTTCAACCAAAATAACGAATTCTTTCAATTCAAGAATCCCGACTAATAACTTTATATCCTCATTCAGTCCATCAACGAATTATTTACACATGATCTCCTCAGTAGACACATACTCTCGAGCATACTTGCTTAAACGTACAAATTCTCTTTCATACTCAGTGACAGTCATCCGGCCTTGTTTCAATTCTAGAAACTCTTTATGCTTCTGATCAAGATATCATTAACTTATGTACTTCTCTCAGAAGTTGGATTGAAAGAACTTCTAGGTAACTCGTTCTCTAGGAACCACATATATCAACGTTTTCCACCAATGGTATGCATTATCTCTCAACAAAGACACAACACATTGTATACATTCCTCAGGAGTACAAGACAATTCATTGAATACTCGGATCATGTTCTCGAGCCAAAACACAACTCACTCAGCATCATCATCAACAGTAGCCTGGAAGTCTTCAACCCTATGTTTACGTATCTTATCCAATAGCGGCTTGTTCAACCGTATTGGATCTATAACTTCAGGATTAACAGGGTTTTATTGAGGAACAGGTGGGGGTGGAGGTTGTTGAACAGCCGGATTCGTTCAAACGAACTCCGTGAACCACTCACTCATCATATGGAAAAAGGCTTGTTTAGCCTCTCCCTCGTGGCTACTCAAAATCGACCTAGAATCAGCCGGCGTCGCCCCTTGTGTGAAAGCGGGTGCATTACTTTCCACATCGTCAGCTAAAGCTCGTTTGTGATCCATTTACTATATGAAAACACACTTTAAGCTATCAGGAACCATCACACTATCGCAGTTTATATATATAGCATGTATAGCTAGACTCTCACAAGCTACGTTAGTCCTAGAATTGACTAAACCTGGCTCTGATTCCAATAAATGTAACACCCTAACCTGTATCCATCGCCGAAATAAGGCTATGAGGTAATATCGATCAAATACAACATACAACATACATTTCTCATACATGAAACCATTATCACATAAACATTAATCAAACATAATCATATTATCCCTTATAAGGCTCTACGAGACCTTAAAACATGTTTGGAAAAGGTTCAGGACTAAACCAATAACATTTAAAAACTTTAGGAAACTAGAAAATTTTCATACATACACGGTTAACATGCCCATGCGAACAGGCCATCTACCTCACACGGCCACCAGACATGCCCGTGTCACAGGCCGTGTGAAAACATGGCATACATAATGACTTGTACCACACGGCCAGAGACACGCCCGTGTGCCATGGCCGTGGGAAAACTGAAGGGTATACTGACTTGGGTCACACGGCCGACCACACATCCATGTACCAGCCCGTGTGTCACACACGGCCAATAGACATGCCCGTGTGTCTAAGCCATGTAACTCTCTCACTTGTTTAACTAGGATTCAGGGGTCACACGGTCGATTCACACGCCCTTGTGCTCAACCGTGTGGCACAAAAATAGGCTTGATTTAAGCCATTATTCTCACCTATCATTCATGTACCCAAAAGCATTCATTTGGCATCATTCTCACATACAATAAGCAACTAAAAATGACCATTTCATGCACATTTCATGCCATTTAAATCGATCCATTTCATTATTCAAATCCATAACCAAAATCATGCGAAAACAATATGCCATAACCTTAACTTCTATATGCATTTTCTCACCATCGCATCAACTAAATCATGCCACAAAATATACCAATTCATCATCTTAAAACTAAGCCACAACATGCCATTTCTCATCTATTATACGTCGTTGATAATTTGCTAATTAAGCAACCATATAACCATCACAAAAATCATACCAAACATCCCAAAACACAAGGCAATATATATACCTCATATATCACTTATCAAACTTATGATTTAAGCCAACTTAAATAGTCAAATACACACCAACATTTACAAGCCAAATCTCATGGCTAATATCACAACTCAAAACATATTATCATATCACTAGCCTATACATGCCATATACCATATAAACAAAGCTTCAAAAGTACCAACAAGATGATCGATAGTGTGATGACGTTTTCTCGACGATCCCCGAGTTCGAGTTAGCTTTGGTAATCTATAAAACAGGGAAAGAACATACAAAGTAAGCTTTAAAAGCTTAGTAAGCCACATACAAATAAAATTACCAAATGATTCAACACCATTTCCATCAAATAGGTAAACTATGAATAAGAACATATAAGTTTACAAACCTTCCCAAATGTATACATATTCAATATCATATGTGAATTCATCAAAATTTTCCCTTTTCAATACTCATATGAATCTCGTACGTACCTGAGTCACTTAACTCATTCATACATTATTTCTTGACTTGATTTTGCCCATTGAACCTTTCGGAATCATTAAGGATACTCGAAATCACACTTAGCTCATACAATGCCATATCTCAGATATGGTCTTACATGTTATCACATATCGATGCTAATGTCCCAGATATGGTCTTACATGAAATCATATAGCGATGCGAATGTCCCAGACATAGTCTTACACGTAATCACAATACAATGCCAATGTCCCAAACATGGTCTTACATGTAATCACATCTTGGCAATCCTAATGTCATGACATTCGTATCTTATACTATTCCTAGGGTTCGTATAGGACTTTCGGTTAACATTACTTCGTCGATACTTGCTCGTATTTGCTCGTTCAGTACTCATAGCAATTCAATGACAAATAAACATTTATAAATCAATTTAAAGACATTTATTTGCATATGAACTTACCTCGTAGTCGAAATAGAGGGACTAGATTGATTATTCAATAACTTTCGATTTCCCCCGATCTAAATCTGATTTCTTTATGTCAAGATCTATATGATTCAAATTTGACTCATTTATTCATTGATTCATTCAATTCAGTCCAAAAACACATATTTAAGTAAATTTGCACTTTGGCCCTAAACTTTTACATTTCTTACAATTTAGTCTTTATTTCATAAAAACACAAATTACATAATATCTTTCTAATTTCATGCTAGCTGAATTCTTCATAGACTCCTAGTAGCCCATTATTTTCATTTATTTCACAATTCAACCCCTAAATTTACACATTTCTCAATTTAATCCCTAATATGTATTTTTACCAAAAATCACTTTACAAAAGATGATAATCTATCATTTATCTTTCATTTTTCATCATCATCTGTCACAAAGCTCAAGCATTCATCAATATAATTTTAAGAAATCACCAACAAACTCAAAAATTAGGGCATCGGCTAGCTAGAATACAAAGCAACGATCTCAAAAACGTAAAAATAATAAAAAACCGAGCTCAAAACACTTACCAATTAAGTTCCCAATTGACTAAACCCTAAAATGAACTAAATTTTTTCTTCTTCCACCATATTCGACCAAAAAAAGATGAAATGAAGCTTAATTTTGGTTTTGTTTTAATTAATATACATTATTTTATTTAATTACCAAATTAACCTTAGTTAAAAACCATTAAAAACATCCATTTAATGCCCATTTATGTCAAATTCCACTTTCAATGGTCTAATATCACCATAAGGGCCTTTCATTAATCAACTATAGCAATTAAACAAATTTAACATATAGAATGCCACTTTTACATTTTACGCGATTTAGTCCTTTTTCTCAAATTAAGCTATTAAACGATAAAATTAGCTCAAGAAATTTTTACACATATATAATCACATGCTATAAACACAAAAAATAATATTAAAATAATTTTCTAACCTTAGATTTGTCATCCCGAAACTACTATTCTGGTTTAGCTAAAATCGGGCTGTTACAACACTAGCGTGTGTCACACATGGGAAACACACATAAGCATGTGACCTAAGTCAGAAAGTTACACAGCTTGGCCACATGGGTGTGTGACCCCTGAAATAAGAATTTTTATAATTATTTCGTAAACTTATAGAATTGTTTCAAATTAGTCCCTGCCTATTTTTAAACTACTTTTAGGATCCCGTAGACTCGTAATAAAGGCTGTAAGAGTAACTTTTACTCTGAATTGGGGTGGATTAGCAAACCTAAATTAAGTGCATTCCACTAACATCATCGAAGATAAATCAAAAAGATAATCTTAGATAGAGTATGGACCAATACTTTGATGCTAATAATTAGAAAAGTCTTGTATCTATCCAAATTTTGACATTCAAGATGGGATAAATAGTGATTAGAGTATAGACAGTGGAAGACTAAGTTTACCAATGTATAAATAGTGATAAAAGTGTAAACAGTGGAAGACCAAGTTTAGCATTGTATAGCATGAATCATTATTCGATTGTATAATATTCTAGTGTGATATGATTTGATTATTTCTAGTATATATATGTGTAATTATGATTGATTAATTGTATGAAGTGTTAGTAATGCCCGTGACCCTAATCCGACAACAGAGAGGGGTTAGGGGTGTTATAAAAACCGAATGTAATTCCAGTAACAACCAGTGCAGAAACACAACCTCTCAAAACCTGAGATCTAAATCACCATGCTCCCATGATCGAACCAGAAATTATAATTGTAATAGATGTAATTACTTCCGGCCAATGAATATCCTTTACAGGTGAACCATGTTTAATAGATTAAATAATAAGAATGATAAGAAAATTGAATAATGAAATCCAAGATATGAAGCTATACTGAATTTTCGAGAATACAACCCGTATTGAATGATAAAGAGATTAATGATACCCTAGATAAAATCCAGAAGAAGAATATCACTCATATGTATTGAAATCAGTTGTGACAGAGACAATGTAAGTTGCATATATATATAAAGCAGAGCAACAATTAGTAGAAGTAGAAAAATAGCTTTATATAAGTCTTATCTTCGAGTCTTCTACCAAACATAATAGAATAGAATGCCAAAGAAAAATAGAGCAATACCGATCATTAATCAACCAGACTAACAATACCTTCGTCTAATGTTATGGTTAGCCAGTATTCTCATATGAATCGAATCACATCTGAAGATAAACAATTGCATATGCCTGTGAGGTTAAAAGAACATGTAGAATACCCAAAAGAGATCTTTGTAAGATACTCGACTATAACCGCTACATTCAAATATATTTGCAATTCAAACACTAACTCACTGACTACTAAAGTCATCGGGGATCCCACATTATCTCATTCATTAAAGAAATCAATTTAGAAGAAATTTCAGTTAATTCATTCATTAAATACCATACCTGAATAAGTTGATTACCCGTGATTAACCTCTTCTTTAATAGTGACGTTGCATATCCCGAATGATCTTCAGAAAGAAATCTGATATCTCTTCTAGAGCTTTCTTTACTTGCTAACCCTTTCTCAGCTCTGAACCACATTATTACTAATTCAATCATAGAATTCTATAGCTTCTCTTTGGCAAACTTAATCAACATAAATCTTGTAAATTCCATTGTATAAGACTTTGAGGGTGAGGGGGTGGAGATCGTAAAGCCTTTAAATTTGACTCTCATATATACACATAACATAACATTCATTAACAATAGAACATTACAAAAAATTTCTCTTATCTTTATGAGTTTCTATTCATCCAAAGCAACTTTTTAATCAAATACTTGAGTATCGCTTTAGCATTATCAAAATTAGCTTGGTTGGAAAACATCTCTATCTAAAATGAAACAAATCTCATCAACATCAGGAGATATCATGCTATTTCAGGTTATGTAATGACATGTATTTCTAGACTTCTTACATGCTATGTTCAGTCCAAAAATAGACTAAATCGTAGCTCTGATACCACTGAATGTAACACCCTTAACCCGTATCAGTTATTAGAATAGGGTTATAAAGCATTACCATAAAAACTTAACTCAAATCATTCATTCCCAAAATTTCATAATCATTTCAAAATCCAACCAAACACATGCATAACGTCCCTAATTTAAGCCATCGAGGCCTCAGAAACACTTTAGAAATTATTTGGGACTAAATCGAAAACATTTAAAACTTTATGCAAAAAGTTGGAAAAATTCACAATGTACAGGTCACACGACCGTGTGGCCAAGCCGTGTGACTTACACGGATGAGACACACACCCGTTTCTTAGGCCGTGTGGACATTCAAAGTAGGGACACATAACCATATCCCAGTCTATGTCCGTGCCCGTGTAACTCTTTGACTTGGGTCACACGGCCAAGCTAACTTTCAAAATGCAACCTTTAAAAACCTACAGGGGACACACCACCGTGTCTCATGGCCATGTGTCACACACAGCTAAGACAGACTCCAGTGTTTTAGGCTGCGTAGACAAGAAATAGGTACTTTTGAAGCCATTTCTCTCACCCAAAACATGTTCATACATACAAGTCATTTGCACCTATTTCAAGCATTCAAAAATGTACCTAAAACGTGCATAATAAAGCTAGATCAATATGGTATTTATCCATACAACCAATATTCCCAAAAGGCGCCTCAAAAGCATGAACTCAACTTAACAACACATATGTATAATTGATCACCTTGCTACCATTTTAAAAGATATCATACTTAGCTTATACCATGTCAGTAGAACTTATCATTTGAACCATTGTTTTCAAGCATCCCAAATACATATATATCTAACTTATATATATGTTTGACCATATTTCATCTATATATATCAAGCTTTATTCCATACCATATTATACCATAATTGACCACAAACCAAATTCACATATAAACATACCAAATGGGTCATAATTCAACCAATTATACTTGACTAAATTTCATATCAAATCATGATCTAAATGATCATTTTGCAAACATGCCAACACTTAGCACTTTGGCCATAAAAACCATGCATCAATTTGATCCTATAAACACCAACCATTAAACATCAAAGTGCCAAACCACACCAACCATCAAGACATCAAAATAACCTAAGTTTCACAAATACAAAGCAATATTACATGCCAATATCATTAACTAAACATTAGATATAGTCCACCTATACATGCCATTATAACCACGACCAAAGCATTTAGATCTAATGATAAAATCGATGGATAGTGTGATGGATCTCAGACTAGCTGTCAACTCGATCAAGCTTTCGATAATCTACAAAGTAAAGGAAAAATAACTACGTAAGCAATGAATGCTTAGTAAGCTCGTATAAAATTTAAACATAACATTCCATTTCAATAATAAACTTTAGAATAAAGATAAACTTATGCTAATGCCATAAGATTCATAAATCTATATGATCATCAACTCACAAATGAGTAAATTCATTAATGTCACCTATGTTTATCATTCATCACATGATAGGATTTTATAAAACTTAATAGATAATCATCAACCTTTGTATAAGATTGACACTTTTCAATTTACTTTTTTTTCCATTCCATTTCCAATGCTTATCCTAAGCCTAAACAACATTATCAATTCTCGACTTAGTGTATTTATCCACGATATAAGTATATTCATCCATAGTATACGTAAATTTCTCACATATAGTACATCATTCAAACTCATCATTTCCTTTTCGTTAAATTTCATTTCAACTATGAATTTACCGTTTCATTACCTTTCCTCATCCATTTCATGTGCATAAAACACAAGTTATAAGCATAACATCAACCATGACTACAAGGTAGTGCATTTAAACATAGCTCTTTTGGAATCAACTACATAATCAACCATTGCTTAAGAAATTACATATTTTTATTTTTTCCATGTAATAGCCCCATTTTGGGTCTAATCAGAACACTGGTTTCGGGACCACAAATCCTATATAGTAAAGTTTATTTTTATTATATTTTTATGGTATAATATTTTATGGAATTGTTTTGTGAAAATTTCATTCAAAAATTTTGACGTTTAGGCACTCAATTTAGTCAAAAGGACTAAATTGTAAAAAGTGAAAGATTTGAGTTCTACATGCTAGAGGTGTCCAATTGTTATGAAATTTTAAATTGGAAGTCCTTATATGGTAATTAGACCATTGGTTAAGTTGGTGGAAAAAAATGGACATGGTTAGGCATTTTTCCAAAGTTTTTCATTAAGGGCATTTTGGTCATTTAGTTATTAAAATGAATTAAAAACAAAATTAAAATCCAATTTTTGTCCATCTTCAACCCCTTGGCCGAATTTCACATGAGGAAGACATAGCTAGGGTTTTTCAAGCTTCCAAGCTCGATTGTAAGTTTGTTTTAGCCCCATTTTTAATATTCTTTACATTTTTAAGATCCTCGTAGCTTGGTTTAGCTATTTCCACCATTATTTTGAGCTAGGGTTTGTGTTTAAAAATTTTACCCATGGATGACATGCATGTGTTTTGACGTTTTATGGAAGAATATGAAAGTTTAGGGTGTGATAAATAACTTTTACTAAGTGATTTTTGATGAAATTGCATAAAAGGACCTATTTGTAAAAGTTGTAAAATTATGTGTACAAAATGTGATTTAGTGAAAAATGTGAGCTGCTATAAGAGGGAATATGAATCGTCTAGGCTTAGGATTTGAGAAAAATAAGTGCTTTTCATCTTACAAGCCTAGGGGTAAAATTATAAATATATAAAACTTTAGGGGCAAAAATGTAATTTTGTAATAGTGTATTTTTGTACTAAATTGAATAATGTGAGTTTTAAATGAGTTAAATGTGTTATTATAGATTAAGAAAGACGAGGGATTGACCTTGATCGGGGAAAAGAAAAGGTTGCAGACAAAATTGCAAATTCGTCATATTTTGCACCGAGGTAAGTTTGTACGTAAATAATGCATCGTTTTTGCTTACGTTATCACATTTTATTATGTTTTATGAAATGTGGCTAAATATTGAATGAAATTGACAAGTATTGAAAAGTGAGAAATTTCCCAATTGAACATTAGGAATAGAATAGGATACAAGTGAAATGTCACTAGTGACATAAGTGTGGTACTATGTGAATGTCACTTTGTGAAGAAAGATAGCTTTGGTCAGAAGTGTGGTACTATGTGAAGGCCACTTTGTGAAGAAATATAGCTTTGGTCACAAGTGTGGTACTTATGTGAAGGCCACTTTGTGAATAAGGTAGCTTTGACTACAAGGGTGGCACTATATGCAGGCCACCAGGTATCCATTATTATTCTGATGTGTTCAACGGGAAATAACTAGGTGTAATTGAATATGACTATGTGATGAATAAGTACAGGTACGTGTGTGTAAACTTATGAGCAATGTGCTCGATATGTGATCGAACTTTGGTAAGATTGATATGGAGTAAGTGTTACAAAGAAAGTTACTACAAAGAAAGCATGAAAGAGTGAAATTTAGTAATAAAATAGTTTTGGACAACAACAGTTGTGTGACTTTAAAAAATCACCAAAAATGGTGGAAATCGAATTAGAGGTTTAATAAGATATGAAATGAATGCTTATTGAGTCTATTTTCATATAAAGGAAACAATGTAAGCAAAAGAATTTCATATTATGAGATATTTGAATTTTTGTAAGATAGAGTCAGAATGATTTTGAAATCCCATGTTCTGATTTGTGAAAATCATTAAAAATTGTAAAAAAAAATTATAGGTTATAATTTATATGCTTAAAATCCTTAATGAGTCTATTTTCAAAAAAAAAAAAAAACTAATAGAAACATCATCCGAGTCCTGTATGAGAAGATGATTAATTTTTAGTTATGTAAATGGTCGAAGCGTTTGACAAATGAAATAGGGGTAACTTTAAAGAATAAAATATACTTATTGGCTAAACCAAAAATTCTGAAAATTTAAAGGTAAGAATATATGCAAGTCTAGTTTCTGGAAAAACTATTGGATCTTAATTTGGATTTCTATATCTCCAGATATAAATAATTTAGTGATTGTGACTCGAATAGATAGCTTGTTTTGAACTTGAGTAAATAGTTGATCTATGTGAGTTATGATTGTATTAGTTTGAAAACATATTTTGAGGATTTATAAAAGCATGTTAATAATTTGTTTATTATTTACATACCTAGTTACTAAGCTATATGCTCATTCCCCTCTCTTTTCCCTTGTTTTATAGTGTCACCAAGCTAGCTCGGGGTACGGAGATCATCGAAGATCCATCCACACTATCATCATTCTTTTTGTGTTTTGAAATTCATATTTTGAATTATGGCATGTATAGAGGACTTGGTTACTTTTTTACATGTCATAATTGATTTGGCCTAAAATTTTGGCCTTTAATATTTGATAACTCATTTTGTATAAGGTCATCGATGTTGGCTAATATTAGTTAAGTTATATGTTATGATGATGCATTTTGTGAGAGGCATGAGTTGGTTGAATGAGTGTGTAATGACTAAGTATGGAAAATGTGGCATTTGAATGGTTGTGTGAATGACACGGCCTTGGACACACGTGTATGCCCTTATTTTTAAGAAAATTTCCAATGTTTTCTAAAATTCTTGGTTTAGTCCCGGACCGCTTCCATAGTATGTTTTGGGCCTCGTAGATCCATATCAGGGACTTAGTGATGAAAATTGAAAAGTTTAATTTGGATGTAAAAATTATGTCTCGATTTTGTACGATTGCATGTGTATGTTCTGATAATACCTCGTACCCTGTTCCGGTGTCGAACACTGGTAAGTGGTATTATATTTAGTGGTATCAGAGCTATGGTTTAGTCAATTCTCAGACTAACGTAGCATATGTGAGGCTAGCTATACATGCCATATTAGTACCTATGATAGTGTGATATCTCCCGATCTTGACAAAATTGTTCTATTGAGACAGGAATGCTTTCTAACCGAGCTACTTTCGATAAGACTGAAAGTGATATTAAAATATTTGAAATGTGTTTATGATGAGACGAAACTTAGAAAGGTATGAATAGAAGTTTATAATATGTATATGATAATGTACGAAATGAGATAACCATAAGTTGAGAAATGTGGAAACATGGAATGAAATGAAAGTTTATATAGTGATAAGCTTATCTATGTTGTGTGGCATTCATATGATGCTATGTGCCTAACTTGTTTGATTAAGTGAATGTGATAAGTGATCTTATTCAAAATTGAAGGAATGTGTGTTCATGTACACTTGTTTGTATAAATGCAACCGGTAAATTCCAGTGACATAAATATGTATGTAAATTTACCTGAAGTGAATTATATGATTGTGATGATATTATGCTAATGATGGGTGCTAAGTCATATGTGTGTAATCATGAGAGTCGATTTAGAGGTTTTACGACCTCACCCCCTTACCAATAGAGCTATATGCCATAAGAGTCATGAGATTTATATTGAATGAGCTCATAAGTGTGAAACGAAAGTGTTCAGTGATGGAATAATTGATAATGCGGTGAAAGATGAGAATGGTTTAGCAAGTAAAAATAGTTCTGAATGAGATATCAGAATGTTCTAAAGATCATTCGGATTGCATGATGTCACGGTTAAAGAAAAGGTTAGTCTTGGTTAATCGACTCAATCAAGTATGATGTCTAAAGTATGTATTTGCTGGAAATTCTCCCAGATCAGTTTTCATTAGTGAACGTAATAATACAGGGTTCATGATGACAGAATTAGTCAGAAAAATGATATTTGAGTTTGTAAAGATGTCTGTATGTGACAGTTATAGTTGAGTAATTATGACTATCTCTTCTGGACATTCTATGTGTTCATACATTCTTAGAGGCATATGTAATTGCTCATTTTCTGATGAAATTCTTATTGTATGAGAATGCTAGTTAACTAAAATGTTAGACGAAAGCCCTATTGGTCTGGTTGGTTTATGATCAGCATTTCTTTATCTCTTCGGGATTTTGTTCTAATACGTTGGAAAGAAGTCGATGGTAAAAATTTATATGAGACTATTCTTTTGTTTCTACTGATTATGGTTGTGTTTTATATATTTAAAAAATATATTATCTCTGTTACAATAGAATTCCAGAGTCGGTAAGCATTACTTTCTTCTGGTTTTCTCTGAGGATTCATCAAATGTGACAGCCCTAATGTGACCCTAGTCGGAAAGTGGTTTCGGGACCACAAAATCGAGTCAAAAAAATAATTAATCGTTATAGACTATGTTTATTGTATGTGTACATGCATGTGTGAAAGTTTTAAGCTTCGATTCAGTTAATTGCATGTGAATTTAGTTAATAGGACTTATGTGTAACACTTTTGAAATGTGATAGGTTAATCTATAATGGTTCATTAAAGCATGTGTTAAAAAAAATGGTTTTGCATGTCAAATACCCCTTTTTTTTGTTAGTAGTGGCCAGCCATGATGATGACTTATATTAAAATATATATTAAAGTTTAGTTAAATGGTTATTACTTTATGTAAAAGGAAGGAAATAAATAAAAGAAATAATAAGAATAATAAGAAAAATGGGTGATGAAAACAAAGCTTGAATTTTGGTTCTTCTTGGCCGAATGTAAAGAGGAAGAAGGGAGAAAAGCATTCGGTCATCTTAAGTTAACATTAAGGTAAGAAGTTTATGTTAATTCTTGAAATTTTGGTTAATCTTGAGGGAGATATCAAGTTATCTTTGTAACCCATGTTGAATTTTTGATTGTGGGAATGATTAGGGCTTTCGGCTATGGTAGTTAACAAAGGTGATAGTTGTTGTTTCATGTTAAATTTAGATGAATAATGGTAGATGAGTGTTTGAACCATACAAATGATCATAGGTGAGCATTAGATGCTAAGGGAAAAGAATCAACTATCTTGTTATGTACTAAGACCGAATGTGAATTTGGTTATGTTTGAGTATTATATATGCTTAAAATTGATGTAGTATAAGTTACCAATGTTCTTACCGAATATGTATTTGATAAAAGAGGAGTTTGTTAGTGAATGTTTAAATAAGTTAGATAATTATAAGTTAAGTCAAGCTTGGTGAAAGGTAATTATATGCGGCTATTAGCTAGATTTTGTTAAAATTGGATAATTAAAAATGGTGAGTTTAATTGAAGAAGTCATGCTTTGTGTGCCTTAATTGCTTATTGAACATTCGGCTATATCCCTAGTGAATGGATGAATTGATAATAATTGTTTATAGAGAATTGCTTTGCTATGTTTATGTTAACAAGAGGAGGAATGAATTAAGATGGTCTTAGTGTACCGATTAGGAGCTAGGAAGTTGAGCTAAAGATAGAAGATTGTGAGTAAATATTTCATAGACATTTTCTTTTTGACACTTAGTTCACATGAATTTAAGCTTATTAAGTGATCACATATTCGGCTCTTGATGATTTTTATGCCATGAATAATGAGTTTGATTAAAAGGTTATGTAAACTTGATCTAATCAATAATTTAGTTGTGACTTGTAACATAGTGGTATTTGGTCGAATGTTTTATAAAGGAAAAAAATTGTGTGTATGTGTGTGTGTCATATTGGAATGAAAGTGTAATTATTAAATGAGAGGTATGGATAAGGTTTAATATGACTAAACTTGTTTAACATAGCTCAAGAGCATAGAGGGGCAACATCGGATAGAGGAAAAGCTAAAGTCACGGAATAGCCAAACCGAAATTTTGTTCAGAAGGATATAAGGTAAGTTTTGAGTAATTACATTTAGTATAAAATTTACGATGCCTTGATATGTATATACTAGATGAATTTTATCTTTTTAGTTCTATTTGAATTAAGATGTGTGGTAAATAATTTAATTATGTGACCTATAGTTGAATGGTCAATTCGGGTTAAGTTTGATTGATGAAAGGTAGATGTGATTTGTTTGTATGACTTTTAAAACGAAATGAAAATGAAGGTGTATATTTTGTCCTTATATTCGAATGAAGCAATTGAATTACCAATGTGATAGGTTATGTGAAATGTGTTAACATGTGAATAAATATGTGAGAATTATATCCGAACTTCATGTCCGCAGGCTATATGCGAGAATTATATCCGGACTTCATGTCCGCAGGCTATATGCGAGAATTATGTCCGGACTTCATGTCCGCAGGCTATGTGCTGGAATTATGTCCGGACTTCATGTCCACAGGCTACGTGCTGGAAATATATCTGGGCTTAAAGTCCCGAAGGCTTTATGTTAGTGACTGGACTCGGGTTTTAACCTAGCAGGCTTAACATCGATAATTCGAGTAAGGTTATGAATTGAATGCACGGGGTAACTGCTATTGATTATGTGTTATACAGTATGAAAATCAGGTACGTATTTCGTACACATAAGTGAACCCACCTTTAGAGTTGAAGCATCACTAACAAGGAATGGAATATGCCTATGTGTATAGATATATGTATGGATGAATACTGCATCTATGAATATGAGAATAACCATTTCAGACGATGTCTTTTATTATATGAAAGTATACGATTAAATTAATTATTGGCCAAACTAAAAATTATAAAAATTTTATGGTAAGAATATATGCGAGTCTAGTTTCTATAAAAATTATCGGATCTTAATTTTGAGTTCTATAGCTCTAGATATAAATAATTTAGTGACTATGACTTGAATAGATAGCTTGTTTTGAACTTGAGTAAATAGTTGATCTATGTGTAGTTATGATTGTATTATTTTGAAAACATATTTTGAGGATTTATAAAAGCATGTTAATAATTTTTTTATTATTTACATACCTACTTACTAAGCTATATGCTTACTCCCCTCTCTTTTCCCTTGTTTTATAGTGTCACCAAGCTAGCTTGGGGTACGGAGATCGTTAGAGATCCATCCACACTATCACCATTCTTTTGGTATTTTGAAATTCATATTTTGAACTATGACATGTATAGAGGACTTGGTTATTTTGTTATATTTCATAATTGATTTGGCCTAAAATGTTGGCCTTTAAAATTTGATAACTCATTTTGTATAAGGCCATCGATGTTGGCTAATATTAGTTAAGTTATATGTTATGATGATGCATTTTGTGAGAGGCATGAGTTGGTTGAATGAATGTGTAATGACTAAGTATGGAAAATGTGGCATGTGAATGGTTGTGTGAATGACACGGCCTTGGAAATGGGCGTATGCCCTTATTTTCAAGAAATTTTCCAATGTTTTCCAAAGTTCTCGGTTTAGTCCCGGACTGCTTCTATAGTATGTTTTGGGCCTCGTAGATCCATATCAGAGACTTAGTGATGAAAATTGAAAAGTTTAATTTGGATGTAAAAATTATGTCTCGATTTTGTACGATTGCATGTGTATGTTCCGGTAATGCCTCGTACCCTGTTCTGGCGTCAAACACGGGTAAAGGGTGTTACATTCTACCTTTTAATGGACATAAGCACGTTACCAATTAAGTACTTACCGTTCCCGTGTATTCCATTAAGATTAAAAATGATATAATTCAATCATAAACTTGGCACAAGCCTAAGAACCAACAACAACACATGTTAGCATAATCGAATGTAATTCATGTGAACTTAACATAGATAACCATTATACTTAAGCATGATCCAATTGGATTTATCATCCTTCATAACATATCATGTTTTCCATGTATCACCATTTTAATGAGTTTCATGCACACATGTCTTGGTTCATATTGAACACTTACTATTTCATTTGCATAACACAAAAGACATAAACATAACATTTACCATAGTCATAAGCTAGTGATTAAACACATAACTTAGCAATATCATCACATGGTAAGATATGGTACGTAAACATAACATCACTTAAATCATACCTTTCATAATCATGAGTATTCATACTTTGATCATTCGTACATCATACCTTTCCATATTTGTCATAGTGAAGTCAATCGAAACCCTTACCAGAGCTCACATAAGTGTGCTAAACGATGGTCATAACCATCCCTTTTCATATTCGATGGTCGAAACCATCCCTTTTCTTTAATCGATGCTCATCGATACTTCGTTGGATTTTTCTATTGAGGCATGATATGATAACATAACGTAATAGCCTTTAAAACAAAAATTTAACACACTATTTAAATGTACGAAACTAACCTGGCTAAATTGCAGAAATGACAAAGTATAGGGGCATTTTGGTAATTTTTCATTTTCCTTTATTTTCCACTCGATCTTGATCTACTTTAAAATTTTTATTTAATTTATTAATTTAGACAGAAAAACAATGTATTTTATGCAATTTAGTCACTTTTTACATTTTTATAAAATTACCCCTAAAATTTTACTTTTATTCAATTTAGTCCCTGGGCCTAAAACATGAAAATTAACCATTCTTAATGCCAATTCACATCAGTAAAATATTCATGGCACATAAAACAGCCCACATTTGCAATAATTTCACATCAAATCCTTGTAGTTTTACTATTTCAACAATTTAGTGCCTAATCGAAAAATTCATCAAATCACATAACAAAATGCATTTTAAATATCAACCAACATTTCAAATCTATCATTTAATAACTAAAATCACATAGATTCATCACCTTAAAAATCTTTAACAGTTTCAAAATCGAAGGTACGTGCTAGCTGGACCTAGTTGCAACGATATCAAAAACATAAAAATTATTAAAAATGGGTGAAAATGGCTTACCATGCATGAAATGAAACATGGCTGAACCTAGCTTCTCCATAGCCATGACTTTTGGTTGAAACAAAAATGAGAAAGGAAGATGACAACCATTATCTTTTACTTATGTTTTATTTAATTTAATTAATTATCAATTTTCCATTTTAACCTTGGTTAATAAATAAATAAAACACCAATTTCATGCCCATAGTTGATAGTTGTCCACTAACTCCTTGAATGGTTTAATTACCATTTAAGTCCATTTTCCTTTATTCCATAAACCATTTAATCACTCAAATCAAATAGTGATCAAATTTTACATCTTCTACGATTTAGTTCTTTTTAATTAATTAACTACGAAACGTTAAAATTTTTCAACGAAACTTTAATACCACCTTAATGACACTCTGTAAATATTTATAAAAATATTTATGACTCAGTTTATAGAAACGAGTCCCGATACCTCATTTTCTAAAACCACTTGACCTTAAGGTCTTACCACTTGAGCTTAACTAACCATTTGAATAACATAAATTATCGAATCAAAAACTTTTTTGAAACTATATTTGACTCGTAAATATTAATTAATAATATATACGAACTTGCTCATCGAATTTGGTGGCCCTGAAACCACTATTTCCTACACCACTAAAAAAGGGGCTATTACAGCTTTGGAGTACATAACTAGGCATTTCACATTTACACATAGTCTTGACATGATATATAGCTAACTTACCATGTTTAATATCAAACTCCTAACTTCAGTATATTAAAAAGTATACAAACATCAAGGTTTACAAATATATGGGTCCATTAATAGATTATACAGTTAATTTGATTATCCTAGTAGAATACAAACAATCATAAATGCAATTATTTAATATGATGTGAATTCACAAATAAGTCTACCTAAATCGCATAGGGCTTTTCGACTTGTAACATTTTGGGGCTTAGAATAGGTATGGAATTCAAGAATCGTAAACATCTAAATGGTTTCAATCACGAAAATAGTTTGACACATTGTACTATTCCCTATTCTCCCCCCTTAGTGACCTGTAATGGCCTAAATTCAAGGTTATCGGAATAGTGGTTTCGTAACCACAAATCCGATTTAAAGAGAAATTTATTTTAATATTTTTGCATGAAAATTTATATGATAGGAAAGTCGTATGAAAATATTGATAGAAAAATTTTATCGATTTAGTGGCTAGTTAAAAAAAAATTATTGAAGAAATTAGGTAAAAATAAGTTATCGAGACCTCTATCTCGTAAAAACCGAGTCAAAAATAATTTTATAAATATTTATGAAATGTTATTAATGTGGTATTAAAATTTCGTTAGGAAATTTTAATGTTTGGACAGTTAATTAAATGAAAAGGACTAAATTGTAAAAGGTGTAAAAGTGGGTAGGATGATTAAATAGCTTAAGTGTCTAATGAGAGAGGAGTTAAAAGGCAAATAGACCCAAAATTTATTTGGGCTGGACGGCAAGGGCATGAAATCAGTAGAAAAATTGATAAATTAAGGGTAAATTTGGAATATTGCCAAATTAACTAAATAAAACTAGGACTAAATAGGAAATATCTAGATTTCTCTTCATTTCTCTTCAATTCCAGCAGCTAAAAATGCCATAGGAGGGTTGTCTAAGCTGGTATTTCATAATTTTTGCACCAAGTGAGTTAATCCTTGCCTTTTTCTTGTAATTTTTGTGTTTCTAAGACTTTTACAACTAGGTCCTACTATTAAATTCATTAGTTTTTGATTTCATAAATGAAATTGAAAATCACCATGGTTGAGTGGTGTAAGTTTATGATGAAATAGAATGAAATTAAAGCTTTAATTTGTTTATGAGATGATTTTATTAGGCAATTTCAATAGAAATTGATTTTTAGGACCTAATTGTGAAAATGTTTGGAATTAAAGTCTATTGCTCAAATTCTGATTCCTAAAGGTTGTAAACTAGTTTAAGGTGATAGAATAAAATTTTAATTGAGAAAAATCAGCTCAATTGAGAGGCTAATTGAGTAGGGACGAAATTATCATTTATTAAAAGCTTAGGGGAAAAATGGTAATAAACTGCTTGCACTAAAACAGTTTGGACAGCAGCAGTAGACTAACTTTGAAAAATCACCAAAAATTGTAGGAATCGAATTAGAAGATGAAAAAAATATGGAATTAAATCTTATTGAGTCTAGTTTCTCATAGAAGAAATATTGTAAGCAATGGATTTTTAAATTTTGAGATATAATGGATTTTGTGAGACAAGGTCAGAATGAATTCGGGTTCCCCTGTTCTGACTTTGAAAAATCATAAGAAAATTAAGAAAAATAATTATGGGTTTAAGTTTATATGTATAGAATCCGAGTGAGTCTAGTTTTAATATAAAAAAACTAGAATATCATTTGAATTCTGTACAAGGAGATAATTAATTTTTAGTGAAGAAGAGTCAGAACTGTCAGACAGCAAAACAGGGGTGACTCTAAAGAATAAACTGTACTTATTGGCTGAACCAAAAATTCTGAAAATTTTATGGTAAGAATATATATGAGTCTAGTTTCAAGAAAAATTAACAGATCTTAATTTGGAGTTCCGTAGCTCAAGTTATAAATAATTTAGTGACTATGACTCAAGTAGACAGCTCTGAATGAACTATAAATAATAGTTGAATTATAGAGAATGTTGCATATGAACATGAAATGTATTAAATTGATAATTAAATTTATTTATTTAGATCCGAAGATTCAAATACTGAAGCTAGATCGAGGAAAGGAAAAAGTTCGGGATTAGTAGATTTTTTGTTGTTTACAAACAAGTATCAAGGTAAGTTCATGTAACTTGAATTATATTCTTAAATACTTGAAATGTATGTTATTGATGTGAATATGATTTGAATGTTCATTATATGAAAATTGATGAAACATTGATATATTTGATATAAAGGGAAGAAATCCCGTTGAATGAAAGGAAAATTCGATGGATCTCTGAAAAGGAATTGACGGTAAAAAGGATCTAGCCGGACGGGTGATCCTATCCTGATATATAGCCCTCCCGAAGAATATGTGGAAAATGGATTTAGCCCGGACGGTAATCCGAATTAGGTCCAATTTAGCTTTGGACTGTAATTGGATCCAAGCTCATTAGAGTAATTGTCGTTGCGTGGATTTAGCCTGGTGCGGTAATCCCGACAATACTCTATGAGTTTATATTGCGAGGATTTAGCTCGGATAGTAATCCCACCGCAAGATTGAGGTTCGCGAGTGTGCTCTCTGAAATGGAAATGTGCGCATGAATATGAATTGATTGGACCCAAATTTGTACACTAAAAGTGTACCTTTGAAAAATCCATCGAAATTCCGAGTAATTCAACGGGATAAATATGGAAAAACAACAAGGAATGGAAATCATAGTATTGATGAGCTCATCAATCATGATATATATTATTGATATATAGAAATTATTGTACTAACTTGAATGTTGAGTTTGTGCATGTTAGGGTAATAATGCATTGAATGGATATATGTAATGTTTATTGTATTGTACTGAAAATATTAGGTAAGTGTAATTCTTGTTACACGAGCTTACTAAGCACAAAGTGCTTACCCTGTTTCCTTTTCTCATGTTTTGTAGTGTTAAGAGCTCGGAGGTCAGATTTGGTCGGAGACATATCACACTATCAACCTCGGGATTTCGGTATATAAAGGAACTTTATTTTGGGAACCAATGGCATGTATAAGCTAACAAAGTAAATGTTAACGTGAAATGAATGTAAAGTTAGCCATTAGTATGGTTAACAAACCTGGTTATAGATATGTGATGACGTTATCTTATATAAATGCATGAATCTATCATGAAAATATGTCAAATTGATTTGATTGATGTGGATTGGTCTCGATTTAATATTACAGGGAAGTTTAGATATTTATAAAAGGGCTATATTGAATAAAAAAAATTTAATTCGTAAACTCCGATAATGTCTCGCACCCTATTCCGGCAATGAATACGGGTAGGGGTATTACATTTATTGGTATCAGAGCTACGGTTTAGTCGGTTCTAGGACCGATGTAGCAAACACGGGAATTAGCTATACATGCCATTTAAATTATTATTGATAGTGTGATATCTCCTGACCATTTAAATGTGTTTTTTTATAGTAAATGTCTCACGACCGAAGCTTAATCGAGAGGAAGCCGGAGTCATGCTCCGCTCCGAACGGCACAAAGGGAAGTCAAAGTAACTAGTAGTACAAGGCCCGTGTCGAGGGCCAAGGGAGAGGCAAAAGAGCCTTCTTTCAAGTGATGAATGAATGGTTTAGTCAATATTTAAGAACTAACCTCAGAGTGCAACAAGCTCAAGCTCGCCTTCCTTCTCCTCCTCCACGGTTCCCGAGATCCCACAAGGTACAGTGCAATCGAATCACGAGAAAGGGAATGCTCCTGTAGATAAAATCAAAAATATGGGGTCGAAGAATTTCGAGCAAAGTGATTGATGATGATTTCGAGCGGGCTTGGATTCTCGTTAGAAAACACTACTCGAGTTCTCAAGGAATTATCTTGTACACGGTAAGAATGTCCGAAATGTGCCGTCTCATCGCTAAAAGACACAACTTACCATTGGTGGAATACTAAAGCTTGGTTGTTCGAAAGAAGAAATTACATGGGAATTCTTTCGACCGAGTTGAGAAAAAATATATCAGGCAGAGAGTTCCTTGACCGAAAAAGAAAAGAATTTCTTGAGTGAAACAGGGCAATAGATCGATGATCTGAATATGAAAGAGAATTTGTTCGATTGAGTAAATATACTCGAGAATGGGTACAATCGGAAAGTGAAATGTGCAAACGATTCGAGAAGGGTTGAATGAAGACATTAAGTTCTTGATCGAATTCTTGAAATTTGAGAGTTTGCTACATTGGCGAGAGAGCTTATAAAGCGAAAGAATTGAGCAAAGAAAAGAAAGCAGTGAGAGGGAAGCTCGAATTTTTAGTAAAAGACCGACGGAAAAATCCCGGTTTTACGCTTCAAAGAAATTGAAGAAATATCGGATCGTTCTACTTCACCATTGGGTATTCGGGCAAGAGCGAGGTTCTCAATGCACTAATCCAAGGCCTTCTACTCCATCGGTGACCGTGTTGGCGGTGTCGAACTCCTAAACCGAGATGCCATCTCGTAATAAAGCTCATTTTGGTGAATGCCGATTTAAGAGTGGGGCTTGTTCTTGATGTGGTTCTTTTGATCATTTCCTCGAGAGATTGTCCGAAAGGGTTGAAAAAGAAGTCGAACGATATTGAAGCCAAGTAATCCGGTTTGAGAGGTAGACCGCCTCGACTATCCTATGTCGTGGTAGTCGAGGAGCTACAAAAGATACCGCGGTAGGCACGAGGTGCGAGCACCTACTAGGACATATGCCATTCGTGCCAGAGAAGATACCTCAGCACCCGATGTTATTACTGGTACATTTTCTTTACTTGACACTGATATTACTGCATTGATTGATCCTGGCTCTACGCATTCATATATATGTGTTAAACTTGCAATTGTTAAAAATTTATCTGTTGAACCTCACCAAATTTGTGGTTAAAGTCTCGAACCCCCTAGGCCAGTCCGTGTTAGTGGATAAAATTTGTAAAAATTGTCCACTGATGGTAAGAGGTTATTGTTTCTCGGCTGATTTGATGTTATTGCCATTTGATGAATTTGACGTGATATTGGGTATGGATTGGTTAACCCAGCATGATGCAGTAGTAAATTGTAGACATAAATATATTATGTTAAAATGTCAGAATGGTGAGTTGCTTCGGGTTAAATCTAATCAGACAGAGGGGTTATCGATGTAATTTCAGTAATGGCAGCACAGAGGTATGTTAAAAAAGGGTATGATGCTTACTTGGCTTATGTACTTGACACCAAAGTATATGAGTCAAAAATACAGCGATTCCAGGTGGTATGTGAATTTTCCGATGTGTTTCGGAGGAATTACCAGATTACCACCGAGAAGAGAGTGTGGAATTTTCTATAGATTTGATTAGGAACTACTCCGATCTCCATAGCTCTGATCGTATAGCTCCTACTGAAATTAAAGGAGTTAAAGATACAGATTGCAAGAACTTGTTGACAGGGTTTTATCCGACCGAGTCATTCACCTTGGGGTGCTCTGGTTCTGTTTGTGAAAAAGAAAGACGGGTCTTTGAGATTGTGTATTGATTACCGGTAGCTTAATAAAGTAACTATAAAGAATAAGTACCCGTTACCCCGGATCGATGATTTATTTGATCAGCTGAAAGGTGCTACCGTATTTTCAAAAATTGATCTTCGATCGGGTTATTATCAGCTACGAGTAAAGGAGTCAGATGTGCCAAAAACAGCTTTTAGAACCAGGTACGGGCATTATGGGTTTCTAGTTATGCCGTTTGGGCTAACTAATGCACTGCGGATATTCATGGATTTGATGAACCGGATATTCGGTTCAGCATTTAGACAGATTTGTAGTAGTATTCATTGATGATATTTTGGTTTATTCTCGGGATGAAGAAGAACATGCAGAACATTTGAGAACTGTGTTACAAATTCTGCGAGAGAAGCAATTGTACGCTAAATTCAGTAAATGTGAATTTTGGCTTCGAGAAGTGGGTTTTCTAGGACATATTGTATCTGCCGAAGGCATCAGGGTAGATCCGAGTAAAATCTCAGCTATTGTCAATTGGAGTCCACCAAGAATGTATCCGAAGTTAGAAGTTTCTTGGGTTTAGCTGGTTATTATCGGAGATTTGTGCAGGATTCTCTATGATAGCTTCTCCAATGACTCGATTATTGCGAAAGATGTAAAGTTCGAGTGGGTGATGAATGTCAACAAAGTTTCAACCGATTGAAAGACCTATTAACGAAAGCACTGTATTAGTGCGGCTGAACCAGTAAGGAATTTGTTATTTACTGATGATGCCTCATTAAATGGTTTAGGTTGTGTCTTGATGCAAGAAGGTAAAGCAATAGCCTATGCTTCAAGACAACTTAAACCACATGAAAGAAATTACAGTACATGGTCTTGAATTAGCATTGCTATTGTATTTGCGCCAAGATATGGCGGCATTACTTGTGCGGTGAGAAATGTCATATTTATACTGATCATAAAAGCTTGAAATATTTGATGACACAGAAAGATTTGAATTTGAGACAAATAGCAGGTGGCTTGAACGATAAAGGATTATGATTTGATTATTGATTACCATCCGGGAAGGCTAATGTTGTAGGCGATGCTTTGAGCCGGAAATCTCTGTTTGCTTTACGAGCTATGAATACCCAGTTTATCATTGGTGATGATGGTTCAATCCTAGCTGAATTTAGAGCTAAACCGACATTTTTACAAAGAAATATGTGAAGCTCGGAAGAATGATGAGAAGTTACAAGTTAAACGGGGGCACAGTGTGAGTCAAGTAATGATCCTGAATTTCAGTTGGTTTTGATGGTTGTTTATTATTCAAATGTAGGGTATGTGTACCTCGAATTGAGCTCATACGAGAAGATTCTACGCGAGGCTCACAATGTAGTACTATGTCGATACATCCAGGGAGTAATAAAATGTATAATGATTTGAAAAAGATGTACTGGTGGTCGGGAATGAAACGTGATATCTTTGAGTTTGTATCAAGGTGTTTAATATGTCAGCAAGTTAAAGCTGAGCATCAGGTACCTTCGAGGTTACTTCAACCAATTACTATACCGGAATGGAAATGGGAAAGAATCACTATGGATTTTGTATCGGGGCTACCTTTGTCTCCGAGGAAAAAAGATGCTATTTGGGTGATTGTTGATCGATTGACAAAGTCAGCGCACTTTATTCCGGTACGTATGGATTATTCTTTAGATAAACTAGCTGAACTGTATATATCTGAGATTGTCAGGTTACATGGAGTGCCTGTCTCTATTATATCGAGATAGGGATCCCCGATTCACGTTTCGTTTAGGACAAATCGCAAAAGCCTTGGGTACTCAGTTGTATTTCAGCACTGCATTTCATCCTCAGACAGATGGTCAATCTGAGCGTGTAATTCAAGTATTGGAAGATATGCTCCGATGTTGTATACTAGAATTTGAAGGTAATTGGGAGAGATATCTACCTTTGATTGAATTTGCTTACAATAACAGTTATCAGTCCAGTATTAAAATGGCTCCGTATGAAGCTTTGTATGGGAGAAAATGTAGAACACCGTTATATTGGACAGAGCTCAGTGAAAGGAAGATACATGGGGTTGATTTGATCCGGAAAACAGAAGAAAAAGTAAAGGTTATTCGGGATAGTCTAAAAGCAGCTTCCGATCGTCAAAAATCATATGCCGACCTTAAACGAAAAGAGATTGAATTTCAAGTTGGTGACAAGGTATTCCTGAAAGTGTCTCCTTAGAAGAAAGTTCTCCGATTCGGTCGAAAGGGTAAATTGAGTCCAAGATTTATCGGGCCCTATGAAATCATAGAAAAGATTGGACCTGGCCGCTTATCGATTAGCATTACCACCGGAACTTGATAGAATCCATAATGTTTTTCATGTATCTATGTTACGACGATATCGATCGGATCCTTCACATGTTATTTCTCCGATGTAGTGGAGATTCAACCGAGATATGACTTACGAAGAAGAACCCAGTCAAGATATTGTACGGGAGACAAAAGAGCTAAGAAATAAAAAGATAAATTTGGTGAAAGTATTGTGGAAAAAGCACGGGATTGAGGAAGTGACATGGGAACCGGAGGAGACAATGAGGAAACAATACCCAAACCTCTTTCTTTGGTAAGATTTTCGAGGACGAAAATCCTTAAAGGGGGGAGAGTTGTAATGGCCTAAATTCAAGGTTATCGAAATAGTGGTTTCAGTAACCACAAATCCGATTTAAAGAGAAATTTATTTTAATATTTTTGCATGAAAATTTATATGATAGGAAAGTCGTATGAAAATATTGATAGAAAAATTTTATCGATTTAGTGGCTAGTTAAAAAAAATTATTGAAGAAATTAGGTAAAAATAAGTTATCGAGACCTCTATCTCGTAAAAACTGAGTCGAAAATAATTTTATAAATATTTATGAAATGTTATTAATGTGGTATTAAAATTTCGTTAGGAAATTTTAATGTTTGGACAGTTAATTAAATGAAAAGGACTAAATTGTAAAAGGTGTAAAAGTGGGTAGGATGATTAAATAGCTTAAGTGTCTAATGAGAGAGGAGTTAAAAGGCAAATAGACCCAAAATTTATTTGGGCTGGACGGCAAGGGCATGAAATCAGCAGAAAAATTGATAAATTAAGGGTAAAATTGGAATATTGCAAAATTAACTAAATAAAACTAGGACTAAATAGGAAATATCTAGATTTCTCTTCATTTCTCTTCAATTCCAGCAGCTAAAAATGCCATAGGAGGGTTTTCTAAGCTGGTATTTCATAATTTTTGCACCAAGTGAGTTAGTCCTTGCCTTTTTCTTGTAATTTTTGTGTTTCTAAGACTTTTACAACTAGGTCCTACTATTAAATTCATTAGTTTTTGATTTCATAAATGAAATTGAAAATCACCATGGTTGAGTGGTGTAAGTTTATGATGAAATAGAATGAAATTAAAGCTTTAATTTGTTTATGAGATGATTTTATTAGGCAATTTCAATAGAAATTGATTTTTAGGACCTAATTGTGAATATGTTTGGAATTAAAGTCTATTGCTCAGATTCTGATTCCTAAAGGTTGTAAACTAGTTTAAGGTGATAGAATAAAATGTTAATTGAGAAAAATCAGCTCAATTGAGAGGCTAATTGAGTAGGGACGAAATTATCATTTATTAAAAGCTTAGGGGAAAAATGGTAATAAACTGCTTGCACTAAAACAGTTTGGACAGCAGCAGTAGACTAACTTTGAAAAATCACCAAAAATTGTAGGAATCGAATTAGAAGATGAAAAAAATATGGAATTAAAGCTTATTGAGTCTAGTTTCTCATAGAAGAAATATTGTAAGCAATGGATTTGTAAATTTTGAGAGATAATGGATTTTGTGAGACAAGGTCAGAATGAATTCGGGTTCCCCTGTTCTGACTCTGAAAAATCATAAGAAAATTAAGAAAAATAATTAGGGGTTTAAGTTTATATGTATAGAATCCTAAGTGAGTCTAGTTTTAATATAAAAAAACTAGAATATCATTTGAATTCTGTACAAGGAGATAATTAATTTTAGTGAAGAAGAGTCAGAACTGTCAGACAGCAAAACAGGGGTGACTCTAAAGAATAAACTGTACTTATTGGCTGAACCAAAAATTCTGAAAATTTTATGGTAAGAATATATATGAGTCTAGTTTCAGGAAAAATTAACAGATCTTAATTTGGAGTTCCGTAGCTCAAGTTATAAATAATTTAGTGACTATGACTCAAGTAGACAGCTCTAAATGAACTATAAATAATAGTTGAATTATAGAGAATGTTGCATATGAACATGAAATGTATTAAATTGATAATTAAATTTATTTATTTAGATCCAGAAGATTCAAATACGAAGCTAGATCGAGGAAAGGAAAAAGTTCGGGATTAGTAGATTTTTTATTGTTTACAAACAAGTATCAAGGTAAGTTCATGTAACTTGAATTATATTCTTAAATACTTGAAATGTATGTTATTGATGTGAATATGATTTGAATGTTCATTATATGAAAATTGATGAAACATTGATATATTTGATATAAAGGGGAAGAAATCCCGGTTGAATGAAAGGAAAATTCGATGGATCTCTAAAAGGAATTGACGGTAAAAGGATCTAGCCCGGACGGGTGATCCTATCTGATATAGCCCTCCCAGAAGAATATGTGGAAAATGGATTTAGCTTTGACGGGTAATCCGAATTAGGTCTCAATTTTGCTTTGGACTGGTAATTCGGATCCAAGCTCATTAGAGTAATTGTCGTTGCGAGGGATTTAGCTGGACCGTAATCCCGACAATACTCTATGAGTTTATATTGCGAGATTTAGCTCGATTGTAATCCATTTGCAAGGTTGAGGTTCGCGAGTGTGCTCTCTGAAATGGAAATGTGCGCATATGAATATGAATTGACGGACCAATTTGTACACTAAAAGTGTACCTCTGAAAAATCCATCGAAATTCGAGTAATTCAACGGGATAAATATGGAAAAACAACAAGGAATGGAAATCATAGTATTGATGAGCTCATCAATCATGATATATATTATTGATATATAGAAATTATTGTACTAACTTGAATGTTGAGTTTGTGCATGTTAGGGTAATAATGCATTGAATGGATATATGTAATGTTTATTGTATTGTACTGAAAAAATATTAGGTAAGTGTAATTCTTGTTACATGAGCTTACTAAGCACAAAGTGCTTACCACCGCTTCCTTTTCTCACGTTTTGTAGTGTTAAGAGCTCGGAGGTCGGATTTGGTGGAGACACATCACACTATCAACCTCGGGATTTCGGTATATAAAGGAACTTTATTTTGGGAACCAATGGCATGTATAAGCTAACAAAGTAAATGTTAACGTGAAATGAATGTAAAGTTAGCCATTAGTATGGTTAACAAACACGTTATAGATATGTGATGACGTTATCTTATATAAATGCATGAATCTATCATGAAAATATGTCAAATTGATTTGATTGATGTGGATTGGTCTCGATTTAATATTACAGGGAAGTTTAGATATTTATAAAAGGGCTATATTGAATAAAAAAAAATTTAATTCGTAAACTCCGATAATGTCTCGCACCCTATTCCGGCAATGAATACGGGTAGGGGTATTACATGACCCTTACCTACTCACCGCCTTATTTCTCCTCTCACATTTCTTATTTTTCCACATGGGAAATTACAACATAATATAACTACTATGGCTAGCTCATAAGTTTCTGTGCACTAATGAATGAGTTTTTCTATTTTTTTGTCACCTTTTTTTCAATACATCTCACTCACAAATGCTTTTACTTTTAAGTACTTTTTCTACTCGTCTTGATTTTTTTTTTGAATTTTTCTTTTGTTGCACGTATTGGCTAACCTATAATAACTATATTTACAAAATCCGTCGTAATGTATCTATTTAACCCTCAATACGTATGGCTCGATGCCTATAGTCATGCAGTTCAAGACCCAATGAAAAATGGTAAGTACAAATTGATATTTTAGCTCGGCTTTTGTACAAAGGTTCATCAAGAAGTGTTTTCTAACTCAAATATAGGTACTAAAGATGAATAAATAGGGTTAGCTATTTGGTTCTAGGTGTATACCAAACAATGCCTTAGGTCATCCCTAGGTATCTCAATATTCACAAAATTAATCACCGAAACAATCATAAATCCAACAATCTATCATAGATATTAGCATGCTTGTTTCCCTGTATTCTCTATATCATTGGATACATTTGATTACTCAGTGCCTATTTATAATGTAATATATAAAACTTACTAGTCTAATAATTAAAAAAATTAAAATCATCTATTGTAACAGTCCAATTTCGATGAGGTCGAAATAGTGGTTTCGGGACCACAAATCCGAGTTAAAAATAAAAATTATTTTATTTTATTTTATGGTTGGCATCATGATAGGAAGGTCACATGAAAATTTTGATACGAAAATTTTATCGATTGTGTGGTTAATTAGGTAAAGGACTAAATTGCATAAAATGAAAAAATTGGATTCTAGTAGCTATAGGTATCAAATAGCTATGCAATCCAAAACTTAAGGTCCTTATATAGTAATTAGACCATTAAAGAGTAGTTAGTAGATATTTTAATGACTCATCCATGGAAAAATTAGAAAAGGGCAAGGGACTAAATTGGAAATCACTAAAATTAAAAGATGAAAATTAAAAAAAAGAAATATTCATCTAATTTCATATCATCTTCCCCAAAATTTCTATAAAAACCATATGTAACACCCCTAACCCGTATCTAACGCCGGAATAGGGTAACAAGGCATTACCGGATAACAGAACTTATTCACATACATATATGCAATCATAATCAAAATCCCTTCAACTCATTCACATTGTCCCTTACAAGGTCTTATGGGACCTTAAAACATGCTTAGAAGTGGTTCAAGACTAAATAGATAACATTTACAAACTTTAGGAAACTTAGAAAATTTTTCCACATATAAGGATCACACGCCCGTGTGAACAGGCCGTGTACCTCACACTACTACCAGACACACCCGTGTCACAGGCCATGTAAAAACAGGGCATATATACTGACTTGCACCACACGGTCGAAGACACGCCCGTGTGTCATGACCATGGGAAAATTGGAGGGGTTACTGACTTGGGTCACACGGCCGACCACATGCCCGTGTGTCTAGCCCGTGTGCCCTTCTAAATGGCCACACACGCCCGTGCGCTAGGCCATATGCCATTCAGGGGGTATACTGACTTATGTCACACGGTCAGTCACACACCCGTGTGTGAGTCCGTATGACACACACGGCCAGTAGACACGCCCGTGTGTCTAGGCCGTGCTAGACCTATAGAGTATACTGACTTAATTCGAAAGGGTACCCCAGGGGACACACGACCGTGTAACATGACCGTGTGTTGCACACGGCTGAGACACACACCTGTGTCTCTGCCCATGTGGACAAAAATATGCCATTTGTAAAACCAATTTGCCACCCTTTCCACAAGTATACATAGCAACCAAAAACATGCCAATTCATACTCATTTCATGCCATCTATTCACAAACATTTCAACCATTCAATTTCATATTTAGAACATACCACATCATTATACCAAAAACCAGCACAAAACTTACAGAACTTGTAATTGCATTTATTCATTACCTTGTCCTCTAATTCAAGACACATAACACACCATACTATCATCTTAATCAATTCAAAATATGCAAACTTCCAAGCAATAATACCACAACTTAAAACTATCCAAAAGAGCAACCATATAACCATCACATGAGACATTATATACATCACATATAACATTTATCAAACACATAACTTAGGCCAACATAGATGACCAAATACATACCAACATTTTCAACAAAAACAAGCCAAATCTGATGGCTATTATCATGACTTAAAACATACCAAAATAAACTAGCCTATACATGCCATATACTATATATACAAGCTCCAAAAGTACCAACAAGTAGTCGCTAGTGTGATGATGGTTCCCGATGATCCCCGATGTCTGAGCTAGCCTCGATAATCTATAAAACATAGCAAGAACACACAAAGTAAGCTTTAAAAGCTTAGTAATCCATATACAAATAAAGCCATCATATGAACATTTGCATATCAATTCAAATATGTTAAGCATAGTTAATCACATATATGATCACAAACCTTTCTCATGGTACACATATTCAATTTCACAATTGAATTCATCAAATACTTCTCTTTTCAATACTCGTATGAATCTCGTACGAACCTGAGTCACTTAGCTCATTCACATATTCTTTCTCAACGTGACTTTGCCTATGGAACCATTCGGAATTGTTAAGGATACTCGGAAATCACATAAGCTTATACAATGCCATATCCCAGATATGGTCTTACATGTTATCACATATCGATGCCACTGTCCCAGACAGGGTCTTACATGAAATCGATTAACGATGCCAATGTCCCAGACATGGTCTTACATGTAATCACATCACAACAATCTAATGTCATGACATTCGTATCCTATACTATTCCTAAGGTTCGTACGGGACTTTCGAATATCGAAACTCTATCGATTCTTGCTAGTAATTACTCGTTCAATATTCATAAAAATTCAATAACATTTAAACACATATAATTCAATTTAAAGACATTTATTTGCAGATGAACTTACCTCGTAGTCAAAATAGAGGGACTGGATTGACTATTCGATAACTTTAGATTTCCCTCGATCTAAATCTGATTTCTTTCGCTCTTGATCTCAATCAAGCTATGCAAGTGCCGAATGGTTTAAGCCTTCAAAACCCTATTCTTTTCTCTATTTTCGATCAAGAAGATGGAAAAAATGAACATCTTTTGTTTTGTTTTAATTTTTATTAACTTAATTACCAAATTACGTATTTAACCTTAGTAAAATAAATACATAATTCACATATTATAAGGTCATTTATGACCAATACCACTAAAAATGGTTTTATTACATCATAAGGACCTTTCATTTAATAATCCATGGCAATTAAACAATTTTAACAAGTAGAATGCAACTTTTGCATTTTACACGATTTAGTCCTTTCGTCAAATTAAGCACTTAAACGATAAAATTAACAGACGAAATTTTCACACATATACAATCACATGCTGTAAACACCAAAAATAATATTAAAATAGTTTTTCAATGTCAGATTTGTGGTCCCAAAACCACTTTTCTGATTTAGCTAAAACCGGGCGGCTGCACCCTAGGAGAGAGGAAGACAACTTACCAAGCTTGAAAAGGTATGAAATCAAGTCCTATTTTTAATGATTTTTATATTTTTGAAATCGGGATAGTCTAATCTCTCTATTTAGGGATTAATTTGAAAAGTTATCAAGTTATGAAATTTGGGTCATGGATGAATATGCTGAAAATTAGAAATTTATGGTAGAAAATAAAAAGTTATTCATAGATAAACAACTTTTACAAAGAAATATTTGATAAAAACTTAATTTAGAGACTAAAATGAAAAATGGTAAAAACCCATTGAAAATTCTGAAATTTGTGAAAAATGTGTGCTGTAAATGTTGTTAATAAATTTTAGCTAGGCTTGTAAAGAGGGTTAAATTTCATGAATTTCATTTTCCGAGCCTAGGGACGAAATCAAAATTTTTGAAAAGGATAGAGGCAAAATGATAATTTTGCCTAGGATGCAATAGAATGCAAATGTATATGAAATGTGATAGATTAATAGTTAAATTTACCCATATAGATTCGAAAAGACCAACTACGAAACTAGATCGAGGAAAGCAAAAGGTTTCAGATTAGTTGAAATTCAAAAACGAACCATTTTCAAGGTAAGTTCGTGTAACTTAAAAATGTATGTTAATATGCTTGAATTGAATTGTATGATTGTGTTGTTATGTGTGAGATGATATATACATAATGAAATAGTTTTAAGTTGTGTAATATAGACAAATTATCGTGTTCCGGTCGAATGTTGAATTTTGATGGGTTGAAAATAATCCCGGACCGGTAACTCTAATGTAAGCCCTCTTGAGTTAGGTTATAAATTGGATTTAGCCCGGACAGGTAATCCATATTAAGCTCTTTAGAGCATCTGCTATGGATAGAATTTAGCCTGGACTGGTAATCCTACGGTAAGATGTACGGCTCAAGGGTGTGCCTTTTTATTATGTACCCAATGGGTACTTTTGCACATGTGTATATTACCCGAACATCCATCGAGATTTCAATAGTTCAACGGAAAAGACTCTTGAAGAGTGAAATTAATGGAAGCATGCAATGTGATGAGCTCATCTATGTTTACTTGATATTCACATGAGATTATGTGACTAACTTGTTTGAATAAGTGTATGTGTTTAGGTAACTTACCCAAAATTGATGGAATATGTATTTAAGTGTGCTTGTGTTAATAAATAAGGTCGGTAAGTTTATTTCCTGTTATACGAACTTACTAAGCATAAAATGCTTACTCCGTTTCTTTTTCCCTGTTTTATAGTGCTCAAAGCTCATGAAGGTTGGAAGTCGATCGGAGCAGTCATCACACTATCCACTATCTCATTTTGGTATAAATAGAAATCTCATTTTGGTATAATGGCATGTATAAGCTTAGTTGGCCAATGATGGTTTGTAATGGTTGTTTTGTAACCTAGCCATTGGAGTGGCTAATGATGGTCTAAGTTTGGCTATTTTAAAGTGATGTTTTGATAATCACATAAGTGCTTATTATGTGTTGGTTTGATGAAATTGTGTTAGCATATAAGTTTATGACATGAGTAAGTTTATATCTATTGATGCATAAGAAAATACCATGTGATTATTTTCAAATTTCATGTGAATATGATGTTGGATTGGTGGATATATATTTGTGAGTTTTAGTGCAGGAAAATGGTAAATTTTGGGTGAGAAATGAGCCTAAAAAATGGCCTTATTTTATCCACATGGGCGTATTTCTTGGTCGTGTGTGACACAAGGCTTGTCCCATGGGCATGTGGTCCGACCATATGTCCCTTGCATCTTAAAAATGAGAAACAGAATGCTCAAAATTGGGTACACGATCATTCGTGTGGTTGACACGGCCTTAACATGCCCGTGTGAAAACTGCACCTAAATTTTGAAAATAAAAATTCGCCACACGGCCTAGCACACGGGCGTGTGACTTGACCATGTGACTTCAATTTCTTCATGCTTTAAAAGTCAGAGAGTTACACGGGTTAGGGACATGGGCGTGTGTAGTACATGGCCTGACCACACGGGCGTGTGAGCCTTTCACCTAGGAAAATTTTTAAAATTTCACGAAAAATTCCTGAGTTCTCGATTTAGTCCCGATTTAATTCTAACACTCATTTTGGGCCTCGAGGGTCCATATAAGGGACGGTATTTATGATCTCGGTAAATGAAGAGTAATTTACGTAAATTAATTGAAATATGTTCTGAATATTTTGGTAATACTTCGAAACCCTGTTCTGACGACGGATATGGGTTTAGGGTGTTACATTTAGCGATATTAGAGCTATGGTTTAGCCGATTCTCAGACTAACATAGCAAGTACGAGTCTAGCTATGCATGTCATTATATAAATTTTGATAGTGTGATATCCTGACTACTTTTAAATGTATTTTCATATAGTAATGTATTTCAACCAAGCTAGAGCAAGCTGAGAGCGCTGCTCAAGCTTCTGTGCAGCGAGCTGCATCTAGTGGTAGTAGAAGGCCCGTATTTGAGGGTCAAAGTGAGGCGGCAAAAGCAGCCTTCTTTGAATTGATGGATGAATGGTTTAGTGAATATATGAGAACAAATCCCGTTGTTCAACAACTTCCCCCACCTGCTTCACAACATGATGAAATGCCACAAGATGCTAGACCTGCTAGAATTGGTAAGGCTCTAGTAGACAAAATTAGAAAACATGGGACTGAAGAATTTAGGGCTACGGCCAATGATGATCCAGAGAGGGCCGAGTTCTGGCTGGAAAATACTATTCAAGTTCTAGATGAGTTATCATGTACACCAGCCGAATGTCTGAAATGTGTGGTCTCTTTGCTGAAAGACACGACCCACCATTGGTGGAAAACCATATCTTCTATGGTACCTAGGGAAAATATTACATGGGAATTTTTCCAAATAGAGTTTAAAAAGAAGTATATTAGTCAGAGATTCCTAGACCAAAAAAGGAATGAATTTCTAGAGCTCAAATAGAGGAATATGACAGTGTTCGAGTATGAACAGGAATTTGTTAGATTAAGCAATTATGCTAGTGAATGGGTTCAGATTGAAGTCGAAATGTGCAAACGATTTGAAGAAGGGCTAAATGAAGATATCAAGCTGTTAATTGAAATTCTGGAATTAAGAGAATTCGTGGTGTTGGCTGAACGGGCACACAAGGCCGAGGAATTAAGCAAAGAAAAGAGGCAAGCAAAAAGGGAAGCTCAGGTTATGAGTAAAATATTTATAAGCAAGACGCAATAATCTGCTTCAAAGAATTATCATGAGCATTTTTCTACCTCAAGGGAGTATTTAGGAAAGCAACGAAGTTCTAAACGCACCAACCCGAGGTCTTCGTCTCCCTTAACCACCAGTGTTGGGAGTGTTGGAAACCCCAAACCATGATGCAATGTCTGTAATAAATTACATTTTGGAGAGTGTCGAATGAGAAGTGGGGCTTGCTTCAAGTGTGGTTCTCTCGACCATTTTCTTAAATATTTCCAGAAAGTGTTGAAAAAGACATTGAACAGACCCTGAAGTCGAGTAATCCTGTCTTGAGGGGTAGACCATCACGACATTCTGAAAATGTCGGTGGTGGTTATAGCACTGCTCTGAGGCTTGGGCTCCAACAAGAACATATGCAATACGTGCAAGGGAAGGTGCTTCGGCACCAGATGTTATCAGTGGTACATTCTCTCTACTTGATACTGATATTATTGCTTTGATTGATCCTGGTTCCATGCACTCATATATATGCACAAAATTTGTATCTGATAAAAATATGATTGTTGAATTCACCGAATTTGTGGTTAGAGTTTCAAACCCCTTGGGTCAGCATGTTATGGTGGATAAAGTTTGTAAGAATTTCCCATTGATGATAGAGGGTTATTATTTTCTGGCTAATTTGATGTTGTTAACTTTTGATGAATTTGATGTAATATTGGGAATGGATTGGTTAACCCAACATGATGCAGTGGTAAATTGTAAGCATAAATACATTGTATTGAAGTGTCAGAACGATGAGTTACTCCGGGTTGAATCTGAGAAACTGGATGGACTGTCAAATGTGATTTCAACAATATCAGCACAAAGATGTATTAAAAAGGGGTATGAGGCTTATGTTGCTATTGTACTGGACACCAAAGTGTCAAAGTTGAAAATCTAGTCATACCGGTTGTTTGTGAGTTTCCTGAGGTATTTCCAAAAGAACTACTTGGTTTACCCCCAGCTAAAGAGGTGAAATTTTCCATAGACCTTATGCCTGGTGTAACACCCCACACTCAAGCCCTACGTTGAGACAGAATACGAGGCATTACCACACTTAAACACATGCATACAATCAATTCCGAGTTATAAGAACTAGGTCCAATTTAAAATTTTTCCTTTTTATATCTAAAAACTCTTAATATGGGCCTATGAGGCCTGAATCACGCTTTGGAAATATCCCAGGATTAATCCCAACATCTTTAAAAACTTTAGAAGAATACTACTTGAAGTAAGGCACACGCCCGTGTGGAAATGCAACACGCCCGTGTGGCCATTATGACATGGCCATGCTAAAGGCACGTGTGGTTCACATGGCCTAAGCACGAGGGGACACGCCCATGCCCCGAGCCCGTGTGAATTAAATTCTAAATTTGAACCTACAGGGGTTTTCACATGGCCTGACACACGCCCGTGTCCATGGCCCGTGTCCCTCACACGACCATGACACGCCCGTGTCTAAAAACCTTGACATTTTGTTTCTAACGTCAGTACCCAATTTGGGGTACACAGCCAAGGCACATGCCCGTGGCCAGAGGCTGTGTCCTCTACACGGTTGAGACATACAGTCGTGCCTTTGCCCGTGTGTTTACTACCATGCATACTGACTTGAAATTTTTACGTGTAAGGGACACACGGCCAGACAACACGCCCATGGGGTAGGCCGTGACACACTCCCTTGTGTCTACTTGTGTGGACAATATAAGGCTATCTACCAAGCCCTTTGCCACCATGAAACATAATCTAACACCAACCAACATACCAAAGTCTAACTTAATATGATTTCTCAACCAAACAACCACATCTAAGACCCATATACATTTCATATATTCAACCATGCCAACAATTTCACATTTTTGAAAGACTATCTTGCTTTCATATTATAACTTTCAATATTAGCCATTTCCATGGCCTTATACAAAACGAAACAAGTATTAGATTAAGCCAACACATTTGGCCAATTAACAATGACACAAAAATCAAAAGCCAAGATCCTATACAGGCCATAATCAAAATAAAAGATCTAACTATACCAAGTGCATCAAATGATAGTGTGACTGGCTTCTCCGACGTAAGCGATGATCCTCGAGCTACTTTGGCAGTACTATAAGAAAATAGGAAGGAAATAGGGTAAGCATAAAGCTAAGTAAGTTGCATGAAAATAAACAACAACTATTTATCATAAAGCAATATGCTCATAACCTTTCATAGCTTATTCATGAATACCATAAATAGACGTAAGTACAACTTACTCATCACCATCCAATACAAGTTATATTGCATACATTGAGCCCATATCTCATACATTTCAATTAGGTACCTCTACCACTCATCACATGATCATAACTTTTCTCATTTCATTATAAATCATAAACCATTTGTTGAACCATTTGGAATACTATCGGATACTCAATAGCCCTAACATGGGTTAAGGTGCTGACGCCATGTCCCAGACATGGTCTTACACTGGCTCTCATCTATCGGTGTCGATGCCATGTCCCAGACAGGTCTTACACTAACACACAACAAGCTGACGCCATGTCCCAGATAGGTCTTACACTAGCTTGCATATCGAGAGGCTGATACATGTCCCAGACATGTCTGCTCTCATCTCAATGTCGATGCATGTCCCAGACATGTCTTACACTGGCTTAAATATCTCGAGGTCGATGCATGTCCCAGACATGTCTTACACTGGCTCTCATACTATGGCCGATGCATGTCCAGACATGTCTTACACTAGCACAGAAATGACCCAAATGTCATGGCATGAATATCTGATTATTCCAAAGGGATCAACCGAGAGTTCTACTACTTCAATTCTCATCATACTTAATCATTTCCACTATCAAATAATTTATGCTATAACAATTCATTCATTCATACATGATAACAATATAGTTGCATTATTTACACACTACTTACCTCGGTAATCAAAATGTAGGCGACTAGTCGATTTTTATCCGCTAGCTTTGCTTTTCCCCGGTCTAGGCCTAGATTTTGTAATTCTTGATCTATAATGATAAAAATTCACAAATTTAATCACTTTATCAATCTAGGTACTAAAAAAATTTAAAATTGGGTAAAATGACCATTTTTCCCTTAGACTTTTACAAAATGACCATATTACCCCTAGACCCAAAAATTGATTTTTATCATATTTTCTCATTAACCAAGCCTAGCCGAATACTTTTTATACTAGGAGCAGCCCACAATTCTCGTTATTTCACACATTTATCACTTATTTTACAACTTATGTAAAATGGTCTTTAGTCAGGGTTTCCCTGAAAACTACTTCACAAAAGTTTTTTATTTTACAACCATGATTCATTTTCTTCTATAAAATTTTAGAAAACAACATGAACACCCTCATGGTAAAACCCTACACTTTCAACCATTTTGCAAAATAGTCCCTTCATTTGAAAGCTCATGCTACAAGGGTTCTAAAAATGCAAAAATCATCAACAAGGAGTATGAAAATCACTTACTTTAAAGATGATAAGTTACAGAAGTTTCAAGCTTCTAAAAACCCCATTTTTGCAAAAAAATTTGATGGAGGAAAAGGGAAAAATGAAAAAGATGATGGCTATACACTAGGGTAATATTTTACTATGTAATAAGTCACCTACCCATTGACCATTTGAATTTCTTGTCCCCTATGGCCGGCCATCAGCTTCTAAAGGGTCTATTTGCCCTTTAAAGACCCCCAATTTCGGTTCTCTAGCTATTTAACACCTTAAGATATCAAAATAGGACTTTTTTACTTTATGCGATTTAGTCCTTTTTAGTAATTAAGCATGAAATCGCTAAAATTATTTCACCAAAATTTTCATGCATCCAAATAATCATGCCACAACACATAAAATAATATCAAAAATAATTTCTATGACCTCGATTTAGTGGTCTCGAAACCACTGTTTCGACTAGGCTCAAAATTGAGCTGTTGTAATTCTCCCCCTTAGGGATTTTCGTCCCAGAAAATCTTATCGGTGAATAGATTCAGGTATTGGTCTCTCATGGTCTCCTCGGGTTCCCATGTGGCTTCTTCGACTCCATGTCTATGCCATAATACTTTAACAAGTGCAATACTCTTATTCCTCAATTGTTTTACCTCCTAAGCGAAAATCTTAATCGGCTCTTTGCCATAAGTCATGCCCGGCTGAATCTCAACCTCAGTTGGCGTGATCACATGCGAAGGATCCGATCTATATCGACGTAACATGGACACATGAAGCACGTTGTGAATCTTTTCCAACTATGAGGGCAAGGCCAATTGGTAGGCAACAGGTTCTATGAAACAAGGACTCAACTTGCCCTTTCTACCAAATCTGAGGACTTTCCTCCACCAGGATACTTTCAAAAACACCTTATCACCAACTTGAAACTCAATCTCTTTTCATTTTAAATCTGCGTAGGATTTCTATCTATCCGAAGTGGCTCTCAAGCAATCATGAATCACCTTAACCTTCTCTTCGGTCTTTTTGACAAATCGACCATGTGAATCTGATTCTCTTTAAGTTCTGTCTAAAATAAGGGCGTTCGACACTTACGCCCATACAAAGCCTCATAGGGTGCCATTTTCAAACTCAACTGATAACTATTGTTGTCGGCAAATTCAACCAGTAGTAAGTACTTTTCCCAGTTGCCATGAAACTCGAGAACACAACACCGTAACATATCTTCGAAGATTGAAATTACTCTCTCCGACTTGCCGTCGATATGCAGGTGAAATGTTGTGCTAAAATTTAGTTTCATTCCTAATGCCTCTTGTAATTTCTTCCAAAACTGCATGGTAAACCTCGCATCTCGATCTGAAATAATCGACAAAGGTACTCCATGAAGTCTTACGATCTCGAAAACATACAATTCTGTCAATTTCTCAAGGGGATAATAGGTACGCACCGGTATAAAATGTGTCATTTTTGTAAGCCTATCAACAACGACCCAAACTAAATCCTTTTTCCTTGGTGTCAAAGGCAACCCTGACACAAAAGCCATGGTTACTCGGTCCTATTTCCATTTAGGCACCATTACAGGTTGAAACAAACCCGAGGGTACTTGGTGTTCGACCTTTATTTGTTGACAAACTAGACACTTAGAATCTTCTGAATGAGCTCATTATCCTTGGGTACACAAATTCTGTCTCGGTACATCATACAACCGTCGGTACCAATATGAAATTCTAATTCATTTCCCATCTCACACTGAGCCATCTTAGCTTGCAAGTCCTTATCACCTTTCTGAGCTTCACAAATCTCTTGAAGGAACATCGGTCTAGCTCTCATCTCAGCTAGAATCGAACCATCATAAATCACGGTTAATTGAGTATTCATATCCTTCAAGGCGAACAATAATTTCCTACTCAATGCGTCGGCGACTACATTTGCCTTCCCTGGGTGATAGTCAATCACCAATTCGTAATCCTTTATCAATTCTAACCACCTTCGTTGTCATAAATTCAACTCCTTTTGAGTCATCAAATACTTTAGGCTTTTATGGTCGGTGAACACCCGACATTTCTTACCATACAAATGGTGTCTCCAAATCTTTAATGCAAACAGGATGGCTGCTAGCTCCAAATCGTGGGTCAGGTAATTCTTCTCATGTGGCTTTAGCTGTCTCGAGGCATAGGCTATAACCTTGCCTTTTTGCATGAGCACACACCCTAACCCATTCAAGGATACATCACTATACACCATAAACTCTTTTCCCAGTTCTGGTTGCACTAAAATAGGGGCTTCGGTCAACAAAGCTTTTAGTTTCTTGAAACTCTGTTGGCACTTCTCTATCCATTCAAACTTGACATCCTTTTGTAACAACCTTGTTATCGGAGTTGCTATTATCGAGAACCCATTTACAAATCTTCTAAAGTATCCAGCCAAACCCAAAAAGCTTTGAATCCTTGACACATTCTTTGGTGGTTTCCACTCAACAATAGACGAGATCTTGCTTGGGTCAACTCTAATTCCATCTCCCGATACGATGTGTCCTAGGAATCCAACCTCTTTAAGCCAAAATTCACTCTTACTAAACTTGGCATATAACTGCTTATCTCTTAAGGTTTGTAAAACCATTCTCAGATGTTCCGCGTACTCACTCTCATCATGTGAGTAAATCAATATGTCATCGACACCACGAACTTATCCAAATATGGCCGAAAAATGCGGTTCATCAAGTCCATAAACACCGCAGGGGTATTTGTTAAACCAAAGGGCCTAACAAGAAACTTATAGTGCCCATACCTTGTCCTAAACGCGGTTTTCAATATTTCTTGCTCCTTAACCCTTAGCTGATAGTAACCAGACCTTAAGTCGATCTTGGAAAACACGGTGGCTCCATTCAACTAATCGAACAAATCATCGATCCTTGTAAAGGGGTACTTGTTCTTCACAGTCACCTTGTTGAGCTGTCGGTAGTCTATGCACAATCTTATCGATCCATCCTTTTACTTCACAAATAGCATTGGGGCACCCCATAAAGAAAAAATCGGTCTCGCAAAACCCTTGTCAGTTAACTCTTGTAGTTGAACTTTCAACTCCTTTAACTCCTTAGGAGCCATCCTATATGGAGCAATCGAGATGGGTGCCATACCGAGGACTAACTCGATTCCAAATTCAACTTCCCTCACAGGAGGTAATCCAGGTAATTCTTCTGGAAACACATCTGTAAACTCACAAACCACTGGTACTGGTTCAATCTTCGACTCAGACACTTAAGTATTCAGCACAAAAGCAAGATAAGCCTCATATCCTTTTCTCAAATATCTCACCACCGACAAGGATGATATCACCACAGGCAAGTTATCCATTCTACCCGGTTTAACCCGAAGAACATCCCCGCTTTCACACTTCAACTTAATAACTTTTCTCCCACAGTCCACTACAACACTATAAGAAGTCAACCAATCCGTCCCAAGAATTACATCAAATTCATTAAAAGGCAATAACATCAAGTTAGTCGGAAAACAATAACCTCTAATTGTCAAAGGACAATTTCTACACACTTGGTCAACTAGCACATGTCTGTCTAAAGGGTTTGACACTTATACAACAAATTCAGTGGACTCTACTAGCATGCTCATACGGGGTATCAATTCCATACAAATATAAGAGTGGGTAGACCCTGGGTCAATTAAAGCAACAACAGATGTATCATGGATAGAAAAGGCACCCGTGATCACATCGGGAGACTCTGCCTCTTCACGGGCACGTATAGAATAAGTCCTCGCAGGTGCTCTGCCCTCAGACCTCACTGCAGCATCTCTTAGCGCACCTCTACTGCTAGCCTCACTTCTAGGGTTCTTATGTGGTCTACCCCTTGAAGAAGTACTACTCGCCCTCACATCTTGCTTTTTCTCTTTGTCATCTAATTTAGGTCAGTTTCGGATGAAGTGGTCTAGTGACCCACATTTGAAGCAACCTTTCTCATTCCCTCGACACTCATCGAAATGACGCCTACCACATTGCGAATACTCCGGCCTATTTGGTCAAGTACTACCAACACTCGCGATAGAAGTGGTTTGAGATTTAGACGCCGTGTGCTGGTTGTTCTTCTTTCTACTCGAAATATCCACTAAAGCATTCGATCGAGTAGTGAACTCTCTCGATCTTTTAGATAAGGACTGATGTGATTTTCCCATCTGTCTTCTCTTTGAGTCTCGAGACTCAATATCAGATTTTCTCTTCTCTTTGGCCAATTCCTCAGCCTTACATGCTCTTTCCACGAGCACCAAAAATTCTTTTAATTCTAAGATGCCAACCAGAAGTCGAATATTCTCATTCAATCCATCCTCAAATCTTTTGCACATTATAGCCTCTGTAAATACGCATTCCCGTGCATATTTTCTGAGCCTCACGAACTCGCGTTCATATTCTGTCACTGTCATACAGCCTTACTTCAGCTCTAAAAATTCTTTCCTTTTCTGGTCTATAAACCTCTGGCTAATATACTTCTTTCGAAACTCATCCTGAAAGAATTCCCACACTATCTACTCTCTCGGTACGACTGACACGAGAGTATTCCACCATTGGTAAGCTGAATCTCGTAGGAGTGACACTATGCACTTCATACACTCCTCGGCGTGCACGACAATTCATTGAATGCCCTGATGGTATTTTCCAACTAAAACTCGGCCCTTTCTGGGTCATCATCAATATTTGCCCAAAATTATTCGGCCTTATTTTTACAGATTCTGTCTACTAGAGGTTTCTCCCTTCTAGCTATCTCTACTCTTTGAGGAGCTATATGAACGGGTTGAGGAATTGGGGGAGGTAGGGGAGGTGGAGTATTCAGATTCACACGAATTAACTCTGAATACCATGCATCCATCATGTGGAGGTAAGCTTCCCTAGCTCCTTCGCCCTGACTCACTGTTGCGGGCCCATTATCTACTGGCGCGGTCCCTTTAGCGGGAGCCAGCGCATTACTTTCTACGTCATCTGCCATAGCTACGTTAGGATCCATTTACAATATAAATAAAAACACAATATATCTTGTCAGGAGTCGTCACACTATCAATATACAATTATGGCATGTATAGCTAGACTCGTACTCACGCTATGTTTGTCCTAGAATCGACTAAACTATAGCTTTGATACCACTAAATGTAACACTCCACACCCAAGCCCAACGCCGGGATGGAATACAAGGCGTTACCACACTTAAACACATGCATACAATCAATTTCAAGTTATAAAAACTAGGTCCAATTTAAAACTTTTCCTTTTTATATCTAAAAACTCTTAATATGGGCCTATGAGGCCCAAATCACACTTTAGAAATATCCCGGGATTAATCCTAACATCTTTGAAAACTATAGAAGAATAACCGCCTGTGTGGAAGGGCAATACTCCCATGCGGCCATTATGACATGGTCGTGCTAAAGGCTCGTGTGGTTCACACAGCCTGAGCACAAAGGGACACGCCCGTGCCCCGAGCCCGTGTGAATTAAATTCTAAATTTGAACCTACAGGGGTTTTCACACGGCTTGACACGCATTCGTGTCCATGGCCCGTGTCCCTCACACGGCCATGACACGCTCGTGTTTAAAAACTTTGACATTCTGTTTCTGACATCAGCACCCAATTTGGGGCACACGGCCAAGGCACACGCCTGTGGCCAGAGGCCGTGTCCTCCACACGGCTGAGACACACGGTCATGTCTCTGCCCATGTGTTTACTACTATGCATACTAACTTGAAATTTTTACGTGCAAGGGACACACGGCCCGACAACACGTCCATGGGGCTGGCCGAGCCCGTATGTCTAGTCGTGTGGATAATATAAAGCTATCTACCAAGCCCTTTGCCACCCTGAAACACAATCTAACACCAGCCAACATGTCAAAGTCTAACTTAATATGATTTCTCAACCAAACAACCACATCTAAGGCCCATATATATTTCATATATTCAACCATGCCAACAATTTCACATTCATGAAAGACTATCTTGCATTTATATAATAACTTTCATTATTAGCCATTTTCCATGGCCTTATACAAAATGAAAGAAGTATTAGATTAACCCAACACATTTGGCCAATTAACAATGACACAAAACTCAAAAGCCAAGATCCCATACATGCCATAATCAAAATAAAAGATCTAATTATACCAAGTGCTTTAGATGATAGTGTGACTGGCTTCTCTAATGTAAGCGATGATCCTCGGGCTACTTTGGCGGCACTATAAGAAAATGGAAAGGAAATAGGGTAAGCATAAAGCTTAGTAAGTTGCATGAAAATAAACAACAACTACTTGTCATAAAGTAATATGCTCATAACCTTTCATAGCTTATTCATGAATGCCATAACTAAACGTAAGTACAACTTACTCATCACCATCCAATACAAGTCATATTGCATACATTGAGCCCATATCTCATACATTTCAATTAGGTACCTCTACCACTCATCACATGATCATAACTTTTCTCATTTTGATATAAATCATAAACCTTTTGTTGAACCATTTGGAATACTACCGGATACTCAATAGCCCTAACATGGGTTAAGGTGCTGAAGCCATGTCCCAGACATGGTCTTACACTGGCTCTCATCTATCGGTGTCGATGCCATCTCTAAGACAGGTCTTACACTGACACACAACAAACTGACGCCATGTCCCAGACAAGTCTTACACTAGCTTGCATATCGCGAGGCTGATGCATGTCCCAGACATGTCTTACACTGGCTTAAATATCTCGAGGCTGATGTATGTCCCAGACATGTCTTACACTAGCACACAAATGACCTAAATGTCATGGCATGAATATCCGATTATTCCAAAGGGATCAACTGGGAGTTCTACTACTTTAATTCTCATCTTGCTTAAGCATTTCCACAATCAAATAATTTTTGCTATAACAATTCATTCATTCATACATGATAACAATATAGTTGCATTATTTACACACAACTTACCTCGGTAATCAAAATGTAGGCGACTAGTTGGTTTTTGTCCGCTAGCTTTGCTTTTCTTCGGTTTAGGCCTGAATTTTGTAATTCTTGATCTATAATGATAAAAATTCACAAATTTAATCACTCTATCGATCTAGGTACTCAACAAATTTAAAATTGGGAAAAATGACCATTTTGCCCTTAGACTTTCACAAAATGACCATATTACCCCTAGACCCGAAAATTAATTTTTATCACATTTTCTCATTAACCAAGCCTAGCTGAATACTTTTTAGACTAGGAACAGCCCACAATTCTCATTATTTCACACATTTATCACTTATTTTACAACTTATGCAAAATGGTCATTAGTTAGGGTTTCCATGAAAACTATTTCACAAAAGTTGTTTATTTCACAACCATGATTCATTTTCTTCCATAAAATTTTAGAAAACAACATGTACACTCTCATGGGAAAACCCTAAACTTTCAACCATTTTGCAAAATAGTCCCCTCATTTGAAAGCTCATGCTACAAGGGTTTTAAAACTGCAAAAATCATCAAGAAGGAGTATGAAAATAACTTACTTTTAAAGATGATAAGTTGCTGAAATTTCAAGCTTCTAAAAACCCCATTTTTTTTGAAAAATTTGGTGGAGGAGAAGGGAAAAATGAAAAAGATGATGGCTAAACACTAGTGTAATATTTTACTATGTAATAAGTTACCTACCTATTGACCATTTGAATTTCTTGTCCCCTATGGCCGGCCTTCAGCTTCTAAAGGGTCTATTTACCCTTTAAAGACCCCCAATTTTGGTTCTCTAGCTATTTAACACCCTTAGCTATCAAAATAGGACTTTTGCAATTTATGCGATTTAGTCCTTTTTCGCAATTAAGCATGAAATCGCTAAAATTATTTCACCAAAATTTCCATGCATTCAAATAATTATGCCACAACACATAAAATAATATCAAAAATAATTTCTCCGGCCACGATTTAGTGGTCCCAAAACCACTGTTCTGACTAGGCCCAAAATTGGGCTGTTACACCAGGGACGACGTCGATATTTATAGCATCTTATAGAATGGCTCCTGCTGAATTGAAAGAGTTGAAGGCACAGTTGCAAGAGTTGATTGATAGTGGATTTTCTCGACCCAGCTTTTCACCATGGGATGCATCGTTATTGTTTGTAAAGAAGAAAGATGGATCATTGAGATTTTTCATTGATTACAGATAGCTTAATAAAGTCAATGTCAAGAATAAATACTCGTTGCCTCGTATAGATGACTTGTTTGAACAATTAAGAGGTGCCACTGTATTTTTGAAATTTGATTTACGATCTGGTTACTATCAGCTACAAGTAAAAGATTCAAATGTGCTTAAGATAGCTTTCAGAACTAGATATGGGCATTATGAGTTTTTGGTGACGCCATTCAGATTAACAAATGCCCCGGTGGTATTTATGGATTTAATGAATAGAATTTTTAGACCATACCTGGATAAGTTCGTGGTTGTTTCAGACCATACTCTCGGGATGTGAATGAGCATGTTGAGCATCAGAGAATTGTTTTGCAAACTTTGTGTGAAAAATAGCTTATGCTAAACTCAGTAAATGTGAATTCTGGCTACGGGAAGTTAGTTTCTATAACATCCCGAATTAGGGCCTAGTTGGAACAGTGGTTTCAGGACCACAAATTTGACATAAGAAAGTTTATTTTTATTATATTTTTACAGACTACAATTTCACAGAATGATTTTGTAAAAATCTCATTAAAAAATTTTGACGTTTGGGCACTCGATTTAGTCAAAGGACTAAATTGTAAAAACTGTAAAAGTTTAGTTCTATATGTTAGAAGTGTCTAATTATTATGAAATTTTAAATTTGAGGTCTTTAAATGGCAATTAGACCATTGGATAATTTGTTGGACAAAAATGGACATGGAAGGGTAAAATTTTAAAGATGAGTAAAAAGGGCATTTTGGTAAATTAGTAATTAAATGGACTAAAAGAAAAAATATAAGCCAAAAACCCTTGTCCATCTTCTTGTTTGGCCGAATGTTGCAAGGAGGAAGCCATGGTTAAGGTTTTCAAGCTCCCAAGCTCCATAGTAAGTGCATCCTAGCCTTGTTTTTAATGTTATATACATTTTTGAAGTCCCGGTAACTCGATTTACCTATTTCTACCATTATTTTGAGCTAGGGTTCATGTTTAAAAATTTACCCATGAGTGATATTAATCGCGTGATTCGTAACAAGTAATAAATATTTACAATGAAGATCAAACCTAGACTAGCTATTATCACGACAAAAAGGCAAGCGCACCTATCGAACAATAGTATAGTAATGGCAAGACCGGGATATCTTACCCAAGGGAACCAAAAGTACTAGTAATAACTATCTTTTTATTATCTAGCCTAGGAAAAAAAAGGGTTTGTTTATTAAACTAATTATCTAAACTAATTAACTAATTTAATTAAAGCGAAGAGAAGATTTGGAAAAGACTTGAAGAAAAGCAATTGATAAAGATGACACCCAATGAGGAATCCACCTAGATTTCACTTGTTATCTGAATCCGAACCAGACGATTTATTCACTTGACTTGATCCGTGAGACTCCCTATGTAACAACCCAAACTTAGCCCAGACGTTACGGCCGAATTCAGCGTGCCACATGGAAATGTTGCTAACGTTTTATCAAAAATCTCTTTATTAGGGTTTAAAGAATGTTAATGTTTTAAGTTTAAGTGAATGGAAGCTGTGCACCAGGTAGGAAGCCAGAAAAGAGGAGGTGAGTATGTTGGACTGCTTAAGTTCCAAGCTCTTCCCGGATCCAATCCTAGACATGCACACATCTATTGCCACATGTAAAACATGTTACTTGTTTACGAACATTAAATTTAGTTAGATCTATTTAAAACAAATATTTTCCTTTTTAAACATTTACTTTGCAAAAGCTTAGCTCGATCATTGTGATATTTTGAAAGTAAATACTTTTTATAATACACATCCTAGTGCTAACCCATTTAATAATCCCAAAATAAAAATAATTAAAAGAGCGGCCTTATTACAACTTTAAGCAAAATGAAAATAATCAAAAGTAAAAAAAAATGTGAACTTATTTAAAAACCAGAAATTAATCTTCATGGCCACTCTGAATCCCGCCCAGCTCTAAGTCCACCAATTAGGGCTCACCTGCAAGGATGGAAGAGAAAGGGGTGAGTTTGGGAAACTCAGTGTGTACAAAAACCCATCCAAAGCCCAATTCAGCTCAAGCCATTGGGCCTAAGCCCCAATCGAGATAACGATGTATATAGCGGATGAAAGCCCTTTTTAGAATACAAACAAATCGGGCGTAGCCCCTTTTAAGATAACAGTGTGGCCCATAGGCCCAATTCAGTAACACATGTAACAATAGTAATAATGAATGCAAGCCCATCTGGGGAGACTACTCAACCCACCAACCGCTACACTGCACCCGTACCAGCCCTACACTCCATGTGGGGAATATCTCAACCCACCCAGCCCTACACTCCACAGTTGCAGCATTGCTGCTCAGTTATCGGTAAGGTGAGGCAAAGCCTTCAGTACGTGGACAAGCCACTTTCAGTACTTCCTCCATCAATATCCCAGTCCCATGCAACAGATATTAATAATAACATGACATGCAGTAAACAGTAACAGTCAATCATGCATTTTGGTCAACTTTAACCCTAGGGGTATATCAGTAATTTTGCTCCTAGGGGTAAATCCGTAAACTTTCCCACCTATGAAGGTAGTTCAGTACTTTAATCAGTTTTAAGCAGTTTGAATCCACAGTCTAATAGAACATATTTATTTGCCCCTTTTTTTTGTTATCTTACCCATATGGACCTGTAAGCCCATTGGGCCCACTTTTAGTCCATCGAGGCCCAGTTACCGAAGTTCACAAAATTTCACATGCATCTAGCTTACCATTTTTGATGTCAGATCTAATAATTTCTACACGTCTTGTGAGCACTCGCACACTCACAAGCCCATGAAATACCGAAAATTTGGTATTTCGACTTTTGCCGAATTGTACTATGAAAGGGTGTTCGATACACACCTGTTTTGCGACGACTGCTACTGAGATCCCTTATGATGTCCTAAAATTGATTAGCTTAGTTCTTAGATTGCAAACCACAACCACCAAATCCAATATTCACTTACCTATATTCGAACCATGTCCCTAAAAGCCTTTAAAACCTTACCTTTTTGCCAAAACCGATAGCTAGCTCTGAATCTGATTGCTCCAACGATCCAAGCCTTCAATCCAACACTTAAGAAGACACTAATGACAGAAAGAAATCATCAGTTAAATACCCCTAGAGCCCTATGCCCAAATCGACAAACTCCTTAGATTTTAGGGACTTCGGCTTTTCCTAACATTGTAAAATAAAACCAGATCTGAGATGATGAGCACTTACCACTTAATCCTTTTTGATTTCCATGCAAATCTGATGTAGATTTGTCCTTTAAACTACAGTAGAACTCAAATCCAGGAGTTTTTGAAGTTTCAGCTATAAGCCTCCAAATCTATGGTATTTTCGGCTTTTGGGTGATGAAGAAGATGATGATGTGAGGCTATATTCTTGAAGTAACGTTTCTGATAGATATTTAGGGTTTATAAAAGATGATTGTTGATCAAAAGGAACAAAATTATTGAAAGATATGGCTTTGGAGAAATCGGCACAAGAGGAATCAAGTTTTCAAGATTTTGGGATTTGAGGCAATCGGCTTTAGTCTTAAAAATAATGGAGGGAAAGTGGTGTAGAGTAGGGTGGTTGAAGGATTCGGCTATGAGGGAAAGAAGAAGAAAAGAATAGCAAATGAAGAGAAAAAGAAAAGTAAAAGGAGAGGAAGGGTGATCAGAAAATGGTTCACTTACCCCCTAGTGCCGAATTTATACCAGTACTAACCCTAGCCGAATTTTGCCCTCCTAAAGAAACCCTTGGCTGGCCACTTCTTGCTCTTCAAGAGTCCACTATTCGGCCAACACAGCTCCTAAATTCTCTCCCTTATCCCCCCTTGCTTAATCTCCTGAGCAACTCAAACTCCTTCTGACAGACTTTTACTTAGATTCCATTTCTTCCCTTTTCTGTACATAAAAATTAATTCCCTTAATTGCTGTCATTGTGACTTGAACCTCAGTTCTCCTTGGTCATCCACACGCCACCTCTAAGCTCCTTAGTGGCGTCACTTAGCCAACTCACCACAAAGCTTCCTTGTGTTTTATTTTACACAATTAATACTTAAAACCCAGCTTACCTAACCCTTCTTTCTTATGGATTTAAAATTAATTAAAATTACCGGATTCTAACTTAAACTTGGGCCTTCTAGAGGCCTACTATCCTACTTAAACCTACACCAAGCAGACAGACATAAAATTTTAAATTTTACCAACATTTTCAGAATTCTCAAAAATTGGGGCGTTACACCCTAACCTACGTTATTATCTCCTTTGAGACTAATAACGCCTAACCCTCAGTTGAATTAACTGAAATATCTTTCTAATTAAAACCCCTAGGGAAACAGTAAATCGATCTATGGACTCCCATATTAGGTTTCACCCCAATTCGACAAAATCTTGTAACCCTATCTCTAGGCGTTCGATCAACTCCGCTTAATTATGCCAAATCTAATCTTAGGTAGGGTCTATTCCTCCTCTGCATAAGCACATTAAATCAAGAGTCAATAACCGGAATATTAACTTAAGCATTAGAAACACATAATTAAGAACAAATCAAGTATTTATCATATAATTCAAATAATAATAACAAGATCTATCATAGGTTTCATCCCCCTTAGGTATCTAAGGGGTTTAGCTCATAATGAAATAAGAGTACATCTCAAAAGTATAAAAATAGCAAAACATGAAGAAAACTCTTAAAAACTCCTGAAGGGATTCTGAGAGAGATCTTCAGTCTTGGAGTAGCTCTAGCTTTTGGGATGGATCGTCTGGCTTCCTTCAAGTATTTCTTGGAGTGTGGTTCTGTGCTTCAGAAAAGCTCTAAAAGCGCCGAAAAAGTCCCCCTTAGTAGGTCATACTTAGGGTGTTTTTATAGGCTTTGGATTGGCTTTTTTCTTCCCTAAGTATCCTTTTTTTCTTGTAAAATACAACTCTTTAAAAAAGGGACACGCCCATGTGCCATGGTTGTGTGACATATTTGTCAGGCCGTGTTCGTTCTGCTAAATTTCACAAGATAGTGTGGGTCAATGGCCAGGTCGTGTGAATCGTGAAATCCTTGGACAACACCCTCGATAGACACGGGCGTGTGATTAGCCCGTGTGCCAAGGCTTAGGCCGTGTGGTCTTCTTGATTTGGTCTTTTTTGTCTCTTTTATGCTCATTTTTAGCTCCTTTTGACTCTTGGTGCTTTCCTGAGTACAAAACATGAAATAACTGGATTAAGAGCACCAAAGTCCACAAATATAATAGTAAACATCCATAAATATGCTAAGTATTTGGGGTAACAATATGTATAATTTGGCGTTTATCAAATACCCCCACACTTAAGTATTTGCTTGTCCTCAAGCAAAACTCTCATTTACTGCTGGAATTCATTCCTTTCAGTCAGATAATCATTACTAGTAATGTTACAAATTATTCCACGGAGAATCATACAGTGAGAATTCAACCATAGGGACATTAAAAACCTCAAACAATCTAAATCGAATATTTTGATAATAAAATTATAGGTAATCTTCTTCCTCTAAGTAATTAACTTTAGTCCTAAATATACAAGAGATGACATCTTCACTAAGGATTCACTCAAATCACTCAAAGATTTTAAGGTTCAAAATTAAGCACTCGATTGTCTAACATGAGGTGTTATCACTATAGGCTTGCATGAAAATCAAATCTCCACCACTTGTAAATGATATGATACACAAATCAAAAGGTCTTTGCATGGTTGTAACGGGGTTTAGGTTACGGGTATGGATACAAGCTGAAGAAACAAAGGTTAGAATCGAGATAATTTCAATATATCACCTCACTATAAAAAACTTAGTTACTGAGTGACAACAAAAATCTAGAACTATATTACATGAGCTCTCTTTTTCATGACAACTTTAGCTTGCTAAGAATTACAATAATAATACTGAGGTTATTTTTTTTTTTTGAGAACAAATCAAGTTAATACAATATAGTAGTAATACTCCATGATTCTGTAACAAAAATTGGTGATCATAGTGAGGTAACAATATTAAATTCAATCTCGATAAAAAGGGTCAAATTATGTAAGGGGATTTCAATAATAATGGGTTAATGGGTTAATGATAAGGGTTAATCAATAAAGAAAAAGGGTTAGTAGGCTCAAAGGGGGTTCACTAAGGGTTTAATTATGAGGGAAGGCTTTTTATGGAGTGAGTGGGTTAAATCCTAAGTGCCTTTATCATCTCAGTATATCAAATCATACGTGTGATCTCGACATGTATAATCGAAGCAAGTTCTACAATAACAGTTCAATGTTGGCACACTCAAACCACAAAAGAAGTGAGCAAGAAAGAAAGCTATATGCCTAAAAAGGCTCAAAAATCTCACCAAAAATTTGGGTTTTTAATGTCATTCCTGTATACTTAAGATTTCAAGACAATACTTCAATTCAGGAAAATAAACTAAAAATTTTAGTTTTCAAAATATCAACTTATCATGCTTGATTCTTTAAGGTCCTACAATCAAATAATCATGCATAATTCCCTTGGTCTAATTCATGACATATCAACGATAATTATAGATTAATCAGAATTCATTCTATCAATATTATGAGAAAATCACTTAAGCACTAAACCACATTTAGGGATTTGAGAATAATGCAAAAAGTTAGGTTTCATGTTTATATTCACCCCCCACACTTAAGATGTACATTGCCCTCAATGTACAAAGATAGAATATTCAAAATAAAGAAAATCATAAGAGGGAAGGAGGTGAAACTCCCTGTTATATGGGTGCAGAGCTTGATTCTGAGGCTGTAGTGTTTGGGGAAAGTAGTAGCTACCATTGTTCTTAGCTAGATGAAGAAATTAGGTCATTGAACATGGCATTCGTTTTGTATTGTTCCCTGTTTGTGTCCTCATTCCGTAAAATATTCCTAGCAGCTTGCTTGGAAATCTGTAGAATCATGAAGAGCTTATTAAGAGTTGGTGTGGAAGAGAGTGGAGTGGGATTACTTGTTAGAAATACCAGAAAAAAAAAGATGAAGCAAGTAAAATTTACTAATATAGATATGTCTTTTATAAGAAAATAATAAAATTGAAATGAAATTAAAAATTAAGAATAAAAATAAAAAGAAAGATAAAAATAAAAAGATAGGAGGATTCAATGATCCTTGTCAGTGGGGGCCTTAGGTGGTGGTGCTTGAGTGGCGATGTGAATTTGAGGGTGGTTTGGGGGTTGGAGAAGTGAGAATCTGGGGAATGGTGGACGGCATAGGGATTAGGGGTTAGGGAGGGGTAAATTTTAGCTAGGGTTTTGAAAGAGGGGAGAAGATGAACAGTAGTTTGTTTATATAGGGAGGGTCATGCGACCTAGGGACACACCCGTGTACTCAGAGAGTGAGCCCGTGCTTTTTGAATTTTTCAATTTGGGTCATGCCCGGCAACTATCCCAATCCAGTGTGTCTCGAGCATGTGTGGTACATGGCCATATCGCACGGCCGTGCTTAGCTTCGTTCGCTTCTCCCACGCTCGTGTGTATAGTACTACACCCGTGTATAGTTGTCCACGGTTTAATGGCACAGGCGTGTCTCACACCCGTGTTAGAGAAATAGAATCGAGCCTTGCCCTTGGCACGCCTGTGTTTTTCCATTCCCACGCTCGTGTTCATCTATCAACCTCACCCACGGCCATGTTATACGGCCGTGGGGATTTATCGCATCCCGTGTTTTAGGGAAATCTTTGCCCTATTTCCACACGGCCGTATCGCGCGGTGTGTCGCTTCCCCTATTTTGCCACGGCTTTAGGCACACCCGTGTGGGTGGCCGTGTGTGCTGAAAAACTTTGTAATTTAAAGAATAAATTAATTGATTCAAAGTGTGAAAAGTTAAAGATAAAGAAATCAAAATATGTTAGTGCTCGGGTTGCCTCCTGAGAAACGCTTGTTTATAGTCTAAGCTCGATTTTCCCTTATAAATGTAGTCAGGGAGGTTCATGGAGTCGTAGCTCTTCTCCATCGGCCTTAAAATTCTCACCGTTATAAAGTTTGAGGCGATGACCATTTACCTTGAAAGTTCCTTGTGATGGATGACTTACCTCTATTGTGCCATATGGAAAAACAGATTAAACTATGAAAGGTCCTGACCATCGTGATTTAAGTTTTCCAAGAAATAATTTGAGTATTGAATTGTAAAGCAAGACAAAATCTCCGACTTCGAATTGCTTCGTTTTCTTTAAGTGAGCATCATGGCGCCGTTTCGTTGCTTACTTGTATAGTCGTGAATTTTCGTATGCATTGGCTCACCACTCATCTAACTCATTCAGCTGTATCAACCTATTTTGACCTGCAAGTTTAGGATCAAGGTTTAGAAACTTAATAGCCCAAAAAGCTTTATGCTATAATTCGAATAGTAAATGACATTGTTTTCCATAAACGAGTCTGTAAGGTGATGTTCCTATGGGAGTCTTAAACGCGGTTCTGTAGGCCCATAAAGCATCATCTACTTTTATCACCCAGTCTTTCCTGTTTGATTCAACTGTTTTCTCGAAGATTTGTTTAATTTCTCGGTTTGGTACTTCGACTTGTCCACTAGTCTGAGGATGATAAGTAGTAGTTGTTCTGTGATGAACTCCATATTTCTTAAGAGTTCTCTCAAACTGGGTGTTACAGAAATGAGTGCCCATGTCACTAATAATTACTCTAGGTGTTCCGAATCTTGAGAAGAGTTTCTTAAGGAAACGTATGACTACTCTAGCATCATTAGTAGGTAAAGCTTGGGCTTCCACCCATTTGGACGTATAATCAACTACTACTAAGATGTAGTTATTCCCAAACGAACTAGGGAATGGACCCATGAAGTTGATGCCCCAAACGTCAAATATATCACAAGGAAGTATATAAGTTTGAGGCATTTCATCACGTTTGGAGAGATTACCTGTTCGTTGGCATTTGTCGCAAGAAGTCACATACCTATTAGCGTCTTTGAATAATGAGGGCCAATAAAAACCTGATTCAGTATTTTATGTGCGGACTTAGTTCCACTATAATGTCCTCCAGTTGGTCCTGAGTGGCAATGTTCCAGTATCCTTAATGTTTCTGGCCTTGTAACGCATCTTCGAGTGACTTGATCTGCCCATATACGAAATAGAAAAGGGTTGTCCCAAAAGTAGTTTTTCACATCACTAAAGAATCTTTTCTTTTGCTGGTGTGTCAACCCTTTTGGGATTATGTTAGCAGCAAAAAAAATTGTGATGCCTGCAAACCAAGGTACCTTAGAATCAAATATAGCGAAGAATTGTTGTAAGGAAACGAATCATTAATTTTAGTTTCATCAAGTTTTCTGATATTCGAGTTTTCAAGCCTGGAAAGATGATCCGCTGCGACATTTCCAGCTCCTCTTTTATCTTGAATTTCTAAGTCGAATTCCTGCAATAACAAAATTCATCGAATGAGTCGAGGTTTTGCATCAGTTTTAGTTAAGAGGTATCGAAGGGCAGAATGATCAGTGTAGACAACAACTTTAGATAATATAAGATATGATCAGAAGTTATCAAATGCAAAAACCACAGCTAGAAATTCTTTTTCTGTAGTGGTGTAGTTCTCCTGTGCGGCTGTCAATGTTTTGCTAGCATAATAGATGGGTTGAAAGTGCTTGTCTCTTCGCTGTCCCAAAACTGCACCTACTGCATAATCACTCGCATCACACATTAATTCAAAAGGTAAGTTCCAGTTAGGTGCAATTATTGTCGGAACATCAATTAATTTTTCTTTCAGGGTGTTAAATGCTTCTAAACATTCCTGATTGAAGTTAAAAGGCACATCTTTTTCTAGTAGTTTAGTCATAGGCTTAGCTATTTTGGAAAAATCTTTAATAAATCTTCTATAAAAACCGACATGTCCTAAAAAGCTTCTAATAGCCTTGACTGAACTAGGAGGGGGTAATTTTTCAATTGTTTCAAATTTAGATTTATCCACTTCAATCCCTTTACTAGAAATTTTATGCCCTAATACTATACCCTCTTGAACCATGAAGTGACATTTTTCCCAATTAAGCACAAGGTTCGTTTCCTTACATCTTATTAAAACTCGCTTCAAATTTTTAAGGCAAAGATGGAAAGAGTTACTGAATACTGAGAAATCATCCATGAATACCTCCATGATGTCTTCTACGAGTTCATCAAAGATGGCCATCATGCAGCGCTGAAAAGTGGCAGGAGCGTTACATAATCCAAAAGGCATTCTTCGATAAGCGAACATACCATATGGGCATGTGAATGTCGTCTTTTCTTGATCTTCAAGAGCTATTGGGATTTGGAAGTAGCCGGAGAGTCTATCTAAGAAACAGTAGTACATGTGCCCGGATAATCTTTTCAACATTTGATCAATGAATGGAAATGGGAAGTGATCTTTCCTTGTGGCATCATTCAGTTTCCTTAGTCATTACAACCTCTCCAACCTGTGATTGTCCTTGTCAAGATTAATTCATTCTTCTCGTTAGTCACGACTGTCATGCCTCCTTTCTTTGGAACAACCTGCACTGGACTTACCCAAGATGTAACACCCCAAACCCGGCCTAGATGTTATGACCGGATCTGACGTGCCACATCGAAACATTCAAAACATTCCGTATTACTTAGTTTAGAAAACTTAGTTGATGTTTTAAAAGATACCTTTTAAATAGATTAAAGTGAATGGAAGCTGTGCACCAGGTAGGAAACCAGGAAAGAGGAGGTGAGTCCGTCGGACTGCTTAAGTACCAAGCTCCCTTCGGATCCAATCCTAGTCATGCACACCACTATTGCCACACTCTAACATTGTGTTTATTTATAAGAAAACCTAACGGATTAAGTCCATTTTAGAAAAGTGATTAGTCTTTTGAAAATCATTTGCTTAGCGGAAGCCTTACTTGTAATCGTGTTAATTTTGAAATCAATTATTATTTTGGAAAACGCGCCCTAGAACTAATCCATTTTGATAATTAAAATAAATCATTTCCATCATAATAAAAGATAAATCAAAACCATAAAAATAATTAAGCGGCCTTATTACATTTTAAAACCCAAAACCGTAAATGAAAATAGAAGGACGTCCAGTTCATCAGAAAGAAACCGAATTTGCAGAAACATGTGGCCACTTTGAATCCCTTACAGCTCCAAGCCCACTATGGTCGGGGATTACCTGCAAGGATGAAAATAAAGGGGTGAGTTTGGGGAAACTCAGTGTGTAAATTTACCCAACCATAGCCTAAATCAGTTCAAACCACAGAAATAGAATAAGGTGGCCTTAGCCTGCAATGCATTTCGAGAATAAAGCCTATAGGCCCGCAATGCATCGAAACAGGATATATCATGCTTATGCAGAAACCCAACCCATATCCAACCATGTACACCCCCATACCATCCTTTCACCATGTGGGGAGCTACTTGACCCACCCAACCACTACACGCCACAGAAATACGCAGCATGGCTGCCAGAACAGATAATGTGACTGAATCACCAGAAACAGATAATTGTGGCTGAGCCACCAGAATAGATATATATGTGGCAGAGCCACCAGAACAGATAATTTGTGGCATAGCCACCAGGACAGTTCCTCCATAATATAACCCATGTCCCCATGCAACAGATATTCATTCATGTCATACATCATACAGATTTAAATCATTACACCTTTCAGACAAAATTACACTAGGGGTATAAAGATCATTTTACACCTAGGGGTATAACAGTAATTTTCATACATAGGGGTACTCTAGTAAATTAACTGTCTTAGAGTTTTCATGCATATTCTACCATTACGTACTATCCAAAAACACTTACCGCGCGTACTTATCGAATTGGGCCCATTGGCCCATTTTTCCGATTTAGGCCCACTAAGCCCAAAAATGTCGAAATGCACGGAATAGTGCACTTTATAATCTTATCACCACGGATTACCAAAATTACTAACCCACTTATCTTACGAGCATTTTGACTTTTCAGTTTTTCGGTAGCTCTTGCCGATCTAGTCTATGAGAGGGTGTCAGTTACACACCTGTTTTATGACGATTCGCTGACGAGATCCACGCACGAACTGCCTACAATTGAATTACTAACATATTACTCTAGATATCGAAATAACACTGAGTATATAGTCCCTTACCATATTCAGCCAACATGCTTAAAACCCTATTACTCTTACCTTATTGCCGAAATATGATTAAATCCAAAGATCCGATCGTTCCACTTGTCCAAGCCCTTGATCAGCAGCCTCTAAATCACACCATTTACCAAAGCAGAACAGTTATCATAACCCCTTAGGGCTACAAGTCCAAATCGACAGCCTTTCTAACATTTAGGGATTTCGGCTTTTCCTAAAATATGAAGAAAGACTAAGTTTTGGAAAAACTTACCACTGGTTCCTTATTCAATGATTCCAATGAGTTTCCACTCGATCCCCATGTAGATCTAAGCCCTCAGATGATAACAAAAGTCAAGCTTTCAGTGATCTCAGTATTCGGCTATGCTCCCTAGACTAAGGGGTTTTTCGGTTTCTTTTGTAACAATGAAAGAAAAGATGGAATAATAGGGTTTTTTTGTAGTGGCTTTGTCGACAGAGTTTTTAGATTTAGAAGAAGGAAGAATCGACCATAAGATGGAGAAAAACCACAGGGTTCGGCTAGGAGAAATCGGCACAAAAGAACTCTAAGCTTTCGGGATTTCGGATTTTGCGTATAAGGCTTAAGAACAAATGATAAAAACGTGGAGATGAATAGAATAATGGAACGATTCGGCTATGGAGGAAAGAAGAAGAAAAATAGATGGAGAGAAAAAGAAAAGAAAGGAAGAGAAGGAAGAATGGTCAGAAAAACGGCAGAACACTCCCAAATGCCGAATTTATACCTAGCTTTTGACCTAGCCGAAATCTACCCCCTAAAGAAACCCTTGGCCGGCCAACTCTTGCTCCTCAAGAGTCCACTATTCGGCCAACACCATCCTCCTTGATTAGCTCCTAAATCCTCTCCCTTATCCCCTCCTTACTCAATCTCCTGAACAACTCAAACTCCTCCTGACAGACTTTTACTTCAGTTCCATTACTTCCCTTTTCTGTGCATAAAAATTAATCCTTTAACTTGCTGTCATTGTGACTTGAACCTGGGTCCTCCCAATCATCCACACGCCATTTATAGCATTCCCAGTGGCACCACTTAGCCACTTTACCACATGCTTCCTTGTGATTTATTTTACACAATTAATACCTAAAAGCCCAATTAACCAGAACCCCCCTTTTTCTTATGGAATTAAAATTATCTAAAACTACCGGGTTTTAACTTAAGCTTGGGCCTTCTAGAGGCCCACTAACATAATTAATCCTACGCCAAGCAGACAAAACACAGACTATTAAATTTTGCCAACATTTTTAAAATTCCCAAAAATTGGGGCGTTACAACTCTACCCTCCTTAAAGGAATTTCGTCCTCGAAATTTACCTGGTTCGAACGGATGGGGGTATTGCTGTTGCATCACCTCTTCTGGCTCCCAAGTAGCTTCCTCTCTGCCATGGTTACGCCAAAGAACTTTTACTAATGGAACAGATTTCCTTCTTAGAATCTTAACATCTCGATCCAAAATTTGCACAGGCTCCTCCTCAAAGGTCAAATCAGTTTGCACCTCAATTTCTGCAACCGGCACGACATGAGTAGGGTTAGAACGATAACGCCTTAATATAGAGACGTGAAAAACATCGTGAATCCTGTCTAACTCTGGAGGCAATTCCAACTGATAAGCTATTGGGCCTACTCGCTTCAAAACCCGATAAGGCCCAATGAACTGCGGACTCAACTTGCCCTTCTTACCAAACCTTAATATCTTCTTCCAAGGAGAGACCTTCAAGAAGACCATATCCCCCACTGAGTATTCAATCTCTTTACGCTTCAAATCTGCATACGACTTTTGCCTATCAGACGCTTCTCTTAACCGATCTCTAATTATTCCAACCTTTTCTTCAGTATCAGCTATCAACTCTGGTCCAAGAACTTGTCGCTATCCTAGTTCGGTCCAACAACTAGGTGCTCGACACCTTCGCCCATACAGTGCTTCATATGGTGCCATTCGAATACTCGCCTGATAACTATTATTGTACGTAAATTCTGCCAATGGCAAGTAATCTTCCCAAATACCTCAGAAATCAATAACACATCCCCTCAACATGTCCTCCAGAATTTGGATAACTCTTTCTGACTGACCATCAGTTTGGGGATGGAAAGCCGTACTAAAGTTTAATCACATTCCCAACGCCTCATGTAGCTTTTTCCAAAATCGAGATGTGAATCTAGGATCTCGATCAGAGATAATCGAAACTGGAACTCCATGAAGTCGCACAATCTCTGCCACATACAACTTAGCTAACTTCTGAAGTGAAAAGTCAGTGCGAACTGGTATAAAATGAGCCGATTTGGTCAACCTATCCACAATCACCCATATCGAGTCCTTTTTCGATGGTGTCAAGGGTAGCCCACTCACAAAGTCCATGGTTACCCTCTCCCACTTCCAAAGTGGTATTTTCACTGGCTGCAATAATCCAGAAGGTAATTGATGCTCAGCTTTCACTTGCTGGAATCTCAGACATTTCCCCACAAATTCTGTTACTTCGCGTTTCAGCCCAGGCCACCAATACAGTTCTCGCAAGTCGTGATACAACTTATTCCCTCCAGGATGTATGGCACAAAGTCCCCCATGAGCTTCCTTAAGTATTGACTGTCTCAAGTCAGAGTCCTTCGGAACACAAATTCTTCCTTGGAAGCATAGAACTCCTTCGTTATTTAACCCAAACTCAGAAGTTCCTCCTTCTTTAACTTGTTGAAAATAAGCGACCAAGGACTCATCTTTCAACTGCTTTCCCTTAATCTGATCCACCCAGGTTGGCCTTACTTGCAATTTAGCCAACAGACTTCCATCATCATCTGCAGACTTAGAAGAGCAAACATTGCTCTCGGATCGAATCTGACTCTCGACTTATAGCATCGGCTACCACATTAGCCTTGCCTGGGTGATATTCGATCAAACAATCATAATCCTTAAGCAACTCGATCCACCTCCTTTGCCTAAGGTTCAGTTCCTTTTGAGTCAGCAAATACTTCAGACTTTTATGGTCTGTGTATATAATACACCTTTCTCCGTACAAGTAATGTCGCCAAATCTTAAGTGTGAAAATCACTACTACTAACTCCAAATCATGAGTAGGACAGTTCCCTTTATGAGGCTTAAGCTGTCATGATTCATAAGCAACCACCTTACCCTCTTGCATCAACACACAACCCAAACCTACATGTGATGCATCACTGTACACAGTAAAATCCTTCCCAGATTCTGGTTGAATTAATACAGGTGCTTCCATCAGAACTTTCTTCAACTTCTCAAAGGCTTCCTGTTGCTTCTCAGTCCATACAAACGGTACTCCTTTCCTTATAAGTTTCGTCAAAGGTGCTGCCATCACATAAAAACCTTCCACAAACCTCCTATAATATCCTGCCAAGCTTAGGAAACTTCGAATTTCCGACACCGACTTAGGCGGCTTCCATTCCAGAATTGCTTCAATCTTGCGAGGGTCCACCTTAATCCCCTCAGCAGAGACCACATGTCCTAAAAAGGTTACCTCCCTCAACCATAATTCACACTTGCTGAACTTCACATAGAGTTCCTTCTCCCTTAACACTTGCAACACAGTGCGAAGATGCTCAACATGTTTTGCTTCAGTCTCAGAGTATACCAGAATATCATCAATAAAGACGACCATAAATCGATCCAGAAATGGTTGGAATACACGGTTCATCAGATCCATAAACGCTACAGGAGCGTTTGTTAGTCTAAAAGGCATAACCAGAAACTCGTAATGACCATACCGAGTCCTGAATGCCGTCTTATGGATATCTACCTCCTTGACCCTTAACTGATGATATCCAGATCGAAGATCGATCTTGGAAAATATAGAAGCTCCTCTAAGCTGGTCGAACAGATCGTCAATCCTCAGTAGTGGATACTTATTCTTAATCGTCAGTTTGTTCAACTGGCGATAATCAATACACATTCGCATCGTCCCATCCTTCTTCTTCACGAATAGCACCGGTGCTCCCCATGGAGACACACTTGGCCTAATGAAGCCCCTATCCATCAACTCTTGAATTTGAGCTTTCAGCTTTACTAACTTCTTCGGTGCCATCCTATACGGTGCAATGGACACTGGCGCCGTTCCAGGCAATAAATCGATTCCAAACTCGACTTCTCAGTTTGGAGGTAATCCCGGAAGCTCTTCCGAAAAAACATCTTGGAACTCTTTTACAGTCCTAACCTCATCCACTGTCAGCCCCTCCTCTTCCGACTGACTTACGAATGCCAAATAGGCCTCACAACCTTTCTGAATCCACTTTTTAGCCCTCAATGCTGACACCACATTAGACAAATAGTCCCTTCATTCACCTATCATCATAACCTCATCACCTTCCGTGGTCCTTAGCACCATTCGCTTAGCAGCACAATCCAAAGTCGCCTTATGCTTAATAAGCCAGTCCATTCCCATAATGAGATCAAACTCTCTGAATGGCAACTCTATTAGATCTCCAAGAAAGATCCTACCTTGAGTTTCTAAGGGTATATCCCTATACAGTTTGTCTACCCTAACCGAGTGGCCCAAAGGACTTAACACAGATACCCCACTCACTATCTTCTTAGAAGGCATTCCCAATGACCCAGATATCACACATGCAACATAGGAATGAGTAGATCCAATTCCACCAAAGCAATATACGGCATGCTAAAAACCATAAACATACCAGTTATGACGTCAGGTGCGTCGCCCTCCTCTCGACGACGAACCGCATACACCAATGCTGGCTGTCGAGCCTCTGTATTTCTGGCACCTCTGCCAGGCACCCCTCATCCTCAACCATTTCCATTTCCTCCCCTACCTTGTCCACGTCCACGTGGTGGTTATGGTCTACCTCTCACGGGTTGAGCAACCCTCTGTTCGGCAAGTTGAACCTGATTAGCTCTCTGAGGATAGTCTTTAACTCTATGCTCCATAGATCCGCATCGGAAGCAAGCACCAGAATGTTTCCTATACTCACCCAAGTGTACCTTACCACAGTCTCTACAAATTGGCGGTCTAACCACATGGCTCTTCAACTCTCGCCCTTTTGACATTCTTATTTGCTACCCGAAGGTCTAGAATCCCTTCGAAAATGGTTCTGATCTTTTTCACGGTTCTGCCTCTCAGTATGCTTTACCTGCTCAGCTATCTTAGCCTTTTCCACCAGAACCGTGAAATCTCGCTCCCTCTGCAGAGCAATTAGCACCTTAAGATCATCTTTGAGTCCATCCTCGAAGCGCACGCTACGCTCATACTTCGTAGCGACTATTCCCACAAAGATACCGACTTAGCCTCGAAACTCACCCTCGTACTCATAACCGTCTTATTTCCTTGAACCAGTTTAGGAATTCCTTCCTCGGGCATCCACATAACTTGCCCCGATGTACTTTCCTTTAAAGGCCGCTTTAAACAGCTCCCAAGTGACCCTATCAGCTGGGGTTCCATCTCTCATGGTGAGCCACCACTGATAAGCCTCATCTCGCAGCAACGAAACGGCCCCCTTTAGCTTCTGCTCCACAGAGCAGTCCAAGTCATCCATAATCCGTTCTGTGGCCTCTAACCAATATTCTGCCACATTCGGGGCTACGCCAGATACGCCCATAAAGATCTCCGCTCCATTAGCCCTGAGTCGTTCAGAAATTGATCTTCGAATTACATTACCGGTACTTGCCCTGGCCACCCTTTCCAGAACACGGAGCATAGCCTGCGACAGGGTGTCATCCCCAGCACCACGATCATGAGACTCCATTTCTGTTGCCAGAGGTACCGGTGCATCTGCCACCGGTATATGTCCCGAAGACGAAGATCCCGCTCGAGCACTTCCTCGGCCACGTCCACGGCCTCTTCCACGCGTGGCTCTTGTACTCATATCGTTTTATCTGACTACAAATTTTATGCACTAATTCATTATTCCAGTGATAATTACAGATCTTTTATGATTCAGACAGTAATTCAGAGTTGGTTTTCACAGAATCGATGTCTAGCTACAGTTTCAGTCTTTTAGCAAGCTTTTCTAGGGTTTCGGTATCATTCTATCTAGAGTATTCTAGTAAAGTTTTAGTACGGACAGAAAATTCAGAATATATTTAGAAAAATTCAGAATACTTACAAACTTGGGCCGGAGATTCAGAATGCCACCTTCTAAAGATCTAACTTTCGAAAACTGAGTTTTGTAATCTTATAAAATCTTGTTTTTTGAAAATCCTTGTTTTTGTAAACCCATTCCACAGCCGAGTTGTTGCAACTTGACTCTGATACCACTAAATGTAACACCTCAAACTCAGCCTAGACGTTATGACTGGATCCGACGTGCCACATCGAAGCGTTCAAAACATTCCGTATTACTTAGTTTAGAAAACTTAGTTGATGTTTTAAAAGATACCTTTTAAATAGATTAAAGTGAATGGAAACTGAGCACCAGAAAACCGAAAAAAAGGAGGTGAGTCCGTCGGACTGCTTAAGTACCAAGCTCCCTTCGGATCCAATCCTAGTCATGCACACCGCCATTGCCACACTCTAACATTGCGTTTATTTATAAGAAAACCCAATGGATTAAGTCCATTTTAGAAAAGTGATTAGTCTGCTGAAAATCCTTTGCTTAGTGGAAGCCTTACTTGTAATCGTGTTATTTTTGAAATCAATTATTGTTTTGGAAAACGTGCCCTAGAACTAATCCATTTTGATAATTAAAATAAATCATTTCCATCATAACAAAATATAAATCAAAACCATAAAAATAATTAAGCGGCCTTATTACATTTTAAAACCCAAAATCGTAAACGAAAATAGAAGGACGTCCAGTTCATCAGAAAGAAACCGAATTTCCAGAAACATGTGGCCACTCTGAATCCCTCACAGCTCCAAGCCCACTATGGTTGGGGATTACCTGCAAGGATGAAAATAAAGGGGTGAGTTTGGGGAAACTCAGTGTGTAAATTAACCCAACCATAGCCTAAATTAGTTCAAACCACAGAAATAGAATAAGGTGGACTTAACCCAGAGCAAATTTCAGAATAAAGCCTATAGGCCCAGAACAGATCAGAACAGATATATCATGCTTATGCAAAAACCCAACCCATATCTAACCATGTACACCCCCATACCATCCTTTCACCATGTGGGGAGACTACTTGACCCACCCAACCGCTACACGCCACAGAAATACGCAGCATGATGGTCGCTGCGAGCGAATAATGTGACCGAGTCACGAAATGTATAATTGTGGCTGAGCCACCAGAATAGATATATATGTGGCAGAGCCACCAGAACAGATAATTTGTGGCATAGTCACCAGGACGGTTCCTTCATAATATAACCCATGTCCCCATGCAACATATATTCATTCATGTCATACATCATACAGATTTAAATCATCACACCTTTCAGACAAAATTACACTAGGGGTATAAAGGTCATTTTACACCTAGGGGTATAACGGTAATTTTCATACATAGGGGTACTCTAGTAAATTAACTGTCTTAGAGTTTTCATGCATATTCTACCATTACGTACTATCTAAAAACACTTACCACGCGTACTTACCGAATTGGGCCCTTTGGCCCATTTTCCCGATTTAGGCCCACTAAGCCAAAAAATGTCGAAACGCACGAAATAGTGCACTTTATAGTCTTATCACCATGGATTACCAGAATTATTAACCCACTTATCTTACGAGCATTTGCACACTCATAAGTTCCCAAAATACTGGTTTTTTGGTATTTCAGCTTTTCGGCTCTTGCCGATCTAGTCTACGAGAAGGTGTCAGTTACACACCTGTTTTATGACGATTCACTGACGATATCCACACATGAACTGCCTACAATTGAATTACTAACATATTACTTTAGATATCGAAATAACACTGAGTATATAGTCCCTTACCATATTCGGCCAACATACTTAAAACCCTATTACTCTTACCTTATTGTTGAAATATGATTAAATCCAAAGATCCGATCATTCCACTTGTCCAAGCCCTTGATCAACAGCCTCTAAATCACACAATTTACGTTATCACAACCCCTTAGGGCAACAAGTCCAAATCGACAGCCTCCCTAACATTTAGGGATTTCGGCTTTTCCTAAAATACGAAAGAAAGACTAAGTTTTGGAAAGACTTACCACCGATTCCTTATTAAATGATTCCAATGAGTTTCTACTTGATCCCGATGTAGATCTAAGCCCTCAGATGATAACAAAGGTCAAGCTTTCAGTGATCTCAGTATTCGGCTATGCTCTCTAGACTATGGGGTTTTTCAGTTTCTTTTGTAACAATGAAAGAAAAGATGGAATAATAGGGTTTTTTTGTAGTGGCTTTGTCGACAGAGTTTTTAGATTTAGAAGAAGGAAGACTCAACCACAAGATGGAGAAAAACCATAGGGTTCGGCTAGGAGAAATCGGCACAAAAGAACTATAAGCTTTCCGAATTTTAGCTTTTGCGTATAAGGCTTAAGAATAAATGATAAGAACGTGGAGATGAATAGAATAATGGAAAGATTTAGCTATGTGGGAAAGAAGAAGAAAAATAGATGGAGAGAAAAAGAAAAGAAAGGAAGAAAAGGAAGAATGGTCAGAAAAACGGCACAACACTCCCAAATGCCGAATTTATACCTAGCTTTTGACCTAGCCGAAATCTACCCCCTAAAGAAACCCTTGGCCGGCCAACTCTTGCTCCTCAAGAGTCCACTATTTGGCCAACACCATCCTCTTTGATCAGCTCCTAAATCCTCTCCCTTATCCCCTCCTTACTCAATCTCCTGAGCAACTCAAACTCCTCCTGACAGACTTTTACTTCAGTTCCATTACTTCCCTTTTCTGTGCATAAAAATTAATCCTTTAACTTGCTGTCATTGTGACTTGAACCTGGGTCCTCCCAATCATCCACACGCCACTTATAGCATTCCCAGTGGCGTCACTTAGCCACTTTACCACATGCTTCCTTGTGATTTATTTTACACAATTAATACCTAAAAGCCCACTAACTGTAACCCCTTTTTCTTATGGAATTAAAATTGACTAAAACTATCAGGTTTTAACTTAAGCTTGGGCCTTCTAGAGGCCCACTAACATAATTAATCCTATGCCAAGCAGACAAAACACAGAGTATTAAATTTTGCCAACATTTTTAAAATTCCCGAAAATTGGGGCGTTACGCAAGAACTATCAAAAATAGGATAAATAATTCCAGCATCTAAAAGTTTAATTACCTCAACTTTAACTACTTCCTTCATGTTGGGATTCAGTCGTCTTTGAGCTTGCACACAAGGCTTATATTCATCTTCCATTAAAAATTTATGGGTGCAAAAAGAGGGGCTGATCCCTTTTATGTCAGAAATTTTCCAAGCTAGGGCCTTTTTATGTTCTTTTAATACTTGGAGTAGTTCCTCTTTTTCCTTGGGTTGCAGGTTAGAAGCAATAATCACTGGTAATGTAGAATTATTTCTAAGGTATGCATATTCCAAGTGATTTGGCAGTTGTTTAAGTTGCAGTTTGGGAGGTTCTTCAATAGAGGGTCTTTGCTTAAGTTCATCATTCATTTTGATGCCCTCATACTCTGCTCATCTCGAAGGATGCTCGTTAAGGTCATCATCTGACTCTTTTTCTTGAGCTAGGTACAGTTCTGTTATGTCTTCTTGTATAATTTCCTGAAAAGAGTCTTGAGTAGCATGATAAATAGAGTCAATATAATAACATGAGTCATCCTGTTCCCTAGAAAATCTCATGGAATCATAAATTTTATAGATAATCTCCTCATCACCTACTCTAAGTACCAATTTACCATCACCCACATTGATTACAGCCCTAGCAGTGGCTAGAAATGGACGTCTTAAAATTAAAGGTACTTCCACGTCTTCGTCCATATCAAGCACAACAAAGTCAATAGGGAACATGAATTTATCTACTTTCACAAGTACATCTTTTATAATACCCCTAGGATATTTAACAAATCTAACGGCTAGTTGAATACTCATCCCAGTGGGTTTGGGTTCCCCAAGACCAAGTTGTTTGAACATTTTATATGGCATCAAATTAATGCTAGCACCTAGATCGGCTAGTGCTTTCTCAACATTTAAACTACCAATTAAGCAAGGGATGGTACAACTTTCTGTATCTTTCAGTTTGGTTGGTAGTTTGTTTTGGAGTATGGCTGAGCACTCCTCGTTGAGCTCTACTGTGGATAAGTCCTCAAACTTTCTTTTATTTGTTATGAGCTCCTTTAAAAATTTTGCATATGTAGGCATCTGCAAGATAGCTTCGACAAAAGGTAAGTTGATATGTAATTGTTTAAAAAGTTCAAGAAACTTACCAAATTCTGCATCCATGCGGTCCTTTTTTAATTTTGCTGGGTATGGAACTGATGGTTTATATTCCTTCTGTACTGGTTCCTCACTATTTTTGGGTTTTTTTCTCCTCTCTTTCGCTTATCACGGCTTCTTGTGTTAGCTTCTTTTTAGCTTCAGCTAACACTTTCCCACTCCTTAGTGTAACTGCTTTCACATGCTCTTTCAGTTTGGTGTTACTATGTAGGCCACCTTGTGGTTGTTCGAAAATCAGTCTGGTAAGCTAGCTTCTCTGAGTTTTGAGTCTTTGAATTGATGCTTGTTGATTTTTGAGTGCTGTCTTAGTGTTTTGGAAATGAGTTTCTGACACCGAGATGAACTTGGATAACATCTCCTCAAGGTTCGGCTTCTTTTCCTGTTGATACGGTGGCTATTAAAAATTCTAAGGATTCTATGGCCTTTGATTCTGTTGACCACCCCAAGAGAAATTTGGGTGGTTCTTCCAACTTGCATTATAAGTATTACTATATGGGTTATTTTGAGATCTAAAATTATTGTTACCCATATAGTTGACTTGTTTCTCTTTGGTTGTGGGATTGAATAGTGGATATTTTGTATGCACGCCTCCGCCACTTGAGTCACACCTCATTACTGGATGTACCTACGTAGAACCAAGTAAACCATCAATTTTCTTATATAGAAGTTCTACCTAATTAGAGAGCATGGTGACGAATCGATGTTATAAACGCCGGCTGTTTTCGTTGGCTTTGTCCTCATAACTTGCCACTGATAGTTATTCAGTGACATATCCTCTATAAATTCATAGGCATCTTCCGGTGTTTTATTATTGATGGTTCCGTCAGCAGTTGCGTCAATCATTTGTCTTGTCGAGGGATTCACACCATTGTAGAATGTTTGAACTTGTAGCCATAGAGGTAATCCATGATGTGGGCACCTTTGCAAAAGGTCCTTGAATCTCTCCCATGTATCGTAAAGTGTCTCTAAATCCATCTACACAAAAGAAAAAATATCATTACGCAACTTAGCTATTTTTGCCAGTGGAAAATATTTTAATAGAAATTTTTTGGTCATTTACTCCTAAGTGGTAATGGATCCTCGTGGTAGTGAGTTCAACCACAGTTTAGCTTTATTTCTCAGTGAAAAAGGGAATAACCAAAGGCGAATGGCATCATCAGAAACACCGTTAATTTTGAAAGTGTCGCATAGTTCTAGGAAATTTGCCAAGTGCGTGTTGGGGTTCTCATCCTGCAAACCATCAAACTGAACAAATTGCTGTATCATCTGAATCGTGTTAGCTTTCAGTTCAAAATTGTTAGCAGCAACAACAGGTCTAACTATACTTGACTCAGTTCCTGTAAAATTAGGTTTAGCATAATTATACATAGTACGAGAAGCAGGATTCTAATTTGCTAATTCAGTGGGTATGGCTGGCGGTAGTGGATTGTCTTGATTTTCAACCATCTCTTTAGTAGTAGTTGAGATATCGTCCTCTTGCTCTTCCGTTATGTATCTTAAGCTATGCCTAATTTCTCATCGGTTTCTACGAGTTGTACGATCAATTTCATCGTCAAAAAGTAATGGTCCTGACAGGTTTCTTCTGGTTATACACTACAAGAACCTGTCAGGAGAAAGAAGAAGAAAGTTAGTAAAATAAAAATAGAAATAAAGTTAAATTGCAAGAAAAATAAATGGCTAAAGTAATAAAAATTAAGTGTTCCTAATATTTCAGTTCCCCAGCAATGGCGCCAAAAACTTGATCGCGTGATTCGTAACAAGTAATAAATATTTATAATGAAGATCAAACCTAGGCTAACTATTATCACGACGAAAAGGCAAGCGCACCTATCGAACAATAGTATAGTAATGGCAAGACCGGGATATCGTACCCAAGGGAACCAAAAGTACTAGTAATAACTATCTTTTTATTATCTAGCCTAGGAATGAAAAGGGTTTTTTATTAAACTAATTATCTAAACTAATTAACTAATTTAATTAAAGCGAAGAGAAATTTGGAAAAGACTTGAAGAAAAGAAATTGATAAAGACGACATCCAAGGAGGAATCCACCTAGATTTCAATTGTTACCTGACTTTGAACCAAACGATTTATTCACTTGACTTGATCTGTAAGACTCCCTAACCTACGTTATTATCTCTTTCGAGACTAATAATGCCTAACCCTCAGTTGAATTAATTGAAATATCTTTCTAATTAAAACCCCTGAGGAAGTAGTAAATCAATCTATGGACTCCCATATTAGGTTTCACCCTAATCCGGTAAAATCTCATAACCCTATCTCTAGGCGTTCGATCAACTCTGCTTAATTATGCCAAATCTACTCTTAGGCAGGGTCTATTTCTCCTCTGGATAAGCACATTAAATCAAGAGTCAATACCCAAAAAATTAACTCAAGCATTAGAAACACATAATTAAGAACAAATCAAGTATTTATCATATAGTTCAGATAATAATAACAAGATCCATCATAGGTTTCATCCCCCTTAGGTATCTAAGGGGTTTAGTTCATAATGAAATAAGAGTACATCTCAAAAGTATAAAAATAACCAAACATGAAGAAAACTCTTAAAAACTCCTGAAGGGATTCTGTGTTCCAGAAAAGTTCTAGAAGCCCCGGAAAAGTCCCCCTCAGTAGGTCATACTTAGGGTGTTTTTATAGGCTTTGGATTGGCTTGTTTCTTCCCTAAGTATCCTTTTTCCATATAAAATACAACTCTTTGAAAAAGGGACACGCCCGTGTGCCACGGTCGTGTGACGTGTTTGCCAGGCCGTGTTCGTTCCGCTAAATTTCACACGGCCATATGGGTCAATGGCCAGGCCGTGTGAATCGTGAAATCCTTGGACGACACCCTCGACAGACACGAGCGTGTGATCAGCCCGTGTGGCAAGGCTTAGGCTGTGTGATCTTCTTGGTTTGGTCCTTTTTGTCTCTTTTACGCTCATTTTTTGCTCCTTTTGACTCTTGGTGCTTTCATGAGTACAAAACATGAAATAACCGGATTAAGAACACCAAAATCCATAAATTTAATAGTAAACATCCATAAATATGCTAAGTATTTGGGGTAACAATATGTATAATTTGGCGTTTATCAGATATGCATGTGTTTTGATGTCTAATGGTAGAAAATGAATGTTGGGTGTTTGCTAAGTGATTTTCGGTGAAAATGCTTAAAAGGACTAAATCGTAAAAGTTATAAAATTTTTCATAAAAGTGTGGTCTAGTGGAAATTGTGGGCTGCTACAGTTATGAAAATGATTCGGCTAGGCTTAAAATGTAAGGAAATTGAATAAAAATTATTTTACGAGCCTAGAGGCAAAAGTGTAAATAAGTGAAAGTTTAGGGGTAAAAATGAAAATTTGTAAAAGTATGATTTTTGGGTCTATTTGAATAATGTGAATGATAAATGAGCTATATTTGAATTGTTAGATCAAGAAAACTGAGATTCGGGCTTAAATCGAGAAAGTTTGAGATTTTGGATTAAAATGGAATAGTTGGCCGTAATTGCATTTGAGGTATGTTCGTATGGTAATAATTGTAATATCCCGAATTAGGGCCTAATCGGAGTAGTGGTTTCGTGACCACAAATCTGAGATAGAAATAATTATTTTATAATTATTTGAGGTTTATGATATGATTACATGATTGTGTGAAAATTTCGTGAAGAAATTTTATGCATAAAATACTTAATTTGAAGTTAGGGACTAAATCGAATAAGTTGCAAAACTTGCATTCTAGAAGTTTTTAGCATGAAATTGCTTTGAAATATTAATTAGGAGGTCTTAAATAGCAATTTGACCAATTTTAAGTTCATGGACAAAATTAGGACATGGAAGGAATTTTTGGAAAGTTTAGTAGTAAGGGCATTTTGGTCATTTTGATATTAAATGAAATAAAATGGGAAAAATAACACAAAATAGTCATCTTCCCCATTTAGTTTCTGCTGAAACTTCACTCTCACCATAGCTAGGGTTTCTTCAACTTTCAAGCTTCATAGTAAGTGATTCTAAGCCCCGTTTTTAATGATTTTTACGTTTTGAGATCCCGATAACTCGATTAAACTTATGTTAGCAATAATTTAACCTAGGGTTTATATTTGGAAAAATACCCATAGGTGAAATTTGTGTATTCTGATGTTTTATGATAGAATATGAAGTTTTAAATTATGTTAGACAACTTGTACTACTCGATTTTAAGCAAAAACGAGTAAAAGGGCTTAATCGGTAAAAATACCTAATAGTCATAAGTACATGTTAGAGTGTGAATTTGATGTTACCATAGAAGGAAAAATGATCAGCATGTCATAAAACATAAGAATAAGGAATAAAGTTTAATCCAGAGCCTAGGGAAAAAATGTAAATATGCAAAAGTTTAGGGGTAAAATTGTAATTTTGCCAAAATTTGAGTTAAGGATTAATTTGATAATGTGAGTATTAAATAAGCTAAATGTGTTATTTTAGATCAAGAAAGACGTGGAATCGACCTCAATCGAGGAAAAGAAAAGATTGTGGACTAAATTACAAAATCTTTGTATTTTGGTACCAAGGTAAGTTCATGTGTAAATAATGTAGCATAATTGTTATTTTTAAGTTAGTGATGTTAAATATATGTGATGCTGAATTTTATTATGAAATGTATGCTTTGTGGTTAATTTCAAATAATATGTAAATTATGTGAGCTACTTGTTAAATATAATTGTTCTAGAGTATTGATTTGGCATTCTACGGAAGGCAGCAAGGATATGTGTTCGAGGAAAATCCCATTTGAACCTTAGGAATAGATTAGGATACAAGTGACATGTCACTAGGATGGTTGAGCATCCGAACTCGTTGAGTTGAGTCCGAGTTCACTTATGGATGCGAATGTTCGAACTCGTTGAGTTGAGTCCGAGTTCAAGAGATGTAACTAGGCATCCGAGCTCGTTGAGTTGAGTCCAAGTTCACTTATGGATGCGAACGCCCGAGCTCGTTGAGTTGAGTCCGAGTTCGCTTATGGGCGGGTTACATAATTGCTTGTTTGCATATATGGCACTTATGTGCAAGTTATCCATGTATCCAAATTATATTCCGATGTGTTCAACAGGTAAAGTTCTACTCAATTGGAGGAATATTCGAGATGTAAAGAGACGTATTGGTAAGTGATGTGAAATGGATATTTTGGACAGGTATGTATTTAACCCTCGGGTTGAGTATTGATACAATCACGATAAGGTAATAAGATGATGAAAAATGATTAGAAATGTGATATGTGTTTTAGTGATGCATGCTAATGTTGATTGGTATGAATATTTGTTATGTTACTTATTATTTGCATATGAACTTACTAAGCATTTATGCTTACTCCTTCCTTCTTACTCATTGGAGTTTTGGACAAGCCAACTCAGAAGTCGGGATAGGTCGAAGGCTCAGTCACACTATCTGGAAGACTTTTGGTAAATGGTTTGTAAAATTAAGTATGGCATGTATAGCAATATACCTATTTTGTATAAATGATCTTATGATATGGTGATGGAATGGTTGAGAAAATGTTTGACAATGATAAATTATGAAAATGGTTAGTTTAGATTATGTTTGAGGTTAAGGAAAATTATTAAGATACTTAGTGCATAAAAACTCATAAAAGGGATGAAATTTGCCATAAACAGAATACTACAGCAACACTGATGCGAGTTTGAAAATTTATTAGAAATCATAGAAATTGAATCTGATGATGGATTATGTATCAAATTTAAGCTTATTATGTCTAGTTTCACATGAAACAAATGATACAGGTAAAGGAATTATATGTTAAAATATATTTGAATTTTAGTGAAACAGGGTCGTAGCAGTTTCTGAATCCCCTGTTCCAAATTTAGAAATTCACCATAAATTGTAAAGATATAATTAGGTGGTGTATTTTATATCCTCAGAATCCTTATTGAGTATAGTTTTAGTAGAAACAAACCTCATAGTCATATAAATTTTATACAGAGAGAAATGTGGTTCGTAGTAAACATAGGTCAAGCCAGTCAAGTCCTGAAACAGGGGTAACTTTAACTAATAAACTGTACTAATTGGCTCAACCAAAAATTCTATAAAAAAATTAGTAGATAGGTATATGAGTTTAGATTCAAGGAAAATTTACGGATCTTGATTTTGAGTTTCGTAACTCTAGATATGATTTTTCTTGTGATTGTGACGCAAGTAGCTTAAAAGCTGTGAATGTAGAAACAAATAATCCAAAGTTCTAAAAATGTTAAATTAAGCTTAGTAACACCTCATGCTCGACTCCGCGACGGTCTCGGCGTGGGAGCGTTACATTTAGTGGTATCGAGCAGGTTTAGTCGGTTCTCGGACTACGTCTTGTATGTCACGGATTTTGCTATACATGCCATATGTATAAATTGTGATAGTGTGACGACTTCGACCTTTTAAATGATTTTTTTATAGTAAATGGATCCCAATCCAGTGTGGCGAGATGAAGTAGAGAGTAATGCGCCACTCCAGGCTGAAGGAGTAGCGCCAGTGAAAATCTACCTCCTCTTGTTGGTCGGGAAGAGGAGAAAGGGGTCGGGAAGCCTTTCTCCAAATGATGAGTGCATGGTACACCGAGTTCGTTAAATGCGAACCCAAATGTACAACCTCCCCACCTCCCCAATTCCTCAACCTATACCCCGACGCCTCAAGGTATGGATCTGATGAAATTTCACGAACTCCGGTTGATAGAATTATAAGCAAGGGGTCAAAGAATTTAAAGCAAATATTGATGATGATGCTTGAGAAAGCGAGTTACGGCTTGAAAATTCTATCCGGTATTTGACGAATTATCTTGTACACACGAAGAATGTTTGAAATGCGCTATATCTTTGTTGAGGATTCACTTATAATTGGTGGAAGACTTTGATTTCGATGGTACCAAAAGAGAAAATAACTTGGGAATTCTTTCAAGAAGAGTTTCGAAGAAATATATTAGTGAAAGATTTATTGATCGAAGCGTAAAGAATTTCTTGAGTTGAAGCAAGGTAATATGACGGTTATGAGAATATGAAAGAGAGTTCGTTCGATTAAGTAAGTATGCCGAGAGTATGTTGCTCTGAGAGGCCAAGATGTGCCGAAGCGATTTGAAGACGGGCTCAACGAAGACATCAAGGTATTTGTTGGAATTCTTGAATTAAAAGAAATGGTAGTATTGGTTGATCGGGCTTATAAGGCGAAGAATTACTTAAAGAAAAGAAAAGGTAGAGGTGATACTAGAAATTGGAGGAAAAGACCGATGAGCGGTTCATTTTCACAAAGAACCACTGGAAAGTCAAGGAATATGAATCCTCGTTCCCAAGCTTCACCGGGCAATCATATAGGAATTATAAGAAGCAAAATGTGGGTCCTAAATCCCGGACTACTTGGCGACAGTGTAGGGAACTCGAGATTTGTTAAACTGAGTGCCGCCGTGTGTGGTAGAAATCATTTTGGTCCGTGTAGAGCAAATGAATGTTTTCGATGTGGTTCTCCTGATCATTTTATTAGAGATCGCGAGAGAGAGAAAAAGAAAAATTTGAATACAAAAACAAGTGGGGCGGATTCGAGAGGAAGATATCCAAGAAAAGTGGGGAGCGAAGCAAGCGGTAGAATGTAGCCAGAGATGCACCCCGGTTAGACTGAAGGAAGGGCACCGGCTAGAACTTATGCTATTAAAGCGCGTGAAGATGCTTCCTCACCGATGTGATTACCGGTACATTTTCTCTCTATAATGTTAATGTTATTGCTTTGATTGATCCCGTTCTACTCATTCATATGTGTGCATGAAATCGGTGTCTAGTTTGAATATTCTGTTGAGAACACGAAATTTATGATTAGAGTGTCGAACCCGTTAGGGCAAATGTGTGATAGTTGATAAAGAAAGCAAGAAATGCCCTTTAATAATTCGGGGTCATTACTTTCCGGCCGACTTGATGTTGCTGCCATTTGATGAATTTGATGTTATTTTGGGTATGGATTGGTTGACATTGCATGATGCTATAGTAAATTGCAAAGAAAAGGTTATAGAATTAAAGTGTGAAAACGGTGAAACTCTGCATGGGTTGAATCGGATAAATCGAGGCATTACCTAGTGTGATTTCTTCAATGTCGGCTCAAAGATATCCGAAAAGGGTTATGAAGCTTATTTGGCGTATGTAATTAATACAAAAGAAATTGAAAAGAAAGTTGAATCAGTGCCTGGGTTGTGTGTGAATTTGCGGACGTATTTCCAGAAGAATTGTCGGGTTTGCCTCGATCGGGAAGTAGAATTTGGTATTGATTTGATCACAGGAACAGCTCTCGATTTCGATTGCTCGTATAGAATGGCACCAGCAGAGTTGAAGGAATTAAAGTCGCAGATTGCAAGAGTTGGTGATAAAGGTTTTGTGAGACCGAGTTTTTCACCTTGGGGTGCTCCGTGTTATTTGTGAAAAAGAAGGATGGTTCTATGAGGTTGTGTGTTGATTATCGCCATTAAACAAGGTGACAATCAAAAACAAATATCCGTTGCCAAGAATTGATGATTTATTTGATCAGCTAAAAGAAGCGACATGGTTTTCAAAGATTGACTTGAGATCCGGGTATTACCAATCTGCGGGTAAAAGAGTGGACGTGGCTAAAACCGCTTTTAGAACAAGGTATGGTCATTATGAATTTTTAGTTATGCCATTCGGGTTGACAAATGCTCTATTTGTGTTTATGGATTTAATGAATCGCATATTCAAACCATACTTGGACAAATTTGTTGTGGTGTTTATAGATGATATTTTAATTTATTCAAAAGATGATACAGAGCATGCTTGAGCATTTGAGGATAGTTTTGCAAACTTTGAGAGATAAGCAATTGTATGCTAAGTTTAGTAAAAGTGAATTTTGGCTACACGGAAGTTGGATTTTTCGGTCATATTGTTTGAGTGATGGTATACGGGTTGATCCTAGTAAAATTTCAGCCATTGTTGATTGGAAACCACCAAAAAAATAAATCGAAGTTAGAAGTTTCTTGGGGCTAGCTGGGTATTATCGGCGGTTTGTAAATGGATTTTCTATAATTGCTGCTCCTATAACTAGATTACTCCGAAAGGATGTTAAATTTGAATGGACGGAAGAATGTCAACAGAGTTTTGAAGAATTGAAAAAGTTATTAACAGAGGCACCAGTGTTAGTACAGCCTGAATCAGGTAAAGAATTTGTGGTGTATAGTGATGCTTCTCTAAATGTTTTGGGGTGTGTGCTCATGCAAGAAGAAAAAGTGGTGGCATATGCTTCGAGGCAGTTAAAACCTCATGAGAGGAATTATCCTACTCACGATTTGGAATTGGCTGCGGTGGTGTTTGCTTTGAAAATTTGGCGACATTATTTGTATGGTGAAAAGTGCCGGGTATATACCGACCATAAAAGTCTTAAGTACTTGATGTCACAAAAAGACTTGAATTTAAGACAGCGAAGATGGTTGGAATTATTGAAAGATTACGAGCTTGATATTGATTATCATCCGGGAAAAGCAAATGTAGTTCTTGATGCTTTGAAGCGAAAAGTTGTTGTTTGCTTTGAGAATTATGAACACTCGGTTGAAAGTGTCGGATGATGGTTCGATTCTAGCGGAGTGAGAGTAAAACCGAAGTTTTTACAAGAGATTTCTGAAGCTCAAAAGATGATCAAGATTTGCAAGCCAAGAGAAAACGATGTGAAGTTGATACAGAGTCGATTTGAGAATTGGTTACGATGGGTGCTTAATGTTTAAAGATCGGATTTGTGTACCAAAGAATGAGGAATTGATTCAAAAGATCCTACAGGAAGCACATAGTGGTTATTTCTCGATTCACCCGTAGTACGAAAATGTATAATGACTTGAAGAAAATGTATTGGTGGAATGGAATGAAAAGAGATATATCGAGTTTGTGTCCAAATGCTTAATTTGTCAACAGTGAAAGTTGAACACCAAGTGCCTTCGGATTACTTCACCTATTATGGTTCTGAATGGAAATGGGATCGGATTACTATGGATTTTGTTTCAGGATTGCCATTGACTCGGGAAAGAAAGATGCCATCTGGGGGTAATAGTTGTGAGATTAACTAAGTCGGCTCATTTTATTCCTAGATGCGTCACGGATTATTCTCTTAACAAGTTGGCTGAATCAGATATTAGAGAAATTGTTAGATTACATGGAATACCATTGTCAATTATTTGAGATAGAGATCCAAGGTTTACCTCACGGTTTGGCAAAAATTGCAAGACGCGTTAGGTACAAAGTTAAATTTCAAAGATCTTGCTTTTCATCCACAAACCGATAGACAATCAGAGAGAATAATTCAGATTCTTGAAGACATGCTCAGATGTTGTGTATTGGAATTTCAAGGAAGTTGGGAAAGATATTTGCCATTGGTAGAATTTGCTTACAACAATAGTTATCGACGAGCTTGAAAATGGCACCTTATGAAGCATTGTATGGTCGTAAGTGTCGAACGCCTTTGTATTGGGTGAACTCAAGGAAATTCAGATTTATGGAGTTGATCTAATAAAAGAAACTGAAGAAAAAGTGAAAGTAATTCGAGACTGTTTGAAAGCTGTTTCAGATAGACAGAAATCTTATGCAGATCTAAAACGAAAAGACATTGAATTTCAAGTTGGTGATAAAGTATTTTTAAAGGTGTCTCCGTGGAAGAAAGTCCTTAGATTTGGACGGAAGGGCAAATTAAGTCCTCGTTTTATTGGGCCGTATGAAGTAATTGAAAAAGTTAGACCAGTAGCATATCGGCTAGCATTACCACCTGAATTAGAGAAGATTCATGATGTGTTCCACGTATCTATGTTACGTCGGTATCGTTCGGATCCTTCACATGTAGTTTCACCGATGAAATTGAACTACAACCGGATATGACCTACGAAGAAGAACCGATTAAGATTTTAGCTCGAGAGGTCAAACAACTAAGGAATAAAAATGTTGCACTTGTGAAGGTGTTGTGGCAAAGGCATGGAATAGAAGAAGCTACATGGGAATCAAAGAAACTATGAGAAATCAATACCCACATCTGTTTACCGGTAAGATTTTCGAGGACGAAAATCCTTAAAGGGGGGGAGAGTTGTAATATCCCGAATTAGGGCCTAATCGGAGTAGTGGTTTCGTGACCACAAATCCGAGATAGAAATAATTATTTTATAATTATTTTGAGGTTTATGATATGATTACATGATTGTGTGAAAATTTCGTGAAGAAATTTTATGCATAAAATACTTAATTTGAAGTTAGGGACTAAATCGAATAAGTTGCAAAACTTGCATTCTAGAAGTTTTTAGTATGAAATTGCTTTGAAATATTAATTAGGAGGTCTTAAATAGCAATTTGACCAATTTTAAGTTCATGGGCAAAATTACGACATGGAAGGAATTTTTGGAAAGTTTAGTAGTAAGGGCATTTTGGTCATTTTGATATTAAATGAAATAAAATGGGAAAAATAACACAAAATAGTCATCTTCCCCATTTAGTTGCTGCTGAAACTTCACTCTCACCATAGCTAGGGTTCTTCAACTTTCAAGCTTCATAGTAAGTGATTCTAAGCCCCGTTTTTAATGATTTTTACGTTTTGAGATCCGATAACTCGATTAAGCTTATGTTAGCAATAATTTAACCTAGGGTTTATATTTGGAAAAATACCCATAGGTGAAATTTGTGTATTCTGATGTTTTATGATAGAATATGAAGTTTTAAATTATGTTAGACAACTTGTACTACTCGATTTTAAGCAAAAAAGCGAGTAAAAGGGCTAATCGGTAAAAATACCTAATAGTCATAAGTACATGTTAGAGTGTGAATTTGATGTTACCATAGAAGGGAAAAATGATCAGCATGTCATAAAACATAAGAATAAGGAATAAAGTTTAATCCAGAGCCTAGGGGCAAAAATGTAAATATGCAAAAGTTTAGGGGTAAAATTGTAATTTTGCCAAAATTTGAGTTAAGGATTAATTTGATAATGTGAGTATTAACTAAGCTAAATGTGTTATTTTAGATCAAGAAAGACGTGGAATCGACCTCAATCGAGGAAAAGAAAAGATTGTGGACTAAATTGCAAAATCTTTGTATTTTGGTACCAAGGTAAGTTCATGTGTAAATAATGTAGCATAATTGTTATTTTTAAGTTAGTGATGTTAAATATATGTGATGCTGAATTTTATTATGAAATGTATGCTTTGTGGTTAATTTCAAATAATATGTAAATTATGTGAGCTACTTGTTAAATATAATTGTTACCGAGTATTGATTTGGCATTCTCTGACGTAAGACTATAAGGATATGTGTTCGAGGAAAATCCCGTTTGAACCTTAGGAATAGATTAGGATACAAGTGACATGTCACTAGGATGGTTGAGCATCCGAACTCGTTGAGTTGAGTCCGGGTTCACTTATGGATGCGAATGTTCGAACTCGTTGAGTTGAGTCCGAGTTCAAGAGATGTAACTAGGCATCCGAGCTCGTTGAGTTGAGTCCGAGTTCACTTATGGATGCGAACGCCGAGCTCGTTGAGTTGAGTCCGAGTTAAACATGGGCGGGTTACATAATTGCTTGTTTGCATATATGGCACTTATGTGCAAGTTATCCATATATCCAAATTATATTCCGATGTGTTCAACGGGTAAAGTTCTACTCAATTGGAGGAATATTCAAGATGTAAAGAGACGTATTGGTAAGTTATGTGAAATGGATATTTTGGACAGGTATGTATTTAACCCTCGGGTTGAGTATTGATACAATCACGATAAGGTAATAAGATGATGAAAAATGATTAGAAATGTGATATGTGTTTTAGTGATGCATGCTAATGTTGATTGGTATGAATGTTTGTTATGTTACTTATTATTTGCATATGAACTTACTAAGCATTTATGCTTACTCCTTCCTTCTTACTCATTGGAGTTTTGGACAAGCCAACTCGAGAGTCGGGATAGGTCGAAGGCTCACACACTATCCTAAAGACTTTTGGTAAATGGTTTGTAAAATTAAGTATGGCATGTATAGCAATATACCTATTTTGTATAAATGATCTTATGATATGGTGATGGAATGGTTGAGAAAATGTTTGACAATGATAAATTATGAAAATGGTTAGTTTAGATTATGTTTGAGGTTAAGGAAAATTATTAAGATACTTAGTGCATAAAAACTCATAAAAGGGATGAAATTTGCCATAAACAGAATACTACAACAACACTGACGCGAGTTTGAAAATTTATTAAAAATCATAGAAATTGAATCTGGTGATGGATTATGTATCAAATTTAAGCTTATTATGTCTAGTTTCACATGAAACAAATGATACAGGTAAAGGAATTATATGTTAAAATATATTTGAATTTTAGTGAAACAGGGTCGTAGCAGTTTCTGAATCCCCTGTTCCAAATTTAGAAATTCACCATAAATTGTAAAGATATAATTAGGTGGTGTATTTTATATCCTCAGAATCCTTATTGAGTCTAGTTTTAGTAGAAACAAAACCCATAGTCATATAAATTTTATACAGAGAGAAATGTGGTTCGTAGTAAACATAGGTCAAGCCAGTCAAGTCCTGAAATAGGGGTAACTTTAACTAATAAACTGTACTAATTAGCTCAACCAAAAATTCTATAAAAAAATTAGTAGATAGGTATATGAGTCTAGATTCAAGGAAAATTTACAGATCTTGATTTTGAGTTTCGTAACTCGAGATATGATTTTTCTTGTGACTGTGACGCAAGTAGCTTAAAAGCTGTGAATGTAGAAACAAATAATCCAAAGTTCTAAAAATGTTAAATTAAGCTTAGTAACACCTCATGCTCGACTCCGGCGACGGTCTCGGGCGTGGGAGCGTTACAATAATAATGCAATATCATGCTTGAATTGTAATTCTCTATTATTATGGCATAAAGTGTATGATTTAATATATTAGAAGATTTTATGGATGATGAACATGATGTGGAAAATGTGATGAGTGTTAAATTACTATTACATGAGTTGTATGAATTGCTACACGGTTGTGCCCGACGAGAATTCGACAAGTAAGTTCGTGTAACTCGAACGTATACTTTTTAATATTTAAAATGTATGCTCTTTGATGTTCTAAAATTTTGATATTCATGGTATAATAATTCATGTTATATGAGTGTAATGATGAAAAGAGGACTAAAAGTCCCGGTTGAATGAAAAGGATGTTCGATAGATTTTCCTAAAAAGGAATTGACGGTAAAAAGGATCTAGCCCGAACGGGTGTTCCTTATGTGATCTAGCCTCCCGAAGAATATGTGTTTTAAACGGATTTAGCCCGGGCGGGTAATCCGAATTAGGATCTGAATTTAGCCTGGACTGGTAATTCAGATCAGAGCTCATTAGAGTAATTTTCATTGCAGGGGATTTAGCCTGGACTGGTAATCCCGACATTGCTCTATGAGTTTATACTACGGGGGATTTAGTTTGGACTGGTAATCTTGCCGTAAGGATTGAGGTTCACGGGAGTGCGTTCGTTGAAAAGGTCACTAACATGAATTGACGATAAATGATTTAGTACGCTATAACTGTACTATGGAATATCCATCGAGAATCCGAGGAATTCAGCGGGATTAATATGAGAAATGGAATGCTTGTAATGATGAACTCATCTAAGACCATTATTATCATGTATTGTTATGTGACTAACTTGTATGATTAAGTATGCCATGAGAATTAACGATGTTCATATTAAGCTCTATTATGTAATTGATAATGGGATTCATGAAATGGTGAGTTCATGATTAGTTGAAAATGATCTCATGATAGTGATCATTATATTGCACTAAAATAGTTTTGGACAGCAGCAGTCGTCCGACTTTGAAAATCCATCAAAAATTGTGGAAATCGAATTAGAGGTGAATTAAATATTAAATTAAAGCTTATTGATCCTAGTTTCATATAAAGGAAACTTTGTAAGCAAAATAATTTTATAGTATGAGATATTTTAATTTTTGTAAGATAGAGTCAGAATGAGTTTGGAATCCCCTGTTCTGATTTGGAAAAATCACTAAAAATTATACAAAAATAATTATGTGTTAGAATTCTGACTAAGCCCTTAATGAGTCTATTTTTAATAGAATTAGACAAGAACATTATCCGAATCCTGTACTAAGAGATAAATAAATTTTAGTGAAGAAAGGTCGAAGCTGTCAAACAACGAAATAAGGGAGACGTTAAAAAACTGAATTTATTGGCTAGACCAAAAATTCTGAAAAATATTATGGTAAGAAGATATGTGAGTCTAGTTTCAGGGAAAATTAGAGGATCTTAATTTGGAGTTCCGTACTACCAGATATAAATAAATTGGTAACTATGACTCGGGAAAACAACATGAACAGAATACAAGTAAAAGTATAATTATGGTTGTATTATCTTGAGAAGCATGTTGGTATATTGCTTATTATTTTCATATGGACTTACTAAGCGTAATGCTTACTCCCTCCTTTTCATTTCTTTAGTGTTGTCAGGTTAGCTCGGGATTAGAGATCGTCAGAGGCAACATCACATTATCAAGCCATCACCTGTAGAGTGTTAACATGTATAAGTTAAGCGTACACAAGTGAGTGGTATGTATAGGGAATTAATTTTTATGATAGATGTGTTATGTTTAGTCAAACGCATCAACTTATATTGATTCATTGTATATAGTGGCTTATAATGATTGTGGCTTGTAAACATAGTTATCCATGATAAGTCCTAATGCTTATGATGTGGTGATATGTTTATGCTTGTGAGACATGCATGATGGATGCTTCTTGACCAATCGAAATGGTCATAGCCACGTGGTAAATGTATATTATGGAAATAAGTTAATAATGGTTGAACATGAGTACTTGATGGATAAGTTAGTAACCATAGTATAATGGTAAAAATGGTCATCAATATGACAAGTCTTATGAATGTGAATTAAGGAATCTAAAACTTGTTATTTCATGAGTAGATGCATTGCATGTAAGAGGACATGTAAATGTTATGAATATGTCATGATAAAGAGTGTTTAATCACTAAAGAGAAGCCATGATTTGTGGCTTTAATGCGTATAAGGTTGTAGGGGTTTATGGGTAATATGAAGGCTTGGGAAATAACCTAAGTATTGACTACACGAGTTGAGACACGGCCGTGTGTCTCAACCGTGTGAGGGACACGGCCTAGTGACACGGGCGTTTTGCCTGGCCGTATGGTTCAATTTATTTGTTGACCTCATAAACAGAGAGTTACATGGCCTGAGGACACGAGAGTGTTGATGGCACATGGGCGAGCCCTTGTGCCCACAAAGGCGTCGAACCCTGTTTATGGGTATGTCCCATAACGCCTCGAACCCTGTCTCGATATCGGATACGGGTAAGGGGTGTAGATCAGTAAAATGCTGAAATGCCGAAAATATGGCGTATGATGCCACATGGACGTGCGATCGCATGTATGGTGAACCGAGCCCATGGGCATGGGCGTTAGACTGTAAAGGCCACCACGGACACTCTCGTGGTCTTGGGCTATTTGGGGCCTCGATGGACTAAATGGGCCGTGTGGGCCCAGTGGGCCTGTGGGCCCCACATGGATAAATGTATGTGATGTGGTAATTGTTGTTTAGACTGTGATGTTCGGATAGCTGTGGCAGTTTTTGGGCTAAATGGGCCACAAGAGTGTATGGGCCCACTTGGGCCGAGTAATTGGCCTTAGGCCCACTTACACCATTATGTCTGTTTAGGTTACTTAAGTCGCTTGAGGCGAGGGTGGACCATCTGTTGGATCGTTAAGACCCGAATTTGTAAAATTACCGAAATACCCCGAATAATAAAATTACCGAAAAACCCTTGTAGTGTAAAATTACTGAAATACCCCTAAAGAGTGAAATGACTATTTTGCCACTCGAGGGTAAATGACTGATTTGTCTGTGAGTTGTATGATTGTCTTTGTGCATGACATTCTACATACATGACATGCTGCTTGGGATTAGGATATTGTTGTAGAGGAAGAAACCGTTTTGGTGGTTATGCCACATATTCTGATATTAGTAGCTTTGCTACGACTCTAGTTAGTGCTACAACCGGGGCTAACACTGTAAGTGTAGGGACGGTGTGGGTGTTTTATTCCCCACACGTAGTGCAGGGTTGGACGGAGGCAAGTGCAGGGTTAGATGGGTTATCATGCATTATTCATATGGGTTTGATATTGAAATGGGCTAGGCCCAACTGATATTGGTTCTGATATGGGCTAGGCCCAACTAATATTGATTCTGAGATAGGTTAGGCCCAATTGAGACTGTGATGGGTTGAGACCCAAATGTTAATGAATCGGGGTTTGGCCCACATATATTCTGAATCGGACTATTTTGTTACTGAATAGGGCTCCTACCCAGAGTGGTTCTAAATTCTATTTTTGACTGACTGTTTGGATGCTAGGGGACTACACACTGAGTTTTCATAAACTCACCCATTTTTAATTGTACAGGTAATCCCCAACCTTAGACGATTTGGAGCCGCGAGGGACTCAGAGGTGGCCACATGATTACTGCTATTCGGATTTGATTTTAATTATTTCAAAATTTCAGTTTGGGTTTTTAATTTTGTAATAATGCCTCTCTAAATTTTCTAGCTTTTAATTTGGGACTTATGATCATTATGTTTTATACTTGCTAAGAGTAGAGTGCAGTTTTCCAAAACGATAACTATTTTCAAAATACTACGTTGTCGCAACACTTACGAAATGCTTCCGCAACAAACAATGTTTTTAAAGGTGATGACAATTTAAAATGAATAACTAATTTTAGAATGATTTGAGTTCTAACAAAAAGGTTTTAAATTCAGTAACAGACCTTTACCGAAAAGATCAATTTTTAAAAAACACCTCGATGTGACACACCAGATTCAGCCATAACATCTAGGCTTGGTTGGGGTGTTACATTTAGTGGTATTAGAGCCAAGTTGCAAAACTCAGCTATGTATTGGGTTTTAAAATTGAATTTCCGAAAGAATTGTTTCAAAGGATTTGAAAAGATTTGGTGCATTCAAAATATTTTTCTGAATGTTTTTCTGAAAGTGTGTGGCACACAGAGTCTCTGGCACCGAATCCGTAAGTTTCTGAAACTGTTGTTTGTTTCATTGAAAAGTAGTAGATAGAAATACTGTGATTTCCTTGATATTAGACAGTATTGCTACACGTAAAGCTAGAGTTTGTATTTTTCTGTGTATGTTATGGAAATGGTATGCATGTGTTATTTATCTGCTCTGATGGATAGATAGTTCGGTGCGTGCTTCTATTATTAGGATCAGAGTGCGCAGCAAGAGCGTAGTGTGGTAGGCTAGGATGTGCGACTGTTTTGATAGTTGGAAATTTTGAGGACAAAATTTCTTTAAGGGGGGCAGAGTTGTAATGCCCCAAATTTGGGCCTAGAAGGAATGGGCCTTGAGCAGGGGAACAGTGAGAAGGCTTGAAATAAGTAGTTAGTTATGCAAGAAATGACACAAATAAATGCCTGCTTTAGTGGCTAAGTGTCCTAAGGAGTGTTGGAGAAGTCCTAGGTTCAAATCTAGTCTTTAGCAAAATTTTAGTTTTTCCTCTGAGGTGAATATGGACACTAGTATATAGCTCTTATAATTAATTATGGATGATTTTTATCATAAAAAGGAGTCTGTGGTGTGGTGGCAAGGTGGCGTGTAGAGTAACCTTGAGGTCTGAGGTTCGAGTGCTGGCGTAGTATAAAAGCAGTATTTATTTTTCTACATGGGACGGCTAGTATTTGAGTTAGATGGGGACTCTAAGTTTGAATTGGTCATGGGAATTTGAATAGAGTTTGAATAGGAAGTTAGAGTGATTAGTAGAGTAAATTATGGAGAGATATTAGGAGAAAATCAAGGGATGGGGATGTGATGGTGGTAGTGCCAAATAGGGACTCTCCTAAGCCATTCGGTCATAGATTAGTGAGCAATTTGGTGCTGAAACACCTTGTGGTTTGTGCTCTCCATTTTAGTTGCTTTTCTCTCTTCTCTTTTAGATCGTTTTGATCATCTCTTCTACTTGTATAGTATCTTGGCCAAATCTCCCTTTTTTCTTATCTTTCTATCGGCTTTCAACATTTTTTGTTTCAATTGAGTGTTGGCTTTTCTTTTCTTCTCTTCTGCATTCACAGTTTTCCCTCAACTCTCTCTATTTTTCTATTTTGAGTTTGGCCGAATATCATTGCTCCTCTCCCTCTCAACCCATTCGATTATCATTGTTAGCCGATTGTGCTTTCTTTTTTGTGAGCTGAATCTCTCTGCATTTGGGTAAAGAACTGATCCTCTTTCTCCCTTGTCGGCATAAGTTACCTTTTTTCTTCCCTTGTAAACTGAATACTTCGATATAGCAACAGTTATCCATCAGATCGAACTCTTGATAAACAAAGGGGGTTCTAGCAATAAAGTGATGTCTGTGGTGTCGAGCAGTCGACCGATCTACTCAAGGCAAGTGGTAGTCGATCTTTCGGTTAAGTGGTTGTTAAGAGTTTTTCTAACACTATTTGATTAGAGATTAACTGAATGTTATGTTTGAATATAGGTTCTGGTGATTGAGAATTCTTAGTACTCTAAGTGATCAGGTGTGTAACCGTATCCTATGTCTGATGCTTGGCTAAAAAGCTGAAAGTTTGTGTATTTGTGTACGGTATTTGATAATCTTTTGAAAGCTGAAAGTATGTGTTGTTTACACTACTATAACTGTAGATCGACAAAATGCCGAAAAGCCAAAAATATGGCGTATGATGCCACACGGACGTGCGATCGCACGTGTGGTGAACCGAGCCCACGGGTATGAGCGTTAGACTGTAGAGGCCACCATGGACGCTCTCGTGGTCTTGGGCTATTCGGGGCCTCGATGGGCTAAATGGGCCTAGTGGGCCTAGTGGGCTTGGGGGCCCCACACGGATAAATGTATGTGATGTGGTAAGTGTTGTTTGGACTGTGATGTTCAGATAACTGTGGCAGTTTCTAGGCTAAATGGGCCACATGAGTGTATGGGCCCACTTGGGACGAGTAATGGGTCTTAGGCCTATTTACACCGTTATGTCTGTTTAGGTTACTTAAGTCGCTCGAGACGACGGTGGACCATCTGTTGGGTCGTTAAGACCCCTATTTGTAAAATTACCGAAATACCCCCAATTTATAACATTATCGAAATATCCCAGGCTGTAAAATTATCGAAATACCCTTTTAGTGTAAAATTACTGAAATACCCTTAAAGGGTGAAATGACTATTTTGCCCCTCGAGGGTAAATGACTGATTTGTTTGTGAGTTGTATGACTAATTTTGTGCATGACATTCTGCATACATGACATACCACTTGGGATTGGGATATTGTTGTGGAGGAAGAAACCGTTTGGTGGCTGTGCCACATATTCTGATATTAGCAACTTTGTTGCGACTCTAGTTAGTGCTGCAACCGGTGCTAACACTATAAGTGTAGAGATGGCGTGGGTGATTTATTCCCCACAGGTAGTGCAAGGTTGGACGGAGGCAAGTGCAGGGTTGGATGGGTTATCATGCATTATTCATATGGGTTTGATATTAAAATGGGCTAGGCTCAACTGATATTGATTCTGAGATGGGCTAGGCCCAATTGAGATTGTGACGGGTTGAGACCCAAATGTTAATGAGTCGGGCTTTGGCCCACACATATTCTGAATCAGACTGTTTTGTTACTGAATGGGGCTCAAGCCCAGATTGGTTCTAAATTTTATTTTTGACTGACTGTTTGGATGCTAGGGGATTACACAATGAGCTTTTGTAAACTCACCCCGTTTTTAACTGTATAGGTAATCCCCAGCCTTAGACGATTTGGAGCCGCGAGGGACTCGGAGGTGGCCACATGATTACTGTTATTTGGATTTGATTTTAATTATTTCAAAATTTTAGTTTGGGTTTTTAATTTTGTAATAAGGCCTCTCAAAATTTTCTAGCTTTTACTTTGGGAGTTATTATCATTATGTTTTATATCTGGTAAGTGTAGAGCGTAGTTTTCTAAAATGATAAATGTTTTCAAAGCACTACGTTTTCGCAACACTTATGAAATGCTTCTGCAACAAACAATGTTTTTAAAGGTGATGACAATTCAAAATGAATAATGGATTTTAGAATGATTCAAGTTCTAACAAAAAGGTTTTAAATTCAGTAACGGACCTTTATCGAAAAGATTAATTTTTGAAAAATAATTCAATGTGACATGCCAGATTCGGCCATAACATCTAGGCCAGGTTTGGGGTGTTACATGAAATGGTGAGTTCATGACTAGTTGAAAATGATATCATGATAGTGATCATTATATTGCACTAAAATAATTCTAGACAGTAGCAGCCGTTTGACTTTGAAAATCCACCAAAAATTGTAGAAATAGAATTAGAGGTTGAATTAAATATTAAATTAAATCCTATTGAGTACAGTTTCATATAAAGGAAACTTTGTAAGCAAAAGAATTTCATATTATGAGATATTTGAATTTTTGTAAGACAGAGTCAGAATGAGTTTGGAATCCCCTGTTCTAATTTGGAAAAATCACTAGAAATTATACAAAAATAATTATGCATTAGAATTCATATGACTAAGCCCTTAATGAGTCTATTTTCAAGATAATTAGACAGAAACATTATCCAAATTTTGTATTAAGAGATAAATAAATTTTAGTGAGGAAAGTTCAAAGCTATCAACTAGCAAAATAGGGGAGACTTTAAAGAATAAAATGTATTTATTGACTATACTAAAAATTTTAAAAATTTTATGGTAAGAAGATATGTGAGTCTAGTTTCAGGGAAAATTAGAGGACCTTAATTTGGAGTTCTGTAGCTCCAGATATAAATAAATTGGTAACTATGATTCGAGAAAATAGTATGACCAGAATACAAGTAAAAGTATAATTATAGTTGTGTTATCTTCAAAAGCATGTTGGTATATTGCTTATTATTTTCATATGGACTTACTAAGCGTAAAGCTTACTCCCTCCTTTTCATTTCTTTAGTATTGTTAGGTTAGATCGGGGTTGGGGATCATTAGAGACAGCATCACACTATCAAGCCATCACCTTTGGAGTGTTAACATGTATAAGTTAAGCGTACACAAGTAAGTGGCATGTATAGGGACAGTTTTTATGATAGATGTGTTATGATTAGTCAAATGTATCAGCTTATATTGATTCATTATATATAGCCAAGGGATGTGGCTTATAATGATTGTGGCTTGTAAGCCTAATTATCCATGATAAGTCCTAATGCTTATCATATGGTGATATGTTTATGCTTGTGAGATATGTATGATTGGTATTATGACATATATGCATGATGGATGCTTCTTGACTAATTGAAATGGTCATATCCATTTGGTAAATGTATAATATGGAAATAAGTTGATAATGGTTGAACATGAGTACTTGATAGATAAGTTAGTAACCATAGTATAATGGTAAAAATGGTCATCAATATGACAAGTCTTATGAATGTGAATTAAGGAATCTAAAACTTGGTATTTCATGAGTAGATGCATTGCATGTAAGAGGACATGTAAATGTTATGAATATGTCTTGATAAAGAGTGTTTAATCACTAAAGTGAAGCCATGATTTGTGGCTTTAATGTGTATAAGATTGTAAGTGTTTATGGATAATATGAAGGCTTGGAAAATAACCTAAGTATTGACTACATGGGTTGAGACACAGCCGTGTGTCTCAACCGTGTGAGGGACACGGCCTGGTGACACGGGCATGTGGCCTGCCCGTGTGGTTCAATTTATTTGTTGACGTCATAAACAGAGAGTTACACGGCCTGAGGACACGAGCGTGTTGGTGGCACATGGGCGTGCCCTTGTGTCCACGAACCCTGTTTATGTGTAAGTCTAGTAACGCCTCGAACCCTGTCCCAGCGTTGGATACGGGTAAAGGGTGCTACAGTTTCGTTGGACATGTTGCATCGGTAGAGGGTATTCGGGTGGACCCGAACAAAATTTTAGCTATTGTAAGTTGGAAGCCACCGAAGAATGTTTTAGAAATTAGAAGTTTTCTGGGACTAGCAGGATACTATCGGAGATTTGTTAAAGGGTTCTCATTGATAGCTTCTCCTATGACTCGATTGTTGTAAAAAGAAGTAAAATTAGAGTTGACTAATAAATGCCAGCAGAGTTTTGATAGATTGAAAGCTTTATTGAGGAAAGTGCCTGTATTAGTCTAACCTGAATCAGGTAAGGATTTTACAGTTTACAACGATGCCTCGTTGAATGGTTTAGAATGTATATTGATGCAAGATGGTAAAGTAGTGGCTTACGCATCTAGGCAGCTAAAACCGCATGAAAGAAATTGCTCGGTACATGATCTTGAATTAGCAACTATTGTTTTTGCATTAAAAATATGGTAGCATTATCTTTTTGGTGAAAAATGTCACATCTTTGCGGATCACAAAAGTCTAAAGCATTTAGTGACACGGAAAGAGCTAAATTTGAGACAACGTACGTGGTTGGAATTATTGAAAGATTATGATCTCGTTATCCGGGGAAAGCTAATCTGTGGCTGTAACAGCCCGTTTTTGGGTCAAATTGAAACAGTGGTTTTAGGACCACAAATCTGAATTAGAAATATTTATTTTATTACTATTTTAAGGTCTACAGTATGATAGAATAATTGTGCAAAAATTTCATTAAGAAATTTTGTCGATTGGGTATTCAATTTGACTAGAAGGACTAAATTGTAATATGTGTAAAATTTAAGTTCTATAAGATAAAAGTAGTAAATTATTATGAATTTTTAATTAGAGGTCCTTAAATGGTAATTAGACCATTATACTTCTTAGTTGACAAAAATGGACATGGAGTAGGTAAAAATTTCAAATTTTAAGTGAAGGGCATTTTGGTAATCTAGTAAATAAAGACAAAATAAGTAAAAATAAAAGTGTCCATATTCTAAAATTAGTCCCCCACAGTCGAATTTGAAGAAAAAGACATAGCTAGGGTTTTGGCCACTTTCAAGCTCGATTGTAAGTCTATTTTTGTCCCGTTTTTAATGATTTTTATATTTTGAGATCGTTGTAACTTGATTTTAGCTATTTCAAGGACCAATTTGAAATAAAATTAAAGTCTAAAGTTTTACCCATGTTTGATATGCATGTATTTTGATGTTTGATGGTAGAAAACGCATGTTTATTGTTAGTTAAACAATGTTTGTAAAGTGATTTTCGGTAAAAATGTTAAATCGGGACTTATTTGTAAAATGTGTAGAAAAGTGTGAATAAATGAAAAATGTGGGCTGTTATGAGTACAAACAAGAATTAGCTAGGCTTGGGTTGTGATGAAATTGAATGAAATTCATTTTATGAGTCTAGGGACTAAATTGTAAAATGTTGAAAAGTTAGGGGCAAAAATGTAAATTTTTCCATAATGTGTTTTTGGGTTGAATTGAATAATGTGATGATTAAATAAGTTAAATATGGTATTATAAATCAAGAAAAATGAAGTTTGGGCCTAGATCGGGGGAAAAATAAAATAATTGACGAATAGATCCCTTTGGCAATTTTTGTAACCGAGGTAAGTTCGTATGTTAATAAGCTTTATTATAATTGTATGTTAAATACTTTAATTTTGCATGAATATTGTAAATGATACTACGGACATGTCTGACGACGTTTCGGTAAGCGAGAAATCCCAGTCGAACCTTAGGAATAGATTAGGATACAAGTGACATGTCACTAGGGTTTTATGTCTTGTGATTCCAGGTGCTGGTCCTGTATGTTCTACCAGTGGTTGAGTATACTGGCATATGTTACGGGTACTTGACAGTTTGTGTGAGCAGGCTCATTGATAGCTCGAGAATGAGCACATATGTGTTATGATATAAAGGTAGTAATGGCTACATATATGGCACCTTGTGTGCAAGGTTTCTCAAGTATCCGATATTATTATTCTGAGTGGTTCATTGGGTATGACAATGATGAAAGTAAGTATGAAATTATTATGAGATGGTACAAGTATGTACATAAAGCTTATGATTAGTAATTTGCGAAATGATGATTTAAAGGTAAGTTGTGAGTGAATGATTTATGGACATGAGATTATGGTAAAATACATTATCTTATGTTATATTACTTGAACGTTAATGTATGGTAAGGTTTGCTTATTTCTTTCATACGGGCTTACAAAGCTATATTTCTTACTCAATTTTATTTTCCATGTTTTGTAGTGTCACCAAGCTAGCTCGGGTTGGAGACTCGTCGGAGATCGCCTTACACTATCATCTATCATTTTGGGTATCGATGATTTTAAACATTTTGAGAATATGACATGTATAGAGACTTGGTCATTTTGTTATATGTGTCGTTATGAATTTGGCCAAATATATTGGCTTGTAATTGTCAAAGGCTCGATGTGGTATTTGAACATGTAACTTGGCTCATTTTGGTTGAATTGGTTGTAAGGTTATATATATTTATATATGCATGCATGTGCAATTATCTTTTGTGTGATGTAATTTATAAATGCTTGTAAATGGTTGAATGTAGCTTAATGGCTTTGTTGTTGAATGGTTAAGATTGACTCATTGGTATGCTAGGAAAACAAAGTAAAATTATGCATGTTATTGGTAGCCATATTAAAACTTGTAGAATATGAGTTTGGTATGATTTGGTTTGGCAAAATATAATGTTGTAAATATGTTGAGTGAGGATAATGAAATGACATGATTTGGCCTTATTTTGTGGATGTTATTGGTTGTCTAAGTGTGCTATGAATTATGCCTTTGAACTTGTGTATGTGTAGGTGTAAATGAGGGTGGCAAATGGCTTGGTAAATAGCCTTTATTTTGTCTATACGGGCAGACACACGGGCGTGTGTCTAGACCGTGTGTGACACACAGCCTACCCCATGGGTATGTGTTCCAGCCGTGTGTCCCCTGTACCTAAATTTTAAGAAGCAGAATGCTCAAAATTGAGCACACAGGTAGAGACACGGGCGTGTGTCTCAACTGTGTGAGGGACACAGCCTCAGGCACGGGCGTGTGTCCTAAGCGTGTGAAGTCTGGACGTATTTTATGAAAATAAAATTAACCAGACGGCCTAGCATACGAGTGTGTGACTTGGCCGTGTGACTTCAAATTGTTCATGCATTGTAAGTCAGAGAGTTACACGAGTTAGGGACATGGGCGTGTGTGACCACATGGCCTGCCCACACGGGTGTGTCTCAAACCACACGGGCATGTGACCCCTGTTATAGAAAATTGTTTCTAAGTTTTGTAAAAATTCCTTGAGTTCTTAGTTTAGTCTCGAACCACTTCCAAAGCATATTTTGGGCCTCGTAGGCTTGTATTAGGGACTTTATGATTGAATTTAAATGGTTTCAATTTATATGCTAATTTATGACTCGATTTGTATGTTTGCTTGCGGTGTAAGTCACGTAATGCCTTGTACCCTGTTCTAGTGTTGAATACGGGTAAGGGGTGTTACATTTAGTGGTATCAGAGTTATGGTTTAGTCGATTCTTGGACTAAGGTAGCATTTGTGAGAGTCTAGCTATACATGCCATATATAATTTGTGATAGTGTGGTGACTCTTGACAATTTAAATTGTGTTTTCATCTAGTAAATGGATCCCAACCAAGAGGTAGCTGATGATGTAGAAAGTAATGTGACGGCCCCCACAGAAAGGTTAGCGCCATCTGAACGTAGACTAGTAACGGTTAGTTAAGGAGGAGAGGCTAGATAAGCCTTCTTCCAAAGGATGAATGAGTGGTTTGCCGAGTTTGTTCGAATAAATCCAGCTTTCCAATATCCTCCACCCCCGCTTAACCCCCAATCGGTTCCCGTAGCTCCCCAAGGTGTGGAAGTGTTAAGACTGAGCAAGCCTTCAGTTGATAAGATTCAGAAACAAGGGGCTGAAGAATTTAGAGCCAATGTTGATGATGATCCTGAGAGAGCAGAGTTTTGGCTTGAGAACTCGATCAGAGTATTTGATGAGCTTTCGTGCACACCGGATGAGTGTTTGAAATGTGCTATATCACTTCTGATGGACTCGGCATATTAGTGGTGGAGTAATCTTGTATTCGTGGTACCGAGAGAAAGAGTTACCTAGGAATTCTTTCAAGATGGTTTCAGAAAGAAATATATCAGTTAACAATTCATTGATCAGAAACGCAAAGAGTTTTTAAAGCTGAAACAGGGCCGTATGTCTGTAACTGAATATGAGCGAGAGTTTGTTAGGCTCAGTAAGTTTGCTTGGGAATGTGTTTACACTGAGGCTATCATATGCAAGAGATTTGAAGATGGGTTGAATGAGGATATGAGACTGTTAGTTGGAATTCTAGAGTTGAGAGAACTTGTTGTGCTAGTAGACTGAGCTTGCAAAGCCGAAGAGTTGAGCAAAGAAAAGAGAAAAGCAGAGCTTGAGACTAGAGATTTGAGAAAAAGACCGATGAATAAGTCATTTCAATCTTCATCAAAGAAGTCGAGGGATTTGTATACTCGTTCGTATGCTTTAGCTGGGTATCCCAACAGAGATCGTGGGAAGCAATATTCGAGTTCTAAGGCTCAAACTACGTCAATAACGAACATTGGTAATGCTAGGTCTAATAGACCAGAATGTCAACACTGTGGTAAACTGATAAACCGTAATTTATACATATTTTTATCCCTCGCTTATCACGTTTATGAATGGTTTCTCCTTAGATTTGGTGAATTTGATGCTCCTAATCCTTTAATTTTATGTTTTATACTTAGGTGAGCATAGGAGGATGAAAAGAATGAGAAACGGGCCAAAAATGGAGAAATGGGCCGACAAGGGAAAACAACATGGCCTGGACTTCCTCACACAGGTAGCACACATGCCCTTGCCAATCTAACAGGCTCGACCACGGCCCAAATCAACCTCAGCACGAGTGTGTTGATATCTCAGCACGGGCATGTCCCTGCCGAACCCTAGCTAAGTTCTATTCGGAAAAAAGGGCAAGTTTTAGGGCTTTTAGGCATTCTAAAGCCTATTTAAACACCCTAGAGGAAGACTAAAAGGATGAGGAGAATAGGGAGTAAGGAATTACTCCAAGAAAGCCGATTGATCCATCTCAGAAGCCGAATTCATCATCAAGACTGAAGATTTCTCCTCAATTTCCCTTCAGGAGTTTTGGGTTTTCTTTATGTTTTGTATTCTTTATTATTCTAAGATGTTTTCTTATTTAGTTATGAACTAAAACCCCTAAATACCTAAGGGGGATGAAACCTAAGACGAATCTTGTTATTAATTTTTGAATCGTATGATAAATATTTGACTTGTTCTTAATTAAGTGTTCTTAATTCTTGTTTTGGTATTTCAGGATATCACTTCAAGTTAATGCTCTTAGTTGGAGGATGAATAGTCCCTAGCTAAGAGTGACTTTGTCATAATTAAGCGGAGTTGATTGCACGCCTAGAGATAGGATGACAATGTTTTGTTAGATTAGGGTGAAACCTAATAAGGGAATCCATAGATCGAGTTAATGCATTAGGGAAAAGTCTCGGTTATTCAACCTAGGGATTAGACGTTATTAGTCTTGAGTAAGGATAATAACATAAATAGGGATTTCTACGAAACAAGTTAAATGAATAAATCGTTCGGTTCGGAGCCAGAATAACAAGTAAAAGTCTAGGTGGAATTTTCCTTAGTTATTGTCCTAAATCAATCGTTTTTCCCAAAAGTAATTTCCCAATTCTATTTTCTGCAACTTCTTAGTTTAATTAATTAGTTAGTTAAAACAAACCCCTTATTTCTTAGGCTAGATAATAAAAAGACAGTCATTACTAGTACTTTTAGTCCTTTGGGTTCGACAATCCGGTCTTGCTAAAGCTATATTACTGTTTGATAGGTACACTTGCCAACATCGTGATAATAGTTGGTCTCAAGAACGTTTAATTATAAATTTATAAAACTTATCATGGAAAATCACGATCAAGTTTTTGGTGCCGTTGCCGGGGACTAAAATATTAGGAACACTCAATTTTTATTACTTTAGCCATTTATTTCTCTTGCAATTTAATTTTAATTTTAATTTTATTTTAATTTACTAATTTTCTTTTTCTTTCTTCTGGCAGGTTCTTATAGTTATGACTAGAAGAAACCCGTCGGGACCACTACTTTTTGATGAAGAAATTGATCGTACAGTTCGTACAAACCAACGGGAAATAAGGCGAAGCCTAAGATATACAGAAGAAGAGCAAGAGGATGATATCTCAACTACAATCGAGGAGATGGCTGAAAATCAAGACAATCAGCTACCTTCTGCGATACTTGCTAAATTAGCAAATCAGAATCCTGCTCCTCGTACTATGTATGATTATGCTAAACCTAATTTAGCAGGAACTGAGTCAAGTATAGTTAGGCCTGCTATTGCTGCAAATAATTTTGAACTGAAACCTAACACGATTCAAATGATACAGTAATTTGTTCAATTTGATGGTTTGCAGGATGAGAATCCCAACACTGACTTGGCGAATTTTCTAGAAATCTACGATACTTTTAAAATTAATGGTGTCTCTGATAAAGCCATTCATCTTCGGTTATTCCCTTTTTCACTGAGGAACAAGGCTAAACAGTGGTTGAACTCGTTACCACAAGGGTCCATCACTACTTGGGAACAAATGATCGAAAAGTTTTTATTAAAATATTTTCTGCTGGCTAAAACGGCTAAGTTACGTAATGATATCTCTTCTTTTGTGCAGATGACTTAGAAACTCTTTACGATGCATGGGAGAAATACAAGGACCTACTGCGAAGGTTCCCTCACCATGGGTTACATCTATGGCTGCAAGTTCAAACGTTCTACAATGGTGTGAATCCCTCGACAAGACAAATGATTGACGCAGCCGCTGGTGGAACCATCAACAACAAAACAGTTGAAGAGGCGTATAAATTTATTGAGGAGATGTCATTGAACAACTATCAGTGGCAAGTCATGAGGACTAAGCTGACTAAAACAATAGGTGTTTATAACGTCGATTCGGTTACTATTTTGTCAAATCAGGTAGAACTTTTGAATAAAAAAATTGATGGTTTACTTGGTTCTACGCAGGTACATCCAGTGATGAGGTGTGATTCAAGTGGAGGAGGTGTGCATACAGAATATTAACCATTCAATCCTACAACCGAAGAGGAACAAGTCAACTATATGGGTAACAATAACTTTAGATCTCAAAATAACCCATACAATAACACTTATAATGCAGGTTGGAAGAACCACCCAAATTTCTCTTGGGGTGGTCAAGGGAATCAAAGGCCACAAAATCCTCAGGGTTTTCAACAACCACCTTATCAACAGGAAAAGAAATCGAACCTTGAGGAGATGCTATCCAAATTCATCTTGGTGTCAGAAACCCATTTCTAGAATACCGAGACGACACTTAAAAATCAAAAAGCATCAATCCAAGGGCTCAAAACTCAGATAGGCCAGCTATCCAAACTAATCTATGAACTACCACAAGGTAGCTTGCTAAGTAACACTGAACCTAACCCAAGGGAATAGCTCAATGCAATTAATGTTCAAAATAAAGATGGATTCATTGAGCCTGAGCCAGAACTGAGGCAAGAAATTGTGGTAAGCAAAGGTTGAGGTGAGCTAAGTCATAATGAAAATAAAACGGTGAGTGTAGAATATAAACCTCGTGTGCCATACCCTAACGCAACAAGGAAAGACCGTTTAGACGAACAATTTGGTAAATTCCTTAAACTTTTGAAAAACTTACATATTTTATTGAAGCTCTATCGCAGATGCCGAATGTAATGAAATTTTTAAGGGAGCTTTTAGCGAACAAGAGAAAATTGGATGAAGCATCGCATGTGGAACCAAACACAGTTTGCTCAGCTATTCTACAGAACAAGCTACCCCACAAATTGAAAGATCTAGGGAGTTTTACAATTCCTTACTTAATTGGTAGTTTAGATGCTAATAATGCATTAGCTGATTTAGGGGCAAGCATTAACGTCATGCCTTACAAAATATTTAAGCAACTAGGTCTTGGGAAACCCAAACAGACTAGGATGAGCATTCAATTAGCAGATAAAACTATAAGATTTCCTAGGGGTATTATTGAGGATGTACTAGTTAAAATCGATAAATTTATATTCCCCATTGACTTTGTTGTTCTAGACATAGAGGAGGATAACAGCACTCATTTGATTTTAGGGAGGCCCTTTTTAGCAACTACTAAAACAATTATTGATGTTGGCACAGGTGAGCTCACACTTCGTGTGGGAGACGAAATGATCACCCTTCAAGCTCGTAATTCTGGCAACACATTGAATATTAAAGGTAATTGTCCACACCAGTCTACTAAAACTGACAATATAACACAACCTACTTTGCAGGAATTGAGTTTGAAAAAAGTTCACGAGCCATGTTCCAGCAATAATAGAGGACCCATTCATGAAGAACGAAGGTTACAAATAGAGGAGCTAGACGAATGGCGAGCACATAAACTGAGAACACACGATAAACCAAAACTACACCAGAACGAGCTTGATACCTCTCCAAATCAACTTAAGGTTGGAGATAAAGTCTTACTAGATGTCGCAGACCCTCACATTGTCACTACCAACCTGAATGAAGAAATCCCTCTTACGGTACTTAGATTTTTCCATTCGGTACAGTCGAGGTCAGTCACCCCAAGTTTGGCACTTTTAAGGTAAACAACACCTGTCTAAAACCTTATTTTAATGAGATTGATACCAGGAATAAGGAGTATGAACTCTTCAAACCACTATGACCATTCAACGGAGAGGTAAGTCAAGCTTAGACTATAAATAAATGCTTCTCGGGAGGAAACCCGAGCACTAATTATATTAACTTCTTTAAATTTTAGTGTTTAAACACCTAACCTACTAACGAAGCTCTTAAAAATAGGTTCACCACAGAGACACGGCTAAGCACACGGGCGTGCTTAGGACCGTGTGGAAACAGGGCAAAGATTTCCCCAAAACACGGGCTGTGATAAATCACCATGACCGTGCGACATGGCCATTGGCGAACCTGTTAAAATAACACGAGCATGTGACACGCCTGTGCCCTAAGACCGTGGTTGAAACTGAGAAACTAGCACGGGCATTCGACACGCCCGTGTCTAGCACCCATGGTTGAACCTGTCAAATTAACATGGGTGTGGGAGAAGTGAACGAAACGACACGGTCATGTGCACCAACACGCCCGAGGTACACGGGTATGTGTCAAATTTCAGACGCGCCAAAATAGGAAAAATGCAAAACACACGGGCAAAAATTGGGGCACATGGGCGTGTCCCCTGGCTGTGTGCCCCAAAATCTATAAATACCCTACACTATTCATTGTCTTCCCCACTCAAAAACCCCAACCCTAGCCGCTGCAAGTCCACATAGCCTCCCTGCCACACCGGTGCGCCGCCTCTAACTCCATTTTTGACGCTCAATCCTCTCTTCCTTGTGTTTGTTTACTTCTTCCTTGTCTATTTTACTGATTTCTAGGGTTATTATCATAATAATATGCAATTTTTCATGTTCTTTTCACTTAAATGTCATAATATAGAATAACTATCATCTTTTTCATGTTAAAGTTCTTACCCATTGCATGATTCCTTTACTCCATTTGATGAGTTAGAAGTGAGTATTCATGTTTAGGATAGTTGAAATATTCATTCTTTTTGTGTTGACATTTTTCATCCATATATCATGTTGCATTCCCTAAAATTCTTCGCCATTCTTACTCATACTGCCATGCAATGCCACAAAGGTATGCTATTGAACTTATTGTTTTAATTTTTGTGGCTGAACATATTTATGCCTTTTCCCTTTTAAAATTTAGCTTCATTTTATCGTGTCTACTCAACAAGATGAACTCATGATTCCAATTGAAGGTTCACCATGTCATCTTTACGAGGAAAGAAAATCGTCGTCCCTGCCTCAAAGAAACAAAAGGGAGCGTCATCTTCCTCGAGCCCTACCGCGAAAATTTGCCACCCTTTCCTACGATTCCCCAACGGGCCCCAAGAAGAACTTTTCCAAATACTACGGGCCCGACCTTTAACTACAGGCCGCTGCATCGACTGGGCTATAGTAGAACAAGTTTAGTTGGCTGATACGATCCGGGCTCTCCTAACCACCGATCCTTGGGAGCTTTTCTTTAGAATCATCGAGCCGACATACTTGGAGGTCACGATGGAACTATGTTCAACATTCCATCTTCAAACGGTAATGATGAACTACGATGATCCCAGCACAGTCCAATTTCGTATAGGTGCATTAGTCCGCCAACTAAGTGTCCTAGAATTCGGCACTACATTGGGCTTATATACCGAGAAGTTCAGAGAGGAGAATGACTTACATGCTCTCGACCGCCACATCTATTGTTGACTTATATACCGAGGAGTCCCAGAATTGATGATTTGTTCGATCAGTTGAAAGGGGCAACAGTGCTCTCGAAGATAGACTTGAGATCAGGCTATTATCAGTTGAGAGTCAAAGATTCGGATGTACTAAAAATTGCGTACAGAATAAGGTATGACCATTATGAATTTCTTGTTATGCCTTTTGGATTAACAAATGCTCTTGCAGTTTTTATGGACCTGAAGAATAGAATCTTCAGACCGTATTTAGATAAGTTTGTGGTTGTATTTATTGATGACATCTTGATTTATTCCTGAGATGAGTCTGAGCATGTCGAACATTTAAGAATTATATTGTAGACTTTGAGAGATAATAAATTATTTGCTAAATTCAGCAAAAGTGAGTTGTGGCTCCGAGAAGTCAGATTTTTGGAACACATTGTTTCAGCGAAAGGTATACGGGTTGACCCAAGCAAGATTTCAGTAGTTGTTGATTGGAAACCACAGAGAAATGTATCCAAAGTTAGAAGCTTTTTGGGTTTGGCTGGTTATTATCGATGTTTTGTTGAGGAATTTTTGATGATTGCTACACCTATGACCAAATTGCTACAAAAAGATGTGAAATTCGAGTGGTCTGAGAAATTTCAAAGGAGTTTTGAACAATTGAAAGTGTTTTTGACTAATGCACCGATGTTAGTACAACCTGAGTCAGGAAAAGAGTTTGTAATTTTTAGCGATGCGTCATTGAACAGTCTTGGTGGTGTGTTAATGCAAGAGGGTAAAGTAATAGCTTATGCCTCGAGACAGTTGAAACCGCACGAAAAGAATTACCTGACGTACGACTTGGAATTAGTTGTTATTGTGTTCACTTTAAAAATTTGGAGACATCATTTATTCAGTGAGAAGTGTCACATCTTTACCAATCATGAGAGTTTAAAGTATTTGATGACCCGGAAAGATTTGAATTTGTGACAATAGAGATGGCTCAAACTATTGAAAGATTATGAGCTAGTGATTGACTATCACCTGGGGAAAGCGAACGTAATTGCAGATGCTTTAAGTAGAAAGTCCTTGTTTACTATGAGAGCGATGAATACGCGATTAACTTTATTTGATGATGGATCAATTTTGGCCGAGTTGAGAGTTAGATCGATATTTATTCAATAAATTTGTGAACCTCAGAAAGGTGATAACGAGTTGAAAGCTAAAAGAGTTCAGTGCCAATCAAATAGTGATTCAGAGTATTAGAATGGATCCGATGATTATTTGAGGTTTTGAGGTAGGATTTGTGTACTGAGAGATGCTGAACTTATTCATAAAATTATTCATGAGGCACATAATGGTTGTTTATCTGTTCATCTTGGGAGTACAAAGATGTATAATGATTTGAAGGAAGTATATTGGTGGTCAGGTATGAACCGAGACATATCAGATTTTGTAACAAGATATTGGTTTGCCAACAATTAAAAGCTGAACATCAAGTGCATTCATGTTTACTTTAGCCTATGATGGTACCTGAGTGGAAATGGGATAGAGTTACGATGGATTTCGTATCGGGTTTACCTCTGACTCTAAAAAAGAAAGATGTTGTATGGGTCGTTGTTGATAGATTGACGAAAACAGCTCATTTCATTTCGGTATGTATCGATTATTCACTTGATAAACTAGCTGAATTGTACATCGCTGAGATTGTTAGATTGCACAGAGTGCCTACTTTTATTATTTCGAATAGAGATCCGAGGTTTATGTTACGATTTTGGAAGAAATTGCAAGAAGCGTTGGGTACAAAGTTGAATTTTAGTATTGCGTTTCATCTACAAACCGACGGTCAATCTGAGAGAGTGATTCAAATTCTCGAAGATATTCTTCGCTGTTGTGTTTCAGAGTTTGAAGGTAGTTGGGAGAAATATCTACCATTAGTCAAATTTGCTTACGACAACAGTTTTCAATCGAGTATAAAGATGGCATCATACGAAGCATTGTATGGTCGCAAGTGTCGAACTATGCTGTACTGAACCAAGCTTAGTGAGAAACAGATTCATGGGGTTGATCTGGTCAGAGAAGCTGAAGAGAAAGTGAAAGTAATTCGTGATAGTTTGAAAGTAGCTTCGGATCGACAGAAATCGTATGCGGATTTGAAATGGAAGGATATTGAATTTCAGGTTGGCGATAAAGTGTTTCTGAAAGTGTCACCGTGGAAGAAAATTCTTAGATTTGGTCACAAAGGCAAGTTGAGTCTGCGTTTCATTAGCTCGTATGAGATTATTGAAAGAATAGGGCCAGTGGCATATCGACCAGCTTTGCCGTTGAAGTTAGAAAGAATCCACAACGTGTTTTATGTATCGATCTTGTGATGATACTGATCAGATCCTTTGCATGTAATTTACCCAACAAAGATTGAGATTCGACTCGATATGACATATGGTGAAGAACCGATCAAAGTGTTAGCTCGAGAGGATAAATATTTGAGAAATAAAAACATAGCTCTAGTGAAAGTTTTGTGGCAACGACACTGAGTCGAAGAGGCTACATGGGAACCCAAGGAAGCTATGAGAAAACAGTACCCTAACCTCTTTTCTAGTAAGATTTTTGGGGACGAATATCCCTGAAGGGGGGAGAGTTGTAACAGCCCACTTTTGGGTCAAATTGAAATAGTGGTTTCGAAACCACAAATCTAAAGTAGAAATTTTATTTTATTACTATTTTAAGGTCTATAGTATGATAGAATAGCTGTGTGAAAAATTCGTTAAGAAATTTTGTCGATTGAGTACTCAATTTGACTAGAAGGACTAAATTGTTGATCGTGTGATTCGTAACAAGTAATAAATATTTATAATAAAGATCAAACCTAGACTAACTATTATCACGATGAAAAGGCAAGCACACCTATCGAATAATAGTATAGTAATGGCAAGACCGGGATATCGTACCTAAGGGAACCAAAAGTACTAGTAATGACTATCTTTTTATTATTTAACCTAGGAATAAAAGGGTTTGTTTATTAAAATAATTAACTAAACTAATTAACCAATTAAACTAAAACCAAGAGAAAATTTGGAAAAAGACTTGAAGAGAATCAATCGATAAAGACGACACCGAAGGAGGAATCCACCTAGATTTCACTTGTTATCTGACTCTGAACTAGACGATTTATTCACTTGACTTGATTCGTGAGACTCCCTAACTTACATTATTATCTCTTTTGAGACTAATAACGCCTAACCCTCAGTTGAATTAATTAAAATCTCTTTCTTTTTAAAACCTCTAGGGAAGCAGTAAATCAATCTATGGACTCCCATATTAGGTTTCACCCTAATCCAGCAAAATCTCGTAACCCTATCTTTAGGCGTTCGATCAACTCTGCTTAGTTATGCCAAATTTACTCATAGGCAGGGTCTATTCCTCCTCTGCATAAGCACGTTAAATCATGAGTCAATACCTAGAATATTAACTCAAGCATTAGAAACACATAATTAAGAACAAATCAAGTATTTATCATATAGTTCAGATTATAATAACAAGATTCATCATAGGTTTCATCCCCCTTAGGTATCTAAGGGGTTTAGTTCATAATGAAATAAGAATACATCTCAAAAATATGAAAATAACAAAACATGAAGAAAACTCTAAAACTCCTAAAAGGATTCTGAGAGAGATTTTTAGTCTTGGAGTAGCTTTGGCTTTTGGGATGGATTGCCTGGCTTCCTTCAAGTAATTCCTGGCGTATGGTTTCGTGTTCCAGAAAGGTCCTGGCCGTCCCCTTAGTAGGTCATACTTAGGGTTTTATATAGGCTTTGGATTGGCTTTCTTCTTCCCTAAGTATCCTTTTTCCGTGTAAAATACCATTCTTTAAAAAAGGGACATGCTCGTGTGCCATAGCCGTGTTACGTGGTTGCCAGGCCGTGTGAATCGTGAAATCCTTGGACGACACCCTCGACAGACACAGGAGTGTAAACCCGTGTGGCAAGGCTTAGGCCGTGTGATCTTCTTAATTTGGTCCTTTTGTCTATTTTAAACTCGTTTTTGGCTCCTTTTGACTCTTGGTGCTCTCCTGAGTACAAAACATGAAATAAACGGATTAAGAGCACCAAAATCCACAAATCTAATAGTATACATCCATAAATATTCTAAGTATTTGGGGTAACAATATGTATAATTTGGCGTTTATCAAATACCCTAACACTTAAGCATTTGCTTGTCCTCAAGCAAAACTCTTTTTTACTGCTAGAATTCATTTCTTTCAATCACATAATCATTACCGATAATGTTACAAATTATTCCACGGTGAATCATATAGTGAGAATTGAACCATAGGGCATTAAAAACCTCAAACAATCTAATTCGAATATTTTGATAATAAAATTATAGGTAATCTCCTTCCTCTAAGTAATTAACTTTAGTCCAAAATATACAAAAGATGACATCCTCACTAAGGATTCACTCAAATCACTCAAAGTGTTTAAGGTTCAAAATTAAGAACTCGATTGTCTAACATGAGATGCTATCACTATAGGCTTGCATGAAAATCAAATCTCCATCACTTGTAAATGATATGATACACAAATCAAAAGGTCTTTGCATGGTTGTAACGGGGTTTAGGTTATGGGTATGGATACAAGCTGAAGAAAAAAAGGTTAGAATCGAGATGATTTCAATATATCACCCCACTATCAAAAACTTAATTACTGAATAAAAACAAATATCTAGAACTAAATTACATGAGCTCTCTTTTTCATGACAACTTTAGCTTGCTAAGAATTACAATAATAATGCTGAGGTTAGTTTTTTTTTTATATTAATAACAAATCAAGTCAATACAATATAGAAGTTATACTCCACAATTCAGTAACAAAAATTAGTGATCATAGTGAGGTAACAATATTAAATTCAATCTCGAATAAAAAGGGTCAAATTAAGTAAGAGGATTTCAATAAAAATGGGTTAATGGGTTAATGATGAGGGTTAATCAATAAAGAAAAAGGTTTAGTAGGCTCAAAAGGGGGTTCACTAAGGGTTTAATTATGTGGGAAGGCTTTTTATGGAGTAAATGAGTTAAATCCTATGTGCCTTTATCATCTCATTATATCAAATCATACGTGTGATCTTGACATGTATAATCGAAGCAAGTTCTAGAATAACAGTTCAATGTTGACACACTCAAACCACAAAAGAAGTGAGCAAGAAAGAAAGCTATATGCTCAAAAAGGCTCAAAAATCTCACCAAAAATTTGGGTTTTTGATGTCATTCCTATATACTTAAGATTTCAAGATAATACCTCAATTCAGGAAAATAATCTAAAAATTTTTGTTCTCAAAATATCAACTTATCATGCTTGATTCTTTAAGGTCCTACAATCAAATAATCATCCATAATTCCCTTGGTCTAATTCATGACATATCAATAATAATTATAGATTAATCACATTCTATCAATATTGTGAGAAAATCACTTAAGCACAAGACCACATTTAGGGATTTGAGAATAATTCAAAAAGTTAGGTTTAATGTTTATGTTCACCCTCCCACACTTAAGATGTACATTGCCCTCAATGTACAAAGATAGACTATTCAAAAATAAAGAAAATCATAAGAGAGAAAGAGGTGAAACTCCTTGTTATATGGATACGGAGCTTGATTCTGAGGCTGTAGTGCTTGGGGAAAGTAGTAGCTACAATTGCTCTTAGCTAGATGAAGAAATTAGGTCGTTGAACATGGCATTTGTTTTATATTGTTCCCTGTTTGTTTCCTCATTCCATAAAATATTCCTAGCAGCTTGCTTGGAAATCTGTAGAATCATGAAGAGCTTATTTAGAGCTGGTGTGGAAGAGAGTGTAGTGGGATTACTTGTTAGAAATACCAGAAACAAAAATGAAGAAAGTAAAATTTACTAATATAGACATGTCTTTGATAAGAAAATAATAAAATTGAAATGAAATTAAAAATTAAGAATAAAAATAAAAAATAAAGATAAAAATAAAAAATAAGAAATAAAAATAAAAAAATAAAAAATTAGGAGGGTCACACGGCCTAGAGACACGCCCGTGTACTCTGAGAGTGAGCCCGTGTTTTTCGAATTCTTCCATTTTAGGTCGTGCCCAGCTACTATCCCACGCCCGTGTGGCTTAGGTGTGTGTGGTACACGACCATATCGAACGGTCGTGCTTAGTTTCGTTCGCTTCTCCCACGCCCGTGTATATGGTACCACGCCCGTGTATTGTTGTCCACAGGTTTAATGGCATGGGCGTGTCACACACCTGTGTTAGAGAAATAGAATCGAGCCTTGCCCTTGGCACACCCGTGTTTTTTCCATTCCCACGCCCGTGGTCATCTATCAACCTCACCCACGGCCCTATCGCACGGCCATGGGGATTTATCGCATCTCGTGCTTTGAGGAAATCTTTGCCTTGTTTCCACACGGCTATATCGCACGGCCGTGTCGCTTCCCCTATTTTGCCACGACTTTAGGCACGCCCGTGTGGGTGGCTGTGTGAGGGTTATGGATCTACGTTCAGAGATTTAGTTAGTGGTCTAAAAATAAAAAAAATCTTGTAATTTAAATGAAATTTAAATAAATCAAAATTGTTAGTACTCGGGTTGCCTCCCGAGAAGCGCTTGTTTATAGTCTAAGCTCGACTTTCCCTTATGGATCTATTCAGGGAGGTTCGTGGAGTCGTAGCTCCTCTCCATCATCTTTAATATCCTCACTATTGTAAAGTTTGAGATGATGACCATTTGCCTTGAAGGTTCCTTGTGATGGATGGCTTACCTCTACTGTGCCATATGGAAAAATAGATTGAACTATGAAAGGTCCTGACCATCGTGATTTCAGTTTTCCAGGGAACAATTTGAGTCTTGAATTGTAAAGCAAGACAAAATCTCTGACTTCGAATGGCTTCATTTGCTTCAAGCGAGCGTCATGGCGCCGTTTCATTGTTTCCTTATATAGTCGTGAATTTTCGTATGCATTGGCTTGCCACTCATCTGACTCGTTCAGCTGTATCAACCTGTTTTGACCTGCAAGTTTAGGATCAAGGTTTAGAAACTTAATAGCCCAAAAGGTTTTGTGCTCTAATTCGAATGGTAGATGACATCGTTTTCCACAAACGAGTCTGTAAGGTAATGTTCCTATGGGAGTCTTAAACGCGATTCTGTAAGCCCATAAATCATCATCCACCTTTATCGCCCAGTCTTTCCTGTTTGATTCAACTATTTTCTTAAGGATTCATTTAATTTCTCGGTCTGCTACTTCGACTTGTCCACAAGTCTGAGGATGATAAGGAGTAGCTGTTCTGTGATGAACTCCGTATTTCTTAAGAGTTCTTTCAAACTGGGTGTTACAGAAATGAGTGCCCCTATCACTAATAATTACTCTAGGTGTTTCGAATCTTGAGAAGAGTTTCTTAAGGAAACGTACGACTACTCTAGCATCATTAGTAGGTAAAGCTTGGGCTTCCACCCATTTGGACGTATAATCAACTGCTACTAAGATGTAGCTATTCCCAAACGAACTAGGGAATGGACCCATGAAGTCGATACCCCAAACATCAAATATTTCACAAGGAAGTATATAGTTTTGAGGCATTTCATCACATTTGGTGAGATTACCTGTTTTTTGGCATTTGTCGCAAGAAGTCACATACCTATTAGCGTCTTTGAATAATGAGGGCTAATAAAAACCTGATTCAAGTATTTTATGTGCGGTCTTAGTTCCACTATAGTGTCCTCCAGTTGGTCCTGAGTGGCAATGTTCCAGTATCCTTAATGTTTCTGGCCTTGTAACGCATCTTTGAATGACTTGATTTGCACATATGCGAAACAGAAAAGGGTCGTCCCAAAACTATTTTTTCACATCGCTAAAGAATCTCTTCTTTTGCTGGTGTGTCAACCCTTTTGGGATTATGTTAGTAGCCAAAAAATTTGCAATGTCTGCAAACCAAGGTACCTCAGAGTCAGATATAGCGAAGAATTGTTTGTCAGGAAATGAATCATTAATTTCAGTTTCATCAAGTTTTCTGATATTTGAATTTTCAAGCCTGGACAGATAATCCGCCGCGAGATTTTCAGCTCCTCTTTTATCTTGAATTTCTAAGTTGAATTCCTGCAATAACAAAATCCATCGAATGAGTCGAGGTTTTGCATCAGTTTTAGTTAAGAGGTAAAATAGAATCAAGGCGATAAACTTATAAAATAATTTCAAACTTTGATGAAATACTAAAATAAATCGAGTAAGGTTAGACTAGTCTAGAAAAGGTTTGATTGATATCTGGTCGACTCTCCCACTCCAGTCGTTGTTTTTCTTTCTGTTACTTCGAAAGTAGCTGCTTCGGCTTCAGCCACTCGAATTTTTGATATTCCTTTTTATTTCTCATCAAATGAATGGCATCTTTTCTGGAAATCCTAGCTATTCTTATCGAAGGGCAGAATGATCAGTGTAGACAACAACTTTAGATAATATAAGATATGATCAGAATTTATCAAATGCAAAAACCACAGCTAGCAATTCTTTTTCTGTAGTGGTGTAGTTCTCCTGTGCGGTTGTCAATGTTTTGCTAGCATAATAGAGAGGTTGAAAGTGCTTGTATCTTTGCTGTCCCAACACTATACCTACTGCATAATCACTCGCATCACACATTAATTCAAAAGGTAAGTTCCAGTCAGGTGCAATTATTATCGGAGCATCAATTAATTTTTCTTTCAGGGTGTTGGATGCTTCTAAACATTCCTGATTGAAGTTAAAAGGCATATATTTTTCTAGTAGTTTAGTCATAGGCTTAGCTATTTTAGAAAAATCTTTAATAAATCTTCTATAAAAATTGGCATGTCCTAAAAAGCTTCGAATAGCCTTGACCGAACTAGGAGGGGGTAATTTTTCGATTATTTCAATTTTAGATTTATCCACTTCAACCCCTTTACTAGAAGTTTTATGCCCTAATACTATACCCTATTGAACCATGAAGTGACATTTTTCCCAATTAAGTACAAGGTTCGTTTCCTCACATCTTATTAAAAATTGTTTCAAAATTTTAAGGCAAAGGCGGAAAGAGTTACCGAATACTGAGAAATCATCCATGAATACCTCCATGATGTCTTCCACGAGTTAAATCGAAGATGGCCATCATGCAAATAACGAAAAGTGGCAGGAGCGTTACATAATCCAAAAGGCATTCTACGATAAGCGAACGTACCGTATGGGCATGTGAATGTCATCTTTTCTTGATCTTCAGAAGCTATTGGGATTTGAAAGTAGCCAGAGAGTCCGTCTAAGAAACAGTAGTACATGTGCCCAGATAATCTTTTCAACATTTGATCAATGAATGGCAATGGGAAGTGATCTTTCCTTGTGGCATCATTCAGTATCCTGTAGTCAATACAAACTCTCCAACCTGTGACTGTCCTTGTCGGGATAAATTCATTCCTCTCATTAGTTACGACTGTCATGCCTCCTTTCTTTGGAACAACCTGCACTGGGCTTACCCAAGAACTATCAGAAATAGGATAAATAATTCCAGCATGTAGAAGTTTAATTACCTCAGCTTTAACTACTTCTTTCATATTGGGATTCAGTCATTTTTGAGCTTGCACACAAGGCTTATATTCATCTTCCATTAAAATTTTATGGGTGCAAAAAGAGGGGTTGATTCCTTTTATGTCAGAAATTTTCCAAGCTAGGGCCTCTTTATGTTCTTTTAATACTTGAAGTAGTTCCTCTTTTTCCTTGGATTACAGGTTAGAAGCAATAATCACTGGTAATGTAGAATTATTTCCAAGGTATGCATATTCCAAGTGATTTGGCAGTGGTTTAAGTTCCAGTTTGGGAAGTTCTTCAATAGAGGGTTTTTGCTTAAGTTCATCGTTCATTTTGATACCCTCATACTCTGCTCGTCTCGAAGGATGTCCGTTAAGGTCATTATCTGACTCTTCTTCTTGAGCTAGGTACAGTTCTGTTGTGTCTTCTTGTATAATTTCCTGAAAAGAGCCTTGAGTAGCATGATCAATGGTGTCAATAAAATAACATGAGTCATCCTCTTCCCTAGAAAATCTCATGGCATAATATATTTTAAAGATAATCTCCTCGTCACCTATTCTAAGTCTCAATTTACCATCACCCACATCGATTACAGCCCTAGCAGTGGCTTGAAATGGACGTCCTAAAATTAAAGTTATTTCCACGTCTTCGTCTATATCAAGCACAACAAAGTCAACAGGGAATACGAATTTATCTACTTTCATAAGCACATCTTCTATAATACCCCTAGGATATTTAACAGATCTATCAGCTAGTTGAATACTCATCCTAGTGGGTTTGGGTTCCCCAACACCAAGTTGTTTGAACATTTTATATGGCATCAAATTAATGCTAGCACCTAGATCGGCTAGTGCTTTCTCAACATTTAAACTACCAATTAAGTAAGGGATAGTAAAACTTCATGGATCTTTCAGTTTGGTTGGTAGTTTGTTTTGGAGTATGGCTGAGCACTCCTCGTTGAGCTCTACTGTTGATAAGTCCTCAAAATTTCTTTTATTTGTTAGGAGCTCCTTTAAAAATTTCGTGTATGTAGGCATCTGCGAGATAGCTTCGACAAAAGGTAAGTTGATATGTAATTGTTTAAAAAGTTCAAGAAACTTACCAAATTGTGCATCCATACGGTCTTTTTTTAATTTTGCTGGGTATGGAACTGACGGTCTATATTCCTTCTATACTAGTTCCTCAATATTTTTGGGTTTTTCCTCCTCCCTTTCGCTTATCACGGTTTCTTGTGTTAGCTTCTTTTCAACTTCAGCTAACACTTTTCCACTCCTTAGTGTAACTACTTGCACATGCTCTTTCGGTTTGGTGTTACTATGTAAGCCACCTTGTGGTTGTTCGAAAATCAATCTGGTCAGCTGGCTTATCTGAGTTTCTAGTCCTTGAATTGATGCTTGTTGATTTTTGAGTGCTGTCTCGATATGCTAGAAACGAGTTTCCGACACTGAGATGAATTTGGATAGCATCTCTTCAAGGTTCGGCTTCTTTTCTTGTTGATATGGTGGCTGTTAAAAATTCTGAGGATTCTATGGCCTTTGACTCTGTTGACCACCCCAAGAGAAATTTGGGTGTTCTTCCAACCTGGATTGTAAGTGTTACTATAGGGGTTATTCTGAGATCTAAAATTATTGTTACCCATATACTTGACTTGTTCCTCTTTGGTTGTAGGATTGAATGGTGGGTATTCTGTATGCACACCTCCTCCACTTGAATCGCACCTGATCGCTGGATGTACCTGCATAGAACCAAGTAAACCATCAATTTTCTTATTTAGAAGTTCTACTGATTTGTCAACATAGTGACTGAATCGACGTTATAAACGCCTATTATTTTTGTTGGATTAGTCCTCATGACTTGCCACTGATAGTTATTCAGTGACATCTCCTCAAAAAATTCAAAAGCCTCTTCAGGTGTCTTGTTATTGATGGTCCCACCAGCAGCTGCATCAATCATTTATCTTGTCGAGGGATTCACACCATTGTAGAACGTTTGAACTTGCAGCCATAGCGGTAATCCATGATGTGGGCACCTTCGCAAAAGGTCCTTGAATCTCTCCCATGCATCGTAAAGTGTCTCTAAGTCTATCTGCACAAAAGAAGAAATATCATTACGCAACTTAGTTGTTTTTGCCTGTGGAAAATATTTTAATAGAAATTTTTCAGTCATTTGCTCCCAAGTGGTAATAGATCCTCGTGGTAGTGAGTTCAACCATTGTTTAGCTTTATTCTTTAGTGAAAAAGGGAATAACTGAAGGCGAACGACATCATCAGAAACGCCATTAATTTTGAAAGTGTCGCACAGTTCTAGGAAATTTGCCAAGTGCATGTTGGGGTTCTCATCCTGCAAACCATCAAACTGAACAAATTGCTATATCATCTGAATCGTGTTAGGTTTCAGCTCAAAATTGTTAGCAGCAATAGCAGGTCTAACTATACTTGACTCAGTTCTTGTAAAATTAGGTTTAGCATTATCATATATAGTACGAGGAGCAGGATTCTGATTTGCTAATTCAGCGAGTATGGCTGGCGGTAGTGGATTGTCCTGATTTTCAGCCACCTCTTCAGTAGTAGTTAAGATGTTGTCCTCTTGCTCTTCTTCTGTGTATCTTAAGTTGCGTCTAATTTCTCATCGATTTCTACGAGCTGTATGATCAATTTCCTCGTCAAAAAGCAACGATCCTGACGGTTTTCTTCTAGTCATACACTAAAAGAACTGCTAGGGGAAAGAAGAAGAAAGTTAGTAAAATAAAAAAAAATAAAGTTAAATTGCAAGGAAAATAAATGGCTAAAGTAATAAAAATTAAGTGTTCCTAATATTTGATTCCGTGTGCGCGCCAAAAACTTGATCGCGTGATTCGTAACAAGTAATAAATATTTATAATAAAGATCAAACCTAGACTAACTATTATCATGACGAAAAGGCAAGCGCACCTATCGAACAATAGTATAGTAATGGCAAGACCGGGATATCGTACCCAAGGGAACCAAAAGTACTAGTAATGACTATCTTTTTATTATTTAACCTAGGAATAAAAGGGTTTGTTTATTAAACTAATTAACCAATTAAACTAAAATGAAGAGAAAATTTGGAAAAAGACTTGAAGAGAATCAATCGATAAAGACGACACCCAAGGAGGAATCCACCTAGATTTCACTTGTTATCTGACTCTGAACCAGACGGTTTATTCACTTGACTTGATCCGTGAGACTCCCTAACTTACATTATTATCTCTTTCGAGACTAATAACGCCTAAACTCAGTTGAATTAATTGAAATCTCTTTCTAATTAAAACCCCTAGGGAAGCAGTAAATCGATCTATGGACTCCCATATTAGGTTTCGCCCTACTCTGGCAAAATCTCGTAACCCTATCTTTAGGCGTTCGATCAACTCCGCTTAATTATGCCAAATCTACTCTTAGGCAGGGTCTATTCCTCCTCTGCATAAGCACATTAAATCATAAGTTAATACCCGAAATATTAACTCAAGCATTAGAAACACATAATTAAGAGCAATTCAAGTATTTATCATATAGTTTAGATTATAATAACAAGATTCATCATAGGTTTCATCCCCTTTAGGTATCTAAGGGGTTTAGTTCATAATGAAATAAGAATACATCTCAAAAGTATGAAAATAACAAAACATGAAGAAAACTCTAAAACTCCTGAAAGGATTCTAAGAGAGATCTTCAGTCTTGGAGTAGCTTCGGCTTTTGGGATGGATCGTCTTGCTTCCTCCAAGTAATTCCTGGCGTGTGGTTTCATGTTTCAGAGAGGTTCTGGCCGTCCCCTTAGTAGGTCATACTTAGGGTGTTTATATAGGCTTTGGATTGACTTTCTTCTTCCCTAAGTATCCTTTTTCTGTGTAAAATACCACTCTTTGAAAAAGGGACACGTCCGTGTGCCACGGTCGTGTTACGTAGTTGCCAGGCCGAGTGAATAGTGAAATCCTTGGAGGACACCCTCGACAGACACGGGCGTGTGAGCAGCCCACGTGGCCAGGCTTAGGCCGTGTGATCTTCTTAATTTGGTTTTTTTATGTCTTTTAAGCTCGTTTTTGGCTCCTTTTGACTCTTGGTGCTCTTCTGGGTACAAAACATGAAATAAATGGATTAAGAGCACCAAAATCCACAAATCTAATAGTAAACATCCATAAATATGCTAAGTATTTGTGGTAACAATATGTATAATTTGGCGTTTATCAATTGCAATAGCTGCAAAATTTAAGTTCTATAAGCTAACAGTAGTAAATTGTTATGAATTTTTAATCAGAGGTCCTTAAATGGTAATTAGACATTATACTTCTTAGTAGACAAAAATGGACATGGAGTAGGTAAAAATTTCAAAGTTTAAGTGAAGGGTATTTTGGTAATCTAGTAAATAAAGACAAAATAAGTAAAAGTAAAAGTGTCCATCTTCTCATATTAGTCCCCCCATAGTTGAATTTGAAGAAGAATACATAGCTAGGGTTTTGGCCACTTTCAAGCTCGATTGTAAGTCCGTTCTTGTCCAGTTTTTAATGATTTTTATATTTTTAAGATTGTTGTAACTTGATTTAGCTATTTCAAGGACTAATTTGAAAGAAAATTAAAGTCTAAAGTTTTACCCATGTTGGATGTGCATGTATTTTGATGTTTGATGGTAGAATATGCATGTTCGTTGTTAGTTAAACAACGTTTGTAAAGTGATTTTCGATAAAAACGTTAAATAAGGACTTATTTGTAAAATGTGTAGAAAAGTGTGAATAATTTGACAATGTGGTCTATTATGAGTACAAACAATAATATGCTAGGCTTGGGTTGTGATGAAATTGAATGACATTCATTTTACGAGTCTACGGACTAAATTGTAAAATTTTGAAAAGTTAGGGGCAAAAATGTAAATTTTGCCATAATGTGTTTTTGGGCTAAATTGAATAATGTGATGATTAAATAAGTTAAATTTGGTATTATAGATCAAGAAAAATGAAGTTTGGGTCTAGATCGGGGGAAAAACAAAGTAATTGACGAATAGATCCCTTTGGCCGTTTTTGTAACCGAGGTAAGTTCATACGTTAATAAACTTTATCATAATTGTATGTTAAATACTTTAATTTTTCATGAGTGTAAACGATACTATAGAAACGTCTGACTACGTTTTGGTAAGCGAGAAATCCCAATCGAACTTTAGGAATAGACTAGGATACAAGTGACATGTCACTAGGGTTTTATGTCATGTGATTTCGGGTGCTGGTCCTATACATTCTACCAGTGGCTGAGTATACTGGCATATGTTGTAGATACTTGATAGCTTGTGTGAGTAGCACCGTGTAGTTACGTCTTGACTGATAGCTTGTGTGAGCAGGCCCGTTGATAGTTTGAGCGCAAGCACATATGTGTTATGAGATAAAGGTAGCAATGGCTACATATGTGGTACCTTGTGTGCAAGGTTTCCCGAGTATCCTATATTATTGTTTCAAGTGGTTTATTGGGTATGAAAACGATGAGACTAAGTATGAGATTATTACGATATGGTACAAGTATGTACATAAAGCTTATGATTAGGAACTTACGAAATGATGATTTCAAGGTAAGTTGTGAAGGAATGATTTATGGTCATGAGATTATGGTAAAATACATTATCTTATGTTATATTACTTGAATGTTAATGCATGGTAAGGTATGCTTATTTCTTTCATATGGGCTTACTAAGCTATATAGCTTACTCCATTTTATTTTCCATGTTTTATAGTGTCACCAAGCTAGCTCGGGTTCGAAACTCGTCAGAGATCGCCTCACACTATCATCTGTCGTTTTGGGTATTGATGATTTTAAACATTTTGAGAATATGACATGTATAGGGATTTGGTCATTTTGTTATATGTGTCGTTATGAATTTGGCCAAATGCATTGGCTTGTAATTGTCAAAGGCTTGATATGGTATTTGGCCATATAACTTGGCTCATTTTGGTTGAATTGGTTGTAATCTTATATATATTTATATATGCATGCATGTGCAATTATCTCTTGTGTGATGCGGTTTATAAATGCTTGCAAATGGTTGAATGTGGCATTATGGCTTTGTTGTTGAATGGTTAAGATTGGTTCATTGGTATGCTAGGAAAACTAAGTAAAATTATGCATGTTATTGGTAGCCATATTGAAGCTTGTAGAATGTGAATTTGGTATGATTTGGTTTGGCAAAATATGATGTTGTAAATATATTGAGTGTGGATAATGAAATGATATGAATTGGCCTTGTTTTGCGGATGTTATTGGTTGCCTAAGTGTGCTATGAATTATGCCTTTGAACTTGTGTATGTGTAGGTGTAAATGAGGGTGGCAAATGGCTTGGTAAATAGCCTTGATTTTGTCCACACGGGCAGACACACGGGCGTGTGTCTAGACCGTGCGTGACACGTGGCCTGCCCCATGGGCATGTGTTCCAGCCGTGTGTCCCCTGCACCTAAATTTTGAGAAGCAGAATGCTCAGAATTGAGCACACGGGTAGAGACACGGGCGTGTAAAGTCTGTACGTATTTTATGAAAATAAAATTAACCAAATGGCCTAGCACACGGACGTTTGACTTGGCCGTGTGAATTCAATTTGTTCATGCATTGCTTGTCAGTGAGTTACACGGGTTAGGGACACAGGCGTGTCCCTGACCTCTGTTTATAGTAAAATTTTTCTAAGTTTTGTAAAAATTCCCTGAGTTCTCTGTTTAGTCCCGAACCACTTCTAAAGCATGTTTTGGGCCTCCTAGGCTCGTATTAGAGACTTTATGATTAAATTTAAATAGTTTTAATTTGGATGGAAATTTATGACTTGATTTATATGTTTGTTTGTGGTGTAAGTCCGGCAATGCCTCGTATCCTGTTCTGGCATTGAATACGGGTAAGGGATGTTACAGTGGCTGATGCCTTTAGCCAAAAATCCTTGTTTGCCTTACGGGCATTGAACACCCAGTTGTCTTTATCTGATGATGGTTCACTTATAGCAGAGTTAAAAGTTAGACCGACATTTATGCAACAGATCTCTGAAGTCAAAAAAATGATGATAAGTTGCAAGCGAAACGGATACAAAGTGAATAGACTCCTGACTTAGAATTTTAGATCAGGATCGATGGTTGCTTATTATTCAGAGACAGAGTATGTGTACCAAAAAGTTCAGAACTAGTACAGAAGATTTTGAATGAAGCTCATAATAGCAATATGTAATAGCACTATGTCTATCCATCCTGGTAGTAATAAGATGTATAGTGACTTGAAAAAGATATACTGGTGGCCGGGAATGAAACGGGATATTTCTAAATTTGTATCGAAGTGTTTGATATGTCAGTAAGTGAAGGCTAAACACCAAGTACCTTCAGGATTATTCCATCCAATTACAATTCTGGAATGGAAATGGGAAAGAGTTACCATGGATTTTGTAAAGAAAGACGTCGTCTGGGTAATTGTCGATCGTTTAACGAAGTCTGCACACTTTTTCCCAGTACATATGGATTTTTCATTGGATAGATTGGCTGAATTATATGTCTTTGAGATTGTAAGCCAACACAGAGTGCCAATCTCTATTATTTCAGATAGAGATCCCCGGTTTACATCCCGATTTTGGAGTAAGTTGCAAGAAGCTCTGGGCACTCGTTTACACTTTAGTACTGCATTTCATCCTTAAACAGATGGAAAATCTGAACGTGTGATATAGATTTTAGAAGACATGCTTCGGTGTTGTGTACTTGAATTTGGAGGTAACTGGGAAAAATACTTGCCTTTGATTGGATTTGCGGACAATAACAGTTATCAGTCCAGTATTAAAATGGTGTCGTATGAGGCTCTTTATGGTCAAAAGTGTAGAACTCCATTGTATTGGACAGAGTTAAGTGAGAAAAAGATACATGGAGTTGACTTGATCCGAGAGGCCGAAGAAAAGGTGAAGATAATTTAAAACAGTTTGAAAACGGCCTTCGACCGTCAAAAGTCTTATGCCGATTTAAAGAGAAAAGAGATAGAATTTCAGGTTGGTGATAAAGTATTCTTGAAAGTGTCACCTTGGAAGAAAGTTCTCCGATTTAACCGTAAAGGAAAACTGAGTCCACGGTTCATTGAGCCATATGAGATCATTGAAAGAATCAGGCCTATTGCATGTCGGTTAGTATTACGATCGGAGCTTGATAAAATTCATAATGTGTTTCATATGTCCATGTTACAATGATGCCGATCGGATCCTTCACACGTTATTGCTCCAACAGAAGTTGAGATTCAGCCTGATATGACATACAATATGGGACAGATTAAGATACTGGCATATGAGATGAAAACGCTTACAAATAAAAAGGTGGCTTTGGTAAAAGTCCTCTGGAAATGGCATGGATTAGTGGAAGCTACCTAGGAGCTGGAGGATACTATGAGGAAACAATACCCTAACCTCTTTTCTGGTAAGAATTTTTAAGGACGAAAATTTTTAAAGGGGGAGAGTTGTAACAGCCCAATTTCGGTGAAGTCGGAACAATGGTTTCGGGACCACATATCCGAGTTAAAAATAAAAATTATTTTATTTTATTTTATGGTTGGCATCATGATAGGAAGGTCACATGAAAATTTTGATACGAAAATTTTATTGATCATGTAGTTAATTAGGTAAAGGACTAAATTGCATAAAATTCAAAAGTTGGATTCTAGTAGCTATAGGCATCAAATAGCTTGGGTTTCTTATATGGTAATTAGACCATTGAAGAGTAGTTAGTAGATATTTTAATGATTCATCCGTGGAAAAATTAGAAAAGGCAAGGGACTAAATTGGAAATCACTAAAATTAAAACATGAAAATTAAATAACAAGAAATATTTATCTAATTTCATATCATCTTCCCCAAAATTTCTATGGAAACCTTAAGAGAGAGGAAGACAACTTACCAAGATTGAAAAGGTATGAAATCAAGTCCCGATTTTAATGATTTTTATATTTTTTGAAACCTAGATAGTCTAATCTCTCTATTTAGGGGATTAATTTGAAAAGTTATCAAGGTATGAAATTTGGGTCATGGATGAATATGCTAAAAAGTAGAAATTTATGGTAGAAAATAAAAAATTATTCATAGATAAACAACTTTTACAAAGCAATATTTGATGAAAACTTAATTTAGGGACTAAAATGAAAAAAGGTAAAATACCCATGGAAAATTCTGAAATTTGTGAAAAATGTATGCTGTAATGTTGTTTATAAATATTGGCTAGGCTTGGAAAGAGGGTTAAATTTCATGAATTTTAATTTTCGAGCCTAGGGACAAAATCAAAATTTTTGAAAAAGATAGCAGCAAAATGGTAATTTTGCCTAGGATGTAATAGAATGCAAATGTATATGAAATGTAATAGATTAATAGTTAAATTTATCCATATAGATCCGAAAAGACCAACTACGGAACTAGATCGAGGAAAGCAAAAGGTTTCGGATTAGTTAAAATTCAAAAACGAGCCATTTTCAAGGTAAGTTCGTGTAACTTAAAAATGTATGTTAATATGCTTGAATTGAATTGTATGATTGTGTTGTTATGTGTGAGATGATATATACATAATGAAATAGTTTTAAGTTGTGTAATATGGACAAATTATCGTGTTCCGATTGAATGTTGAATTTTGATGGGTTTAAAATAATAGTGCATATGTTGCAAATAGAATTTAGCCCGGATGGGTAATTCTAATGTAAGCCTTCTTGAGTTAGGTTATAAATTGGATTTAGCCCGGATGGGTAATCCATATTAAGCTCTTTAGAGCATATGTTACGGATAGGATTTAGCCTGGACTAGTAATCCTACGGTAAAATGCACGACTCAAGGGTGTTACTTTTTATTATGTACCCAATGGGTACTTTTGCACATGTGTATATTACTTGAACATCCATCGAGATTTCAATAGTTCGACGGAAAAGACTCTTAAAGAGCGGAAAGGTGAAATTAATGGAATCATGTAATGTGATGAGCTCATCTATGTTTACTTGATATTCACATGAGATTATGTGACTAACTTGTTTGAATAAGTGTATGTGTTTAGGTAAGTTATCCAAAATTGGTGGAATATGTATTTAAGTGTGCTTGTGTTAATAAATAAGACCGGTAAGTTTATTTCCCGTTATATGGACTTAATAAGCATAAAACGCTTACTCCATTTCTTTTTCCTTATTTTATCTCAAAGCTCGCGAAGGTTGGAAGTCGGTCGGAGCAATCATCACACTATTCACTATCTCATTTTGGTATGAATAGAAATCTCATTTTGGTATAATGGCATGTAGAAGCTTAGTTGGCCAATGATGGTTTGTGATGGTTGTTTTGTAACCTAGCCATTGGAGTGGCTAATGATGGTCTATGTTTGGCTATTTTAAAGTGATGTTTTGATAATCACATAAGTGCTTATTATGTGTTGGTTTGATGAATTTATGTTACCATATAATTTTATGACATGAGTAAGTTCATATCTATTGATGCATAAGATAATACCATATGATTGATGTCAAATGTCTTGTGAAAATAATATTGGATTGGTGGATATAGGCTTGTGAGTTTTAATGCAGGAAAGTGGTAAGTTTTGGGTGACAAATGAGGCTAGGAAATGGTCTTATTTTGTCCACACGGGCATGTGTCTTGGCCATTTGTGACACATGGCTTGTCCCATGGGCATGTGGTCCGGTCGTGTGTCCCCTGCATCTTAAAAATGAGAAACAAGATCTCAAAATTGGTCACATGGGTAGAGACACGGGCGTGTGTCTCAACTGAGTGGTTGACACGGCCTTGGACATGTGCGTGTGAAAACTGCACCTAAATTTCAAAAATAAAAATTCACCACATGGCCTAGCACACGGGCATGTGACTTGGGTGTGTGACTTCAATTTTTTCATGCTTTAAAATTCAGAGAGTTACACGGGTTAGGGACATGTGCGTGTGTAGTACACGGCTTGACCATACGGGCATGTCCCTAGACCACATGGGCGTGTGAGCCCTGCACCTAGGAAAATTTTTGAAATTTCACGAAAAATTCACTGAGTTCCCAATTTAGTCCCGATTTGATTCCAACACTCATTTTGGACCTCGAGGGTCTATATAAGGGATGATATGTATTATCCCGGTAAATGAATAGTAATTTATGTAAATTAATTGAAAAACATTCTGAATGTTCTGGTAATACTCTAAAACCCTGTTTTGACAATGGATATGGGTTAGGGGTGTTACATCTACTATCATGCCAAGCTTATAATACACACCAATCAACCTATTTACATGCTCCTAACCAATCACCTGTATTTTTACAAGCTCAAGCACACACTTGACAATAAAATTTAAAAGAAAATTTCCTATGTTACCCCTCACACTTTAGATAACATATTGTCCTTAAAGTGTAGCTCTAAAAAGATAGGGAAAAAAGTTACCCGATTGATCGTGATAGTACTGTCGGTTAATGGTGGGTGCTCCCTTCCATTTTTCGTTGAAAGCTCTGAATTGTTGTGTTTCTTTCGTGTGAAGTTCCTACATAGAAAACTTAGAATAGAAAAATAAATAACAATTTACTATTAATTCGATTCCTAAAAATAATAAAATTGTCCTAAAATTAATTACAGTCTTTTAAAACGGTATTAGCAGCTTAATCCTCCTCCTCCTTCTCAAAATCCATCTTCTCTCTTCCTTTTCTTCTTCTTCACCCTCGCTTTCTTCTTCTTCATCACTTTCTTGCTCCTCTTCTTTCTACTTAGGTTGCCCTGGGCCAAACATATTCGATGCATAATTGGGTACTCTAATGTTATCATGTTGTGCAAATTCTTGGAGAAATGGGCTCAACTCTTGCATCCAGTGTATCATCCAGTCCAACTTTGGATGACTACTCTCTCCAATTTCTTTTCATGTTGCTGACATTGCTTTCCTTTGAGATGAGGTCAGAGTGGCTGCCTTTTCTTGTTGGCATTTGTTCCATTCTCTTATTTGTTTCTTATGAAGCTCTGTCTACTGCATATACAATGTATCTCCTATTATGATTTTGGAAGGTTTCGTAGATTGCTCAATGGACACCATTGGAACACCTACTTCTTTGCACAAGGTCGTCACTAAGTGGGGAAAGAAGATCCCGACTTTTTGGTTGCTTATGCACCATTTCATATATTGATATATCCATGTTCCGATGCATACCTATTTTTTCTACAAAACAACATAAAACAAAACTACTCGAAAAGTATTGACATTAGAGACATTTAAAGCAAGACCAACTTATGTGCACAAGAATTGTCTCCACATTTTGGCTACGAAAAACATAATTGCCTGGTTAAAGGATGTGGGGATATCAGTACCCGGGCAACATTTCCATTCACCCTTACCCTCTATTAAGTAATTTATAACATTATTCACATTTTTGTCTTTAAAGTACACCAAATCAGTTGCTTCCACAAAATCTTTTTCATAATATGGAGCGTTATAAAATTCATAAATAAATCAAGGGTGACTCGCACTTCTTTCCCTCGTATGGGTACTGTTTCCCACATGACACCCTTTGTCCTCCTAGACTCTTAGTCCCTTAAAGATGCATAAAATATTTGCACTATTGGGACCACGACATACTCTTTAGGGGTTACGCAAAAGCATTCCCATCTATGATATCAAACCAGAGGCCATATTTCTTAACATAGAACCCTTGATAGCTCAAATCCCCATTTTTAAATAAACTTCTTTCCTTGAAGTTCTAAAAATATTTTTTCAACATTTGGGTTTGGAAAATTTAAGGGATTTGTAGCCAATGATGGTTCGGGTTCAATAGTTTTTCTGGATTTTCTAGGACGCATTTTCAATAATCTTTTAAGTAGAAGACTAATAAAACTCAAACGATATATTTCAAAGTAATCAAGGAATAATGCAATGGAATAGTAAAGTTAGGAACCCTTAACCTTGGATTTAGAAGTTTGTGATTCCTTGAAAAAGCTTGTTGCAAATTTCTCATTAATGTGAAGTATTTAACTTGCACCAAATGAACACAAGAAAAGGGAAATTTTGCATAAAAATAGGAAGAAAAGAAAAAGAGGGCTTTTGGGGTTTTAAGGGTTTAAAAGTTTTTAAGAGAATTTAGAGTTAGAGAGAGTTTAAAAACAAGTTTAAGTGTTTTAGGTTTAAAAATTTTGGGTATTTTAAGTTAAAAATTGGGTTAAACAAGATTAAAGTCAGTGGATTGTGTGATGGGTTAGGTTGACCTTGCAAAAAATTACAGCGATGTCGCGACATAGGGGTTCCATGTCAAGACACCCTGGTAAGATACTGATGTCGCGACATCAGGGTTCGATGTCACGAGACACTCTAAATTTTTGGACTCCTAGGTATACTTTCTTTTGTGTCACGACATCAAGATGGTTTTCTCGATCTCTTTGGCACTGAATGTGATGTTGCGACACGAGGATACCGTGTTGCAACACTGACTATTTTAACCCAAATTTCTAATTTTCAAAGTGCCTGGGGTTTTATTTAATAATATTGAAAGTCTAAACTAATCAGTTAGTTAAAATTACAATAATATACATAAAATTAAAATTTAATTAAAACCATCAAGTTTTGCTGCCAAATTCATCTATCAGCTCGATTGGTGTACCTGAGGATGCTTTCTATGTTTTGTTTCTATCAATATTGGTCCAGCATCCATCATGCCATTCCTCCTTCTTGTGCTTGTCCCACTCTTTAAATTTGCTTTTTCAACCTGTATTCATCACAAAAAATACTTCCTCTGGCTCAGGTTTGTTAGGGGTTTTTATAGATATTTCATAACATTGTTTCCCTAATCTTTTTATGTCTACCTTATTTTGTTGGTGACCAAATTTAAAAATTTATGTTTCAACATTGATCCTCATGGTTAATTCATTCTTTTGCAGATCGATGGTGGATTTTGAAGTTGCTAAGAATGGTCTGCCTAACAAGATGGGCATCTCAAGGGCTTCCTCAAAATTTAATATTACAAAATCTACCGAGATGATAAAGCTGCACACCTTGATCACCACATCTTCCAATACTTATTTGGGATGTACTGATGATCTGTCAGCCAACTGTAGTGTGATACGAGTGTTTTTAAAGTCCCCTAGCTCGATTTTTTCGTATATAGATAAAGGCATTAGGTTTATGCTAGCTCCTAAATCATGTAGAGCTTTACTAAAATGAATATCCCCAATCTCTTTGGGAATTGTAAAACTCCTCGAGCCTTTTAACTTTGGAGGAACCTATCGAGACATAATCGCAAGACATGAGGTGTTTATGTTAAATTGCTCTCATGTTTTAATTTTTCTACGCTTAGACATGATTTCATTTAGGTATTTGGTGTACTTAGGGACTTTCTCAATTAAAAACAAGTTAACAGTTAATGTTTTGAATAAGTTTAAAAAAATTAAAAATTCAGCCTCATCTCGTCTTTGTTTTTCCTCCAACCATAAAAGGAATGGTACTTTTGCAATTGCAGATTCCTTGACTGTCTCTTCCTCCAGCTCATCTATCGGTTGGGCTACTTTTTCCAGTTTTGATTCCTTCTCATCTTCTTATGGATTCTTTTGAAGGTCTTCTGAATCCTTTATGTTTTCCTTATGAATTGATTTTTCTAGGCTATTCAATACTTTACTCGAACAGAACCCTATATATAAATAGAATATTTTTGGGTTTTTATAATAAATAAAATAAAAATAGCAAAAGTAAAGTGAACTTTAGGTGTATGAACTCTAATTTAATCAAATATAAGTATAGGTGGTTAGCTCGTTTTGGTGATCATAACTAATTCCTATTTTGGGTTTCTATTCAATAAACTAGTCACTACCTTAGTAGGATCTCTCAATCTTACACTAAACTAACGAGTCAGTAAGAAGTACTTATCTCTTGACCTCACAGTCCAGATAGATTCGGGGCTAAGGTGTTCACGGATAGGTCATACCAATATTGGGTAAATTCCCACCTAAATGGCTTCCTACGGTTGTCAAGCCTAGGGTTTAATTTTTTCCTTTTCTAAACATTTGATCCACTAAAAAAACCCTACACAGAAATTAGTTAATCACACCTCCAATCACTAATCCCCGATGAAAGGATTAGTATATTGTGGATCTCATGAACACAATAAACTTGATAATAAAGATAAATATAAATAATGAATAAAGAGAAAGGTTTAAGAGGATCTTGAATTGTATTGATTGAAGCACAGAATCCATAGTAGTTTGATTATAGTTACAACTCAAGTTCTCTGAAAAACACAAAATAGAAAATAACTAAAAATAAACACAAGGCCTAAAAGAAAAGAAAACTAAAAAGTAAAGTTACAAAGAAAACTGCAAGAATGAAAAGTTGTCCCTAAACAAGTGTTTTAAGAGCCTATTTATAGAGTTAGAGTTGCTGTCGTCCTCAACCCTGGTTCAAGTAATGTTCTTGTGTTTAATTTCCATTGTATAGACCAAAATACCCCTGGCTCGTAAGTGCTTCCTATATAGGACTGATGTCGCAACACCCTAGTCCCTATGTCGCGACATCGAAGGTAGTATGTATGGTTTAGGGGTAGTTTCAAAGGTGTGTTGCAGCATCCCTTGGCTATGTCGCAACACTTGAGGCAGTATAATAATTCTTACATTCTCTTTTCTATTTTGCTACATTGAACTCCCCGTATGATCGCCTTTAGATGCACTAATACTACAATAAAATATAGAAATATGAGGTGGTATTTGCAAGTATACAGGTCGAGTTGTAATATAGTTTAACAACAAAGAGGTGAGTACTTCGAGGATCTTACCCAAGGGATTGTAGTTTGGGCAAGACTACTATTAAGCCAATTACTAAAAATAATTACTAATCTACTTGAGTCACATATTAGTAGTGTTAATCAAGAAGCAAGATAATAATAAACTAAATAAATTTAACTAAACCTAAATCTACTCCTAGGTTTATGTACCGGCTTTTCCTATTCCTTGTATTGATTATGCGAGTTTCTTTTAGCTTAGATCCAATTTTCAACCTAATTAATTATTGATGAAGAGTTCTAATCAATCAACTAATCGATACTCTAGCAAGATCTTCCGGTCTTCCACTAGAATAATGAGTCAATAAGAACTGCTTATCTTCTGACCTCACAGTTCAGACTGGTTTGAGGTTAAGGTATTTACGGATAGGCCATACCAATTTTGGGTTAATTCCTATAAAAATGACTTCCTAGGGTTGTCATGACTAGGGTTTAAGTTCTTCCTCTCCTAAATAGCTAATCCACTAAGAAACTCTATCATTCAATCAATTAATTAAGTTAAAGAAATTAAAATATGCAAAATATGTAGAAAGCATAAATTGATTCTAATCTTTACACAAACATTCATCTAGCAATGTTAAAGAAAGAGATATAAAGAAGAGAATAAGGAAAAGTGATGCTTATGGATTAATCAATGAAAGGGTGGTTATAGAACAATCTCCCCTCGCGAAAGTCTCACTTTGGAATAGGATCTTCTGATTATAAGAATATAAAATAATCTAAGTGAAAACTAAGAATGAAAGAAAAACCTATGAATCAAACCCTAAAAATTGTGTTTTTAAACTGATTACAATGGACTTTATATAGGCTAAACTCAGAATATTAAAGTACCTAAATCATCCTTGAAGTCCTTAGAGTTCGATAAGGACAAATACACCTAATTTCCCTCGAAAATGTAATTAAAACGTACATGAGATTTTGGGCTACGCAGGGGGTTGGTTACAACTCAAGCCTATAGTGTTGTAACATCAAAGTCTAGTGTCACGACATTGAGGGCTATTTTGCTCCAGAACTTGTTTTTAGCTTCTGTCTTCGATGTTGAGACATCAGTATCTTGGTGTTACGACATAGGCATTAGTTTTTGCCCGAATATGGATTTTTAGCTCCTAATTTCTCTGACAAGATCATGTATGTAACACCCCAAACTCGACCCGGATGTTATGGCCGAATCTGGTGCGTCACATTAAAGTGTTTTATCGAAAATGTTGTTTTCATTGAAAACCCACCTTCATTAACATATAGAAACTCCTTTCAATCACGAAAGCTTGTTTAAAACATATGATTTATGAAAACTTGTCATTTTAATAAAATTTAGTTGCGGAAATGTAGAAAAATAAACTTTGATTTAGGAATCCCATGTTCAACTTCTCATAACTACAACGCATAAAAATAATAATCCAAATAATAACAAAAGGGAAGGCCTTATTACATTCCAGTCTGAAATTACTTAAAAACTAGAAACTATATGCTTTTTTAAAAAAAAGGTCCAAGTCGTCTTGCTAGATGGCCACCTCCGAGTCCCTCCAAACATCGAACCTTTTACTGAGCAACACCTGGGAAAAATAAAAGAGGGGGTGAGTTTTCAAAAACTCAGTGTGTACAACCCTGGACGAGTAACTAGCATTCATCAGTCACCATAAAATCAAACAAGCAATGCAATGTAGTGCAACCCACCCCTATAATCTATCCGCTATACCCCAAATCCATCCCCCGGTACACATCATGTGGGGTTATAAATATTAACCTACCTAATCGATACACATCAATGGTAGCCCGGTTGCGAAACTACCTTTATTGCAGCAAGCTGCCAATCACATATTGGGCTTAAAAGCTGTCGGTGGATCCACGGTTGTCAAGCAACCATGCGATCCTCACATACTTCATCCGTTCCATAATTCCCAACCCAGATGCGACCTAAACAAAATATCGTATGTATGCAATAGATATACATGTAACATCTATAAATCTTACATTCAACACATAAGGGTATTTTGGTCATTTTTTCCCTTAGGGGCATTTCGGTAACTTTCCTTTATTACGAGTTTTTACTTACCTTGGCCCGTTAACAAATCTCGTGAGCTAAGATGAACGAATACTATGCACCAGGTAGGATTCCAGAGAAGAGGAGGTGAGTCATTAAGACCGCTTAAGTACCAAGCTCTCCCTAGATCCAATCCTAGACATGCAAATACCCGTTGCCACGCCTTAACCCTATGACTTGTCCACGGTCTCAATAAATTAATTAAGTTTTATGTCTGTTTAAGCAGTTATTAGATACTAGTCCGAAATCCCCTTACAAAGCCCTAACAAGTCTACATACATGCATATGGCCCCCTAGGCCCAATCTCATTCATATGGCCTATTAGGCCCCAAATCACATTCATTTGGCCCATTAGGCCCAAATCACATTCGTATGGCCCACTAGGCCCAATCATTTTGACAATCATGATCTCATACGATTGTCCATCACATAGCATCAATTACCAATTTTACCTATTATGGGCCCTACAGCCCATCGGGCCCATTTAGCCCAAGCTGGCCCGGTTGGCCAACTCACAGCCCAAGTCCAAGGGATCACCCATGGGGCCTGAGATAACCTATCAGTCTCCCCCTTATGAGTTTTCGTGCACTCGCAAGACTACCGTAGCCAAACTTTTTCGCATTTCGACTTTTCGGCATTTTGGGATTTTCCGATCTACTTGTGTGTGTACAGTGTATGTACACACCTGGAAATAAAGCATGTTGTGATCCCCTCAGCCACGAACCTACAATTGATATCACTCAAGGATTAATCTCACATACTTATCGAATACTTTACCCAAAAGCCGAAGTCTCACCTTAACCTTACCTGAAACACCAAGCCTTAATAGCTTTTCCTTGATCACTAATCACGAGTACTGCCTAAATCTGCATTAACCTTTATCGTCAAAAACATAATGGGTGACTTGTATCCAACATATGTCACCCTTTTCTACTAAAGCCTATTCGGCCCACCCTTACCGAAGCAAAGAACACTTACCAAAATCTCACACCTAAGGAGCAAATCAGCAGGGATCCTAAAGACTGGGATTCGATACTAATCCTACCAAAACCAATTAGAAGAAGTGAGGGACAGAGTAATCGATACTAGAAAAACCGATTGAGAGAACAAAACACTGACACTAGATTTGGCTGGGTGGAAAGGGTAATGGCGGCACAGAGGATATTCAGCTCTTGAGACTTGTATGGTAAAAGAGGTTATTCGGCACAAAGAGAAGTAGAAATCGTTAAAAACTAGAGGTGAATCGAAAAGAGAACTTGAGTAGGGAAGCATAGAAAATCGGCACAAAGAAAAATAAGGAAGAACAAGGGATTCCAGCTTTTAGATCTCTAGAGAACAAAGTGTTTTCTAGCAACAAGTTGAGGGAGAATTCGGCATTAGCCTGGCAACCTCACATTCGACACCTATATATAGCCTCTAGCCGAATTTCCTATCCCCTAATTCTGAATTCGGCTCCACCTCTTTACACTTCTCATCTCCTAATTTTTCTCCCTGATAACTCCTTAATCCCCTCCTCAAATTTCTCCTCTTATCACTCCCTATAGAGTTCATATCCAACGCCACCACTGTCCATCTCTTAAGTAAAAAATAAATCCTTCTGTTGGGCAAGGAGGGATTGGAACCCCAAACCTCATTGCCTTACATGTGACGCCACTTGCCACTCCACTACCAGGCTTTCTTGTGTCCAATTCTTCCTTCATTTATTCAAAAACCCGCCTACTTGCCATCAAGGTTCTTTTATTTATTAACCTATAATTTCTTTCACCCCTAAGTTCAAACTCAACCCTTAACCAAGACCTACTATCACATGATTAACACTTGACTAGGAATGTTAAGCATAATTTTTATCGAAACCAAAAAAAAGAAAGTTCAGGATTTCTCAATTTTTGGTGCGTTACAACTCTACCCCCTAAAAGAAATTTCGTCCACAAAATTTCCAACTAATAACATAGATTACCACACCACACTCCCGCTGCGCACTCTAATTCCAACTTAGGTAAATAGCACACTATGGGTAAGTACATACCAATATTCGCCTCTGGAGTGTCTCCATCCTCTTAACGATGTGCTGTATAGACCAAAGCTGGCTGCCTCGCCTCAGCATGACCAACACCTCCGCCCGGTGCTCCACGATCCAAATCGTTTCGACCCCTGGCCTAATCACGGCTTTTTGGCAGTTGCTGACTATCTTCCGGTGGCTGCACACCACCTCGGTCCACGACTGGCACCTAACCTGACATTCTAGGGCAACTATTGATCCTATGCTCCATAGATCCATAAGCTAGACAAGCTCCTGTTCTCTTCCTGCACTTTCCCACATGACCTTTTCCACAAGTAGCACAAGGTGGTGTACCAGTACTAGCAATAGGGGGCCCTACTCTAACTAGCCCATCCACTCTGGCCCTTCTCTTAGCCTTCTGATCGTAATTGGAGGGCTTAGAATCCCTTTTATTTCTACCCCTTTCTCTTTCCCAGTTTAGGCGCCCAGTGCGCTTTGGCTCTTCAGCAATTTTTGCTTTCTCCACCAATACTACAAAATCCCGCTCCCTCTGAGGAGAAATCAATACTCGAAGATTGTCTCTAAGGCTATCTTCGAATCGAACACAACATTCATAATCTGTTGCCACCATTACTCTTGCATACCTACTAAGGCGTAAAAATTTCGCCTCATACTCCGCCACAGATTTATTTCCTTGGGTCAAGTTCAAGAACTCCTTCCTTCTAGCATCCACATAACTCGCACCCATATACTTCCCTTGAAACGCAGTTTTGAAGGACTCTCAAGTGACCTGCTCAGGTTGGGTGCCCTCTTTCACCGTCAGCCACCACTGGTAAGCTTCTTCCCTAAGCAGTGACACCGCCCCTTTCAGCTTTTGTTCAGGTGAATAGTCCAAGTCCTCCATTATCCTTTCAGTGGCCACCAACCAGTATTCAGCCACGTTAGGAACCACACCAGCCACGCCCTTAAAGATCTCATCCCCATTTGAACGAAATCACTCCGGAATGGACCCCCAATTTCCCGTGCCATTATTGGGCCCGCGACCCTTTCTAAAATCCTCAGCATTGCCTACGACAATACATCATCCCCTGCGGCCCGATCATACAATCTAGTCTCAGCCACGGGTGAGGCTGAAGCCTCTTCTACTCTAACATTGGGCATATGGCCCGATGCCAATGATCTTACCCTAACACTTTCGCCGCCTCGGCCACGGCCTCTTGCACCTCTTCTAGCACTCATCGTTGATTCATGTATTATCTGGATTAGAAATTTTATGAACTTTTAGTTTGTTTCAATAATTGAGCCGATATTTTATGAAAGTATTAAAAAAAAGAATGGTTTTCGTAAATCCTTTACATCTTCGAGGTCTTACAGGCTTCAGTTTCACTCTAACTAAAAGCCTCAGTATAATCACCTAAAGTAGCCCACTAACTATCCACAATATATCAAATTAAATAAGCTTAATAATAAAAAAACATACTTGGTTCGACGTTGGAAACTCAATGTGCCGCATAGCAAGATTTCCCTTTTTCTAGAACATTGTGATCCCAAATTTAGAAAAAAGAAAAAGAAATCCAAATAATAAGGCCCACTTCACAGCCCGAGTTTTGCAACCGGGCTCTGATACCACTAAATGTAACACCCAAACTCGGCCCGGACATTATGGCAGAATCTGGTGCATCACATTGAAGTGTTTTATCGAAAACGTTGTTTTCATTGAAAACCCTTCCTTGAAATGAGAAACCTTCATTAACTTATAGAAACTCCTTTCAATTGCGAAAGCTTGTTTAAAACATATGATTTATGAAAACCTATCATTTTAATAAAATTTAGTTGCGGAAACGTAGAAAAACAAACTATGATTTAGGAATCCCATGTTCAACTTCTCATAACTACAACGCATAAAAATGATAATACAAATAATAACAAAAGGGAAGGCCTTATTACATTCCAGTCTGAAATTACTTAATAAATTAAAAACTACATGCTTTTTTAAAAAAATCAAGTCCAAGTCGTCTTGCTAGCTGGCCACCTCTAAGCCTCTCCAAACATCGAATCTTCTACTAAGCATCACCTAAGAAAAATAAAAGAGGGGTGAGTTTTCAAAAAATCAGTGTGTACAACCCTCAACGAGTAACTAGCATTCATCAGTCACCATAAAATCAAACATGCAATGCAATGCAATGCAACCCACCCCAATAATCTATCCGCTATACACCAACTCCATCCCCCGGTACACATCATGTGGGGATATAAATATCGACCCACCCAACCGATACACATCATGTAAGAGTATGCCCAAAGATCAATCACGAGATGGTTGTAATAACATACTTGGTTTATATGTTTATTAATAGAAGGCGTTGCCATTATTATTTCAGTTTCTTTTCTGTGTGCATAAATAAACTGTTTTATAATAATGTCCTGAGAATAATATGATTATTCTTAAAAGATCCTTAGTCAAGTATTATTGTTGGCTAGGACAATAATAATGCATTAAGACTAACATGTAGTTATTAATGATAAAGAGTTGTCATTGATATGAAGTGCCAGAATCAATGCATGAATATGTGTGTTAGAGAACAACATATTGGACTGACCCACTATGAGTATGTTTCTTGGATTATTATGTAATTGTCACAACATTACTCATAGTGATTAATATGTATATGATCCTCATACTTGAGATCATCTTTATCCCAACATCGTGAGTTGTAAATTTTGATACATCAAACAAACACATGTGAATCGTTGTTCTATAAAGACGATGTTGGATATACCACAATCTATGTTGAGGGATATAGTTGATCAATATAGGATAAGTCCCTCCTACATAATGGGAGTAATATCTCAGGCCACTTGATTGAGTGAGGCTAGAAATACATGGCCATGCTCAAATAAGTTGATATGAGATGTCATACTTATTTGTGTATCATAGTCTACTCAAGGTATCAAGAAACATGGGATGGACTATACAAGTGTGACTATTCCATGACTTGTGTCCATTTAAAAGATATAGGACTTAAGGATTAATGCATGAAAGGTTAATCACAAAAGCTTATGTCGAATCATGACTTCTTGTAACTTAGGTAGCATTGATGTATTGCTAGATGCCACTCATTGTTTGTAACATTAGAATCGTTCTAATATTACTGCTAACGTTACAAGAACCTATAGGGTCACACCTTATGGTTGAAATGAACGAGGTAAAACATAGTTGGTATATTGCTTGGTTGTCACATTGGGCAATCAAATTGTTGAACATACTATATGTACAAGGATGTTGTATACATAATCAGAACATAATTTTATTGATATATGAATTTAGTTCGTATATAAGTTTAAATAAATATAGTTTACCGAAATCTTTATTATAATTAATGTAATTATAATTTTTCTGTTAAACATTATTATTATATTTATTCGAATGATAATTATTATGTTGGATTAATTTTAATGAATTAAAATTAGTTATAAATATATACCAATTAAGAGGAGTTATATATAGGAAGGGTAAAAACCCTAAAAGAATATATAAAAAACTAGCCCGAAAATATGCAAGGTGGTCTAGCAAATAGTTTAGCAAAATACTCTCTGAAAATAGTTTTACGGGATTTCTACTGTTCATTGTGAATCGGGTGGACTACATAGAGGCCGACATCAGAAAATGTTGCGGCTTGGTTCGATAGTGGTTCAGCATTCCTGTTGCCTAGGCGTCGTGTCTACTCAGATTGAAGTTTCGGTAATTTTGAAACCTTTTTATCACCCCGATTTGTTCCTTAAACATGGATCCTTGGTTTGGCTCACCTTTTTTTTTTTTAATTTTTCGCTGCGCCTTGGAGGCACCAGTGTTCCAACACATCAATGGTAGCCCGATTGCTGAACTACCTTCATTGCAGCAAGCTATCAATCACATATTGGGCTTAAAACCCGTCGGTGGATCCACAGTTGTCAAGCAACCGTGCGATCCACATATACTTCCTCCGTTCCATAATTGTAATATCCTAAATTAGGGCTTAATCGGAATAGTCATTTCGTGACCACAAATTCGAGATAGAAATAATTATTTTATAATTATTTTGATGATTATGATATGATTGCATGATTGTGTGAAAATTTCGTGATGAAATTCTACGCCTAAAGAGTTTAAATTGAAAATAGGGACTAAATCGAATAAGTTGCAAAATTTGCATTTTAGAAGTTTTTAGTATGAAATTGCATTGAAATATTAATTAGGAGGTCTTAAATAGCAATTTCACCAATTTTAAGTTCATGGACAAAATTAGGACATGGAAGGAATTTTTGGAAAGTTTAGTAGTAAGGGCATTTTGGTCATTTAGTTATTAAAATGAATTAAAAACAAAATTAAAAGCCAATTTTTGTCCATCTTCTTCACTAGGCCGAAGTTTCAAGGGTTCTCCATAGCTAGGGTTCGTTTCAAGCTTCCAAGCTCTATAATCAAGAGAAACGGGAATCAAGTCGTGATCGAGGAAAAGAAAAGATTGTGGACTAAATTGCAAAATCTTTATATTTTGGTACCAAGGTAAGTTCATGTGTAAATAATGTAGCATAATTGTTATTTTTAAGTTATTGATGTTAATTATATGATATGCTAATTTTTTTTATCGTGAAATATTATGCTTTGTGGTTAATGTTGAGTAATATGCAAATTATGTTTACTACTTGATAAATATGAATTGCTACCGAGTATCGGTTCGAGATATTCCGTGGAAGGCGGCTAATGTCGATCGAGGAAAAAGCCCGTTTGAACCTTAGGAATAGATTAGGATACAAGTGACATGTCACTAGGATGGTTGAGCATCCGAACTCGTTGAGTTGAGTCCGAGTTCACTTATGGATGCGAATGTTCGAACTCGTTGAGTTGAGCCCGAGTTCGTGAGATGTAACTAGGCATCCGAACTCGTTGAGTTGAGTCCGAGTTCACTTATGGATGCGAACGCCCGACCTCATTGAGTTGAGTCCAAGTTCACTTATGGGCGGGTTACATGATTGCTTGATTACATATGTGGCACTTATGTGCAAATTATCTGTGTATCCGAGTTATATTCTGATGTGTTCAACGGGTGAAAATTTCTATGAAATGGAAGAACACTTAAGATGCAAGTGACGTTTTGGTAAGTGTTGTGAAATGGGCACTTTGGACAGGTATGTACTTAACCCTCAAAGTTGAAAATAGATACAACGATTTATAAAGTGGTAAGATGATGAATGATGTTTAGAAATGTGATATATGTTTTGGTGATGCCATGCTAAGGTTGTTTGGTATAATTGTATTGTTATGTTACTTGTTATTTGCATATGAACTTACTAAGCATTTATGCTTACTCCTTCCTTTTCATTCATTGTAGTTTTGAACAAGTCACCAGGAATCGGGACAGTCGAAGTTTCGATCACACTATCCAGAAGGATTTCTATTGGTAAATGGCTTGTAAAACTTAAGTATGGCATGTATAGCAATGTACCTATTTTGTGTAAATAATTTTATGATATGGCCATGTTTGGTTGAGAAAATGTTTGATATTGATAAGTGATGGTGATGGCTAATTAGATCATTTTGATATCATGGAAGTTTAATAGGTTATCTAGTTCATAAAAAAATTCATGGAAAGATGAAACTTGCCTTTAAAACAGAATATTGCTGCAGCAATGACATGAATTTGAAAAAAAATCACTAAAAATAGTATAAGTGGAAATAAATGATGACTAAGTTATGAAATTGAATCTTAATAAGTCTATTTTCATGTGGATTGAACAAAACAGGCATATAAATTATATTTTATGAGATATTTAAACTTTTGTGAAACAGGGCCAGAATGATTTCTGGATCCCCTATTCTGACTTTAAAAATTTATAATAAATTTTACAAAAATAATTATAAGTTTTTCTTTACATGTACAGATTCCTTATTGAGTCTAGTTTTAAGAGAAACAAACCTCATAGTCATTTAAATTTTGTATAGAGAGATATATGATTCTTAATACACAGAGGTCTCAGTAGTCAAACCCTGAAACAGGGGAGAATTTAACTAATAAAATGTACTAATTGGCCCAACCAAAAATTCTAGAAAAAAATTATTAAATATACATATGAGTCTAGATTTATGGAAAATTTACGGATCTTGATTTTGAGTTTCATAACTCGAGATATGATTTTTCTTGTAACTGTGATGCAGATAGCTAGAAAGCTGTGAATGTAGAAACAAATGATTCGAAGTACTTAAATTGATAAATTATGCTCGGTAACACCTCAACCTCGATTTCGGCATCGGTCTCAGGCGTGGGGGCGTTACATTTGGTGGTATCAGAGCAGGTTTAGTCTGTTCTCGGTCTACGTGTTGTATGTACGAACTTTTGCTATACATGCCATATGTATAAATTGTGATAGTGTGACGACTTCTGACCTTTTTTTAAATGATTTTTATATAGCAAATGGATCCCGATCCAGCTGTGGTAGATGAAGTAAAGAGTAATGCGCCAGCTCCGACTGAAGGGGCAGCGCCGACTGAAAACCTACCTCCTACTATTGGATAGGGAGGAGGAGAAAGGGATCGGGAAGCCTTTCTCCAAATGATGAGTGCATGGTACACTGAGTTCGTTCGTACGAACCCAAATGTACGACCTCCCCCACCTCCTCCAATTCCTCAACCTATGCCTCCGATGCCTCAAGGAGTGGATATGATAAAATTTCACAGAAACCCTGTTGATAGAATTCGTAAACAAGGGGCTGAAGAATTTAGAGCAAATATTGATGATGATGCAGAAAGCGAGTTCGCTTGAAAATTGTATCCGGGTATTTGATGAATTATCTTGTACACCAAGAATGTTTGAAATGTGCTACATCTTTGTTGAGAGATTCACCTATAATTGGTGGAAGACTTTAATTTGGTGGTACCAAAAGAGAGGGTAACTCGAGAATTCTTTCAAGAAGAGTTTGGAAGAAATATATTAGTGAAAGATTTATTGATCGAAAATGTAAAGAGTTTCATGAGTCAAGCAAGGAAATATGACATCTCGAAATATGAAAGAGAGTTTGTTCGATTGAGTAAGTATGCCAGGGAATATGTTTCTACAGAAGCCAATATGTGCCGACGATTTGAAGACGGGCTCAACGAAGACATTAAGGTATTTGTCAGAATCCTTGAACTGAAAGAAATGGTAGTAATGGTTGATCGAGCTTGCAAGGCTGAAGAATACTTAAAGAGAAGAGAAAGGTAGAGGCTGAGACACAAAATTGGAAGAAAAGGCCAATGAGTAAGGCACCTTCATAGCAACCCGGAAAGTCAAGAAATATGAATCCTCGTTCCCAAGTTTCAGCTGGGCAATCATATGGAAATTTTAAGAAGTAGAATATGGGTCCTAAATCTCGAGAATACTTTTCTGACCCGGTGTAGGAACTCGAGATTTGTTAAACCCGAAAGTGCAAATGATGTGGTAGAAATCATTTTGGTCCGTGCAGAGCAAATGAATGTTTTCGATGTGGTTCTCCTGATCATTTTATTAGAGACCGCCTGAGAGAGAGCGAAAAAGAAAAATTTCAGAATGTAAAAGCTAGTGGTGCAGACTTGAGGGAAAGGTATCCGAGAAAAGCTGGAAGTGAAACAAGCAGTAAGAATGTAGCCAGAGATGCAGCAGTTAGATCTGAAGGAAAAGCTCCGGCTAGAACTTATGCTATTAAAGTGCGTGAAGATGCTTCCTCACCCGATGTGATTACTGGTACATTTTCTCTTTATGATATTAATGTTATTGCTTTGATTGATCCCGGTTCTACTCATTTATATGTATGCATAAAGCTGATGTCTAGTATGAATATACCGTTGAGAATCTGAAATTTATGGTTAGAGTGTTGAATCATAGGCAAATGTGTGATAGTTGATAAAGTATGCAAGAAATGTCCTTTAATTATTCGGGGTCATTACTTTCCAGTCGACTTGATGTTGTTGCCATTTGATGAATTTGATGTTATTTTGGGTATGGATTGGTTGACATTGCATGATGCTATAGTAAATTGCAAAGAAAAGGTTATAGAATTAAAGTGTGAAAACGGTGAAACTCTACAGGTTGAATCAGATAAATCAGAGGCATTGTCTAGTGTGATTTCTTCGATGTCGGCTCAGAGATATTTGAGAAAGGGTTATGAAGCTTATTTGGCATATGTAATTAATACAAAAGAAGTTGAAAAGAAAGTTGAATCAGTGCCGGTTGTATGTGAATTTGCGGATGTATTTCCAGAAGAATTGCCGGGTTTGCCTCCAGTCAGGGAAGTAGAATTTGGTATTGAATTGATACCGAGAATAGCTCCAATCTCGATTGCTTCATATAGAATGGCACCAACAAAGTTGAAAGAATTAAAGTCACAGTTGCAAGAGTTAACTGATAAAGGCTTTGTAAGACCGAGTTTTTCACCTTGGGGTGCTCCTGTGTTATTTGTGAAAAAGAAGGATGGTTCTATGAGATTATGTGTTGATTATCGACAGTTAAACAAGGTGACAATCAAAAACAAGTATCCATTGCCGAGAATTGATGATTTGTTTGATCAGCTAAAAGGAGCGACATGGTTTTCAAAGATTGACTTGAGATATGGGCATTATCAGCTGCGAGTAAAAGAGTCAGATGTGCCTAAAACTGCTTTTAGAACAAGGTACGGTCATTATGAATTTTTAGTTATGCCATTCGGGTTGACAAATGCTCCTGCTGTGTTTATGGATTTAATGAATCGAATATTTCGGCCATACTTGGACAAATTTGTTGTGGTGTTTATAGATGATATTTTAATTTATTCAAAAGATGAGACAGAGCATGCTGAGCATTTGAGGATAGTTTTGCAAACTTTGAGAAATAAGCAGTTGTATGCTAAGTTTAGTAAAAGTGAATTTTGGCTCCGGTAAGTTGGATTTTTGGGTCATATTGTTTCAGGTGATGGTATATGGGTTGATCCTAGTAAAATTTTAGCCATTATTGATTGGAAACCACCGAAAAACGTAACTAAAGTTAGTTGTCTCTTAGGGCTAGCTGGGTATTATCGGTGGTTTGTAAACGGATTTTCTATAATTGCTGCTCCTATGACTAGACTACTCCGAAAGGATGTTAAATTTGAATGGACGGAAGAATGTCAACAAAGTTTCGATGAATTGAAAAAGTTATTAACTGAAGCACCAGTGCTAGTACAACCCGAATCAGGCAAAGAATTTGTGGTGTATAGTGATGCTTCTCTAAATGGCTTGGGGTGTGTACTCATGCAAGAAGGAAAAGTGGTGGCTTATGCTTCGAGGCGATTAAAACCTCATGAGAGGAATTATCCTACTCACAATTTGGAATTGGTCATGTGGTATTTGCTTTGAAGATTTGGCGACATTATTTGTATGGTGAAAAGTACCGAGTATATATCGATCACGAGAAGTCTTAAATACTTGATGTCACAAAAGACTTAAATTTGAGACAGCGTAGATGGTTGGAGTTATTGAAAAATTATGAGCTTGTTATTGATTATCATCCGGAAAAGCTAATGTGGTTGCCGATGCTTTAAGCGAGAAAGTTGTTGTTTGCTTTGAGAGTTATGAACACTCGCTTGAAATGTCGGATGATAGTTCGATTCTAGCAGAGATAAGAGCTAGACCGATGTTTTACAAGAGATTTACAATCTCGGAAAAATGATCAAGATTTGCTAGCTAAGAGAAGACGATGTGAAGTCGATACGGGATCGATTTCTAATCGGTTCGTGTGGTAGCTTGATGTTTAAAAATCAGATTTGTGTCTACCAAAAATGATGAGTTGATTCAAAAGATTTTGCTCAAGCACATAATGGTTGTTTGGCGATTCATCCGGCAATCATTTAAAATGTATAATGACTTGAAGAAAATTTATTGGTGGAGTGGAATGAAAAGAGATATTTCGAGTTTGTATCAAAGTGTTTAATTTGTCAACAGTGAAAGTCGAACACCAAGTGCCTTCGTGATTACTTCACCTATTATGGTTCTGAATGGAAATGGGATCGGATTACTATGGATTTTGTTTTAGGGTTGCCATTGACTCCAGGAAAGAAAGATGCCATCTGGGTAATAGTTGACAGACTGACTAAATCGGCTCATTTTATTCCGGTACGTACGGATTATTCTCTTAATAAGTTGGCTGAATTGTATATCCGTGAGATTGTTATACTTCATGGAATACCTTTGTCAATCATTTTGGATAGAGATCCGAGATTTACTTCACGGTTTTGGCAAAAGTTGCAAGAGGCATTAGGTACAAAGTTAAATTTCAAAGATCGCCTTTCATCCACAAACCGATGGGCAATCGGAGAGAGAGTAATTCGATTTTTGAAGACATGCTCGATGTGTTGCGTATTAGAATTTCAAGGTAGTTGGGAAAGGTACTTACCGTTGGTAGAATTTGCTTATAATAATAGTTATCAGACGAGTTTGAAAATGGCACCTTATGAAGCATTATATGGTCGTAAGTGTCGAACACCTTTGTATTGGACTGAACTCAAGGAAAATCATATTTATGGAGTTGATCTAATAAAAGAAACCGAAGAAAAGGTGAAAGTGATTCGAGATTGTTTGAAAGTCGCTTGAGATAGACAAATCTTTTGGATTTGAAACGAAAAGAAATCGAGTTTCAAGTTGGTGATAAGGTATTTTTGAAAGTGTCTCCATGGAAGAAAGTCCTTAGATTTGGACGGAAGGGCAAGTTAAGTCCGCGTTTTATTGGGCCGTATGAAATAATTGAACAAGTTGGACCGGTAGCATATCGGCTAGCATTACCACCTGAATTAGAGAGGATTCATGATGTGTTCCACGTATCTATGCTACGTCGGTATTGTTCGGATCCTTTACATATAATTTCACTGACAGAAACTGAACTATGACCGGATATGACTTACAAAGAAGAACCGATTAAGATCTTAGCTCGAGAGGTCAAGAAACTAAGAAATAAAAGTGTCACTCTCGTGAAAGTATTGTGGCAAAAGCATGGGGTAGAAGAGACTATATGGGAACCTGAAGAAACTATGAGAAACCCATACCCACACCTGTTTACCGGTAAGATTTTCGAGGACGAAAATCCTTAAAAGGGGGGGAGAGTTGTAATATCCTGAATTAGGGCTTAATCGGAATAGTGGTTTCGTGACCAAAAATTCGAGATAGAAATAATTATTTTATAATTATTTTGATGATTATGATATGATTTCATGATTGTGTGAAAATTTCGTGATGAAATTATATGCCTAAAGAGTTTAAATTGAAAGTAGGACTAAATCGAATAAGTTGCAAAATTTGCATTCTAGAAGTTTTTAGTATGAAATTGCATTGAAATATTAATTAGGAGGTCTTAAATAGCAATTTGACCAATTTTAAGTTCATGGACAAAATTAGGACATGGAAGGAATTTTTGGAAAGTTTAGTAGTAAGGGCATTTTGGTCATTTAGTTATTAAAATGAAATAAAAACAAAATTAAAAGCCAATTTTTGTCCATCTTCTTCATTAGGCCGAAATTTCAAGGGTTCTCCATAGCTAGGGTTTGTTTCAAGCTTCCAAGCTCCATAATCAAGAGAAACGGGAATCAAGTCGTGATCGAGGAAAAGAAAAGATTGTGGACTAAATTGCAAAATCCTTATATTTTGGTACCAAGATAAGTTCATGTGTAAATAATGTAGCATAATTGTTATTTTTAAGTTATTGATGTTAATTATATGATATGCTGATTTTTTTTATCGTGAAATATTATGCTTTGTGGTTAATGTTGAGTAATATGCAAATTATGTTTACTACTTGATAAATATGAATTGCTACCGAGTATCGGTTCCGATATTCCGTGGAAGACGGCTAATGTCAGATCGAGGGAAAAAGCCCGTTTGAACCTTAGGAATAGATTAGGATACAAGTGACATGTCACTAGGATGGTTGAGCATCCGAACTCGTTGAGTTGAGTCCGAGTTCACTTATGGATGCGAATGTTCGAACTTGTTGAGTTGAGTCCGAGTTCGTGAGATGTAACTAGGCATCCGAACTCGTTGAGTTGAGTCCGAGTTCACTTATGGATGCGAACGCCTGAGCTCGTTGAGTTGAGTCCAAGTTCACTTATGGGCGGGTTACATGATTGCTTGATTACATATGTGGCACTTATGTGCAAATTATCCGTGTATCCGAGTTATATTCCGATGTGTTCAACGGGTGAAAATTTCTATGAAATGGAAGAACACTTAAGATGGAAGTGACGTTTTAGTAAGTGTTGTCAAAAGGGCACTTTGGACAGGTATGTACTTAACCCTCGGGTTGAAAATAGATACAACGACGATAAAGTGGTAAGATGATGAATGATGTTTAGAAATGTGATATATGTTTTGGTGATGCCATGCTAAGGTTGTTTGGTATAATTGTATTGTTATGTTACTTGTTATTTGCATATGAACTTACTAAGCATTTATGCTTACTCCCTCCTTTTCATTCATTGTAGTTTTGAACAAGTCAGCTGGGGAATCAGGACAGGTCGAAGTTTCGATCACACTATCCGAAGGATTTCTATTGGTAAATGGCTTGTAAAACTTAAGTATAGCATGTATAGCAATGTACTTATTTTGTGTAAATAATTTTATGATATGGCCATGTTTGGTTGAGAAAATGTTTGATATTAATAAGTCATGGTGATGGCTAATTTGATCATGTTTGATATCATGAAAGTTTAATAGGTTATCTAGTTCATAAAAGAATTCATGGAAAGATGAAACTTGCCTTTAAAACAGAATATTGCTGCAGCAATGACACAAATTTTAAAAAATCACTAAAAATAGTATAAGTGGAACTAAATGATGAGTAAGTTATGAAATTTAATCTTAATTAGTCTATTTTCATTTGGATTGAACAAAATAGGCATATAAATTATATTTTATGAGATATTTAAACTTTTGTGAAATAGGGCCAGAATGATTTCTGGATCCCCTATTCTGAATTTAAAAATTTATAATAAATTTTAAAAAAATAATTATAATTTTTTCTTTACATGTACAGATTCCTTATTGAGTCTAGTTTGAATAGAAACAAACCTCATAGTCATTGAAATTTTTTATAGAGATATATATGATTTGTAATACACAGAGGTCTGAGCAGTCGAGCCCTGAAACAGGGGAGACTTTAACTAATAAACTGTACTAATTGGACCAACCAAAAATTCTAAAAAAAAATTAGTAAATAGATATATGAGTCTAGATTTAGGGAAAATTTACAGATCTTGATTTTGAGTTTTGTAACTCGAGATATGATTTTTCTTGTAACTGTGATGCTGATAGCTAGAAAGCTATGAATGTAGAAACAAATGATTCGAAGTACTTAAATTGATAAATTATGTTCGGTAACACCTCAAGCTCGATTTCGGCGTCGGTCTCGGGCGTGGAGGCGTTACAATAATTCCCAACCCAGATGCAACCTAAACAAAATATCGTATGTATGCAACATATATACATGTAACATCCATAAATCTTACATTCAACACATACGGGTGTTTTGTCATTTTTGCCCTATAAGGGCATTTCGGTAATTTTTTTTGTTACGAGTTTTTCTTACCTTCGCCCATTAAGAAATCTCGTGAGCTAAGATAAACAAATACTATGCACCAGGTAGGATTCCAGAGAAGAGGAGGTGAGTCATTAAGACCGCTTAAGTACCAAGCTCTCCCTAGATCCAATCCTAGACATGCAAATACCCGTTGCCACACCTTCACCCTATGACTTGTCCACGGTCTCAATAAATTAATTAAGTTTTATGTCTGTTTAAGCAGTTATCAGATACTAGGCCGAAAGCCCCTTACAAAGCCCTAACAAGTCTACATACATGCATATGGCCCACTAGGCCCAATCTCATTCATATGGCCTATTAGGCCCCAAATCACATTCATTTGGCCCATTCGGCCCAAATCAAATTCGTATGGCCCACTAAGCCCAATCACTTTCATAGTCATGCTCTCATACGATTTTCCATCACATAGCATCAATTACCAATTTTGCTTATTATGGGCCCTACAGCCCATCAGGCCCATTTAGCCCAAGCTGGCCCGGTTGGCCAACTCACAGCCCAAGTCCATGGAACAGCCCATGGGGCCTGAGATAACCTATCGATTTCCCCCTTACGAGTGTTCGTGCACTCGCAAGACTAACGTAGCCAAACTTTCGACGTTTCAGCATTTTGGCTTTTCAGCATTTCAAGATTTGCCGATCTACTTGTGTGTGTGCAGTGTATGTACACACCTGGTAATAAAGCGTGTTATGATCGCCTTAGCCACGAACCTACAATTGGTACCACTCAAGGATTAATCTCACATACCTATTGAATACTTTACCTAAAAGCTGAAGTCTCACCTTAACCTTACTTGAAACACCAAGCCTTAATAGCTTTTCCTTGATCACTAATCACGAGTACTTCCCAGATCTGCATTAACCTTTATCATTAAAAAACATAATGGGTGACTTGTATCCAACATATGTCACCCTTTTCTACAAAAGCCTATTCGGCCCACCCTTACCGAAGCGAAGAACACTTACCAAGATCTCACACCTAAGGAGCAAATCAGCAGGGATCCAAAAGACTAGGATTCGATACTAATCCTACCAAAACCGATTAGAAGAAGTGAGGGACAAAGTAATCGATACTAGCAAAACCGATTGAGAGAACAAAACACTTACACTAGATTTGGCTGGGTGGAAAGGGTAGTGGCGACACAGAGGATATTCGGCTCTTGAGACTTGTATGGTAAAAGAGGTTATTTGGCACAAAGAGAAGTAGAAATCGTTAAAAACCAGAGGTGAATCAAAAAGAGAACTTGAGTAGGGAAGAATGGAAAATCGGTACAAACAAAAAGAAGGAAGAACAAGGGATTTTGGCTTTTAGATCTCTGGAGAACAAATTGTTTTCTGACAACAAGGTGAGAAAGAATTTGGCATTAGCCTGGCAACCTCACATTCAGCACCTATATATAGCCTCTAGCCGAATTTCCTATCCCCTAATTCCCAATTCGGCTCCACCTTTTTACACTTCTCATATCCTAATTTTTCTCCCTGATAACTCCTTAATCCCCTCCTCAAATTTCTCCTCTTATCACTCCGTATAGAGTTCATATCCAACGCCACCACTGTCTATCTCTTAAGTAAAAAATAAATCCTTCTTTTGGGCAAGGAGGGATTGGAACCCCAAACCTCCTTGCCTTGCATGTGACGCCACTTGCCACTCCACCACCAGGCTTTCTAGTGTCCAATTCTTCCTTCATTTATTCAAAAACCTGCCTACTTGCCATCAAGTTTCTTTTATTTATTAACCTATAATTTCCTTCACCCTTAAGTTCAAACTCAACCCTTAACCAAGACCTACTATCACATAATTAACACTTGATAGGAATGTTAAGCACATTTTTTATTGAAATCGAAAAAAAGAAATTTCGGGATTTCGAGATTTTTGAGGCGTTACAATGTAACCTTATTTAGATATATAAAATGTAATAAAAACTATTAGAAAGCATAAATTACTACGTTAAGTATGAAAACCTAAATATATACTAAGATGCTTTGATTTAACTATCAAACAAGCTAAAATGATGTCTTAAAAGGGTATAAATGATAGTGTAATACATGGCAGATCACACCCCTACACTTAACTTGTTGCTTGTCCTCAAGCAACCAAAACACATTTATTGAAAAAAAATGAGACAAAAATTTAACACGAAAATGACTTAATTCTTTCTTTAAACAAACTAGAGTTAGTGAAGATGGATGTAAATAAAAACCTCACACCTAAACTCTCCCCCATACTCAACTTTTTACTTGTCCTCTAGCAAATCAAGTCTAGACACATAGCATGCACTAAGAAAATGTCCCTTGGATTTTATTACTACTAAGAAAATGATTGTCAAAAATTAAAGGTATAATAATTCTTATCGCACATGTAACTTAATCTTGATAATTCGATGCCTTTAAAGTTTATAAAGTAAATCATTATTAGTTTACAGATTTACATTACTAACAAATTAGAAATAATTCCCAAGACCAAATGTTTAACAATATCACCATTAACATAAATCAAACAGATATGTAGTGGACATAATCATGTGAGTCAAAAACATTCATTAAGTAAAATTGTTAGCAATTCCGAAAGATTATGCACAAAGAACGCTTAAGTCACACTAGTCTTCTAGGCTTGTAACGTTCTGAGGTTTAGGACGGTATGAGTTCAAAGAAAAATATGGCTCAAACTGGTTCAAACACTAGAAATAGTTAGACAAATGACATTATCACTCTCTTCACCCTTAACGTCCCATCCAAACTCACCATCTTTTATCTCCTTCTCACCTACCTTATCTCTAAGATATAATATAATACTAGCAACTATGGTCGGCTTAACGAGTTCTGGGGCACTGATGACTGAGTTTTCTTAATTTTGTGGCTCTTTGTTTTGTCACTTTGACTTTTTACTCTTTTTTCAATTATAGTGCTTTTGTTTCTATTCTGTACTTTTTCTTCTCGTTTTTACTTTTGACTTTTTTTCAATTTTTTTTGTTGTATATTTTTTCCCGACCTATAATCACTATATCACATTGTTTCTTCATTTTTCACTTTTTTTTTAAACCATCATGATATATCTACCTAAACTGTCAATATCTATGGCTTGACTTCTATTTTTTAATCTATTAAAGGACCAAGGATAGGGAAGAGTTCAAGTTTTCAATTTATGTGTGATCTTTGGGTTTCAATTTTTTTACGTTCATTAAAAAGGAGTAATCAGGCTCAAATAAGGAGACTAGGGGTATATAGCATTAAGGTATAGTCATTTGAGAACTGGCTATTCAAATAATGCCTTAGGTCAGCCCTAAGCATCCCACCATACATAATTTCTTTCATGCTTCGATTTAAACTAAATCAATATTAATCAATTGAAGCATTCATGCCTCTACGACTATTTATAAGACTTATATCTCATATGGCATCATCAAACATTTTTACTTAGGTATTTATAATATATTATGCAATTTAACAAAGTAACCTAATCGATTCCCCTTAAAAATAATTAAATTATCTCATATCAATAAAAAAATTCATGCTTGACAAAAATCATTACATCCTTCATTATTGTCAACCACTATTCATAGTGTTAATATAATCCAAGCACTATGCAACAAAGTAATAAAATAATTTTAAAAGAAATAAATAATCAACTAAATCAAAGTAAACACATAAACAAAAACACACAAACTAATCCTCTACACTTTCCCTCACACTTTAGAACATACATTTCCCTTAACAAAAAATAATTAAAGTGCAAACAAGAAAACTTCCCTATGTAAGCTGTGTAACACCCCTAACCCGTATCTGTCACCAGATTAGGGTTACGAGGCATTACCGATCAAAACACAGTTTCAAACAGTCATTTATTATAATTTATGTGCAGAGTAATAACATTTCCTTTATAAAATTTTCAAACTCAAATAACAACCATCCTCTTATTTCCTATAAGAAAAATTCGCATATTTAAGGTACATAACCAACCCAAAACAATCATACTTTACTAACCACATCTCATGTACGAACTATGCTTCAAAACTCAACTATTTTAATTTCATGTATCTGTTCAAATTTCGAACCAAACTAACATATGTCAATACCATATTTCTTACGCTTCATAAATTCAATGTTCAAAGTATATGCCCATCAAATTCATGGTATTTGAATACCTAAATTATAATCAAACATATTTCATTTGATCTACCGAGCATATATCAAGACATCCATTTGTATACATCTATTTTATTAAATAATTACCAGCGTACCATTTTATATACCTATGCACATTTGCATATCAAGACAAAACAAACCATATGCCAAAATCTCATACTTATCAAAATGAGCCAAATAATTGTAACAGCCCAATTTTGGGGCTAATCAGAAAGTGGTTTTGGAACCACTAACCCGAGGTCAGAGAAATTATTTTTAAATATTATTTTATGTATTGTAGCAGGATTACATAAGTGATGAAAATTTTGGTGGATTAATTTTAGCGATTGCTTGTTTAATTTCGAAAAAGGACTAAATCGCATAAAGTGTAAAAGTCCTATTTTGTTAGATAAGGGTGTCAATTAGCTAAAGAACCTAAATTGGGGCTCTTTAAAGGGTAATTAGACCCTTTTAAAAGAGCTTGACCGGCTATAGGGACAAAGATATAGAAAAGTCAAAGAAATTAGGTGGGTTTGTGACTTAAGTGAATAGATTGAATAAGATAAAAATTGGCTTTCATCTTCTTTACTCTTTCTTCATTCCCACAGCATTATTAGCCATTAGAGGGGCTTGGGAAGCTTGAAAATTTCAGCAACTTATCTCTCTCTCAAGTAAGTGATTTTAAAGAGTTTTCTTGGTGATTTTTACATTTTTGGACCCCTTGAAGCATGAGCTTTCAAATGAGAGGACTATTTTGAAAAATGGACAAGAGTCTAGGGTTTTACCATGAAATCATGACTGTTGTTAACTAAAATTTTATGGAAGAATATGAGTATTAGATGTGTAATAAACAACTTTTGAGAAGAAGTTTTCATGCAAACCCTAACTAAGGACCATTTTGCATAAATTGTAAAATAAGTAATAAATGTGTGTTATAGTGGAAATTTTGGATTGATATAAGAGTAAAAAGGGTTCAGCTAGGCTTATAATATAAAGAAATTTAATAAAAATTAATTTTCGAACATAAAGGTAAAATGGTCATTTTGTGAAAGTTTAGGGGTAAAATGGTCATTTTGCCCAATTATGAATTTTCAAGTGTCTAAATTGATGTGCTAATGAAATGAATAAATTTTATTAATTTAGATCAAGAGAAGCGTGATTCGGGTCTTGATCGGGGTAAGAACAAAGTTTACAAGGATTAAGCTCGTATTCATCATTTTGTATCGAGGTAAGTACTTATGTGAATAATGTGTTATTGAAGCTTACTTTGGAATATTTTGATAACTTACATGTGTAATTGGTTTATTTTTATCATGAATCTAAATTCTACTTGTTGCCATGAAATTATAAATGACGTGTTATGAGAATAAATTACATTGTGCGCAAGTGCGACGCTATTCTGTTAGATACGAAATCTCGTTGAACCTCAAACATAGTATAGGATACAAAAGGGATATGTCATGAAAATTATGTGGTCTGAACTCACGAGTTGAATTTGAGTTCATGAGATGGAGGTTATAGGTAACGTGGGTCTAGGTACTGACTTTGTATACAGACCCGTGAGTAGCTCAATGAGTGAATGTTACATGGTAGCTATGGGGTCCGAGTACTGACTTGATAAAAAAGCCCATGAGTAGCTCATAATGTGAGCACTTCATAGCCCGAGGTAGCCCTGACTACTTATATGGCACTTAGGTGCAAACTCCCCGTGTATCCATAAGTATTCCGAGTGCTCAACGGGTAACTCGAAGATTAGTTGGTGAAAATTTGATGAGGTATGTATACTGAAATCATGGATAAGGCTCGAGTATGGGACGAGATGCATTAAGTATATGTGAACGAAAGGAAGAGTAAGATAGAAAAGTTTAAGTAATTTACATCTTTTACGCATGTCAAGTTATCGTTTGAGGAATATGTTTTCTTTTGTTTTTGTTACACTTTATTTGCATATATGTACTTACTAAGCTCCCATGCTTACCCTCTTTTCTTTTCGTTCCTTCTAATGCCGCCAAGCTAGTATCGAGGATCTAGTGACGTCCAAAATCTTTGATCACACTATCACCTGGGGCCTTGGTATAGCTAGTTTAATTGTTTTGATTTTGGCATGTATAGGGACTCAAATCTTTTGTTTAATGTTTTGTTAGTTAGCCACAATGTGTTGGCTCATATGACGGATGTGATATTCATTTTGTATAGGCCACGAATGTTGGCTAACACTAATTATGATTCAATGCATTTTGGTGCAAAATTTCTAATGGTTGTAGTCATTTTGGTTATGTATGTTATGCTTGTATTGGACTTGGTTGATCTTGTGTATATAGGTGTATGTAAGGGTGGCAAAGAGGCCTGGTAAATAGCCTCATTTTGTCCATATAGGTAGACACACGGGCATGTGCCTAGGCCGTGTGTGACACATGGGCAGCCCTATGGGCGTGTTGTTAGGCCATGTGTCCCCTACATGTAAAATTTTCAAGTCAATATGCATGGTTGTAAACACACAAGCAGAGACACGGCCATGTGTCTCAGCCGTGTAAAGGGCATGGCCTAGCACACGGGCGTGTGCCTTGGCCGTGTGGCCTTGAAAGATTGCTGACATTAGAAATAGAATGTCCAAGTTTTTGTACACGGGCATGTCATGGCCGTGTGAGGGACATGGTCCATGGACTCAGGCATGTGTTAGGCAGTGTAAAAACCCCTATAGGTTTGAATTAGAAAATAAATCCACATGGGTTTGGGACACGGGCGTGTCCCAATGTGCCTAGGTCGCATGAGCCACACGAACCATCAGCACGACCATGTCTAAATGGTCACACAGGTGTGTTGCCCCTCCCATACGGGCATGTGCCCCTATGTTATGTGTTATTTTTAGAGCTCTTTAAAGGGCCTGGATTGGTCCCAAATGGGTTCCAATAGATCTTTTGAGCCTCGTAGACTCATAGTGAGGAGTTTATAATAAAGATTGAAAAAGTTTTAAATTTGACTAAGTCTTGGTGATATGAGAACGTTTGTATGCATGAGTTCAAGTTAGGTAATGCCTCGTATTCTGTCCCGGTGTAGGGCACGGGTGCGGGGTGTTACATTTAGTGGTATCAAAGCTAAGTTTTAGTTGGTTATCGGACTAACGTAGCATGTGTACGAGTTTAGCTATACATGCCATAGATAAATTGTGATAGTGTGATGGCTCTTGACCTTTTTAAATTGTGTTTTCATATAGAAATGGATCCCGGTCGAATTATAGCAGACGATGCCAAAAGTAACGCATCGGCTCCCACTGAAGGAGCGGTGCCAACTGATAATCGACCTCCCACGGTTAGTCAAGAAGGAGGAGAAGGGGCTCGGGAGGCCATTCTCTACATGATGAATGAATGGTACACAGAGTACGTCCGAACAAACTTGAATACTCAACCCCCTCCACCACCTATTCCTCAACCTGTCTCTGTTGCACCCTAGGGTATGGACTTTGTGAGGTTGAATAGACCTCCAGTGGATAAGATCTGGAAACATAGAGCTGAGAAGTTCCGTGCTAAGAAAGATGATGACCCTGAAAGGGTAGAATTTTAGCTTGAGAATACCATCAGGGTATTCGATGAGTTATCTTGCACTCCCGAGGAATGCTTAAAGTGTGTCATATCCTTGTTGAGGGGCTCGACATACCACTGGTGGAAGACGTTAGTCTCGGTGGTGCCTCACAAAAGGGTCACGTGAGAATTCTTTCAAGAGGAATTCTGGAAGAAATACATCAGTGAGAGATTTATGGATCAAAAGTGTAAGGAATTTCTTAACTTGAAACAAGGTCGTATGACGGTTATTGGATATGAAAGAGAGTTCGTCTGACTTAGTAAATATGCTCAGAACTGTATATCCTTTGAGGTTAAGATGTGTCAGAGGTTCGAAGATGGACTTAATGAGGACATTAGACTATCAGTAGGAGTCCTTGAGTTGAAAGAGTTTGTAGTACTCATTGACCGGGCCTGTAAAGCCGAGAAATTGATCAAGGAAAAGAAGGAAAACAAGGCTGAGACTAGAGATGCAAGGAAGAGGCATGCGAGTAAGTTATTTCCATCTCAGACTAAGAAATCTAAAGACGCCTACTCCCGTGCTCATGCGTCAGCTGGACACTAGTACCGAGATCGTAAAAAGCAAGATTTAGATTTTAAGTCTCGGGCTACATCAGTGGCTAGTGTGGGTAATGTTAGATCTTCTAAGCTAGAGTGCCAACATTATGGTAGAAGTCATTTTAGCAAGTGTAGAATGAACGATGGATCATGTTTCCGATGTGGTTCTCAAGACCACTTTATCAAGGATTGCCCCGAGATGACTGATAAAGAAAAAATCCAAAGTACAAGGCTGAGTGGCACCAATTCTAAAGGAAGACCTCAGAAGAATGTTGGAGTTGGGGCTGGTAGCAAGAATGAGACGAGAGACACCACCGTAAGATCTGAAGCTAGAGCTCCAGCGAACCTATGCCATACGTACACGTGAAGATACATCCTCTCCCGATGTGATCACCGGTGCATTTTCTCTCTATGATAATACTGTTATTGCTTTGATTGACCCTGGTTCTAGTCATTCATATGTGTGCATGAAATTGGTGTCTAGCACAAATATGCCTATTGAGTCTACGGAGTTTATGATTAAAGTGTCAAACCCATTAGGCAAACATGTGATAGTCGATAAAGTATGCAAGAAATGTCCTTTGGTAGTTAAAGGTCATTATTTTCCGGCCGATTTGATGATGTTACCATTTGATGAGTTTGCTGTCATTTTGGGTATGGACTGGTTGACATTCCATGACACTATAGGAAATTGTAGACAAAAGGTTATTACATTGAAACGTGAAAATGGTGAAACCATTTAGGTTGAATTAGGTGAGCTAGGGAACTTGTCTATTGTAATATCCTCAATGTTTGCCCAGAAATGCTTGAGGAAAGGATCTGAAGCTTATTTAGCTTCTGCAATGAATACTAAGGAGTCTGAGTTAAAGGTTGAGTCAGTGCCAGTTGTAAGTGAATATGTAGACGTATTCCCGGAAGGATTGTGTGAGTTACCCCCTAATAGAGAAGTTGAATTTAGTATAGAGCTAATGCCAATGACCACGCCTATCACGATTGCTCCGTATCGAATGGCTCCGATTGAGCTGAAAGAACTAAAGTCACAGTTGCAAGAATTGACCGACAAGGGTTTCGTGAGACCAAGCTTTTCACCATGGGGTGCTCCGGTGTTATTTGTGAAAAAGAAAGATAGATCTATGAGGTTGTGCATAGATTACCGACAGTTAAATGAGAGGATGATCAAGAACAAATACCTGTTGCCGCAAATTTATGACTTGTTTGATCAACTGAAAGGAGTAGCATGGTTTTCTAAGATAGACTTGAGATCTGGCTACTATCAATTACGAGTGAAAGAAGCAGATGTGCCTAAAATCACTTTTAGGATGAGGTATGGCCACTATGAGTTTCTCGTCATGCCTTTCAGCTTAACAAATGCTCCCGTAGTGTTTATGGATTTAATGAATAGGGTATTTCGGCCATATCTAGATAAGTTTGTTGTTGTATTTATCGACGATATTCTAATCTATTCTAGAGACAAGGTAGAACATGTCAAACACTTGAGAACCGTTTTGTAGACTCTGAAGGATAATCAGTTGTATGCCAAGTTTAGTAAAAGTGAGTTTTGTCTCAAGTGATGGCATTAGGGTTGATCCCAGCAAGGCTTCTGCTATTGTTGAATGGAAACCACCAAAGAATGTGATCGAGGTTAGAAGCTTTTTAGGGTTGGTCGGTTATTACAGGTGATTATAAAGGATTTCTCCATGATTGCAACTCTCATGACGAGATTGCTACAAAAAGGAGTTAAATTTGAATGGTCGGATAAGTGTCAGCAGAGTTTCGAGAAGTTGAAGATGTTGTTAACTGAGGCTCCAGTATTAGTACAACCCAAATCAGGAAAAGAGTTTGTGATTTACAGTGATGCTTCTATAAATGAATTGGGATACGTACTTATGTAAGAAGGCAAAGTTATGGCTTATGCCTCGAGACAATTGAAGCCTCACGAGAAGAACTATCCGACTCACTACCTAGAGTCGGCTCCCATAGTGTTTGCTTTGAAGATCTGGCGACATTATTTGTTCGGAGAGATATACCATGTATACACCGACCATAAAAGTCTTAAGTACTTGATGACTCAGAACGATTCAAATCTGAGGCAACGGAGATGGTTGGAACTATTAAAATATTATGAGTTGATTATCGACTACCATCCGAGAAAAGTGAACATTGTCGCCGATGCATTAAATAGATAATCATTGTTTACATTGAGGGTAATGAATGCCCGATTCGCCTTGTCAGAGGATGGTTCGGTTCTAGCAGAGTTTAAAGCTAGATCGATGTTTCTTCAAGAAATTTTTAAGGCTCAGAAGAGTGATAGTGAATTGCTATTCAAGAGAACCTAGTGCGAATCGAATGTTGAATCAGATTTTTCAGATCGGTTCCGATGGTTGCTTGAGATTTCGGGATAGGATTTGTGCTCCTAAGGACACCGAGCTGGTTTGGAAAATTTTAAGTGAGGCACATAGTGGTTGTTTATCAGTACACCCCAGGAGTACGAAAATTACAATAATTTAAAGAAAATGTATTGGTGGCTAGGGATGAAAAGAGATATTTCAGAGTTCGTATCCAAATGCCTAGTATGTCAGAAGTGAAAGTCGAGCACCAAGTACCTTTGGGTTTACTTTAGCCTATCATGGTCCCAGAATGGAAGTGGGATCGGATTACTATAGACTTCGTAATAGGTTTGCCGATAACCCCGAGGAAGAAAGATGTTGTATGGGTTATGGTTGATCGATTGACAAAGTTAGCTTATTTTATTCCGGTACGCACGAATTACCCACTCGATAAGCTAGCTGAGTTATATATTTCTGAAATTGTGAAGTTACATGGAGTACCTTTGTGGATCATATCGAATAGAGATCCATGATTTACATCGCGGTTTTGGAAAAAGCTCCAAGAAGCTTTAGGTACAAAGTTAAATTTTAGTATGGCTTTCCACCCACAGACCGATGGCCAATCAAAGAGAGTAATTCAGACCTTGGAAGATATGCTCCGATGTTGTGGATTAGAATTTTAGGGCAGTTGGGAAAAATACTTGCCGTTAGTGGAGTTTGCTTATAATAACAGCTTTCAATCAAGTTTGAAGATGGCACCTTATGAAGCGTTGTATGGGGGTAAGTACCGAACGCCTTTGTATTGGATCGAGCTTAGAGAGAGTCAGATTTATGGGGTCGATTTAGTCAAGAAGATCGAAGAAAAAGTTAAGGTGATTCATGATTGTTTAAAGGCTGCTTCGGATAGACAGAAATCCTACGTAGATTTGAAATGAAAAGAGATCAAGTTTCAAGTCAGTGATAAGGTATTTCTAAAAGTATCCCCGTAGAGGAAAGTTCTTAGATTCGATAAAAAGGGTAAACTGAGTCCGCGTTTTATCAGACCTTATGAGGTGATTGAGAAAATTGGGCCTGTAGCCTATTGGTTAGCCTTACCATCGAAATTAGAAAAGATCCATGACGTATTCCAAGTGTCAATGTTACGTCGATACCTCTCTGACCCTTCACATGTGATTTCTCCAACTGAAGTAGAGATTAGATCGGATATGTCTTATGGTGAGGAACCTGTTAAGATCCTAGCTCGAGAAGTTAAGCAACTGAGAAATAAGAGCGTTCCCCTTGTGAAAGTGTTATGGCAAAGAAATGGGGTTTCAGAGGCCACATGGGAGCCCGAAGAAATCATGAAAAGCCAATACCCAAACCTTTTTATCAGTAAGATTTTCGGGGATGAAAATCCCTAAAAGGGGAAAATTGAAACAGCCCGATTTTAGGGCTAATCAGAACAATGGTTTCAAAAAAACTAACCCGAGGTCAGAGAAATTATTTTTAAATATTATTTTATGTATTGTAGCAGGATTAGATAAGTGCATGAAAATTTTGGTGGATTAATTTTAGCGATTGATTGTTTAATTTCAAAAAAGGACTAAATCGCAAAAGTGCAAAAATCCTATTTTGTTAGATAAGGGTGTCAATTAGCTAAAGAACCTAAATTGGGGCTCTTTAAAGGGCAATTAGACCCTTTTAAAGAGCATGACCGGCCATAGGGACAAGGATATAGAAAAGTCAAAGAAATTAGGTGGGTCAGTGACTTAAGTGAATAGATTGAATAAAATAAAAACTGGCTTTCGTCTTCTTTACTCTTTCTTCATTCCCACCAAATTATCAGCCATTAGAGGGGCGTAGGAGGCTTGAAAATTTTAGAAATTTATCTCTCTCTCAAGTAAGTGATTTTAAAGATTTTTCTTGGTGATTTTTACATTTTTAGACCCCTTGAAGCATGAGCTTTCAAATGAAGGGACTATTTTGCAAAATGGACAAGAGTCTAGGGTTTTTCCATGAAAGAATGAGTGTTTTTAACTGAAATTTTATGGAAGAATATGAGTATTATATGTGTAGTAAACAACTTTTGTGAAGAAGTTTTCATGGAAACCCTAACTAAGGACCATTTTGCATAAGTTGTAAAATAAGAAATCAATGTGTGTTATAGTGGAAATTTTGGATTTCTATAAGAGTAAAAAGGGTTCGGGTAGGCTTATAATATGAAGAAATTTGATAAAATCGATTTTCAATCATAAGGGTAAAATGGTCATTTTGTGAAAGTCTAGGGGCAAAATGGTCATTTTGCCCAATTATGAATTTTCGAGTGTCTAAATTGATGTGCTGATGAAATAAATGAATTTTATTAATTTAGATCAAGAGAAGTGTGATTCAGGTCTTAATCGAGGTAAGAACAAAGTTTACGAGGATTAAGCTCGTCTTCATCATTTCGTATCGAGGTAAGTACTTATGTGAATAATGTGTTATTGAAACTTACTTTGGAATATTTTGATAATTTACATGTGTAATTGGTTTATTGTTATCATGAATATAAATTCTACTTGTTGCCATGAAAGTCTAAATAATGTGTTATGAGAATAAATTACATTGTGAGCAAGTGCGATGCTATTTATATGGCACTTAGGTGCAAACTCCCTGTGTATCCATAAGTATTCCGAGTGCTCAACGGGTAACTCGAAGATTAGTTGGTGAAAATTTGATGAGGTATGTATATAAACTCATGGATAAGGCCCAAGTATGGGACGAGATGCATTAAGTATACGTGAACGAAAGGAAGAGTAAGATAGAAAAGTTTAAGTAATTTACATCTTTTACGCATGTCAAGTTATCGTTTGATGAATACGTTTTCTTTTTTTTTTTTGTTACACGTTATTTGCATATATGTACTTACTAAGCTCCCATGCTTACCCTCCTTTCTTTTCTTTCCTTATAGTGCCGTATAGTGCTGCCAAGCTAGCATCGGGGATCTAGTGACGTCCAAAAGTTTCGATCACACTATCACCTGAGGCCTTGGTATAGCTAGTTTAATTGTTTTGATTTTGGCATGTATAGGGACTCAAATATTTTGTTTAGTGTTTTGTTAGTTGGCCACAATGTGTTGGTTCATATAATGGATATGATATTCATTTTGTATAGGCCACGAATGTTGGTTAACACTAATTATTATTCAATGCATTTCGGTGCAAAATTTCTAATGGTTGTGGTTGTTTTGGTTATCTATGTTATGCTTGTATTGGACTTAGTTAATCTTGTGTATATAGGTGTATGTAAGGGTGGCAAAGAGGCTTGGTAAATAGCCTCATTTTTTCCACATAGGTAGACACATGGGTATGTGCCTAGGCCGTGTGTGACACACGAGCAGCCCCATGGGCGTGTTGTTCGGCCGTGTGTCCCCTGCACGTAAAATTTGCAAGTCAGTATGCATTGTAGTAAACACACGGGCAAAGACATGGCCATGTGTCTCAGCCGTGTAAAGGCACGGCCTAGCACAAGGGCATGTGCCTTGGCCCTTTGGCCCTTAAGGATTGCTTACGTTAGAAATAGAATGTCTAGGTTTTTGTACACGGGCTAAGACACGAGCGTGTCATGACCGTGTGAGGGACACGATCCATGGACACGGACGTGTGTCAGGCCATGTGAAAACCCCTATAGGTTCGAATTAGAAAATAAATCCACACGGGTTGGGGACAGGGGTGTGTCCCAATATGCCTAGGCTGTGTGAGCCACACGGACCATCAGCACGATCATGTCTAAATGGTCACACAGGCGTGTTGCCCCTCCCACATAGGTGTGTGTCCTTATGTTAAGTTTTATTTTCAAAGCTCTTTAAAGGACCCGAATTGGTCCCGAATGGGTTCCAATGGATGTTTTGAACCTCGTAGACTCATAGTAAGGAGTTTATAATAAAGACTGAAAAAGTTTTAAATTTGACTAAGTCTTGGTGATATGAGAACGTTTGTATGCATGAGTTCAAGTTAGGTAATGCCTAGTATTCCGTCCCAGTGTAGGGCACGGGTGTGGGGTGTTATATACCATAACTGAATATACAACCACATATATAACACATTTCATAATCAAGCATTAAACCAACAACTTGTCCTTTAAATATCGAACCACAAACAAACATGTCATAGGCATATGTTTTTATTTTACCTATCATTGGCCGAATGAAAATATATATAAATATCATATATCATAATTTATCTCACAAAATGACCAAAGTAATTTTCATCATTTAAAAACCAATTCACAAGGCAATTTATACATCAAAACATAGGTCATTAATAAGCCACACCAAATAGCCAAATTCACATGGCATAGCATAGTCATTATATAGCAAATATGAACACATACCCACATTAACATCTAATCGAATAATTAACCACATTACCATCACTCAAACCAAATTGTAACTATCCACAAATGCAAAATATACCATCAAACAAACTTCCCAAAATGAGCTAATTATCAAGGCCGATTTTTCACAAACATTAACATCATTATCAAGACATTTTCGCATGGCTATTTATACACAATTCAAAACTAACCGTATCAAAACTAGCCTATACATGCCATAAGTCATAAGTACAAGCTTTCAAAGTACCGAAATAGCGATTGATAGAGTGACGATGATCCTTGACGATCCTCGATCTCGAGCTAGCTTTATATATCAAAAAAATAATGAAAGAACACACAAAGTAAGCTTTGAAAGCTTAGTAAGGCATAAGCAAATAAATCATCACAAGAACATTAATAATTCAATTCGAATAGCCACATTTAACTAATCTAATAGACATAAACAACCAATTTTCTCATATAATCCGTATTACCATGTTAAGTAACTTCACTTACCTTGTTTTTTCAATGAACATATAAACTTCATACGTACCTGAATCATTTAGCTCAAATTCACATTCGGTCTCATTTCAACATTGCCCGTTGAGCCATTCAGAATCGTTAAGGATGCTCGAAAACACATATATCACATACAATGCCATATCCCAGATTTGGTCTTACATGTTATCACATATCGATGCCTCTGTCCCAGACAAGGTCTTATACGTAATCTCATATCGATGCCAATGTCCCAGACATGGTTTTACATGAAATCACACCTCGAAAGTCCTAATGTCATGACATCAATATCCTATACTATTCCTAAGGTTCATACGGGGCTTTCAACTTCGTAACTCAATCAATTCATGCTCGAAACAAGTCCTCTAATTCTCTATTCAATTCGGCAACATATATAAATACAAAATTCAATTCGGCAATATATACGCTTAAATTTAAAAACATTTATTTGCATATGAACTTACCTCGTAAGGAAACAAACAGATCGGAACAACTATTCAACAACTTTCGACTTCCCTCGATCCAAATTTGATTTCTTTCTTTCTTGATCTAAATAAATTCAAATTTAACTTATTTAATCACATATTTATTCAATTTCACCCAAAAACACATAAATGGCATTTTTCACTTTAGCCCCTAACATTTCACATTTTCACAATTTAGTCCATATTTCAAAACAACACAAAATACACAAAATTTCATCAAACCCAAGCATGGCTGAATCTTCCCTAAGTCCCTAGCAGCCCATAAATTCCATTTATTTCACATTTTAACCCCTCACAAATTTCACAATTTAATCCTTAGTAAGCATTTTTATCAAAAATCACTTAATAAACTATGAAAATCTAACAACAAATATTTATTTTTCATCATCAAACAATAAAAAGCTTGAATATTCATCAATGGCATTTCACAAATTCATCATCAAATCTGAAAATTAAAGCATGGGCTAGCTAATATACGAAGCAACGATCTCAAAAACGTAAAAATCATCAAAAATTGAACAAAAATCACATACCAAGTGAAGCTCCAAATGACCGAACCCTAAATAGCCATGGTTTTCTTCTTTCTTCTTTAAATTTTGGCAAACAAAGATGAACACTCCACTAACCTTTTGCTTTATTTTAATTTATTAACATTAATACATAATTTACAATTTTACCGATGGCTATTTAACTTATAAATTAATTAATGGTTGTCTATAAATATCCACTTACTCTAATCTTGGTCAAATAACATTATAAGGACATCCAATTAAATAAATCATGGCAAATAAGCACTTAAACAATTAGTATGCCATTTTTGCATTTTACGCGATTTATTCCTTTTATTATATTAACTAACCAATCGGTAAAATTAAATCACGAAATTTTCACACATATCAAATAACATGCTGTAAACACCAAAAATAATATTAAAATAATTTTACAACCTCAGATTTGTGGTTTCAAAATCACTGTTCCGATTTAGCTAAATCAGGCTGTTACAAGCTGGATCCTTGTTGTTATGATAATCTTGGGATTTGTGTGCTCTAAGTGGACGAAAATAGTAATTAGATATATATACTGTGAAAAGAGATGAAATATAATATAAATAAAATGAGAAGAAAAATAAGAAATGTTAATAATGGATGACAGAACATAAAAATATTCAAATGAAATTGGGCTTTCAATGTTAGAAAGTGTGTTCTGTCTAGGATGTCACGACATTAGGGTGCGATGTCGTAACATCGAGCCTAGTTTTTGGCTTCTTCAATCTTTTTTTTTTTATTCTGTCAGTCCATGGAATCTACACTTGCTGTGGGAGAAAAAAGCTAAACACAACTAAGATTAATAAAATAAAATAAATGAAAAAAATAAAAATGAAACAAAATTTAAAATAGGGAATAGAAGTTCTTTAAAAAACTGGGATGATCTGTGTCACCAACATAGAAGAACTTCCAGCTAGTTCTAGACACTTTGATCCGTTGAGTGTTCCTCTGTCGATGTATATGAACCAACCCATTTTGTCACTTCCAACGATGTTTCTTTATTTTCAACCGACACGACATCCACATTATGAGCCACTTAGTACCAAATTTGAGCCAACCTCAAATCACTTTCTAGGGTATTATTGCCTCAAGCTTCCTTCTCTCCATATCGCGTGAGGTTTTGGTCACTCGAGCTTTGTTGCCTTTGTCCGATGAGAATGAGTCAGACTTATTGATCTCTTCAACTGATACCTTTTCTGCTATGGCCAGAAGGTGTATTGGCTCTTCTACACCTTCATTTAGAATCAGTTTAAGCTCCATGTTAGTGGTTACTTCTACTTTTATGTCAGCAACGACATCTATTGTTATGTCTGATTCTATGTCAATTGGATCATAAACTGCTTCGAGTATGTTTAGTTCATCAACACAGTCCCTAATTCCAAACTCTTGCTAATTTCCATCATTTAAGTCTGGACGATTGTTGGTAATATAGTGGTCACCATGGTTAGGTTTTAGAACATCCTGTACGACCTCTTCCCATGGAGGTAATGCCTCTGATATCTCTCAGAGCATTGCCATCATTTGTGTCATCTTATCTGACATTGTTGATAAAATGTTGGATGTTTCATTGTTAGCTTGGTAGATTTTATCACACTTGGATGGATGTTTATTCGGCTCACATATGGGTTCCTCCAGAGACTTGCTTTTATCTTTGTGGTCATAACTCTAATACGCATCATAAGGTAACTCGTCTAGATGTTTGGGCAGATTGTATTCATTTTTATCACTCTACCAGTTTGTCAAAGCACCGTTCAACCAAATCTGTCCTTCACTATTATGCCACTTATCATACCAAAAAGATGACTCATCTGACTTAGACCCACTATTGTCGTCATCAAATTTATCCATGTGTGGATGTATATTCTGGGCAAAAGGTTTGTCGGGCTTAATTATTCCACATGACCATATCTCTAGTGGATTAAAAAGAGACTCTTTTTATCATATAACTCATATAGAGGTTCATATGAATACCTTTCTTTTCCATATTTACTATAAAAACTCCATTGATCCATCAAATGTCCATCTAACAAACTTGATTACACATCATCATTTAAATTATCCCATGTCTTACCTTCATACCAACTGTAATCATCATTAATTACACTCATGATTAAATTTTTAATCAACAAGGGAAATAATAAAATAATAAAATAATAAAAATAATGAAAAATGAAAATTAAGCTGAAATAATAAATTAATAAAATTATCATACTATCTAATTCATTCAAATTTTGACTACTATTATCTGTAAGTAATTGATTCAATAACAATTATCACCATCGCAATCCCCGAAAATGGCTCCAACAACTAGACCGTCTCCAAACGTACTAACGTCCAGAGTGTGAATACTTCAATAAAATATAAAAATACGAGGTAGTATTCACAAGCATATGGGTCGAGTTGTAATATAATTGTACAACGAAGTAAGTGAGCCTCCGAGGATCGTACCCAAGAGATTGCAGTTGGGGAAAAGTACTATTAAGCTAATTACCAAAAATAATTACTAATCTATGTGAGTAACATATTAATAGTGTTAATCAAGAAGCAAGATGATAATAATAAATTAATTAAATTTAACTAATCCTAAATCTACTCCTAGGTTCATGTATCGACTTTTCCTATTCCTTGTTTTGACCATGCGAGTTCCTTTTAGCCTAGATCCAATTGTTTTACCTAATTAATTATTGATGTAGAGTCCTAATCAATCAACTAGTCTATACCCTAGCAGGATCTTTTAATCTGCCACTAGAATAACGAGTTAGAAAGAACTACTTATCTTCCGACCTCACAGTCCAGACTAGTTTGAGGTTAGGGTATTCAGGATAGGCCATACCAATTTTGGGTTATTTTCCACCAAAATGACTACCTAGGGTTGTCAAGCATAAGGTTTACGTTCTTCCTATCCCAAACAGCTGATCTACAAAGAAACTCTATCATTCAATCAATTAATTAAGTTAAAGCAATTGAAACATGCAAAATATGTAAAAAGCATAAATTGATTTTAATCTTTACACAAACATTCATCTAACAATGTTAATGAAAGAAATATAAAGAAGAGAATAAGAAAATGAGATGCTTATAGATTTATCGATGAAAGTGTGGTTATGAAACAATCTCCCTTCATGAAAGTCTTGCTTGGGAACAGGATCTTTCAATTATAAGAACATAAAATAACCTAAGTGAAAACTAAGAATGAAGAAAAACTTAAGAATCAAACCCTAAAAATTGTGTGTTTGAACTGATTACAATGGCCTTTATATAGGCTAAACTCGAAATATTTAAGTGCCAAAATTATCCTTGAAGTCCTTAGAGTTCGACTAGGACAAATACCCCTAATTTCCCTCCAAAATGTAATTAGAACATGCATGAGTTTTTGGGCTATGCAGGAGGTTGGTTGCAACACAGGCCTCTAGTATTACAACATCAGAGTCTGATGCCACCACATCGAAGGGTCATAACATGAACATTTTTTAGTGTTAGAGACCTATTAGGCAGACACAGACCTTAGGTAGGTTTAATTTGTGTATGTAAGTGTGCAAGATGCTTAATTCTATGCCCAATTTATGTAGGAATGTAGGATGGGTGTTGTACAAGCTTCCCAAGCCATAAAAGCAGGACAGGAACTTCCAAGCCCACAAAATGACTTCTATGGAGCGACACGCCCTCTGTGTTACAATATAGTAACCCTATGTTGAGATGTAGCATCTCCTATGTTGAGACGTAGCCTGAACATGAGTCACAAGTAATGATGACACAAGTGGCCATGTTTGAAAAGATTTTAAGATATCGTTTGATAATTTGCATTTATTAGTATCGGGGGCATATCAAGCATAAAGTGCACATATTTCAGCCTATAAATAAGAGGTCTCTATACACAAATTAGGGCATTGATCTGCCACAAATTGATATGTTAAATTGGGCCTCATTTGTCACTTAACGAGCTTACTTAAATTAGTGTTAAAAATCTTTGTTTATGCCTTGTCATACTATACCAATTAGTGAGTAGCTAGCTAGACTCCTTTCTTGTATGTAGTTTTTAATAGAAATCATTAAAGCATCGACTCCTTTGGGTTCGATCCTTGGAATACTTCGATGTTCCATTGTAACACTAAAAATATTACAATTGACATTATACGCTTGCAGTAAGACCGAGCTTTAAAATAGTTTTATAAATTCAGTGTTTTAATGCGCACTCACTCAGCCAGCCAAGCATCCATCCATCAAACAAAAATTCAGATAGACAATTTTTCTTATTCAGTTTTCTTTTGTATTTTATTTTTATTTCTACTTAATCAGAACTTTTCTATTCTGATGTGAAGACATTTGAGAGTGGGGATTGCTCCAGAACCACGCTTATATTTATTCATGAGCTTTCTTGTAACACCCCGAACCCGATCTGATTTTCTGAATCCGAGTCTTGAGTATTACCATATTTGCTATTTGTAAAGCCCGTGTGGTTATTGCATATACACACATTTCATAATTTTGTCCCTGCCCGTGTGGAAAAAAATAGGCTATTTGTAAAGCCATATTTGCCACCCTATACACACAAGTATTCACAAGCATAAATGGCCACATTTTATAACCCAATTGACGATCATTGCATAACATTTCATACACATATTAAATCAATTCAACGTGGTACTCAATTACCTAATTAATATCATGCATTATTCATTCATATATCAACTATATCACAAGACATCTTTTGCACATTTTCATTACATCTATCTCTTACCAAAACATACCATATTTGAACACTTATTCACAACCAAAACATTGTACCAAAATAAGTCAAATCACATGGCTTAAATCATACACAAAAATATTCCAAAACATTGATATCAAGTAACATAATTAACATCTTTTAAACTAGCCTATACATGCCATATTCACAATTATCCACAAGTTATAAAGTACCAATCAAAAATTGGATAGTGTGATGTGCAACTCCGACTTGTCCGAAACGAGTGAGCTATCGAACCTCTATAAAACATACAAAAAGAAATAGAGTAAGCTTCATAGCTTAGTAAGCCTGAATAATTTAGAATTAAACTTGCCATTTATACCAAATTAATACAAATAACTAAAGCAAGCTCCATACAATTTCCAAATGCCTATCAAAAGCATTCATCCATAGGTTAGACATATTAATACATGAAATCATCCATTATCACAATTCAATACTCAATATATATAGTATCCAACATTTCATTCTCAATCATATAACCAATAATCCATTTAATAACAGTACTCATTCGTATAAATAGAATTTATGCTCATTGAACCTATTACAATTTCAAAGGATACTCGGGTAATAAACACAATAATTTGTCAATTCATTATCATTTATGCTCTTTCGAGCCATGATCGGTAAGCTCCTCTTGAGCTGATGAACAGTAAGCTTATACAAGCTGAACAATAAGTTCATACGAGCTGAAACGGTAAGCTCCAATGAACTAAAAACAGTAGGCTCTTACGAGCTGATATATTAGTAAGCTCATACGAGCTGTGGTGAGTCCACAACAAATGCAGGAGCTTAACCAAAATGGTAACCCTAGTGACATATCACTCGTACCCTATGAATTTATATAGTTCAAAAGGGGCTCGGTAACCAATAGATTATATCGATAAGGCATTCATATCTCAAGTATATCGATTTTACACATTCATTTTAATAATTACAAGTATATAAAAGTTCGATTCTAATTATACGAACTTGCAGCGAGTTGCCCGGATGGAAATTATCTGCTATTCGTTGATCTTTCCTTTTCCCCGATCTTAACTTGATCTCTGATTGTCTTTATCTATATATTATCAAATTCAGTACATTCAGTATTCAATCTATTCAATTTAGTCCATAATTCATATATTGGCAAATTTACACATTTGCCCTTATACTTTTCAATTTTTACAATTTAGTCCCTTATCACATAAAATTACAAATTCATGCAATTTAGTACCTATCCATGCCTAGCTAAATTTAATAGGGACTCCAAGTAGCCCATATCTTTCATCATTTCACACTTTTAACCACCACATTTTACATTTTTACAATTTAATCCCTATTTTGCATTTTTGTGAAAAATCACTTTACAAAACTAGTTTAACTATCGTCAAACTTCCATAATCTATCATTAAACATCAAAGAACTCAAGTATTCAACAATGGAAATTTTCAAAACCATGAACAAATTCAAAAATTAAGGTACGGGCTAGCTAATATACAAAACGACGATCTCAAAAACGTAGAAATCATTAAAAACTGAGTAAAAACCATACCTAAATTTTAGAATTTGTCAATGTCGAATGAGGAACCCTATTTTGGCTTCTTCTACTTCTAATTTTCAGCTAAAGATGAATGAAATAACAAAAAATTTTGTTTTGTTTAATTAAATTAAACTTTATTAACTAAATTACTATTATAACCTTATTATAAAACATAAACATCATTTAAACAATGTCCAAGAATGTCCACTTACAAAATAAATGGACTAATTACATCATAAGGACTTCCATATTAATAATTCATAGCAATTAATCACTTTTAACAATAGAATGCAACTTTTGCATTTTACGCGATTAAGTCTTTTTTACCGAATTAAACATTCAAACAGTAAAATTTCTTTACGAAACTTTCACATAATTAATCTACCATGTTTTAGACCTTATTAAGATAATAAAATAAATATTTTGACTTTGAATTTGTGGTCTCAAAACTATTGTTCTAATTTGACCCAAAAACGGGCTGTTACAATACAAATATGAATTAGTTTAGACTGAATTATAATAGTACAGGAAGCATATGATGAACCATTTTCAATACTAATCCTATAGGTGCCTCGTAAATGATTGATAGGTATGATCAATCTATTTATTTATTTTTCACATTTTTTAATGAAAACAAGTGATTTGGGGATGATATGTCAATAAGAACATTTGAAATGAAATGAGATTTACAGAATGATCGTAACACCTCAAACCCGGCCCGGATGTTACGGCCTGATCCGGCGTGTCACATTGAAGTGTTTTAACAAAAATCGTGTTTTCATTGAAAACCTTTCTTAAAATAAGAAAGAACCTTAACTAAAAACTTGTTCAAAGATTTGATGAAAATAAAGCACTTAGAAATTTTAGTTGCAGAAGCGTAGAAAACATACTATAACTTAAGAAATCCATGTTCAACTTCTCATAGATACAATGAAAATAATAATAATAATTCAAGTAATAATAACATAATGAAAACCTTATTACAATCTGGTCTGAGCATACTTAAAAAGAAAAAAAAAAACTTAAATGCTTAAAAAAAACCAAGTTCTATTTATCTTGATAGCCGGCCACCCAGAGTCCCTCCTGACATCGAACCTTTTACTGAGCATCACTTGAAAATAAAATAAAAGAGGGGGTGAGTTTTTGCAAACTCAGTGTGTACAACCCTCTATGAAGAAAACAATAAGCTTTCAAAGAAGAATAATCAAACATGCAATGCAAACCCATCCAAATTATCTATCCACTACACACTAGCTCCGTCCTCCGTCACACCATGTGGGGATATAAATATCAACCCACTCAGCCCACACACCGATGGTAGCTCGGTTGCGAAACTACCTTTATTTACATATTGGGCTTTAAAAGCTGTCGGTTGATCCACGATTGTCAAGCAACCATGCGATCCTCATATACGTCCTCCGCTCCATATTTCCCATCCCATATGTAACCTAAGCAGAATATCATATGTATGCAGCAAATAGGCATGTCACATTTAATAAACTTACATTTTACACATAGGGGTATTTTGGTCATTTTTACCCTTAGGGGCATTTCTGTAATGGTTTTCACTTACCTTGGCCCGTTAACAAGTCCCGCGAGCTAAGATGAATGAGGTAGGATTCTAGAGAAGAGGAGGTGGGTCATTAAGACCGCTTAAGTACCAAGCTCTCCCTAGATCCAATCCTAGACACGTATATACCCGTTGCCACACCTTAACCCTTTGAGTTGTCCACGGTCATAAAATTTAATTAAGTCTTATGTAGTTGTCATATAATAGGCCCAAAACCCCTTACAAAGTCCAAACAAATTCACATACCTGTATCTGGCCCATTAAGCCCAATCATATTCATAGCCCATTACGTCCAAATCACATTTATATGGCCCGTTAGGCCCAGTCACATTCATATGCATGCTCACATACAAATTCCTATCACATAGCATCAATATTCAGTTTTTGCCTATTGTGGGCCCAACAGCCCATCGGGCCCATTTAGCCCATTCCTACCTGTATGGCCAACTCACAACCCAAGTCCACAGAATCGCCTGTGGGTTTCAGAAAACCTATCGATCTCTCCCTTACGAGTGTTCGCGCACTCGCAAGACCACCATAGCCAAACTTTCGGCTTTTCAGCATTCGACATTTTGGCATTTCGGCTTTTGTCGATTCATAATGTGTGTGCAGTGTATGGACATACCTAGTAAGCAAGCGTCATGCGATCTCCTTAGCCCAAACCTACAATCGATATCACTCAAAGATTAATCTTACATACTTATCGAATACTTTACCAAAAGCTGGAATCTCACCTTAACCTTACCTGAACGCCAAGCCTTTACTAACTTTTACTTTGATCACTAAACATGCGTATTTCTCAGATCTGAAGAACAAATTGGCAGGAATCCAAAATCGAGATTTGACACTAATTCTACTAGATTCAGTCAAAGAGTATTCAGCCTTTGAGAGATTCAGCTTTTCGGCTTTTCAAATTTAGTATGGTGAATAAGGTTTATTTGGTATAGATTAAAGAAGAAGAGTAGAATAAGAAATCGGCTAAGTGAAACAAAGAAAATTGTGTAGAGAAAAATAGAAATCGGTAGGAAGAAAAGAAAGAAAAACAAAAGGGTTTTCGGCTTTTTGGATCTTGAAAAGAAAAGGGTTTTCGGCTTTTGAAAAAAGGGGTTTCTGGCAACAAGGTGAAGAAGAATTCTGGCAGTAGCCTGGCAACCCTGTATTTGGCCCCTATTTATCGCCCTTATAGCTGAATTTTCCATGCCCAATTCCCAATTCGGCTCCATCACTTCTCCCTTCTCATCTCCTCGTTTTTCTCCCTGATAACCCCTTGATCTTTTCCTTAATTTTCTCTCCTGAACACTTCTCTTGGAGTCCTCTTTCACGCCATTACTATCCTTCTAGAAGGCCAAAATTAAACTTCTAAAAATACTAAGCTAGGATTCGAACCTTGGATCTCCTTGCTAGCTACTAACTCCACCTCCTTGCTCTCTAAGTGGCGTCACTTAGCCACTCCTCCACAAGGCTTTTTGATGCTATTTTCCCCTATTATTATTTAAAAGCCCAACTACTTGCCAACCCTGATTCTTTTCATAATTAAACTATAATTTCATTTATTCCTAGGTTTGAACTCAAACCTTAATTAAGACTTACTATAATTATCACATGGCTAGGAACATAAAACACAATTTTTATCAAAACCAAAAACAAAGAAATTTTAAGATTTCGAGATTTTTGGGTTTCGAGATTTTTAGGGCGTTACAACTCTATCCTTGAAATTTCCAACTACCCAATAGTTGTATCGCCTAGGTTACACCACTATTCTTTTGCTACGCACCCTATTTCTAATTTTAAAATAGATAGATCACACACCATGGATAAAGTACGTACCAGTATTCGCTTCTGGATCATCTTCATCCTCTTGAAGACGTGCTGCATAGACCAAAGCTGGCTGCCTTGCCTCAGCATGACCAACACCTCTGCCCGGTGCTCCACGTACTAAACCGTTTCCACCCCTGGCCTGATCACGACCTCTCGGCAGAAGCTGTCCACCCCTTGGTGGCTGAGCACCACCTTGACCTACTGCTGGCTCTCGTCCTAGCGTTCGAGGGAAATCCTTAATCCTATGCTCCATAGACCCACAAGCAAAACAAGCTCCCGTCCTCTTCCAACACTCGCCTTTATGGCTTTTCCTACAATCAGCACAAGGTGGCACCCCTGGATTAACAGCAAGGGGCCCTGCTCTAACTGGCCCGTTAACTCTAGCCCTAGCCCTAGGCCTCTGATCAACACCAGAAATCTCAGCCTCCTTTTTATCCTTACCCCTTTCTTTCTCCCTATTTAAGCGCTTAGTGCACTTAACCTCCCCCGCTATCTTTGCTTTCTCCACCAATTCTGAGAAAACTTGCTCCCTTTGTGGAGCTATCAATATCCTAAGGCTGTCTCTCAGTCCGTCCTCAAACCTAACGCAATGCTCATAGTCCGTTGCCACCATTACTCTTGCATACCTACTAAGGCGTAGAAACTCCGCCACTGATTTGTTCCCTTGAATTAAATTCAGGAACTCCTTCCTTCTAGCATCCACATAGCTTGCACCCACATACTTCCCTTGGAATGCAGCCTTGAAAAACTCCCAAGTGACTCGCTCCGGTTGGGTGCCCTCTTTCACCATCAGCCACCATTGGTAGGTTTCTTCCCTAAGTAGTGACACGGCTCCTTTCAACTTTTGCTCAGGTGAGCAGTCTAGGTCCTTCATTATCCTTTCAGTGGCCTCCAACCAATATTCTACCATATTAGGAGCCACGCCAGCCTCACCCTTAAAGATCTCAGCGCCGTTCGGACGAAGTCACTCCAGAATGGACCCCTGATTTTCGCTGCCTTTATTGGGCCCAACGACCCTTTCCAAAATTCTCAGCATTGCCTGCAACAATGCATCTTCTCCCGCGGCCCGGTCATACGGTCCATTCCCAGCCATAGGTGAGGCCAGAGCCTCTTCTACTCCAGTATCGAGCACATGGCCCGATGTTGACGATTCAGCCCTAAAACTTCCGTGGCCTCAGCCACAGCCCCTTACACCTCTTCTAGCACTCATCACCGATTCGCGTATTATCCAAACTAAAATTTTTATAAAGTCTTAGTTAGTTTTAATAATTAACCCGATGTTTTATGAAAGTATTTAAATAGAAGATTGTTTTCGAAAATCCTCTACAGTTTCAAGTTCCTGCGGGCTTTGGTTCCATTCCAACAAAATCATCTAAAGTAGCCCTCTAACTATATACTGTTTAACAATTTAAACAAACTTAGGCCCAAAACCCCTTACAAAGTCCAAACGAATTCACATACCTGTATCTGGCCCATTAAGCACAATAATATTCATATGGCCCATTAGGCCCAAATCACTTGTATATGGCCCATTACGCCCAAATCACATTTATATGGCCCGTTAGGCCTAGACACATTTATATGACTCGTTAGGCCCAGTCACATTCATTTTCATGCTCACATACAAATTCCTATCACATAGCATCAATATTCAGTTTTTGCCTATTGTGGGCCCAACAACCCATCGGGCCCATTTAGCCCATTCCGACCTGTATGGCCAAATCACAATCCAAGTCCATAGAATCGCCTATGGGTCTCAAGAAACCTATCGGTCTCTCCCTTATGAGTGTTCGCGCACTCGCAAGACCACCGTAGCCAAACTTTTAGTTTTTCAGCATTTCGGCATTTCGACATTTCGGCATTTCAGCTTTTGCCGATTCATAGTGTGTGTTCAGTGTATGTACACACCTAGTAAGAAAGCGTGATGAGATCTCCTTAGCCCAAACCTACAATCGATAACATTCAATGATTAATCTTACATACTTATCGAATACTTTACCAAAAGCTAGAATCTCACCTTAACCTTACCTGAACGCCAAGCCTTTACTAACTTTTACTTTGATCACTAAACATGCGTATTTCTCAGATCTGAAGAGCAAATTAGCAGGAATCCAAAACCGAGATCTGACACTAATTCCATTAGATTCGGTTGAAGAGTATTCAGCCTTTGAGAGATTCGGCTTTTCGGCTTTTCAAATTTAGTATGGTGAATAAGGTTTATTTGGTACAGATTAAAGAAGAAGAGTAGAAGAAGAAATCGGCTAAGTGAAACAAAGAAAATTGTGTTGAGAAAAATAGAAATTGGCAGGAAGGAAAGAAAGAAAAACAAAAGGGTTTTTGACTTTTTGGATCTTGAAAAAAAAAGGGGTTTCTGGCAACAAGGTAAAGAAGAATTTCGGCAGTAGCCTGGCAACCCTGTATTCAGCCCCTATTTATAGCCCTTATAGTTGAATTTTCCATGCCCAATTCCCAATTCGGCTCAATCACTTCTCCCTTCTCATCTCCTCGTTTTCTCCCTGATAACCCCTTGATCTTTTCCTTAATTTTCTCTCCTGAACACTTCCCTTGGAGTCCTCTTTCATGCCACTACCATCCTTCTAGAAGGCCAAAATTAAACTTCTAAAAATACTAAGCTAGGATTCGAACCTTGGATCTCCTTGCTAGCTACTAAAGCCACCTCCCTGCTCTCTAAGTGGCGTCACTTAGCTACTCCTCTACAAGGCTTTTTGATGCTATTTTTCCCCTATTTTTATTTAAAAGCCCAACTACTTACCATCCCTAATTCTTTTAATAATTAAACTATAATTTCCTTTATTCCTAGGTTCGAACTCAAAGCTTAATTAAGACCTACTATAATTATTACATGGCTAGGAACATAAAACATAATTTTTATCAAAACTGAAAACGAAGAAATTTTAGGATTTCGAGATTTTTAGGGCGTCACAATGATTGTGTCTTAAATGTGAAAATGATATGGTAAGATGAAATGTTTAAGTGAAATGGTTATACGAAATTCTTATATGGAAACATTTATATATGTATATATGAAATGGTTATATGAATTGTTTATATTCAAATATTTATAAGATTATGAATATAGAAAAAGGGACGTTTGAAACGAGTATTTGAATTTATATATATATATATATGAAATGTTACACCAATTAACCATGTGAGGTGGTGTCTAGAAGAAACACAAGTTAGCTTATGATATAATGAAATTACGTTTGGTTGTTTAACATAAAATATTTGGTATGTTAAGTTTCCTTTGTACAAACTTGCTAAGCATTATTGCTTACGTTAGTTTTTTCTTTTCTTGTAGTTCATCAGAAAACTCAATCGGTTGGAATCTCGTCGGAACACCATCACACTATCCATTCGTTAAATTGGTAATTCTTGGTTATTTTGATTATCGGTTACAAATGGCATGTAATAGGAGTTTATTTTGTTTTATTTAAAAATGTGATGTGGTTTAAGTTTATTTGCCTAAATGACTTGATGTTGGCATATAAATGTATATATGTAAGTATGGGTTTCGGTCTCTTATGAATGTCTTGTGGGTTAGATGGTTTTTGGTACTTTGGACAGGTTTTTCCTTTGTATGTTTTATGTTGGTTATTTATGAAGTTTATTAACTAGAATGGTGCTTGTCTTTAAATAGTTATAAATACATGTAAATATGTTGGGGTAATGTGTTTTGGCTTGGTAGACCTAGTGATGAGTATATGGTCATAATGTTTGGTTTGGTAATTTGATGTGTGTGTTTCAAATTTGGTCGTTTTAAGTGAAGTTTGGGTGAGAATGGATGAACTACAATATATGCTTTATATAGTTAAATTTTTGTTTTGAATGTCTATTAAATGTGGTGTCAATGAGGGCACATTGGTTAGTTATTTAGGTGTTTGAATGGATAAAAGTATTGTCTTTTGTGATTAGGTAACTTTTTGACCTGAAATGAATTCGTTAAGTTGAGATTTTTGCCATTATTAAGATAAGTATCGATACTTGACCAAATGAATAGTACCCAAACAAAACAGAATACCAAAACGGTATCGATTTTCAATTGAGAATCGATAATTTTCATAAAATATCAATTCCATCACCTAATTATCGATACCATTGTTTTACAAAGAAAAATTAATTGAATTTTGGTATTGATTTTTCTGAAAGGTATCGATAAGGTATCGATTGGGTATCGATACCAACTGCAGAACTTTCATTTTATCTTTAAAACTTAATTTTTCGTTTTGATTTAATTCTTGTTTAATCCTAATATGTTTTTAGAGCTTCGTAAGCTCAATTTAAGGCGTTAAGAGTATTTGTATTATGAATGGAACTATTTATTGTATGTTTTTTTAAATTATTTGAATAACTATTCTAAAATGAAGTGAAATGTCTTGTTTTGCTTGGTAACACTCTATAACATTGATCCAATAATGGAGACGAGTTAGGGGTGTTACACAATGTCGAAGACAAAAGCTAAAAATGAGTACTGGAGCAAAACTGTCCTCGATGTCTTGACATAGCCATCCTATGTCATGACATACCACCTGCGCAGCCCAAAATTCATGCACGTTTTAACTATGTTTTGAAGGGAAATTAGGTGTATTTATCCTAATCAAACTCTAAATACTTTAAGGATAATTTAGACACTTTAATATTCCAAGTTAAGCATATATAAAGGCCATTGTTATCAAGTTAAACACACAATTTTAGGTTTTTTCTTCTTAGGTTCTTCTTTCATTCTTAGTTTTAACGTAGGTTATTTTATGTTCTTGTAATTGAAAGATCCTATTCTGAAGTAAGACTTTTGTGAGGGGAGATTGTTTTGAAACCACACTTTCTACATATTTTGCATGTTTCAATTGCTTTAACTTATTTAATTACTTAAATGATAGAGTTATTTAACGAATCAACTGTTTGGGAAAGGAAGAACATGAAACAAACCCTAGACCTAAAAAACCTAGAAAGTTATTTAGGTAGGAATTAACCCAAAATTGGTATGGCCTATCTATGAAAACCTTAACCCCGGACCGGCCTAGACTGTGAGGTTGGAAGATAAGTAGTTCTTGGTGACTCGTTATTCTAGTGGAAGATCAGTGGTCCTACTAGGGAATCGACTAGTTGATTGATTAGAACCCTACTTCAATAATTAATTAGGTGAAACAATTGGATCTAGGCTAAAAGGAACTCGCACTATCAAAACAAGGAATACGAAAGACCAATACAGGAATGTAGGATTAGATTTAGGTTTAGTTAAATTTATTTAGTTTCTTATTATTATTATCATCTTGATTCTTGATTAACACAACTAATTCGTGACTTGAGTAGATTAGTAATTATTTCCTGTATTTGGTTTGATAATAGTTTTCCCCAAACTGCAATCCCTTGGGTACGATCCTCGGAGTACTCACCTACTTCGTTGCAATATTCACACTCTGGACAACAGTACATCCGGAGGCGCTCAATAACTCATGTAAGTTTATAAAAACTCAGTGATAATTAATCACTTATACCTTGTTCGTCGTTTCCTTAAAGTGCCAGATAGTTCATCACTTACATCTTCTCTTCTTTCAACATCAAATGTCTGTCACAAAGAGCATCACACAAATCGCACAACATATTCATTCCTTCTATCTTTTATATTGTAGTCTGAATCCATTATCGTTATGTATCACTAACCTCGTTCTCTCAGGAATCTCTTTCAATTCATCTTGATCATGGTTCCCTGCCCGTATTCTTGCAAACTAATGTTTAGAATTGTTTGTCATACCTAATCTTAACTTTCACTGTTTACAGATAGATGCCTTTCTTCTAGTTATCAGACACAACCTTTTTAGATTTTTTTCTTTCAATGGAAGTTCATCCATCCCACTATCTCTTCAATTGTTCCTTAATTTATTTGGTCTTTTATCAGTATCCTTTGCATAGCAAGGAATTCAGAACTTCATTGGTATACTTAAGTTCAACCCAGGATAATCTTTATAGTTACAACTTATTGACGGACCCTATTCGAATGTTCAGATTTCAAATTATATTCAGAGAATATTCTCAATGATATTCCCATTACTTCCCTTCAGATTATCACCTTCAGTCATGTCTTAATCTGGTCATGCACTTACCATATAACCAATAGATATCTTGAACCATTCTAATTTCATTGCTCACATTTAAGAGCCCAAATAAACACACCATAGCTATATATAGAACCCGCCACATGTGTTATCTAATAGAATATGCCTTTAGGGCCTGTCTGTAACACCCTTTACCCGTATTCGATGCTGGAACAGGGTACGAGGCATTACCGGGCTTAAACTCAAACAAACATAAAAAATTAAAACATGAATTTCCACTCAAATTTAAAACTTTTCTCATACATTCATATTGTCCCTAAAACGAGCCTACGAGGCCCAAAACATGCATTAGAGGTGGTTTGGGACTAAACTGGGAACTTTAGAAAACTTTCTAACACTTACAAAATTTTCTAGTTTTGGAGGGTCACACGCCTGTGTGGGTAGGCTGTGTGGTCTCACACGCCCATGTGGCTTGGGACATGCCCGTGTCCTCAGCTAGTGTAACTCTCTATTTATGACATCATCAACAAAATAGGGTCACATAGCCAAGTCACACACTCGTGTACTATGCCGTGTTGCGAATTTAATTTTCATGAATTTTCATAAACAAGGTGCAGACTTCACACGGCCTGGGCACACGCCCATGGGGCTAACCGTGTGTCACACATGGCCTAGACACATGCCCATGTGTCTACCCGTGTGGACAACCTTGAGGCTATTTTCCAAGCCAATTGCCACCCTTATTTGCACAAACACATACAAGACTTCAAAAGCACTTATCATGGAATTATTAAGTATTTAAATCATCAATAAGTCATGTTCATGGCCACACCATATCAACTTATGTATGCTCATGTTACCGTACCTTGTTAAGCTAAGTTTACCAAAACACATGCAATATGTAACATCAATTTACTCCATTTTGCACATTCTTATCTTGGTTATCATCATACTAATCAAATCTCAATTAAATCATCAAACAATCATAGCCACAACATACATCATCACATACACACAACCATCATCCACATCACAATTGCATAAACATATGCATGCATGAATAAATAGGCTTACAACCCAACAATCAATATCAGCTATATCTCATGGCCATATACAAAATAAATCATCAAGTCATTATTAGCCAACACATTGGGCCAAATTAATATGACACATAAACAAAAAGACCAAGTCCCCTATACATGCCATATTCAAAATATCAAAACCAATTATACCCAAATGACTAAGTTGATAGTGTGATCGATGCTCCAGCGACTTTCGATCCCGAGCAAGCTTGGCGACACTATAAGGAATGAAAAGCAATGCGGAAAGCTTTAAGCTTATTAAGTTGGCATGTAAATAATAAACAACATTAAACATGATATAACATACACAACATATTTTAAATTTGCACATAATCTTCGAATGATCATAGGCATATCTTACTCATTTGCATCCCTACCGATAATGCATCATGAATCGAGCTCATTTCTCATGAGTTTTACGTACGTACCTGTACCACTTCATAACATAATCATAGCCTTTCACATCATTAACATAACCTTTAAATTACCCGTTGAACCACTTGAAATGCTAAAGGATACCCGGGAAATTTCATACACATAGTAAGATGCCAATGCCACATCCCAGATATGGTCTTACATGGGATCACATATATCAATGCCGATAGCCCAACTATGGTCTTACATGATGTCCCATATCGATGCCATGTCCCAGACATGGTCTTACACAAAATCACATATCGATACCATATCTCAGGTATGGTCCTACACGAAATCACACATAACCCTAATGTCATGACATTTGTATCCTATCTATTCCTAAGGTTCAACCGGGAATTTTATCACATCGAATCTTCGTCGAACATATTCATAACAATAATTAAACAAATCATACAATATCAAATAATAAATGCATAATATAAAGTTACATTATTTTTACACGAACTTACCTCGGTACAAAATATGGACAACTAATTCGATTTAGTCCAAAATCTTATTCTTTCTCCGGTCTAGGTCTGTACTCCACTTTTCTTGATCCATAATAGCAAATTTAGCTCATTTAATCATCGCACTGTTCAAATTAGTCCAAAAACCATACTTTGGAAAAATTATAGTTTTTCCCCTAAACTTTCACATATTTACAAATTAGTCCCTAGGCTCGTAAAATGAAATGTACTCATTTTCTTTGTTACCCAAGCTTAGCTGAACCTATATCATGCTTATAATAGCCCACATTTTTCATCAAATCACATTTATACTACTTATTTTTACAACTTTTACAAATAAGTCCTTTTTAGTGTTTTCATGAAAAATCACTTAGTAAAATATGTTTATCACACATCAAACTTTCATATTCCTCCATTAAACATCAAAATACATGCATGTCACACATGGGTAAGTTTTTCAACATGAACCCTAGCTCAAAATAATGGTAGAAATAGCTAGATCGGTTGATGACAACTTAAAAAATGCAAATAACATTAAAAACAGGGCTAGGATGCACTTACTATTAAGCTTGGAAAGTGAAGAAACCCTAGCTGTGGAGAGCTTCAAAGTTTCGACCCTAGCTTGAAGAATATGAGCAAATTTTGCTTCATTTTTCCCTTTTAAATCTTTTAATTACTAAATGACAAAAATGTTCGTTTTTACTAAACGTTCAATTTTTACCTACCCATGCCCATTTTTGTCCATAAAATTAGAAATTGGGCAAATTGCTATTTAAGGACCTCTAATTAATAATCCATATAAATTTCATGCCTAAAGCTTCTAGAACACACATTTTGCAACTTTTACAATTTAGTCCTAAATGTCAAATTGAACACTTTGTTAATAAAATTTCTTCATGAAATTTTCACACAATCATAAAAACATGTCATAGACCTTAACACATTCATGAAATAATTATTACTACTTTAGATTTGTGGTCTTGAAACCACTATTTTGACTAGACCTAAAATTGGAATGTTACACTATCGATTATTTTCCCACCTTGATGATTAAAGACATACCTACGTCCCAGTCCCTCATACACTGACATATTCATATCGGACATTTCTGATCCCCAATCATACAACCTTTAGAACTCATGCTTCACATACTAGACATATTAATGTAGATGTACTTCAACATAATACATACCTATACACAACTTAACATGCAATTCAAACTCATATAAGCTCTTATATAGCATACATACTCTCTTCTTCAATCTTTTATACAATCTTCATGATTACAAGAATATAGATCATAAATATACCTTGACAGATACTTAGCAACCTTGTATGAACTATTGTATGCCACCTATTATTCTGCATCATTAATTCTGGCAGTTGCCACCACAACCACATCCTTCTCTTAGAAATCCATTCAAACCTTTCACAAATTTCTATCACAATAATAATTTCTTAATAGCACATATCCTCATAATCTACTTCCAACAACCCATGCCTTAAGCCATACTCTTTTTTTTTTCAAACAATTATTCGCTAACATTTACTTTGGGCGGATATATATGTATTTGATGAATACTTTCATTGAATTGAATGCCTTCAAAATGACACTCAAACATACTTTGATTCTATACCACACGTATTGATACTGACAAGATACTGCTTGGACCATTCAGATGAATTTCACGTCAATTTCTTCAAGGATACATAAATTCAGAATACCCATTTTCCAGATTTCCTATGATTCCATGAGAGGTCATTACACCCCAGACAGTCATGATTTGAAAGATTCCAAATAACTCTGATTTAACCATTCATGATAATAGAGACAACTCTCAATGACAAATCCTTAAATCTTACACAGTTATGAATATATATCTAAACATTTCAGATTATCTTGGTGAATACCTTTACCATCTTGCAACTACATAGTTCTTTTCAATAACTTATTTGATTAATTCAGAAGTCTTACTTAACCCTTGACCTTGAGCATAGTAATAATTTACCTCATCTATACTTATTACAAAGCTATTTGACTTATTCATATCTTACCAGAAATACACATGTGTAAATCTTACCAGACATTCAAGATAGATCACACTATTCAAGCCAAACAGAACACCATCATTTCATATACTGCCATAGGTCATGACCTCATGGTCTTACGTATACATTCATGTATCGTAATCTTCCATTTTGATTCTTATGCAGAAGGCTACTCTGTGAATAATTCCTATCATATCATATCATTTTCTTTGCATCCATGGGACTCAACCTCATGGACTTGCACACTTATCATGTATTGCGATCGGGTAATTCAGTCATTAATTTGCTACAACCTATGCAATAAGTGTTTTCCGATCATAGGATGCCATGGGTCAAAACCACATGGTCTTTTGTTTCGTTCATGTTGTAACTTGCCAGTCTGGTTAGCAATATGCCCTACCAAAGGTTCCACAGGGAGAACATAACCATGGTGCTCACTTACCCAAACTTTTTCACATGCCAGATAATTTCTTACCTTTAGTTCTCAAAATATACTTAAATAATTATGTTAATATTAATCATTCATGACCTAACATTATTCTTACAATCTTATACATGTTGCCTTCTTTCTGTACTTTTCATGATTTTTTATTTGCATTTTGATCATGTTCATAGATATATTTTAATATGAATTATATGCATGCAAGAGTCATAGTAGAGACTCACTTGGATACTTACTTACAGCAGCTTGAACATAAAATCCAAACACATGAATTGCAATCAATAGCAATCACTGCTTAAAGAACATAGAAATATCATCAAAACCCATTTATATACATTTTACCATCTTCTTCTCAAACATTGATAACCTTATACAAAGCCCTTTTTCTTTAATCTTACTGTTCACCGAAGTTAACAAGCTTACTCTTCAGCAAGAACTAAAATGGGCATTGTCGCGACAAGTTAGTCAGTGTACTCCTCTTGGAATACCTTCAGGGGTATGTCATGGCACTCTCAGGTTGTGTCGCGAGATTCAAGGCAGTCTTGAGATTTCTCTATTCTGATCCCTATGTTGCAACATCGATCATCTCGTCTTGTGACGTAGCGATCGGTACCAGTTTAGTATGCCTTTTAAAAGTCTCCTGCACACTCAGAAAGTACATTAGCTCATCTTTAGGCCTTATTCAGCCCTTAAGGTAAATAAAAGACTAAAATTGCACATGTTATTCACTTATTAAAAACTTAAGAAAACACAATTCAAACCTATTGAATGCTTGTTTTTAATCTCCTAAAGTGTGATAATTAGTTTAATCTACTACACCGAATTACGATAGATCAAATATGATGAAATCTCCTACTTCAGATTTGATCTTCAGTTCCAGCTCAAAGATAGCAAATTGTATTCAACTTCTATTGAATCCCTTCTTTTCCACTGTCCTAAATGAGTATGATATCGCGTCGGGCTAGTTGTCAACTTTATCCTAGTAGACTCTAGTGGCTTACTACATAGACTGTTGCAGGCATAATGAACCACCTCTGGTGGGGGTCTTTCAAAAATTTTATCAGTTAAAGGTAATCAAATAAGGCGTGTCTTCTAGTAATGCCCATTTTAGTACATGCTCTTGGTGTGAGCCTCTAATCCAAAACAACATTTCTCACCTTCATAAATGAAAAGAAAAGTACATAAGGGTCATTTACAATCTTAAATCTAGTTTTGGCTTTCCAATTAGATGGTCCCCTTCCAAGAAGAGCAATTGCATATGTCAGCAACTGGATATTGAGCTTATTGATTTTCAATATAAGGGATTGAGTAAGGGTTATGTACTTAACCTGGTGGAACTTGTTTCAGTTAGGAATGTCTTCCAATGCTGTCTATAAGACTAAAACCCTGAGGGTTATCGAGCAAACAAGTCCACCAAGTGGTTTTACAATAAGGTTTTATCTGCGTATGAAACTTGGTCATACAACTTAGATGAAGACTTAGCAAACATTCTTTTAGGGCGTAAAAGAGAGCCCCCCTTCTATTTTTACAAAATCAATGGCATTTCTCCCTAAACTAAAACATTATTACTCATTAAATTACAACTTTTGCTTCTACTTCCAATCGAGGTAATTCTCCTATTGGTGGTACAGGGCCTTTATCATTTTCCAGCTCTCAAGACATGGACATCTCGTTTATCCTCAAGGGAGCTTGTAACACGGGAAAAACCATAGTTTCTTCATCAAAAACTGTAGTAACAAAGAAAAGTAAGAACATAATTAGAGTGGATGAGAACACCCAAGAGTCTAGTAGTAGTGATTGCCCTCTACTCTTCAGCCACAGGCCACATAGGGAGCCTGTTATTAGAGTTATCCTTACACTAGCAATTTCTACCCTTCTTGAAATCCTTCCATTACTTGAAGAGTCTGCCCCTTTATTGAATTCTCCTATACATTCCTCTGATCCTATATTGCCAGAAAATCTATTGGAGTTAATTCCAATGATTCAATTAATTGTTTCCCCTTCCCAAATACAAAATTCTTCCCCTAATGGAACATAAAATATCTCTAGTTGGCAAGCTTTTTTAGAGTCAGTGCCCACTTCTTTGCCTCACAACTTTATATTCCACCAACAGTAGAGTTTGTTACCTCCTCAGCTAAGAGAAGCTTTCTGTTCTTACCTTGCATCTACTTCTGATGAAGATCCTCTGGTACTTACGGCCCAAGTCTTGGAGATCATGTCTATTGAGCATGGCCTTTGGAGTAGAGCTATTAGAGAAGTTGGTAAGCATTATCACAGCAAGTTGGTGGGTCTAGAAAGAGCAGTAAAGACTGCCAAAGATTCCTTGTCTGAATCGCACTAGAAATATCAAGAATCCTTTAATTTTATTGGGAGGTTAGATACCCGAATTTTTACTCTAAAGGGTAAACTTAGAGATGCTCAGTCTGAGAGTGAGCAGTACAAAGGAAGGTCAACTACTTGGAAATGAGAAGTTCATCTTGGAGGAAAATCTTAGAACCCAAGAGGAATGTTACATGGTAGAGTTGGAGAGGCTATGCCAATCCCACAAAGAAATCTTCAAAATGTTCCAAGAGGACACTCAGAAAAATCTTTTCGAGGCCTTTGCCAAAATGGAGGTCAAATTTGATTTTGCACGCCCAAGTGGCTTTAGGTCCCTTAGATCTAAATAAGGTAGACTTTGACTGCTTCAAATACATTTCCACCAGTTCTCTTAACTTTGATATTTACCAACCAGTGGGCAAAGAGTGGGAAACTTTCCAGAGGGAAGGCTCAACATCCGAAGATCAAACTCTAGACGACACCCTTCCTTCAATGAGATCCCAACTGAGCCTACCAATCAGCTTGGTGAGAGGCAGGATTAAGATCTGATTTCTTGAATCATTTACATTTTTTCATTTTAGCTTTCATTTTGTAAATTTATGAATAGTGTAGCATTTTCTTCTTTTTTAATGCATCATCCTTTACCTTTTTCTATCTTATTTTCATTTTTTTTACATTTTTCACTTTACACATAAACAAAACTAGCTTGGCATACTTGAGAGACTCCGCCAAGCTTGGCGTGTTAAGCATACAAGGCTTCTTCTTCTTTCATAGCCTAAGAATCGATAAAACTTAAGCTCTGATACCAAACTTGTGGCGCCTTTAACTTGATTTGATTCGTTGGATTCAGATATCGGGTGTTACCAAGCTTACTATAGATTAATACTTAGACCAATACACAAACATTACATCCCTACTAAACATTTAATTTCATAACAAATACATAATACAATTTTTTGTGGGGTTACAAGAGAATAATCATGACTTAGCTGCATTGTTCTATTCATTCTGCTTCTAAGTGGTCATACTAAATTCAATAGGTTCATCAACCTATTTTATACCCGCTATAGAGACTTGCAATTAAATTCCTAAACTCATTTCATCAATGTCTTTAAGGTCTATCATGTTTGCCAAACTTTTGCTCTATAAGCATAGCAGCCCGTCTCGCATTTCATCTTAGCACAGTCCTGGCATTGTCATACCTGGTGTAGTCCCATCTCATTTTGCTTATGACATAAAAATACAGAAATAAGTTCATAAGAAATTAATGAATAACCTCTTTTACTTAGGACTTATTCACAATTTCCATTATCATTCGCCTTGTTCCTATCCTTCCCTTGACCCTGGCAGATACAACTCTAAGATTCCCTTCACTGTGTCGTAGGTGTCACACCTTACTATGAGACTATAACTTGATATCCATATGATAGACACCATATATATGTTCTTTACTTATTCTTTCATGATTTCCTAACCATTCCTGTTACAGAGGGCCTAACAGATAGAATACTTTTAGCTTGCCACTCATGCTGGTGCACCCAAGCTTTTCTGTTCTTACCTTGATACTATATAGAGCAACCATAACACTCCATACGAAAATTTTCTTTTAGAGTCCGCTATACACATGATTTCCTTCAAAGTGTTCTATGACTATTTTACTCTCAGAATGCCCTATACGTCATTTTATCAGAATTTTTCATGGGTTTATTTTTTTCATTCAGGATCTGCCATACAAGCATTCCCTTATATGATCGCCACAAGGGTCGTTCTTTACACTATGCCACACGAGCGTTCCTTTTCACAGATAGGCATAAAGGCTCCATGTCTAGAGATTTTCCACTGAGGCATTTCCTTTCAGAGGTTCACCAAATAAGCTTACCTTTCCTGAGTTTTGCCAAAAGGGCATTCCTTAACATTCAGTACTCGCCACAAAGGTTTTTATGTCCAATGTTTTGCAACAGAGTCTATACTCACCACAAAATTTGCCCTTTAATTGGTATTTTAAGCGATAGGAATTTACTTAAACACACATAGAACCACATTAGGTGATAACATTCCTTAAACATCCCTATATAATACCATAACCCACCAATTACAGTCTTACACGATATGGTCTTTGGTGCCATGGCCATGGACTTGTCCATTCCGAGATATGTATTTTTAGTCCTGATAGACCCCTTTAGACAACTTCGGAGACAAACACAGACTCATCATACATTAACCCATCATACAATGACTTGCTCATGGCAGACAAATTCATGTTTTTAGACTTATGTACGTACCATACACATTCAGATTCATGTCCCGTACTTAGTCTATCAAACCTCATACATTCCATACATGCATGATCATAAACCTATCATTTTGTATCAGAGTTATTACATCATACTTTGCTAGTTCATTTTCACTATTTGGCCACTTAGCATTGAAGTTCATAGAACACACATACTACATGCAAGATTTAGCCTAGGGACTTACCTGTTAAAGATGTTTAGCAGCATGGGCTCTAGGCCTAAGGTCTTCTTAAAACAGTAACAACCACTGCATTGTTCCATTAACACCTATCTAAATAACCTTTATAATCATCCTACCCAGAAAATTTCTCAAACAGAGCCTTATTTCTTCTTACACTCTTACAGATCTACTTTTGTAGAGTAATAAGACTTACTTTGGCATGGAGAAATCACTAATAAAATCCAAGATCTCAGATCTAGCTTAAAGAAATATTGGCTTTTCGTCCATCTTTAGATTTTAATATTTTAAAGAGAGAAGAAGATAACTCTCTCTATTCAAATGTAAAGACTTATTAATATAATATAAGTCTTCATTGGAACTTGACAAATGTCGCATCACTATCGAATTATTTTATCAAAGTATACAACTACCAAGAAACCTTATTGAGTGTTTCTCTTTCTCTTTTAACTATCCTAGTTCGCGTTTGGTTAGAGCTTAACCAGCTTACTTTGTAACTTAACTGGTACGAGACCATAGTTAAGGGGGTACCATACTACCAGAGTAACTCATATCCTAAAAATCATGTTACTTAGTCACAATTATCATTCTTCTAACCTTACTAATCTTACATAGGGCCTTCATTCTCTTGTATTTATTTTGGAGTCCACCCACACTATACATCAAAACGCATTTGGGCAAATACTACTTCGCCAATCATACTTCTTTAAGACTATACGCCAAATCTCGTGCTCGCCAACGCGGAGGCGTCATAAGGGTGCTCAAATATTTCTTATTCTAAGTAACTTTTTAACACTACACACCCTCAAAACCTCCACTTAATATCCTATTTCTCATGAAATATATTCAAACATTAGGGTTTCATTGGGCGGGATGTTACATCTTGAGTGTGCCAATATTTTTTTAGTGGTCACACCAAGGTTTCTTCCTTTTTTTTCATTGTCATAATCATTTTTAACAGTCACAAGAGAAGAAATATCATCGTTAGCTTCAAATCTTGGCTTTAACATTACTTTTCTCCTAGTCTCTTCTCTTCTAACCTTAGAAAACATCTCACAATTTTTTTCCCTAGGATCTAAGAACTCTCTTCATCAAATTCTCTATTTAAACTAGCCAGAAATAATTAAGTTCACTCATTCTCTTCTTTTTTTCATATCTTTTACACTATCTCTAGGTTGCCTTCATTCATCATTTTAACATTGATCTAGTTCTTGCCAAAGAAACATTATCTCGTTAGAATAAAAAGTAACCTCTTTTTCCCTTGCATAGCCTTCCACAATTTTATTTTTAACTCAAAGATCTGTGAAGCATTTTCTAAATATGAATAGGTGTCTCTCACAGCATCTTAAACATCTTTAATAGTTGGGAAAAAAAGAAAAGGTTTACCTATGGACGCTTCCACAGAATTAATAAACCACACAATTAACACATAATTTTATGACCTTCACATGCTCATCCCTAGATTGCCTACCTGTGATTGATTGATTTCACCAATTAAATGAACTAGCTTGCCACACCCATCATTTGTTAACTTCACTGACTGTGACCACTCGAGGTAATTTTTTCCATTCAACTTCTAAGATGTCAGCTAAAAAGAGAGGTAAGACAGCTTTGTCCCTTGAGTCATTGCATTCTCGGTAGTTGTTCCGACAGTAGAGCTTTTTATCTCCGTTTAGTTGCTAAATCTCTTATCTCTAGTGAAGGTTGTTTTAACCATGGTGTTACTAGAGATTGAACCTAGCTCAGATGCCATGAAAGATTTTAAGAGAGCATTCAATCAAACTATTCTAATTTTATTAAGTAAAAAACTGAATTCAAATTGAAAAAAAGACTCACAGCATAATTGGGAAAATAATTCCCTTATTCTAATAAACTACTAAAAGACAAAAAAAAATTATTACTAATAAATCTCAATTTTTTATTCTAAGATTTATCTACCAAAATAACTTAAAAAATATCCCAAAATAATGGTGCTTCAACACGTATTTCAACAAAGTTCATATTCATCTCTTTTCAATTTAATCTAAATCTCACTCTTTAGTACTAAATTGCAAAACAATTCAAAGTTCAGCAAAACATTCATAAATTCAAAATATAAAATTCATAAGGATTTAAACATAATTACATCATATAAACTTACCTAACAAAATTGGCAAAATAGTTGAACTGCAGGGACTAATCGATAATTTTTCCTTTTCCCCGATTATCCTCGATTTGCTTCAGACCTTGATATATTAAATAATAAATTTCAATTTATTACCCTCAAATATCTTATATCATCTAATTGAATGCATATGTCAATTAAATTTTAATTAAAGCAACTGAAGATCCTCTGCTGGAACTGTCGTGGGGTTGGAAACCCTGCGACAATTCGTGAATTAAGCAACTGCTCGTTGCTAATGACCCTGATATTATCTTCCTTTTTGAAACAAAAATCAATGCTAATAAATTTTCTTCGTTTCACAGTAAATGTAGTATAGAGGGCTGCTTGGCTGTTAACGTGAATGGAAAAAGTGGTGGGCTGGTCATGATGTGGAAAGAAAGCAATAAGGTCAAAATTCAAACTTATTCCAGCAACCATATTGACTCGATGATCCATATGGAAAATGAAAATCCCATTTGTTTCATGAGGTTCTATGGAAATATCAATCCAAACAAAAGACAATGCTCGTGGAATATGCTTAGAAGGGTTGGTAAGTCCGCTAAGGAGAAGTAGATCATTGGGGGTGACTTCAATGCGATTCTTGATAACACAGAAAAAGAGGGGGTAGGAGAAAGCAAAATACTTTTATGAAGGACTTCTGTGAGGTCGTTAATGAGCTCTCGATGGTTGACTTGAAAACTGACAATGGATGGTTTACCTAGGCCAGTAATAGGGAGGTCATTTCTTGATGTCTACTAATGATGTGGCTAGCTTCCCTTTTATGGAGACCAAGGTGATTCCTCAATCCGTTTCTAACCATGATGCTATTATTTTAGATACTGAAGGTCAAAAATCGAGAGACAGACTTAGAGATCCTAGACTTTGCTTTAAATACGATGTTTGCTGCGCAAAAGATAAGGAAGCAAAAAAAATTATCAAGGAAGCTTGGCAGAATGGTACTAAAGATATAATGGGAAAGATTGAGAAGGTGGGTAAAGAGCTTGGAAGGTAGCAATATAAAAAACTTAAACAAATGCGCAACCAGATTGGTACCTTGCAGGCAAATATAAACAAAATCATTAACAACCAGGGGAGTACTTATGCGGGTAATAAGCTCAAAGCTATGAGAATAAAGCTCGGCAATCTGATGGATAAAGAGGAAAAGTATTGGGCTCAACGGTCTAGGGTCAAATGGTTAAAGGAGGGGACAGGAATTCCCAGTTTTTTCACATTAAGCCACGAACAGAAAGAAAAAAAACAACATTGCTAGACTTAAAGATATGAATGGCTATTGGAGAGAGAACACAACGGATATTTGCAATACGACCGATAGTATTTTAAAAATTTATTCAAGTCAAATTTAAATTCTAATACTGTGCTAAACCTTGACTATATTGAAAGATGTATTTCGAGAGAGGTAAATGACAGACTGCTGAAGAATCTTACGGATAACGAAATTAAGGAAGCTTTCAATCAAATGGATCCTAGGAAAGCCCTGATAATTGACGGTTTGTTAGGAATTTTTTTTAGAGAAAACTGGGAAGTGGTGGGGGAGGATATTATTAAGTTGTGTCATGATATTCTTAGGGGTGAAAAAATGTGAATTGTTTAAATGATACTATTATTATTCTAATCCCTAAAATTAAAGAGCCTGTGGATATGACTAATTTTAGGCCTATCAGTCTTTGTAGGGTGGTGTACAAAATCATCGCCAAAGTGCTCGCAAATCGTTTGAAGGAAACACTCCTGTTATGCATTAGCCAAAATCAAAGTGCATTTGTGCCGGGTAAGATGATCCACAACAACATTTTAATTGCCCATGAGCTAGTCCATTATCTCCAAAGTATGAAGAATGGGCCTAAGAAAGGATTTGTAATTAAGCTCAATATGAGCAAAGCATACGATCGGGTGGAGTGGACTTTTATTGAAGAGGTGATGAACAAAATGGGCTACGCAAATGATTGGGTGACTAAAATTATGAGATGCATTCGATCAGTCCGTTATATTGTCAAATGCAATTCTACCCTATCCGAGACAATAGTGTCGGAAAGGGGCTTCAGACAGGGGGATCCTCTCTCTCCTTACCTATTTTTATTTTGCATGGAAGCATTTTCGAAGTTGTTAATTCATGCTCAAAAAAACAGTATGCTTAAGGCAATTAGGGCTAGTATAAAAGGGCCGCGTATTAACCACTTTTTTTTTTTGCCGATGATGTAATCCTTTTTATTCGTGATAAAAAAGGGATGTGGAGGAAATTTTAAATATTATTGCAAATTTTAATTATGATTCGGGCCAAGAGATTAATCAGGATAAATCTATGATTATGTTTAGCCCGAAAACCCCGTTGACCCAAAGGCATCTATTTAGTTCTATGCTTGGCATGCGTATTGCATGCATATTGTTAATAAGCTAGATAGCTACCTAAGGTTACCGTTACCTATTAGTAGAAAAAAATCATTAGCTTTTACTAACATTATCAATCAGTGCAATTGCAGAATAAATAATTAGTCAAAATGCTTGTTATCTTACGGAAGGAAATAGGTCTTCATCAAAGCCATTATTCAGGCTATTCTAACTTACACTTTCTCAATTTTTTTAGCCCCAAAATTGAGGACCTTCACTCACAAATAGGTCGAATGTGGTGGACTAATAATGACAAGACTCGTGGCTGGGCTATGATAGCTTGGAATAGACTTTGTTATCCAAAGGGAATGGGAGGCATGGGCTTTCAAGAGTTACATCTGTTTAACTTGGCATTATTAGGGAGACAGGTTTGGAGACTTATGACTCAAAAGGATACTTTATACTTTAGAGTGTTAAGCGCCAAATATTTCCCGGATGGTGACGTGTTCAGATACAAATAGTGTGATAAACCTTCATTCACCTGGGCGAGCATTGCTAAGGCGGTTGATGTGTGGGCGACAGTGCCACGATTGATATTAAGAGGGACCATTGGGGGGTTGAAGGCATTAAAGGTGAGTCAGTTTTTCAGTCCACATTTACTAAAGATGAAAGAAAAGTTAAACATCATTGGGACCACAATGATAGGCGATGAAAAACAGAGAAGGTTATTGAGATTTATGGAAAAAATTTGAGGGACTACATTTGAAATTTATCCATTTCCCATAATGATGTCAAAGATACCAGGACATGGATTCAAAACCTGCATGGTTTCTACACATCCAAGTCACCTTATTCATGGCTAATCCTTAAGAAAATTTGTTTTGGTCCCCATTGATTTTTTTGGCGTGCCATTTGGAAACTCAATATGCTTCCAAAGATTAAAATCTTCAGCTGGAGGATCGGCCATAATATCCTCCCCATTTTCGACAATATTGCTTGAATTTGCCAGGGGTTCACAAATACCTGTTTGAGATGCAACAACAGAGAAGAAATGTTGATTCATGCAATGAAAGACTGCCCAAAGGCTCGTGAAATTCTTGTTACAGGTGGTTTAAATAATAGGCTACTCAACGGGGACTACAACAGTTGTATCGATTGGCTGGAAGATGTTTTTCGTGATCTTGACAACAAGGCTACAGCTGATTTTTTAACTCTTCTCTGGAATAGCTGGAACAATTGAAACAATATGGTGTTTAAAAGCAAGATGGATGCAGCAATGACGATTTGGGAAAGGGCCAAACATTAAGCAAAGATTTTAGAATCTTCAATCTGACTGAGCCTTCGGTTATTCCCCCTACTTCGGCGAACAAGGGTTGGAAAAAACCCCCAACTGGCTACGTCAAGGTGAATGTGGATGCTGCTGTTTCGAATGGGTGCGGTGGACTTGGTGGTATCGCTAGAAGCTAGGATGGATTTGTCCTTGGGGGCTGCTATAAATTTGTTGAAAAGTCAATGGACATTAGTTGGGCGGAGCTGGAAGCTTTTAATGAAGGAATAAAGTTGGCTGCAAGGTTAAAAGCGGCCCGACTAATTTTGGAATCTGATAGTGTTGTGCTGGTCAATAAGGTCAAAAAGAGAACGCAAGATGTTACTATACTGGGACAGCGCATTAAGCAGGATTGTAAAGCCTTTAATATGTTTGTTTCGGTCCAAATTAATTGGATTAAACGCAATAGCAATAATGTGGCTGATTTACTTTGTAACTTAGCCATTAAAAATAGATTTGATTTGTATTTCGATATGGATTATCCGTTGGATATCCATAACATGATTATTCAAGAAGCAATAAGATGAGGTTGATATTTGGGTCGTTTCTCTTTCAAAAAAAAAACTATTTATATTAATAAATTCGGTAAAATATATACAATTAATATTTTGTATGAGTGAAATACATAATTAATTATATTCTTTCTAAAAGAATATTAATTTTCATGTCTTTTATATTTTGATCAAAATTAATTAATATAACTGTTTATATTAATAAATTCGGTAATATATATACAATTAATATTTTATATGAATTAAATTCATATATTAATTATTTTCTTTCCAAAAGAATATTAATTTCCATGGCTTTTATATTTTGACCGAAATTAATTAATATAATTGTTTATATTAATAAATTCGGTAAAATATATACAATTAATATTTTGTATGAATCACATTCATATATTAATTATATTCTTTCCATAAGAATATTAATTTTCATGTCTTTTATATTTTGACCAAAATTAATTAATATAACTGTTTATATTAATAAATTCAGTAAAATATATATAATTAATATTTTGTATGAATCAAATTCATACATTAATTATATCTATGTTCTCTATTTGTGTACAACAAGTTTATACATATAATGTGTTTAATATTTAACTATCAAATGAAATTAATTTAACAATTAATTTAATTATGTGACAACTAAATACAATACCAAATGTATTTGAAATCTATTCGTTTCAACTATAGGGTGTGACCCTGTAGGCTCTTGTAATATTGGTAGTAATACTAGAACGTTTCTAACATTACAAGCAATGAGTGGCATCTACCAATGCATCATTTCCACCTAAGTTAGAAGAAGTCACGATTTGGCATAACCTTTTTGTGATAACCTTTTTCATGTATTGTATCTTTTTATCCTTAGTATCTAGATTGGGCTCAAGTTATGGAATAGTCATACTTGTATAGTGCAATCTCTTATTTCTTGATTTTCTAAGTAGACTACAATAAACAAATAAGTGTGATATCTCATATCAACTTATTCGAGCATGACCATGCATTTCTAGTCTCACTCCATCAAGAGTTCTAAGATATTGCTCCCATTATGTAGGAGGGATAAATCCTATCTTGATCAACCATATTCCACTACATGGATTGTGGTATATCCAACATCAATTTTTATAATACAACTTGTTACAATACACGTTTTGACTGTATCAAAATATATGACTCACGATGTTGGGACGATGATGATTTCAAGTTTGATGATCATATACATAGTTATCACTATAAGTAATATTGTGACTATTACATAATAATCCATGAAACATACTCATAGAGGGTCAGTCCAATATGTTGTTCTCTAACACATACTCATGTATTGATTTTGACATCCCTCTGTCAAATCAACTACACATTAGTCTTAATGCACTATTATTGTCCAAGCCCACAATAATACTTGACTAAAGACCTTTTAAGCATAATCATATTTACTTAGGACTTTATTACAATTCAATTTATACACACAGAAAAAGAAACTCAAATAATAATGGCAACTCCTTATATTAATAACAAGGTAAAACGAGTATGTGATTACAATAATCTCATGATTAGCCTTTAAGCATACTTTAACAAGGGCATCAGACCTGTTCATATCGGAGAAAGTCATGCGTAAACTTGGTCTCTCAATTATTGAATCAACTAAGAAGATCAAGACTATTAATTCCAAAGAGGTTCGAACTATGGGAGTAGCATGAGGAGTTGAGTTGCAGATCGATTGTAACATCCCTCGCCCATATCTGACGCCGGAATAGGGTTCGAGGTATTACCTGACTAAAACTCAATCAACTATATAAAACCGGGCCATGAAATCTCAAACAATTTAAAACTATTCTTTTCACATGCAACTTGTCCCTTATGCGGGCTTACGAAGCCCAAAACATACATTCGGGGTAGTTCGGGACCCAACCGGGAACTCATTTAAAACTTAGAAAATTATCTTGCATCAAAGCTTCACACGTCTGTGTGGTATTAAGCACGCGCCCGTGCGCCAGGGACACACCCATGTCCCGAGCTTGTGTCTGAAAACCTGAGCATTTTGCCAAAACAACACGGTCCAAGCACACGTCTGTGCCCTACAACAGTGTCCTTCACACAGCCGAGACACATGGCCGTGTCTCTTGCCCATGTGCTACTAGCTTACATAATGACTTGATGGCACGGCATGGACACACGCCCGTGTAGCCTGCCCGTGTGCTAGAATGACTTTAAAGTTTTAGGTGCAGGGGACACACGACCATAACACACACCCGTGGGCGTGAACCTGTGTCACACATGGCCTAGACACACGCCCGTGTGTCATACCCGTGTGGACAAATTAGGCTATTTTACAAGCCTTTTGTCACCCATCTTGCACAACCTACACAAGATCATTTCAATATACCCATCTCATCACAATGAACATCATTTCAACCATAGAAAGAACATCGTATGCATTCATCAAATTGAATAATAGCCATTATTATAGGCTTGGCACAAAATAAAGGGCTTTTGACTTAAGCCAAAATCCATAAACAATTCTCATGATATAACACCCTAGTCTAGCCCTATACATGCCACCCTCAAAAATATAAATCAAACTATATAGAAAGTTGCAGACGATAGTGAGATCGATATCTCTGACCTTAAGGGATCCTCGAGCTAGCTAAATAACGCTGAAAGAAGAGGGAAAGAAAAATGGGTAAGCATAAAGCTTAGCAAGTTACATATAAATAAATATACGACAACAATCTCACCACTAGATATCATGCTCAAATGTAAACATAACTCAACTTACTCTTTGTCATCTACTTGAGTCACATTTTCTAAATTAAGCTTGTTACTCATACTTACCATATAGGTACCTGTAACACTCACAACATGATTATTCTTTCTTTATCAAGATTGGTCTATAACTCTCACCATTGAAACGCTTGGGATACTACTGGATATTCATTGAACCTCTAACATGGGATATATTGCCGATGCGTGTCCCAAACACATCTTACACTGGCTATCTCTGTCGAGGCCGATGCATATCCTAGACATGTCTTACACTAGCACAACTCTTAGCCGATGCGTGTCCCAGACACGTCTTACACTGGCTATCTCCGTATGGCTGATGCATGTCCCAGACATGTCTTACACTAGCCCTCGTCTGGATGTCGATGCCATGTCCCGGACATGGTCTTACACTGACTCTTGGTATGTGGCCGAAGCATGTCCCAGACATGTCTTACATTGGCGCACAAACAACACAATGCCTTGGCACGAATGTCCCGTTCATATCCTAAAGTTTCAATGGGATATCTCTATTATCTAAAATATTACTTGGCATTATTCAACTTATAACTTAGCAACTCATACCATTTCAATTCAAAGGCAATATGAATACAAGCATTAATAGTGTAGTTGTATTATTTACATACAACTTACCTCGGTTTACAAAAAGAACTTGACCACTCGGTTTAGTCGGTTTGCTTGGCCTTCCCCCAGTCGAGGTTTGGATTTGGTAAATATTGATCTATAATGACAATATGCACTCAATTATTCAATAATTAGGATTAAACAATCATAAATTCACACCTTTGGCAAAATGACCATTTTGCCCTTAGACTTTGACAAAATGACCATTTTGCCCCTATGCTCGAAAATCGATTTTTATTGAATTTCTTTGTATTTCAAGCCTATCTAAACTCTTTTTACTACTATAGCAATCCCAAATTCTCAATATTTTACACACTTAACACCTATTTTGCAACTTGTGCAAAATAGTCCCTTTAGGTGTTTTCATGCCAACACCTTTCACAAAAGTTGTTCCTAGCCCATCTAGAACTCATATTCTTCCATAAAAACTCAATAAACATCACAAATGCATCCATGGAAAAACTCTAAACTCTTAACCATTTTGCACGATATTACTCTCATTTGAAAGCCCATGCTTCAAGGGTCTCAAAAATGTAAAAATCATAAACAAAGGGTGTGAAAATCACTTACTTGTGAGGCTTATTGTTGCTGCAATTTTTGAAGCTCTTAAACCCCAAAAATGGCTGATATTTTTAGTGGAGATAAGAAGAAAAAAAATGAATAAGAAATGGCTTTTCTTTTATTTAATCAAAACTAGTCAAATTTGATGACCTCACCACACCTAACTATGTCAATCTTGTCTCCTCTCACACCATGGCCAGCTAGGCTATTCACAAGGGTTTAATTGCCCTTTAAAGACCCTAAATTTAAGTTCTCTAGCTATTTAACACAATTGGGTACTAAAATACAACTTTTTCCTTTTATGCACCAAATTTTTCATACATTAATAAAATCATACTATAACCTCATAAAAATGATAAAAAAAATAATTCTCTAGCTTCAGATTTGTGGTCTCGAGCCCATTTTTTTGACTAAGCCCTAAATTGGGCTGTTACTTTTCTTCCCCCTTAGGGATTTTCCTCCTCGAAAATCTTACCGGTAAATAAGTTTGGATACTGCTCTCTCAGAGACTTTTCGAGCTCCCATGTAGCTTCCTCGACTCCATGTCTATGCCACAAAACTTTCACAAGTGGTATATTCTTATTTCTTAATTGTTTAACCTCTTGAGCTAAGATCTTGACTGGTTCTTCACCATAAGTCATATCTAGAAGAATCTCAACTTCAGTAGGCACACTTACGTGCGAAAGGTCAGATCTATGTCGACATAACATAGACACGAGAAATACATCGTGAATATTTTCTAACTCTGGCGGCAAATTCAATCTGTAGGCAACAAGCCCTATTCTCTCGGTAATTTCATAAGGTCCTATGAGACGAGGACTCAACTTAACTTTTCTACCAAATCTAAGAACTTTTCTCCAAGGGGAAACTTTCAAGAATACTCTATCACCGACCTCAAACTCAATCTTCTTTTGTTTCAAATTCGCGTAGGATTTCTACCTATCCGAAGCAGCTCTTAAGCATTCCCGAACCACTTTAACATTTTCCTCAGCCTCTTTGACCAAATCAACCCCGTGAATCTGACTCTCTTTCAATTCAGTCCAGTATACGGGCATTCGACACTTTCGCCCGTACAAAGCCTCATAAGGCGCCATTTTCAAACTTGACTGATAGCTGCTGTTGTAGGTGAATTCAACCAATGGTAAGTATTTCCTCCAACTTCTTTGAAATTCAAGGACGTAGCATCTCAGCATGTCCTCTAAAATCTGTATTTCTCTTTTCGATTGTCCATCCGTCTGTGGATGAAAAGCCGTACTGAAACTTAACTTGGTTCCTAGAGCCTCTTGTAATTTTTTCCAAAACCTCGAGGTGAATCTCGGGTCTCGATCTGAAACAATTAACAACGGTACACCATGAAGCCTCACAATCTCAGAAACATACAAGTCAGCTAATTTCTTGAGAGAGTAGTCTGTACGCACAAGTATGAAGTGGGCTGACTTAGTTAATCTGTTGACAACAACCCATACAGTATCTTTCTTTTTCGGGATTAACGTCAAACTGATCACGAAGTCCATGGTGATACGATCCCATTTCCACTCTGGAACCATAATAGGCTGAAGTAGCCCTGAAGGTACTTAGTGTTCAGCCTTTACTTCCTGGCACACTAAACACTTGGAAACAAACTCGAAAATATCCCTTTTCATACCCGACCACCAATACATTTTCTTCAGGTCGTTATACATTTTTACGCTACCCGGGTGGACGAATAAACTTCCACTATGTGCTTCTCGTAAAATCTTCTGAATCAGTTCACTATCTTTAGGTAGACAAATTCTATTTTTGAACATTAAACATCTGTCAATACCAACTCGAAAATTTGATTCAACACCTGACTCACACTGATTTTTCCTGGCTTGAAACTTCTCATCATCTTTCTGAGCTTCTCAGATTTCATGAAGAAAAGTCGGTCTAACTCTCAGTTCTGCTAAGATCAAACAATCCTTAATAATGGTTAACTACGTATTCAAAGCTCTCAAGGAAAACAACGATTTTCTACTCAAGGAATCAGCGACTACATTAGCCTTCCCTGGATGGTACTCGATGATCAGCTCATAATTCATTAATAGTTCTAACCATCGACGTTGCCTCAAATTTAACTCCTTTTGATTCATCAAGTACTTTAAACTCTTGTGGTCGGTGAATACCCTACACTTCTCTCCATACAAATGGTGTTGCCAAATCTTTAAGACGAACACCACAGCTGCTAGCTCTAAATCATGGGTCGGATAATTCTTCTCATGTGGTTTTAGCTGTCTCGAGGCATAGGCTACAACCTTGCCTTCTTGCATGAGTACATACCCAAAAACTATTTAAGGAGGCATCACTATAAATTACAAATTCTTTACCCGACTTCGGTTGCACTAAAATTGGGGCTTCGGTCAACAAAGCCTTCAACTTCTTGAAACTCTGCTGACATTCTTTTGTCCATACAAACTAGGCGTCTTTCTGTAATAATCTCGTTACCGGAGTAGCTATCATAGAAAATCCATTTACAAAGCGTCTGTAATACCCCACTAACCCCAGAAAACTACGAACCTCTGTTAAATTCCTCGGCGGTTTCCACTCCAGAATAGCTGAAATCTTATTTGGGTCAACTCTGATCCCATCTCCCGACACAATGTGTCTTAGGAATCCAACTTCATTAAGCCAAAACTCGCTTTTACTAAACTTAGCATAAAGCTGTTTATCTCTTAGGGTCTGTAACACAGTCCTCAAATGCTCTGCGTGCTCACTCTCATCATGCGAATAAATTAGTATATCATCTATGAAAACAACGACGAACTTATCCAAGTACGACCTGAAGATACGGTTCATCAAGTCCATAAACACTAACGAGGCATTCGTTAATCCAAAAGGCATGACAAGAAACTCGTAATGCCCATATCTCATCCGAAAAGCAATCTTCAGCAAGTCTTGATCCTTGACCCTTAACTGGTAGTAACCCGATCTCATATCTATTTTAGAAAATACAGTGGCTCCCCTTAGTTGATCAAAGAGATTATCGATTCTCGGTAAGGGATACTTGTTCTTCACTGTCACCTTGTTAAGCTGTCTATAGTCAATACATAAACTCATCGATCCATCCTTCTTTTTCACAAAAAGTACTAGAGCACCCCATGGCGAATAACTTGGTCTAGGAAAACCTTTGTCTATTAACTCTTGCAACTATACTTTCAACTCCTTTAACTCAGTAGGGGCCATCCTATAAGGTGCAATCCAGATTGGCGTTGTACCTGGAGCCAACTCGATACCGAACTCAACCTCTCTCTCTGGAGGTAACCCTGGTAACTCCTCTGGAAAGACATCTATGAACTCACAAACCACTGGTACTGACCCAATCTTCGACTCGGATACTTGAGTATTTAGCACAAAAGCTAAATAAGCTTCATAACCTTTTCTCAAATATTTTTCGGCCGTCAAAGACGATATTACTACAGGCAGATTATCTGACTTATCTGGCTCAACTCGTATAACACTACCATTCTCACATCTTAATTGAATTACTTTTCTTCTACAATCAATTAAAATGTTATGGGAAGTCAGCCAATCCATCCCAAGAATTACATCGAATTTATTAAACGGCAACAACATCAAGTTGGCCGGAAAATAATAGCCTCTAATCGCTAAAGGAAAATCTCTACATACTTGGTCCACTAACACATGCTTGCCTAACGGGTTAGACACTTTCATAACAAACTCAGTGGACTCTATAGGCATGTCTATACGAGGTATCAAATTCATACATAGGTAAAAGTGGGTAGATCCCGGGTCAATTAAAGTGACAACATTTATATCATGAATAGAAAAGGTACCGTCATCACGTCTGGAGACTCTGCCTCTTCTCAGGCTCGTATAGCATAGGTCCTCGCTGGTACTTTGCCTTCAGACCTCATCGCAGTATCTCTCGGTGCACCCCTACTACCAGTCCCACTCCTGAGGTTCCTTTGAGGCCTACCTCTCAAGGGAGCACTGCTTGCTTTCGCATCTTGTTTTCTCTCTCTTTCGTCCATCTCAGGACACTCGCGAATAAAGTGGTCAAGTGACCCACACTTGAAATAGCCCCTCTCATTTACTTGGTATTCACCCAAGTGACGTCTTCCATATTTTGAACACTCCGGCCTATTTGGCCGAGCGCTACCAACACTTGCAACTGAAGTAGTTTAGGCTCTAGATGCCACGCTCTGCTGATTCTTAATTCTCTTCTAATACCCTACCGAAGTATTCGATCGGGTAGTAAATTCTTTTGACCTCTTGGAAGAGGGCTAATACGCTTTCCCCATCTGTCTTTACTTTATATCTCGTGAGTCGCTAGCTGCTTTCCTCCTTTCTTTCACTAACTCTTTTGCTTTATACGTTCTCTGAACGAGCACTACAAACTCTCTTAACTCTAAGATGCCCACGAATACTCGAATGTCTTCATTGAGGCCATCCTCAAACCTATTACACATGGTAGCTTCAGTGGATACGCATTCTCGCGCGTACTTGCTGAGTTTCACGAATTCCCACTCATACTCTGTCACGGTCTTATTACCTTGCTTCAACTCTAGAAATTCCTTCATCTTCTGGTCCATGAACCTCTGGCTAATGTACTTCTTTCGGAACTCTCCTTGGAAGAATTCCCAAGGAAGAATTCCCAAGTCACTCATTCTCTCGATACTACCAACATGAGAGTGTTCCACCACTGATAAGCTGAGTCTCATAGAAGTGACACGGCACACTTCACGCACTCTTTAGGCGTGCATGACAGCTCATCGAATACTCTCAGGGTATTCTCTAGCCAAAACTCCGCTCTCTCTAGGTCATCATTTACACTAGCTTGAAATTCCTCGGCCCTTACTTCCGGATCTTATCTACCAGAGGCTTCTCTCGCCTGAACACATCCACACCTTGCGGAGCCATCGAGGCATATTGAGGAATCGGAGGAGGCGAGAGAGGTGGAGTGTTTAGGTTTGCACGAACAAACTCTATATACCAAGCATCCATCATTCGGAGGTAGGCTTCCCTAGCCCCTCCGCCTCGGCCCATAGTCACGAGCTTACTCCCTACTGGCACGGTTCCTTCTGCGGGGGCCGACGTATTACTTTTCACGTCATCCGTCATGGTTCTATCAGGATCCATTACTATAAAGATACAATTTATAACTATAAGGAATCGTCACACTATCAATATGCATATCCGTGGCATGTATTGCTAGACTCGTACTCTAACTTGTTTAGTCCTATAATCGACTAAACCATGCTCTGATATGACCAAATGTAACACCCCTCGCCCATATCCAATGGAGGAATAGGGTTCGAGGTATTACCTGACTAAAACTCAATCAACTATACAAAACTGGGCCATGAAATCTTAAACAATTTAAAACTATTCTTTTCACATGCAACTTGTCCCTTATGCGGGCTTACGAAGCCCAAAACATACATTTGGGGTAGTTCGAGACCCAACCGGGAACTCATTCAAAACTTAGAAAATTATCTTGCATAAAAGCTTCACACGTTTGTGTGGTATAGAGCACACGCCCGTGCGCCAGGGACACGCCCGTGTCCCAAGCCCGTGTCTGAAAACCTGGGCATTTTGCCAAAACAACACGGTCCAAGCACAAGTTCATGCCCTACAACCGTGTCCTTCACATGGCCGAGACACATGGCCGTGTCTCTTGCCTGTGTGCTACTAGCTTACATACTGACTTAAAGGCACGGCATGGACACACGCCCTTGTAGCCTGCCCGTGTGCTAGAATGACTTTAAAGTTTTAGCTGCAGGGGACACACGACCATAACACACACCCGTGGGCGTGAATAGTGTGTCACACACAGCCTAGACACACACCCGTGTGTCGTACCCGTGTGGACAAATTAGGCTATTTTCCAAGCCCTTTGTCACCCATCTTGCACAACCTACACGAGATCATTTCAATATACCCATCTCATCATAATGAACATCATTTCAACCATAGAAAGAACATTGTATGCATTCATCAAATTGAATAATAGCCATTATTCTAGGCTTGATACAAAATAAAAGGCTTTTGACTTAAGCCAAAATACATAAACAATTCTTATGATGTAACACCCTAGTCTAGCCCTATACATGCCACCCTCAAAAATATAAATCAAACTATACCGAAAGTTACGGACGATAGTGAGATCGATATCTCTGACCTTAAGGGATCCTCGAGCTAGCTAAATAACGCTGAAAGAATAGGGAAAGAAAAGTGGGTAAGCATAAAGCTTAGCAAGTTACATATAAATAAATATACAACAACAATCTCACCACTAGATATCATGCTCAAATGTAAACATAACTCAACTTACTCTTTGTCATCTACTTGAGTCACATTTTCTAAATTAAGCTCGTTACTCATACTTACCATATAGGTACCTGTAACACTCACAACATGATTATTATTTCTTTATCAAGATTGGTCTATAACTCTCACCATTAAAACATTTGGGATACTACTGGACATTCATTAAACCTCTACAATGGGATATATTGCTGATACGTGTCCCAAACACGTCTTACACTAGCCCTCGTCTGGATGCTGGTGCCATGTCCTGGACATGGTCTTACATTGACTCTCGGTATGTGGCCGATGCATGTCCCAGACATGTCTTACACTGGGACTCATATATGCGTGCTGATGCATGTGCCAGACATGTCTTACACTAACACAACTCTTAGCCGATGCGTGTCCCAGACACGTCTTACACTAGCTATCTCTGTATGGCTGATGCATGTCCCAGACATGTATTATACTAGCCCTCGTCTGGATGCCGATGCCATGTCCCGGACACGGTCTTACACTGACTCTCGGTATGTGGCCGAAGCATGTCCCAGACATGTCTTACACTGGCGCACAAACCACCCAATGCCTTGGCAGGAATATCCCATTCGTATCCTAAAGTTTCAATGGGATATCTCTATTATCTAAAATATTACTTGGCATTATTCAACTTATAACTTAGCAACTTATACCATTTCAATTCAAAGGCAATATGAATACAAGCATTAATAGTGTAGTTGTATTATTTCCATACAACTTACCTCAGTTTACAAAAAGTACTTGACCACTCGGTTTAGTCGGTTTGCTTGGCCTTCCCCCAGTCAAGGTTTGGATTTGGTAAGTATTGATCTATAATGACAATATGCATTCATTTAGTCAATAATAAGGATTAAACAATCATAAATTCACACCTTTGGTAAAATGACCATTTTGCCCCTATGCTCGAAAATCGATTTTTATCGAATTTCTTTGTATTTCAAGCCTAGATAAACTCTTTTTAATACTATAGTAATCCCAAATTCTCAATATTTTACACATTTAACACCTATTTTGCAACTTGTTCAAAATAGTCCCTTTAAGTGTTTTCATGCCAACACCTTTCACAAAAGTTGTTCCTAACCCATCTAAGACTCATATTCTTCCATAAAAACTCAATAAACATCACAAATGCATCCACAACAAAACTCTAAACTCTTAACCATTTTGCAAGATATTACTCTCATTTGAAAGCCCATGCTTCAAGGGTCTCAAAAATGCAAAAATCATCAACAAAGGGTGTGAGAATCACTTACTTGTGAGGCTTATTGTTGCTGTAATTTTTGAAGTTCTTAACCCCAAAAATGGCTGATATTTTCAGTGGAGAGAAGAAGAAAAAAAAATGAAGAAGAAATGACCTTTCTTTTATTTAATCAAAACTAGTCAAATTTGATGACCTCACCACACCTAACTATGTCAATCTTGTCTCCCCTCACACCATAGCCGACTAGGCTATTCACAAGGGTCTAATTGACCTTTAAAGACCCTAAATTTAAGTTCTCTAGCTATTTAACACAATTGGGTACTAAAATACAACTTTTGCCTTTTATGCGATTTAGTCCTTTTTCGCAATCGGGCTTGAAAACATTAAAATTATCTCACCAAATTTTTCATGCACTAATAAAATCATACTATAACCTCATAAAAATGATAAAAAAAATAATTTTCTAACTTTAGATTTGTGGTCCTGAGACCACTGTTTCGACTAAGCCCTAAATTGGGTTGTTACATTTTTTCCCTCTTAGGGATTTTCGTCCTCGAAAATCTTACCGGTAAATAAGTTTGGATACTACTCTCTCAGAGACTCTTCGGGTTCCCATGTAGCTTCCTCGACTCCATGTCTATGCCACAAAACCTTCACAAGTGGTATATTCTTATTTCTTAACTGTTTAACCTCTCAAACTAAGATCTTGACTGGTTCTTCACCATAAGTCATATCTGGAAGAATCTCAACCTCAGTAGGCACAATTACGTGCGAATGGTCAGATCTATATCGGCGTAACATAGACACGTGAAACATATCGTGAATCTTTTCTAACTCTGGCGACAAATTCAATCTGTAGGCAACATGCCCTATTCTCTCGGTAATTTCATAAGGTCCTATGAAACGAGGACTCAACTTACTTTTTCTACCAAATCTGAGAACTTTCCTCCAAGGGGAAACTTTCAAGAATACTCTATCACCGACCTCAAACTCAATCTCCTTTCGTTTTAGATCTGTGCAGGATTTCTGCCTATCCGAAGCGACTCTTAAGCATTCACGAATCACTTTAACTTTTTCCTCAGCCTCTTTGACCAAATCAACCCCGTGAATCTAACTCTCTTTCAATTCAGTCCAGTATAAGGGCATTCGACACTTTCGCCTGTACAAAGCCTCATAAGGTGCCATTTTTAGACTTGACTGATAGCTGTTGTTGTAGGTGAATTCAACCAATGGTAAGTATTTCTCCCAACTTCCTTGAAATTCAAGGACGCAGCATCTCAGCATGTCCTCTAAAATTTGTATTGCTCTTTTCGATTGCCCATCCATCTGTGGATGAAAAGCCGTACTAAAACTTAACTTGGCTCCTAAAGCCTCTTGTAACTTTTTCCAAAACCTCAAGGTGAATCTCGGGTCTCGATCTGAAACAATTGACAATGGAACACTATGAAGCCTTACAATCTTGGAAACATTTCTCAATAGAGTAGTCTGTACGCACAGGTATGAAGTGGGTTGACTTAGTTAATCTGTCGACAACAACCCATACAACATCTTTCTTTTTCAGGGTTAATGGCAAACTGATCACGAAGTCCATGGTGATACGATCCCACTTCCACTCTGGAACCATAATATGCTGGAGTAGCCCTGAAGGTACTTAGTGTTCAGCCTTTACTTGCTGGCACACTAAACACTTGGAAACAAACTCGAAAATATCCCTTTTCATACTCGACCACCAATACATTTTCTTCAGGCCGTTATACATTTTTACGCTACCCGGGTGGACGGATAAACTTCCACTATGTGCTTCTCGTAAAATCTTCTGAATCAGTTCACTATCTTTAGGCACACAAATTCTATTTTTGAAAATTAAACATCCATCGATACCAACTGGAAAATCTGATTCAACACCTGACTCACACTAATTTTTCCTGGCTTGAAACTTCTTATCATCTTTCTGAGGTTCTCGGATTTCATGAAGAAAAGTCGGTCTAACTCTCAGTTCTGCTAAGATCGAATAGTCCTTAATCATGGTCAACTGCGTATTCAAAGCTCTCAAGGAAAACAATGATTTTCTACTTAAGGCATCAGTGACTACATTAGCCTTCCCTGGATGGTACTCGATGATCAGCTCATATTCCTTTAATAGTTCTAACCATCGACGTTGCATCAAATTTAACTTCTTTTGAGTCATCAAGAACTTTAAACTCTTGTTGTCGGTGAATACCCTACACTTCTCTCCATACAAATGGTGTCACCAAATCTTTAAGGTGAACACTACAGCTGCTAGCTCTAAATCATGGGTCAGATAATTCTTCTCGTGTGGTTTTAGCTGTCTCGAGGCATAGGCTACAACCTTACCTTCTTGCATGAGTACACACCCCAAACTATTTAAGGAGGCGTCACTATAAATTACAATTTCTTTACCTGACTCCGGTTGCACTAAAATTGGGGCTTCGGTCTACTGACATTTTTTTGTCCATACAAACTGGACGTCTTTCTGTAATAATCTCGTTATCGAAGTAGCTATCATAGAAAATCCATTTACAAAGTGTCTGTAATACCTCGCTAACCCTAGAAAACTACGAACCTTTGTTCAATTCCTCGGTTGTTTCCACTCCAGAATAGCTGAAATCTTATTTGGGTCAAATCTGATCCCATTTCCTAACACAATGTGTCCAAGGAATCCAACTTCATTAAGCCAAAACTCGCTCTTACTAAACTTAGCATAAAGCTATTTATCTCTTAGGGTCTGTAACAAGTCCTCAAATGCTCCGCGTGCTCACTCTCATCACGCGAATAAATTAGTATATCATCTATGAAAATAACGACAAACTTATCCAAGTATGGCCTGAAGATACAGTTCATCAAGTCCATAAACACTGCCGAGGCATTCGTTAATCCAAAAGGCATGACAAGAAACTCATAATACACATATATCATCAGAAAAGCAGTCTTCGGCACGTCTTGATCCTTGACCCTTAACTGGTAGTAACCCGATCTCAGATCTATTTTAGAAAATACAGTGGCTCCCCTCAGTTGATCGAAGAGATCATCGATCCTCGGTAAGGGATACTTGTTCTTCACTGTCACCTTGTTAAGCTGTCTGTAGTCGATACATAAACTCATCGACCCATCCTTCTTTTTCACAAAAAGTACTAGAGCACCCCATGGCGAATAACTTGGTCTAGCAAAAGCTTTGTCTGTTAACCCTTGCAACTGTACTTTCAACTCCTTTAACTCAGTGGGGGCCATCCTATAAGGTGCAATCGAGATTGGCATTGTACCTGGAGCCAACTCGATACCGAACTCAACCTCTCTCTCTGGAGGTAACCCTGGTAACTCCTCTGGAAAGACATCTATGAACTTACAAACCACCAATACTGACCCAATCTTCGACTCGGATACTTGAGTATTCAGCACAAAAGCTACATAAGCTTCATAACCTTTTCTCAAATATTTTTCGGCGGTCAAAGGCGATATTACTACAGGCAAATTATCTAACTTATCTGGCTCAACTCGTATAACACTACCATTCTCACATCTTAACTGAAATACTTTTCTTCCACAATCAATTACAACGTTATGGGAGTCAGCCAATCCATCCCAAGAATTACATCGAATTCATTAAACGGCAGCAACATCAAGTTGGCCAGAAAATAATAGCCTCTAATCGCTAAAGGACAATCTCTCGGTACTACCGACATAAGAGTGTTCCACCACTGATAAGATGAGTCTCGTAGAAGTGACACGGCTCACTTCACACACTCTTCAGGCATGCATGACAGCTTATCGAATACTCTCAGGGTATTCTCTAGCCAAAACTCCGCTCTCTCTGGGTCATTATCTATACTAGCTCGAAATTCCTCGGCCCCTTGCTTCCAGATCTTACCTACCGGAGGCTTCTCTCTCTTGAACACATCCACACCTTGCAGAGCCATCGGGGCATATTGAGGAATCAGATGAGGTGGGGGAGGTGAAGTATTCGAGTTTGCACGAACAAACTCCACAAACCAAGCATCCATCATTCAGAGGTAGGCTTCCCTAGCCCCTCCGCCTTGCCCATACTCACGAGCTTACTCTCTACTGGCGCGGTTCCTTCTACAGGGGTCGGCGCATTACTTTCCATATCATCCACCATGGTTCTATCAGGATCCATTACTATAAAGATACAATTTATAACTATCAGGAATCGTCACACTATCAATATGCATATCTGTGGCATGTATTTCTAGACTCATACTCTAACCTGTTTTGTCCTAGAATCGACTAAACCATGCTCTGATACCACCAAAAGTAACACCCTTCGCCCATAGCCGAGGCCGGAATAGGGTTCGAGGTATTACCTGACTAAAACTCAATCAACTATATAAAACCGGGCCGTGAAATCTCAAATAATTTAAAACCATTCTTTTCACATGCAACTTGTCCCTTATACGGGCTTACAAGCCCAAAACATACATTCAGGGTAGTTCGGGACCCAACTGGGAACTCAATTAAAACTTAGAAAACTCTCTTACATCAAAGCTTCACACGCACGTATGGTATAGAGCACACGCCCGTGTACTAGGGACACGCCCATGTCCCGAGCCTGTGTCTGAAAACCTGGGCATTTTGCCAAAACTACACGGTCCAAGCACACGTTCGTGCCCTACAACCGTGTCCTTCACACGGCCGAGACACATGGCCGTGTCTCTTACCCGGATGCTACTAGCTTACATACTGACTTGATGGCACGGCATGGACACACGCCCGTGTGGCCTGCCCGTGTGCTAGAATGACTTTAAAGTTTTAGGTGCAGGGGACACACGGCCATAACACACACCCGTGGGCGTGAATCGTGTGTCATACACGGCCTAGACACACGCCCGTGTGGACAAATTAGGCTATTTTCCAAGCTCTTTGTCACCCATCTTGCACAACCTACACAATATCATTTTAATATACCTATCTCATCACAATGAACATGAATTCAACCATAGAAAGAACATCATATGCATTCATCAAATTGAATAATAGCCATTATTCTAGGCTTGATACAAAATAAAAGGCTTTTGACTTAAGCCAAAATACATAAACAATGCTCATGATATAACACCCTAGTCTAGCCCTATACATGCCACCCTCAAAAAATATAAATCAAACTATACCGAAAGTTACGGACGATAGTGTGATCGATATCTCTGACCATAAGGGATCCTCGAGCTAGCTAAATAACGCTGAAAGCAGAGGGAAAGAAAAGTGGGTAAGCATAAAGCTTATCAAGTTGCATATAAATAAATATACAACAACAATCTCACCACTAGATATCATGCTCAAATGTAAACATAACTCAACTTACTCTTTGTCATCTACTTGAGTCACATTTTCTAAATTAAGCTCGTTACTCATACTTACCATATAGGTACCTGTAACACTCACAACATGATTATTCTTTCTTTATCAAGATTGGTTTATAACTCTCACTATTGAAACGTTTGGGATACTACTGGATATTCATTGAACCTCTAACATAGGATATATTACCAATACGTGTCCCAGACACGTCTTACACTGGCTATCTCTATCGAGGCCGATGCATGTCCCAGACATGTTTTACACTGGCACTCATTTATGTTTGTTGATGCATGTCCCAGACATGTCTTACACTAGCACAACTCTTCGCCGATGCGTGTCCCGGACACGTCTTACACTGGCTATCTCTGTATGGTCGATGCATGTCCCGGACATGTCTTACACTAGCCCTCGCCCGATGCCGATGCCATGTCCCGACATACATGGTCTTACACCGACTCGATATGTGGCGTGCTTGACCTGCACATGTCTTACACTGGCGCACAAACCACCCAATGCCTTGGCACGAATATCCCGTTCGTATCCTAAAGTTTCAATGGGATATCTTTATTATCTCAAATATTACTTGGCATTATTCAACTTATAACTTAGCAACTCATACCATTTCAATTCAAATGAAATATGAATACAAGCATTAATAGTGTAGTTGTATTATTTACATAAACTTTCCTCGGTTTACAAAAAGTACTTGACCACTTGGTTTAGTCAGTTTGCTTGGCCTTCCCCCGGTCGAGGTTTGGATTTCATAAATCTTAATCTATAATGACAATATACACTCATTTAGTCACTAATTAGGATTAAACAATCATAAATTCACATCTTTGGCAAAATGACCATTTTGCCCTTAGACTTTGACAAAATGACCATTTTGCCCTTATGCTCGAAAATCAATTTTTATCGAATTTATTTGTCTTTCAAGCCTAGCTAAACTCTTTTTACTGCTTTATAAATCCCAAATTCTCAATATTTTACACACTTAACACCTATTTTGTAACTTGTGCAAAATAGTCCCTTTAGGTGTTTTCATGCCAACACCTTTCACAAAAGTTGTTCCTAACCCATCTAGGACTCATATTCTTCCATAAAAACTCTATACACATCAAAAATGCATCCATGGAAAAACTCTAAACTCTTAACCATTTTGCAATATATTACTCTCATTTGAAAGCCCATGCTTCAAGGGTCTCAAAAATGCAAAAATCATCAACAAAGGGTGTGAGAATCACTTCCTTGTGAGGCTTATTGTTGCTGAAATTTTTGAAGCTCTTAAACCCAACAATGGTGATATTTTTGGTGGAGAGAAGAAGAAAAAAACTGAAGAAGAAATGGCTTTTCTTTTATTTAATCAAAACTAGTCAAATTTGATGACCTCACCACACCTAACTATGTCAATCTTGTCTCCCCTCACACCATGGCCGGCTAGGCTATTCACTAGGGTCTAATTGCCCTTTAAAGACCCTAAATTTAAGTTCTCTAGCTATTTAACACAATTGGGTACTAAAATACAACTTTTGCCTTTTATGCGATTTAGTCCTTTTTCGCAATTGGGCTTGAAAACATTAAAATTAACTCACCAAATTTTTCATGCACTAATAAAATCATACTATAACCTCATAAAATTATAAAAAAATAATTTTCTAACTTCAGATTTATGGTCCCGAGACCACTGTTTCGACTAGGCTCTAAATTGGGCTGTTACATCGGTCAATGAAAAGGCAGGGAAGACTTTGAGGTAATTCACTTGGTTGATTACGACTTCGTGATTGGCTTGAATTTCCTTGACAAGATTAATGCTTTATTGATTCCTTTTTTCGACTGCATTTGTATCTAGGATACTCGATAACAATAATGTGTTGTGCCAGTGAGTCGAGACACAAGAGATGGAACTAAGGTATTTTCAGTAATCCAATTAGTCAAGGATGTTCCATGTGGTGGGGATATTGACTTGGTAGATCAGAGTGCTACAAAGACCTCCTTGGAAATGCTAAAGTGGCATTATACCTATATGAAGCCTATTTAGTTATCAGTATGACTACTACCTATAAGAGAGATGGCGATCTGCCGTAATTCGGTGTAGTAAATTAAACTAGTTTTTGCATTTAAGGAGCTTGAATACAAGAATTTTCGTTATGTTTAAGTTTTCTTAGTTTTATTTACATTTAATAAAATGTGCAAATTGAGTCTTTTATTGACCTTAGGAGCCAAATGAGGCCTAAGGGAGAGCTAATGCAATTTGTGAGGGCGCATGAGACCTTTAGAAGGTGTACTAAACTAATACTGGACACTATGTCGCAACACAGGATGTTCGATGTCATAACATAGGGAGCAAAATAGAGAAAGATCAAAACTGCCTTTAATGTCACGACCCAAATTGAGACTGTCGTGACATACCCCTAAAGATAGTCCAAGAGGAGTATACTAATTGCCATGTTACGACATAGGTCTTGATGTGTCATGGCATCAACTCTGTGACAGAATATAAACATGAAACAAGGGCATTTTGGTCTGCACAATCAGACTTAAAGCTTGAGAACGTCAACTAAACTAGGGTTAAGGACGACGACCACTTAGGATCTGTAAATTGGCTCCTATAGCACATGTGATGGACATAAATCCTTTAGCTTAAATTCTCTTTGTAAAATTTAGTTAAGTTTTCTTTAGTTCTTAGGTTTTAGATTTCTTTTAGTTATTCTTATTGATTTCAAGATATCTGAATTGTGGAAGCATTCAAACTTAGTGGATTTGACATTAATCTCAATACAATTAGGCTCTTTCATTTAATTTATCTTGCCAATTTAATTAGCTTGCTTTCTCTTTATATCGATTTCATATTCTCTATGAAAGCCATGAGAAATTAATCCCTATATAGGGTATTAGCAAGTGGAGGTATGATCTCTTAATTGTTTTATAGGGTTACTAAACGAAACAACTATTTGGGAAAGGAAGAACGTGAAAAAAACTGTAAGCTTGACAACCCTGAAAAGTTATCAAGGTGAGAATTAACCCAAAATTGGTATTTTCCATTCATGAGCACCTTCACCCCAAGCTAATCTAAAATATGAGGTCGGAAGATAAGTAGTTCTTACTGACTCGTTATGTTAGTGGAAGATCGAAAGATCCTGCTAGGGTAGTGACTAGTTGATTGACGAGGAACTCGAAACGACAGTGGATGGGGATTACCGAAGTGAGCTAATCACCCATAATCGATATTTGATTTACTCTACTCTTCTATCTCCTAAATTTTATTTTTTTATGTTATTTTATTTTATTATTATAAAAACCTTAAGAAACCCTTTTTATGTTCTTGTACTATAATTTATTAAAAGTACTAATTAGATCTTTTAGTGTTTAGGTTAGAATTAATCTAGCACTTGCCTTCCTTGGGTATGATCCTCAGAGTACTCACCCACTTCGTTGCAAAAACTATATTACAACTTGACTCGTATACTTGTGGATACAACCTCGTAGTTCTCTATTTTATTACAGTATTCACACTCTAGACGTTAGAAAGTCCAGATGTAGTCAAGTTGTTGGCGCCGTTGCCGGGGAGGCTATGTCACTAGATTGATTTTAATTTTTGCATTTTAAAAGAATAAATAGGAAATTTGTAGGTTATAGTTATGACTTTCAATTAACACTTCTAACATTTGTTTACCTTTTTTAAGAATCCTAAACACTATCAATCAAATAATTAGTCAACACAAATTCATGGATGACTTTTATTATATGTAGTCTATGAAAAATGGGAGATTTAGGAGAACCAACGTTTACTAATGCTTGAATTAAGTCAACCCTGAGGAGAAACCCTAATTCTTCCCTAAGATGATAATGACCATGATGATATGCCATCAGAAGGATACCAAGAGGTGCTAAGTTAGAAATTGAGCAGAGAGAAGAATATCATTAGAGACGCTTACGAAGAAGGAGAACTCCTAGACTATTATCCACTTCAGTGGATAGAAGAATATTCAGACGAATCAAATGAAACTTCAAAAAGAGAAGATATGGAGCTAGTGGAGGAAATGGACAGTGAATTAAAGAATCAAATAGACATAGAACTCATTGTCCCAGAAATCTCGGGAAATGCTAACGAAACTGAACTACAAGAATAGTATAATGTAGACCCACCAACAAAGACAATGACAGCTAGGACTGAGTTAATAGAAGAATGTTTGTCGATTCAAATATTCACAGAAAAAAAAGTGGAAAAAGATATAAAAATATAAGCTTGAATTGACCATCCTTTTCACATCCTTAGTTCTAAATCAAGCACCCTAAAAATTTTTAAGTCCGGGAATGTGCCAGATGTTGAAAAGAGGTAAAAATAAATATTGATAAAAGTTACGATCATATAGCAGGTTTCAATCAAATTAAACAGTGGGTATGTATAAGATCAAGCTATGGCTGCTATGGAGTATTCAAGTCTTACGAGAACCATCAAAGGGAATTATCTATAGGTCGATGGATGAATTTAAAAGCCCATAGAAGCAGAACCTCAATAGCACAATACAATATTTTTTTCCTTATCCCTCTGTGAATTGCTTTAAAAAGTACTCCCGAAAAGCCATACCGGATCATTGAGAAAGACGGAAACACCATAGACAACAATTGTGAACCACAATCCTCAACCTCTTTCCAAAGCACAAATATTGAACACCAATTAAAGCAGTTGTGTGGGTATGTGGCTTTGCAAATCACTAATAGTTATGACCTGTGAAAAGAGTTGTTGGTCGTTAAAACAAGACAGAAAGGTAAATTTAAAGAACAAGACAACCGCAGATGAATAGAATGGCATGATGGGTGTTGGACTAATACAGATAGAAAAAAAGCACAAGGATCACCCTGATGCATATTGGCTAATTTGACAGATAAGTTCGGTAGCAAGACCTAATATCTTCCCATCGTTTGATTATTTCTAACTATATTAATTGTATACCCTACTAACCAAGTTGTTAATTTATTACAAGTAGATCAAAGACAGGTCTAACAAGCGCTTGAAACATTCTAAAGCTTGGAAATTTGGGAAACAAGGTCAACGTTGCAACACAGACAATTTTGTGCCTCAACATCGTGGGCAATAACAAAGAAATTCAAAAATCAACTCGATGTCGTGACATCACTAACCTGTGTCACAACATAGAAGATAGTTTCTCATAATTTCAAAACTTTAGAGTGTGTTGCGACATCAAACCCTAGTGTCGCGGCATGGAACCCCTGTGTCGTGACATCGCTGTAAATCATTACAGGGCCGACCCGACCCATTTACACGACCCGAGTTTTTTAACCCTAGAAATACCATATGGTTTGCCTCAAAAATACCCCTTTTAAGCATAAAAACAACATATTAACACAACCTAACCTAATTTTAATATCCAACCCTCTCTTAAAACTCTCTAAAACCTCTCATTCCCAAACCCATTTTTTCCACCAAAAACCTATGTTTTCAATCCTTCACCCTCATTCCTAAAAGCCACATTGGAAGAGAACATTATCAAATCAATCAAAGTCGAGGCACATATGATTGTCACTCGTGATAAGTTTTAAAATTTATAAATGATCGTACTCGAACTAACTATTATCACGATGAAGGCAAGCGCACCTATCGATCAGTAGTATAGTTTTAACAAGACCGGATGCAGAACCCAAATGAACTAAAGTTACTAGTATTAGCTTTCTTTTTATTATCTAGCCTAAAAATAATGAAGATTGTTTTAATTAACTAATTAAATAATCTAAGAATGCACAGAAAATAGATTAGGGAAAATACTTTTCGAAAACTGATTTATTTTAGACAATACCCAAGGAAAAATCCACTTAGACCTCTCTTGTTAACTGACTCTGAACCAGACGATTTATTCACTTGACTTGATCCGTAAGAATCCCTAAGTTATGTTATTATCCCTATTCAAGACTAATAACGTATAACCCTAGGTTGATTAATTGAAATCTCTTTCTAATTAAAACCCTTAGTTTTGCATTAACTCGATCTATGGATTTCCTTATTAGATTTGACTTTAATCCGGTAGATTTATGCCGTCCTATCTCTAGGATTGCATGCAACTCCGCTTAATTATGAACGATCTACTCTTAGACAGGGACTATTCATCCTCCGAATAAGCACATCAATACTTGAATCAAAATCATAATTAAGAACAAATCAAGTATTTATCATACAGTTTAGAAAATATTAATAAGTTCCGTCTTAAGTTTCATCCCCTTTAGGTATTTAGCGGATTTAGTTCATAACTAGAAAAGAAAACATCTCAAAAGAATGATAACAAAACATAAAGAAAACCCAAAAACCCCTAAAGAAAATTGAAGGGAGATCTTCAGTCTTAGAGGTGAATCCGGCTTCCGAGATGGATCAATCAGCTTCCTTCGAGTAATTCCTTACTTTCTACTCTGTGTGTCCTCTTCAATCCTCCTCTAGGGTGTTTAAATAGGCTTTAAAATGCCTAAAAGCCCTCAAAATTGCCCTTTTTCCGAATAGAACTCAACTTGGGCTTGACAGGGACACGCCCGTGTGACACGCCCGTGTGACACGCCCGTGTGACACGCCCATATGCGATTACTTCAGGCCATGGTCAAGGCTGAGGGACAGACACGCCCGTGTTGAGGTTGTTTTAGGCCGTGTTCAAGCCTGCTAGAATGGCACGGGCGTATATGCTACCTGTGTGAGGAAGTCCAGGCCGTGTTGTTTTCCCACGTCGGCCCATTTTCTCCGTTTTTTGCCCGTTTCTTGTTCTTTTTGCTCTCCTATGCTCACCTAAGTATAAAACATGAAATTAAAGGATTAGGAGCATCAAATTCACCAAATCTAAGGATAAATCATTCATAAATGTGTTAAGCATGGGATAATAATATGTATAAATTACGGTTTATCAACATACGGATTCAAAAGATTGAGGTTAAAGTATTCTAAACTCTCTTTTACTATTCAATTGATTACTGTTCATTTTTTTCCTAGAAACTTTATTTTTAGAGAATGCCTCCTAGAAAAAACAAAAAAACTATAGTACAAGTACTCCAGTAGCTTCGAGCCTTAAAAAATTTAAAAATCTAGAAACAGAAAAATATTTTCTTAAGTTACAGGGTAGACCTTTAATCCAGGAATAAGGGTTCGAACCTTCAATGATTTTGTTCAATGAAATTTGGAATTTGGTTAGATACCATAGTTGGGAATGATTTTGTATCACGCGAATGAAATTGTGATGGTCTTGGTAGTGCAAGAATTTTACGCTTCTTTTAGGGACCAAGAAATATGAAAAAGAATAAATTGGGACACTATGACAATGAGGGGTGAAGAGATACCGATAACTCCTAGGGAGATATGTGAGTTCTACAATGTACCTTTTTATGAAAAAGACTTCCTTAATAGCACTGATTTAGATAAATTTCATAATATAGACATGGAATATATTATTAAGTACTTAACTCAAGGCAAAGGTACATGGAACTATAGGCCCGACACAGAGTTGCCCACTAATTTCAATCAAGCAATAATGTTCCTCATTGCGAAAATATGCATGCAATTCATTGGCACTAGAATTGTGCCTGCTCTAAATGTTTCTCACGTGAATACTTTTCGAGCTATTTTGTTATATGGGATTTTACAGCACAAGCAGGTTTGTGTAGGCAAATGGATTTATCGAGAGATTAGGCAGTGCGTGCATAGCCAAAAAACTGGAATCTTCTTTCCTCACTTGGCGACTAAATTGTGTCAATGGGCAGCAGTTCCAATAGGCGATAATAAACAATTCATGAAACCAATAAAAAGCATAAATGGAGACTCACTGTACACCCAATATGTTCAGCTTCAAAGGAAACAAATCATGAATTGGAATCAAAGGAGGAAAGAAAAGATGGATGCCCCAGTATCACTTAAGCAAAAAGAGAAGACAGCGATTTGAAGATGAACCAACGCGAGCATGGAGGAAACGCTTGATAGGATGATGTGGTGGATGTAAGAAACAGGGTTATACTCCAAGAATTTACAAAAATGAATAGGTTATGCACTCGAAATTATCCCCCAAACATGTTTAGGCTAACTCTGACTCATCAGGATGAGGGGGCTAATCTTGAGAAGGAAGGTGTTGCTCAAGAGTACCCTAAAACGAAGGACGAATATGAAGCGGCACTTCAACTGCAATTTTCTGCACCAAAAGGGCCTGTCATACGATGCCCAACTCACCATGCGCCTTCAACAAGTGGGAGCTCTCACCAAGCACATCTCAAAAGAAAGGGAAAAACTTCAATGGAAATTAGGCATGCACCACAGTAGGATGAGAGGAGGATGATTGAACATTTTTATTTTTGTTTTCAAAGGCTTGTATTAATTTTTTATAATTTTGATTCAGACACTGTAGGAGTAGGATTAATAATAGAATTTTTGTTATGTTTCTTTAGGTTTTCCATGTAGGAACCCAACACAAAGGAGACACAAACAATTCGAGCTTTAAATGACAAAAGGAGGAAGCACCCACCATTAGCAGTTGGCACAACCAAAACCAATCGGGTAACTTTTTTTCCTTAGCTTTTTAAGGGCTACATATTGAGGACAATGTGTCAACTAAAGTGTGGAAGGTAACATAGAAAATTTATTTATTTGTTTTTACATTTTTTTTCTTTGATTTTTCTTATCTTTTGGGTGTTTGAGCTTTTAGAAATAAAAGTGATTGGTTAGGAGCATGTACAGGTTACTTGTGTTTACAAATAAATTTGGCATGATGGTAGGTGATTTTGAATTTTTTATTATTAGACTACTAAAGTTCTATATGTTATATGTGAATAGGCATTAAGCAATCAACTGTACCAAGTGATATAGAAAATACAAGGAAACGAGCATCCTAGTATGAATGCTAAATGGTTGAATTTGAGTCTGTTCAGCTAAAAAAATTTGTGCATATTGAGATATTTAGGGATGACCTAATGCATTGTTTGGAACACATCAAGAGCCAAAAAACCAACTTATTAATGTTTTCCTTTAGTACCTATTTTTTGAGCCTATTGACACTTCTTGATGGACCTCATTACAAACCTCGAGCCTGAAAATGTTAATTTGTATTTGCCCTTTTTTCCTTGGTCCTGCACTGCACGGCTATAGACGTCTGGCCATACATATCAAGGTTTAAGTAGATACATCACGGTGAATTTTGTGAAAATAGAGTGAAATACAAAATATTGGTGAGATATAGGAACTATAAATGAGCCTAAGGTGCGAAACAAAAGAAATCTAAAAAAGAAAATATAGTACAAGTAGAAAAAGTCTTAAACCAACAAGAAAGCATTCATGAGTGAGATGTATTGAAAAAGAGAAAAATCACAAAGTCACAAAAGAAAGAAAAACTCATTCATTAGTGCACAAAAACTTGTAAGGCTAGCTGTAGTTACTATGTCATGCTATGACTTCCTATATATGGAAGGACAAGAAAGGTGAGAGAAAGAGAAACAAGGCGGTGACTGGGTAAGGGTCACTAAAGGGGAAGAATAGGGATCAATATGATGTGCCAAACTATTTTCGTGTTTGTAACCCTCTTGATGTTACTATCTTTGAATTTCATACCCGTCCTAAGCCTCAGAATGTTACAAGCTGAAAAGTCCTATGTGACCTAAGTATCATTATACATGAATGGACATCATACTAAACATACGCATAAATGACTATTTTTATTCTGCTCAGATAATCAAAGTACTTGTGTAATGCCCCAAAAATCTCGAAACCCAAAAATCTTGAAATCTTGAATTTTTCTTTTTGTGCTTAGCAATCCCGGTTAAGTGTTATGTGTTGGTAGGTCTTGGTCAAGGTTTGAGTTATAGTTTAATAATTAAAAGGGCTTTATTGGGAAGTAGTTGGGCTTTTAAATAAAGATAGGGGAAAATGGCATCAAAAACCCTTGTGGTGGAGTGGCCAAGGGACGCCACTTAGAGTGTAGAGAGGTGGTATTAGTGGCTAGCAAGGAGATCCGAGGTTCGAATCCTAGCTTAGTATTTTTAGGAGTTTAATTTTGGCCTTCTAGAAGGTTGGAAGTGGTGTGAATATGGACTCTAAGGGGAGTGTTCAGGAGAGAAAATTAAGGAAAGGATCAAGCTGTTATCAGGGAAAAAAATGAGGAGATGAGAAGGGGGAAGTGATGGAGTCGAATGGGGAATTGAGGGCCAGGAAATTCAGCTATAAGGGCTATAAATAAGTGTCGAATGCAGGGTTGCCAGGCTAGTGTCAAATTTTCTTCACCCTGTTATCGGAAACTCTTTTTCCCTAAAAGTCAAAAACCTTTTTGTTTTACTCTCTTTTCCTTGTGCTGATTTTTTATTTCTTCTTCTACTTTTCTTCTTTAATCTGTACCAAATAAACCTTATTCACCATACTAAGTTGAAAAGCCGAATCTTTCAAGGGCCAAATACTCTTCTACCGAATCTAGTGTAAGTGTTTGTTCTTCCAATCAGTTTTGCTAAGAATCTATTACGTTGTTCTTTCCTCACTCTTCTATCTCCTGAATTTTATTTCTTTTAGGTTATTATTATAAAAACCTTAAGAAACCCATTTTATGTTCTCATACTATAATTTATTTAAAGTACTAATTGATCTTTTAGTGTTTAGATTAGAATTGATCTATCACTCACCTCCCTTGGGTACGATCCTCGGAGTACTCACCTACTTCATTGTAAAAACTATATTACAACTCAATCCATATACTGCAGATACCACCTCGTAGTTCTCTATTTATTACACTATTCACACTCTGGACGTTAGTACATTCGAAGGCAGTCAGGTGGGTTGTGCATCAAACTTTAGGGGGAAAGTGATGATGCAAACTAGACAGTGGAACAGGGTAAATGTTATTAGTTACATCTCAAACACATATCTAGTATTTTACATTGACTTGTTGTTGGCTTGGCAAAGACATAGGGGCCTTATCAGAGTTCTAAAGCTGGTAAGTCGAGGGGATTACAAGCTAGAGATAGTAGCAAGACTTAAGGTGAACTAGGTGTTCAATGTAGGTATGCCTAAGCCTACTTTTGTAGATCAAGAGGATTCTGATTGAGACAAATCACAATAGAGGCAAGTAAGAGCAACAACCTCTTATGGTCAAGATGTACAAGAGAAAAATACAATGTGACTTAGATGACGACGGAGACATGAGCTGAGGCAAATGTTTTGAAAGGCAGGACTACCCGATAGAGAGAGTAATTGGTAAATAGATGAGGCAATGAGATCGTTCTAAGACTATTTGAACTAGTGTCATTCTGAGGACGCAATGAGGGCATTTCGGGAATGGGTAGGGGAGAATGTTACGAGCTACAGATTAAAGCTTATGACCACGGAACACAAAACATCTCATAGAGTTCAATTTATTAAATGGGGCACATTTGACTCACATGAACTGACCCAATTTGTGGAATTCATGGAGAAGTTCATCTACTTGAAACATTGGTGGCTTAGTGATACATGCATGGATAGGCTGAAAATTATTAAATTCCAATCTCTAAAGTTGTCAATTTTCAAGCTTGTGAAATCAACATATTTGTGAAAACTTTTTGGACGGGATCTTGGCATTTGTGAGTTGAGATTCTTCATGGCATTTTAAAACCTATCTCTTAGCTTCGAAACACATTTTGAATCACTCAATTTTGAGTTTGGGAGCTCAAACTATTACCGTTTTAGTGAAGACTGTGCGAGCAAAATTTCTGAACTAGATTATGACAGGAATTACGAATTTCAGGCTTTTAATTCGAGTTTAAATCATATTGGGTCCGGCTTTTAGGCTTAATTTTTAAAATATATGAGCCCAATATTGTATTTTTCAACTCCTTTTCTTTTATTATTATTTTATTCCAATTTTTTTTATAATTATTAAGTATTTTAAGTTATTTAGTAGTTTTATGTTAACAAGAAAGTTTAGTTTAAAACTGCTTCTTATTTAGATTAAATTAAAGTTCTAATATACTTACGAGTTTTATCTAGATTTATCTAGATAGCCTATTTATAGGCCTTTGCATTGTACACAATTCATACAATTCATTATTATTTAACTTCTCTTTTGAGTTTCTAAAAAATCTTTGAGTTTTCTTTCTCTTGAGTCTCTTTTAGAAGAGTTTTAACAATCTTTTCAGATTGTGGGGATCATCTTCAAACTTTTTCTTGCCAATTTTTCTTTCTTGGAAGGAAAATTAGAGCTGCTTGAAGGGGGTTGTGGATTATTCGTGTTTCCAATGCTTCTTAGGACTTCTACATACCACATTCTATCTTTCCATCTATCTTCTTTATTTTCTTTCTTATTGTTCTAATCATAGATTTATTATTCTTTTTTAATTATCTTAGTTATTTATTTTAATTGTTTTATCTAACTTGGATTTGATTACGTTTCTGGTTATTTCAAAAGCCAAGTTTCTTTCCAAACATCTAGAGCCCTAAGTCAAATCTACGACTTCAACAAATTTTACGATTCGCTTCCGCATTCATACGTCTCACCCTTTATCATTTGGTAGTAGATTTGGGCATTTTAGGTGTTCTTTTTATTTTTATAAACTGATTTCTAGAAAACAACCTCAAAACAATTTTTTTACCCTGACAGTTTTTGGAAAAAAATATTTTCAATGGGTAAACGTTTTTCAAACGATCTAAAATTTTACATGCTATTTCTTATCAATCATTACACATCATTTATCATACATAACTCATACATTTATGCATTCATATTCAAATACCATTCAACACAATCGCATTGTCCCTTATAAGGGCCTATAAGGCCTTAAACATGCTTTTGAAGTGGTTCGGGACCAAACCAATAACATTTGTAAACTTTGGAAAACTTAGAAAATTTTTATGCATACAGGGATCACACACCCATGTGAACAGGCCATGTGCCTCACACGGCCACAGACACGCCCGTGTCACAGGTCGTGTGGAAATAGGGCATACATACTGACTTGTATCACATAGCCAAAGACACACCCGTGTGTCATGGTCATGTGAAATCTGGAGGGTATACTGACTTAGATCACACGGCTGGCCACACACCCATGTACCAGCCCATGTGCCACACACGACCAGTAGACACACCCGTGTGTCTAAGTCGTGTAACTCACTGACTTGTTTTAACTAAGTTACAGTAGGCACATGGTCGAGTCACACGCCCGTGTGTTCAACTGTGTGGGGAAAAATTAGGCTTGGTTTAAGCCACATTTCTCACCCTTTTCAAACATACCTAAACCATATCATTTTGTACCAATTCAATACATTTATAGGCAGCCAAAACATGCTATTTCATATACATTTCATGCCATTTAAAATCCATCCATTCAACAACCAATTCATAACCAAGAACTTACTAATTTATCACCTTAAAACCAAGCCACAACATGTAATTTTTCAAATAATAATACACCAATTGACAACTTAGCTAATTGAACAACTATATAACTATTACAACAACATACCAATCATGCCAAAACACAAGGAAATTTATACATCACATATTACTTTCCAAACTCATAAATTAAGTCAACCTAATTGGCCAAATACACACCAACATTTACATCATTTACAAGTCAACTCTCATGGCTAATATCATAACTCAAAACATATCAACATAACACTAGCCTATACATGCCATATACCATATTTTCAAAGCATCAAAAGTACCAACAAGTTGATCGATAGTGTGACGATTTTTACTGATGATCCCGAGTCCGAGCTAGCTCCGATTATCTATAAAATAGGGAAGGAACACACAAAGTAAGCTTAAAAAGCTTAGTAAGCCATAAACAAATAAATTATTTTATGAAACATCATCATTCTCATCATATAGACAAACTGTAACGCCCCCACGCCCGAAACCGTCACCGGAGTCAAGCTTGAGGTGTTACTAAACTTATTTTACCTTTTAAACAACTCTAAACCACTAATTTTAATTTTCAGAATAAATTATTTTTCTACGTCATGATTGCTTAAAAATTCATTTCTTGAGTTTCAAAACTCGAAATTAAGATCCGTAAATTTTTCCTAAAACTAGACTCATATATCTATCTACTAATTTTTTTCTACAATTTTTGACTTAGCTAATTAGTACAGTTTATTAGTTAAAGTTACCTCTGTTTCAGAATTTGACTGCACTAACCTCTACTTACTATGAACAACTTTTCTCCCTCTACAAAATTCATATGACTATACAGTTTGTCTATATTAAAACTAGATTCAAAAAGGATTCTAACCATATAAATTAAACCACCTAATTATTTTTGTAAAATTTATGGTGAATTTCTAAATTTGAAACAGGGGATCCAGAAATTACTCTGGCCCTATTTCACTTAAACTCAGATATCTTATAAAATACAAAACCTTTTCCTGTTTTGCTTATTCCATATGAAGATAGACACAATGAGTTTTAATTTGATATATTATTCACCATCAAACCATGTCTCTATGATTTTTATTGATTTTTCAAAGTCACATTATTTTTGATACTTGAATCCGTTTTTAAGTTACTTCGATAGTGTGATCGGGTCTCCGACGTTTCCTTCGATCCCCGAGTGGCTTGATAAAAACTATAAGAAAAAGAAAATAAAGAGAGTAAGCACTAGGCTTAGTAAGCTTACAAGCAAATAAATTACAACATTCAACATAATGAATAATTATACATAATGTCACCTAGCCTCATAAACTTTCTTTACTTTTCATTTTCTACCTTCTTCTTTACTCACATACCTTCTTTCTTACCTAACCTTTCACTATTCATAAATATAATCTACCTTCCCTTTTGCTGATAATTCACTGTAATTTAACGTGTACAATGACCCGATGAACCACTTGGAATACCAAGGATACTAGGGTCGTTCCTGCCTATCAATATCCTGCCAATGCCATGTCTTCGACATGGACTTACATGAATTTTTCCTGTCTCTAATGCCATATATATATCTAATATGGGCTTACATGGCTCATTCCTGTCTCCAAAGCCATATATCTGATATGGACTTACATGGCTCATTTATGTCCTGTCCTGTCCTGTCAACCCCAATATCCTAACATTCCTAAGGTTCAAACGGGGCTTCTTCGCCTTTAATTCGACTTCAAATATTCTCATAAAATAAGTATATAAATGATGGAAATTTACAATAATAATTTAAAATAAAAGAATATTTCATTTATTTACTGTAAACTTACCTCGATACAAAATGTGACTAAACTTTACAATTTAGTCCTTTACTTTTTCTTTTCCCCGATCTACTCCCGAATTTCGCTCTTCTTGATCTATAATAGAAAATTTAATTTATTTAATATTCACATTTATCAAAACAGTCCTTTACTCAAACTTTGGAAAAATTACATTTTTGCCCCTAAACTTTTGCATATTTACACTTTTCCCCAAATCTCGTAAATTAAGCTTCAGCCTATTTTCTTATGTTTTATGACATGCTGATTGTTTTTCCCTTCTATAGCAAAATCAAATTCTCACTCTAACATATACTTATGACTATTAGGTATTTTTTTACCGACAAGCCCTTTTACTCGTTTTTACCTAAAACCGAGTAGCACAAGTTGTCTAACATAATCTAAGACCTCATATTATATCATAAAACATCAAAATAAACACTTTTCACCTATGGGTATTTTTCCAAATATGAACCCTAACTTAAATTATTGCTAGCATAAGCTTTATCGAGCTACCAAGACTCCAAAAACGTAAAGAACATTAAAAACGGGGCTTGGAATCACTTACTATGGAGCTTGAAAGCTTGAAACAAACCCTAGCTATGGATAAACCTTGAAATTTCGTGCTAATGAAGAAGATGATGAATTTTGTGTTATTTTTTTCCTTTTTGTTTCATTTAATATCCAAATGACCAAAATGCCCTTCCTTATTAAACTTTCAAAAATTCCATCCATGTCCTATTTTGTCCATGAACTTAGAAATTGGTAAAATTGTTATTTAAACCCTCCTAATTAATATTCCAAAGCGATTTCATACTAAAAACTTCTAGAATGCAAGTTTTGCAAATTATTCGATTTAGTCCCTAATCTCAACTTAAGCACTTTATGCATAGAATTTCATCACGAAATTTTCACACAATCATGCAATCATATCATGAACCTCAAAATAATAATAAAATAAATTTTTCTACCTCGAATTTATGGTTTCGTAACCACTGTTCCGTTTAGGCCCTATTTCGAGATTTTACATTTCTCCCCTTTTGGGATTTTCGTCCCAAAAATCTTACACGTGAAAAGATTTGGGTCTTGTTTTTGCATAGCCTCTTCGGGTTCCCATGTAGCCTCGTCTACCCCATGTCTATTCCATAGTACTTTCACAAGTGCAATACTTTTGTTCCTTAATTGCTTTACCTCTCGAGCTAGAATCTTTACCGGTTCTTCACCGTAAGTCATGTCTGGCTGAATCTCAACCTCTGTCTGAGAAATCACATGTGACGGATCTGAATGATAACGACGTAGCATAGACACATGAAATACATTATGAATCTTCTCTAACTCAACCGCAAAGCTAACCGATATGCTAATGGTCCGACTCTCTCAATCACTTCAAACGGTCCAATAAAACGTGGACTTAGTTTGCCTTTCTTGCCAAATCTGAGAACTTTCTTCCACGGGGATACTTTCAAAAAAATTTTGTCACCAACTTGATACTCAATCTCTTTTCTCTTCAAATCGCATACGACTTTTGTCCATGCGAAGTCGCTTTCAAGCAATCTCGATGATTTTTACTTTCTCTTACGCTTTCCTTAACTAGATCAACCTCAGAAATGAGATATTCCTTAAGCTCGCCTTGTCTGAGGTGTGCGATATTTACGCCCATACAAAGCTTCATAAGGTGCCATCTTCAAACTCGATCGATAACTATTATTGTAGGCAAACTCTACTAATGGTAAATATTTTTCCCAATCGTCTTGAAATTCCAAAGACACACAGATCTAAGCATATCTTCAAGTACTGAATAAATCTCTCTGATCGACCGGTTTGAGGATGGAAAGTCAGATACTAAAACTCAACTTTGTGCCCAAAGCCTTACAGTAATTTATTCCAAAATCGTGAAGTAAATCTTGGATCTCTATCTCGAAATGATCGATAATGGTACCCGTGTAGTCCGACTATCTCTCAAACATACAACTCGGCCAACTTGTCAAGTGAATAATCCATACGAATCGGGATAAAATGAGCCGACTTCGTTAACTTATCAATCACAACCCATATTGCATCTTTCTTTCTCGGTGTAAATGGCAATCCTGTCACAAAATCCATAGTAACTCGATCCCATTTCCACTCGTGGGACTAGCACAGCTAAATAAACTCAAGGTACCTAATGTTCTACTTTTTACTGGCTGTGATCAAGCATCTAGAAACAAACTCTAAAATGTCCCTTTTCATTCCTACCCACCAGTACATTTTCTTCAAATCATTATACATCTTTGTACTACCTGGATGAATAGATAAAAAACTACTATGTGCTTCCTGTAAGATCTTTCGAATAAGCTCATCATTCTTCAAAGATACACATACCTGTCTCGGAATATCAAACAACCGTCCGAATCGATCTGAAAATCGACTCTATCTCGACTCACACCGATCTCTTTTGGCTAACAACTCACTGTCATTTTTTTTAGCTTCAAAAATTTCTTCAAGAAACATCGGTTTAGCTCTCAACTCAGCTAAGATAAAACCATCATCCGATAAGGCTAGACTAGTGTTTAAAGCTCTTAATGCAAATAAAGATTTCCTACTCAAAGCATCAAAGAACAATGTTTGCCTTACAGGTGATAATCGATCACTAGCTCATAATCTTTAATCAACTCTAACCATCTTCTTTGCCTCAAATTCAAATCTTTTTGAGTCATCAAATATTTCAAACTTTTGTGATCAGTGAATATATGGCACTTCTCACCGTACAAATGATGTCTCCAAATCTTCAAAGCAAAAATAATGGCAGCTAGCTCTAAATCATATGTCGGATAGTTCTTCTCATGTGGCTTTAGCTGTCTGGAGGCATAAGCAATTACCTTCCCTTCCTGCATAAGTACACAACCAAGTCCATTCATAGACGCATCACTGTAAATCACAAACTCCTTACCTGGTTCTGGTTGTACTAAAACAGGAGCTTTAGTCAACAATGTTTTTAACTTGTCAAAACTCTGTTGACGCTTCTCAGTCCATTCAAACTTGATATCCTTTCGCAGTAATCTTGTCAGCGGGGTAGCTATCATGGAAAATCCCTCTACAAATCATCTATAATATCCGGCAAGACCAAGAAAACTTCTAACTTCTGATACATTTCTAGGAGGCTTCCAATCAACAATGGCTGAAATCTTGCTCAAATCAACCTTAATACCTTCACCTGAGACAATATGTCCAAGAAAACCTACTTCTCGTAACCAGAACTCACTTTTGCTGAACTTGGCATACAAATGATTATCTCTCAGAATCTGTAAAACTGTTCTCAAATGCTCTGCATGCTCAGTCTCATCATGAGAATAAATCAAGATATCATCAATGAACACAACTACAAACTTATCCAAGTACGGTCTGAAAATTCGGTTCATTAAGTCCATGAAAATGGCAGGAGCATTAGTCAAGCCAAATGGCATCACAAGGAACTCATAATGACCATACCTAGTCCGGAAGCGATCTTGGGACATCGACTTTTTAACTCGCAAATCGATAGTATCCGGGATCTCAAATCTATCTTGGAGAACACAGTAGCTTCCTTCAATTAATCAAACAGATCATCAATTCTAGGCAATGGATACTTGTTCTTTACTGTTACCTTGTTAAGTTGCCGATAATCTATGCACAATCTCATCGATCCGTCTTTCTTTTCCACAAATAGCACTGGTGCACCCTATGGTGAACTACTGGGTCTTACAAAGCCTTTATCTGTTAATTCCTGCAACTGAGCTTTCAATTCTTTCAATTCCAACGGAGCCATTCTATAAGGAGCAATAGAAATGGGCGTGGTACCTGGAATCAACTCAATACCAAACTCAACCTCTCTAACAGGAGGTAAACCTGGTAGTTCTTCCGAAAACACATCGGGAAACTCACATACCACAGGCACTGATTCAATTTTCAATTCTGGATCTTTAGTGTTCAACACAAAAGCAAGATAAGCTTCATACCCTTTTCTCAAACATTTCTGAGCAGACATAACAGAAATTATGGGAAATGAACTATCTGACTCTTCTGAATTAACCCGAAGAATTTCACCATTTTCACACTTCAACTTAATGAATTTCTTTCCACAATTCACTATCACATCATGTGTAGTCAACCAATCCATACCAAGAATCACATCAAACTCATCAAATGGCAATAGCATGAGATTGGCCAGAAAACAGTAGCCTCTAATCATCAAAGGACAATTTCTACATACTTTATCTACTAATACATGCTTGCCTAATGGATTTGATACTTTAATCACAAATTCTGTAGATTCTATAGGCATACTTATACTAGGCATTAATTTCTTGCAAACATATGAATGAGTTGAACCCGGATCAATCAAAGCAATGACATTAATATCATGTAGAGAAAATGTACTCGTAATCACATCGGGGAAGGATGCCTCTTCGCGAGCACGGATAGCATAAGTCCTTGCAGGGGCTCTAACATCTGGTCTCACAGCCGAATCTCTTGAGGTACCTCTGTTACTTACTCCTACTCCCGGTTGCCTCGGTGATCTGCCTCTAGTAGGAGCATTTCCGGATCTAGCACTCTGTGTTACCTCTCGGTTAGCCACCTCTGGACATTCTCGTACAAAATGATCTGGAGCACCACATTTATAACAAACATTTTCGCTTTGCCGACACAGGACCATAATGAAGTCTACCACACCTTGGACACCCGATCTACCCTGTCCAACATTACCTACACTCGCGAGTGAGATGGTCCGAGCCTTCGGATCCTTAAATCTCTCGCTCTATTCTCGACTAGAATACTGAGTGAGAAACTAGATCTGTAGAAAACTCCTTCGACCTTTTGGATGTAGCCTGGAATGACTTGCTCATCTGTCTCTTCTTTGTATCTTGTGTCTCTGTCTCAACTTTGCCTTTTCTTTTTAATAGCTCCTCTGCCTTACAGGCTCTCTCAACTAAAATAACGAACTCTTTTATTTCTAGGACACCCACTGATAGTCGGATATTATCATTTAACCCATCCTCAAACCTTTTACACATGATAGCCTCTGTGGACACACATTCTCGAGCATATTTACTAAGCCTGACAAATTCATGCTCATAATCAGTCACCGTCATATTACCTTGTTTCAATTCCAGGAATTCCTTTCTCTTCTGGTCAATAAACCTCTGACTAATGTACTTTTTACGAAATTCCTCCCGAAATAAATCCCAAGTGACCCTCTCCTTTGGTACAATTGATACAAGTGTCTTCCACCAGTGGTAGGCTGAGTCTCTAAGAAGTGATACTACACATTTCATACATTCCTCGGGTGTACAAGATAATTCGTCAAAGACTCTGATAGTATTTTCTAACCAAAATTCTGCTCTTTCTACATCATCATCTCTTGTTGCTCGGAACTCTTCTGCCATTTGTTTCCTGATTCTATCAACTAATGGCTTTTCTCTTATCAACAGATATCTGTGTGATCGGGAGCTTGAGCTACATGGGTGGCCTTGAGAATCATGAGGGGTGGAGGTCTAATCGCTTGCGGATTCGTGCGAAACGAACTCGGCAAACCAATCATTCAAAGCTTGGAAGAGAGCTTCTCGAGTCACTCTTCCCCGATCAATCATTCATCGCCTATTCTCGGATGGCGCCCCTTCCGCGGGAGCAAAGCGCATTACTTTCTACATCATCATCACCAGCTCGCTCGGGATCCATTACAATAAAACAAAATATTTAAAAATCGTCAAGAGTCGTCACACTATCAAAATACAAGTATGGCATGTATAGCTAGACTTTTACTAACACTAACTGCTCCGAGAACTGACTAAACCTGCCCTGATTCCAATAAATGTAACACCCCCACGCCCGAAATCGTCACCAGAGTCAAGCTTGAGGTGTTACTAAACTTATTTTACCTTTTAAACAACTCTAAACCACTAATTTTAATTTTCGAAATAAACTATTTTTCTACGTCATGGTTACTTAAAAATTCATTTCTCGAGTTTCAAAACTCGAAATTAAGATCCGTAAATTTTTCCTGAAACTAGACTCATATATCTATCTACTAATTTTTTTTCTAGAATTTTTGACTTAGCTAATTAGTACAGTTTATTAGTTAAAGCATTGACCTCTACTTACTACGAACCACTTTTCTCCCTCTACAAAATTCATATGACTATAAAGTTTGTTTCTATTAAAACTAGATTCAATAAGGATTCTAACCATATAAATTAAACCACCTAATTATTTTTGTAAAATTTATGGTGAATTTCTAAACTTGAAACAGGGGATCCAAAAATCGCTCTGGCCCTATTTCACTAAAACTCAGATATCTTATAAAATACAAAACCTTTACCAGTTTTGCTTATTCCATATGAAAATAGACACAATGAGTTTTAATTTCATATATTATTCACCATGAAACCATGTCTCTACGATTTTTAGTGATTTTTCAAAGTCATGTTATTTCTGATACTTGAATCCGTTTTTAAGTTACTTTCACATTTTTTATAGTTTTCATGTGATAATTACTACTTAATCATACATACTATTAAACATGTATATCATCAGCCATTCTATTAGCTAATCACTAGCAAGTATTTACGCATCATTCATTGATCATATCATATCAAAAGAAACCAAGTTCCTATACATGCCATACACAAAACGAAACGTCTAACTATACCAATGTGATTCCTTCGATAGTGTGATCGGGTCTCCGACGTTTCCTTCGATCCCCGAGTGGCTTGATAAAAACTATAAGAAAAAGAAAATAAAGAGAGTAAGCACTAGGCTTAATAAGCTTACAAGTAAATAAATTACAACATTCAACATAATGAATAATTATACATAATGTCACCTAGCCTCATAAACTTTCTTTACTTCTCATTTTCTACCTTCTTCTTTACTCACATACCTTCTTTCTTACCTAACCTGTCACTATTCATAAATATAATCTACCTTCCCTTTTGCTGATAATTCACTGTAATTTAACGTGTACAATGACCCGTTGAACCACTTGGAATACTAAGGATACTAGGGTCGTTCCTGCCTATCAATATCCTGCCAATGACATGTCTTCGACATGGACTTACATGAATTTTTCCTGTCTCCAATGCCATATATATATCTAATATGGGCTTACATGGCTCATTCCTGTCTCCAAAGCCATATATCTGATATGGACTTACATGGCTTATTTCTGTCCTGTCCTGTCGTGTCAACCCCAATATCCTAACATTCATAAGGTTCAAACGGGGCTTCTTCGCCTTTAATTCGACTTCAAATATTCTCATAAAATAAGTATATAAATTCTGGAAATTTACAATAATAATGTAAAATAAAAGAATATTTCATTTATTTACTGTAAACTTACCTCGATACAAAATGTGACTAAAATTTACAATTTAGTCCTTTACTTTTTCTTTTCCCCGATCTACTCCCGAATTTCGCTTTTCTTGATCTATAATAGAAAATTTAATTTATTTAATATTCACATTTATCAAAACATTCCTTTACTCAAACTTTGGAAAAATTACATTTTTGCCCCTAAACTTTTGCATATTTACACTTTTGCCCCAAATCTCGTAAATTAAACTTCAGCCTATTTTCTTATATTTTATGACATGCTGATCGTTTTTCCCTTCTATAGCAAAATCAAATTCTCACTCTAACATATACTTATGACTATTAGGTATTTTTACCGATTAAGCCATTTTACTCGTTTTTACCTAAAACCGAGTAGCACAAGTTGTCTAACATAATCTAAGACCTCATATTCTATCATAAAACATCAAAATAAACACTTTTCACCTATGGGTATTTTTCCAAATATGAACCCTAACTTAAATTATTGCTAGCATAAGCTTTATCGAGCTACGGGACTCAAAACGTAAAGAACATTAAAAATGTGGGCTTGGAATCACTTACTATGGAGCTTGAAAGCTTGAAACAAACCCTAGCTATGGAGAACCCTTGAAATTTCAAAGCTAATGAAGAAGATGATGAATTTTGTGTTATTTTTTTCTTTTTATTTCATTTAATATCCAAATGACCAAAATGCCCTTCCTTATTAAACTTTCAAAAATTCCATCCATGTTCTATTTTGTCCATGAACTTAGAAATTGGTAAAATTGTTATTTAAACCCTCCTAATTAATATTCCAAAGTAATTTCATACTAAAAACTTCTAGAATGCAAGTTTTGCAAATTATTCGATTTAGTCCCTAATCTCAACTTAAGCACTTTATGCATAGAATTTCATCACGAAATTTTCACACAATCATGAAATCATATCATGAACCTCAAAATAATAATAAAATAAATTTTTCTACCTCAAATTTATGGTTTCGCAACCACTGCTCCGTTTAGGCCCTATTTCGGGATGTTACACAAATTATGAATAAGCACATATAAATTCACAAACCTTTCTCATTGTATATCTATTCAAGAAACACATGTAAATTCAACAAATACTTCTCTTTTCAATACTCATATGAATCTCATACGTACCTGTATCACTTAACTCAATCACATATTCTTTCTCGTCTTAACATTGCCCATTGAACCTTTTGAAATTGTTAAGGATACTCAAAAATCACATATAGCTCATACAATGCCATATCCCGGATATGGTCTTACATGTTATCACATATCGGTGCCAATAGCCCAGCTATGGTCTTACACGTGATCAAATAATGATGCCAATGTCCCAGACATGGTCTTACATGTAATCACATAACAATAATCCTAATATCATGACATTTATATCCTATACTATTCCGGAGGTTCGTACGGGACTTTTAGATATTGTAACCCTGTCGATTCTTACTCGTATTTTATCATTTGATATTCAATGTAGTTCAATGACAAATAAACATATATAATTCAATTTAAAGACATTTATTTGCATATGAACTTACCTCGTATTTGGGATAGACGAGTCGGATCGACTATTCGATAACCTTTGATTTTCCCCGGTCTAAATCTGATTTCTTTCTTTTTTGATAATTAATCTCCAAAGTGATCGAATGCTTCCAAGCCCTGAAATGGCTTTTTTAAAGCTTCATTTGGCTATGACAAAGATGATAGCCATAATTTCTTTATTTGTTTTATTTATTATATGCTAATTAAGATAATTACCAATATAACCTTAATTAAAAGCCACCAAATTTCATGATATTAACCCCATTTCTGCCCATTAACACTACTAATAGTCTAATATCATCATAAGGACTTTTAATTAAATCAATCATAGCAATTAAGCACTTTAAACAAGTAGAATGCAACTTTTCCACTTTACGTAATTAAGTCCTTTTTCTCAAATTGACTATTCAAACGATAAAATTAGCTCACAAAATTTTCACACACATCAAATAATATGTTGTAAACTCCAAAAATAATATTAAAATAATTTTATAACATTAGATTTGTGGTTCTGAAACCACTATTCTGATTTAACGAAAAATGGGTTATTACAGAAGTGATCAAAAAAGTACAAAAAAATAAAAAAATAAGAAAATATTATGTGGGTGGAATTTTGTGCTAAAAATTTTCAAACCAAATCTACATTATTTGAGGAGGCTCTAATTAAAATTCAGTGATTTTTGAAAATCAAGAACACCTCGAACAAAGTTTGTCAAGTTATTTTGCAAATTTTTCATGTTTTCAGGTTTCAACAATTTTCATTGACTTTTAGCCTAAGGTTTTCATTTGTTTTTTTATTTTTATTATTTCTTTATGGATTCTAACACTTTATTATTCTTGTGTTAGTAGGTTAAAGCACATTAGACATTCCTTTCCCCGTGCAGCAGAATTCTTAATGTTTAGCCGATTTTGGACTCATAATTCTCTTATGTTTGCTTTGTTAGTTTGATTCTAATACATTCTGATTGATTGATATCGACACTTTTTAAAAGACTCACAAGATTAATTCTTACCCCATTGAAAATTTGATTTTTATTTTTGAGTGCATAACAGTGAGGTTTGCTTAATTTTTCTTTTCTTCAGTGTTGTGTTCTTTTCAGACTTTCATAATGATTCATAATACTATGATTGGGAAGTTGAGAAGGGATAAAAAGTTTCGAAATGCTCGAGATAAGCAATGTGACACCTAAACACGATCATCAAAAATTTAGAACGTCTAAGTACAAAAATTAAGCATCGGAATCATAATTGGGTGTGACAGCCCTAATTTGACCCTAGTAGGAAAGTAGTTTCGGGACCCCAAAACCGAGTCACAAAAATAAGTAAACGTTATATTCTATGCTTATTATATGTCTAAGTGCATGTGTGAAAGTTTCATGCTTTGATTTTGTCAATTGTATGAAATTTACTAAATAGGACTTATGTGAAAATGTGTGAAAATATGATAGGTTATTTTTGTAATTGCCAAATAATTGATGGTGTAAATCAAAGGGATTTGCATGTCAAATTTCCCACTTTAGTTGTAGTGGCTAAACCATGATAATGATGATAAGTAAAATATGTATTATAATAATATTATAATGGTAATGGTTTAATTTATGAAATAAGAAAAGATAATAGAAAAACAAAAGAAAAAAAAAACAAAATGTTTGTTTCATCTTCTTCCTTAGTAGCCAAACCTTAAAGAAGAAAAGGGGATATAGCATTCGGTCATTTTGAACTTGAATTAAGGTATGAAATCCATGTTAGTTTTTGAAATTTTTGTATATATTAAGCTAGTTACTAAGTCCCTTACTTGCCCATGTCAAAATTTTGAATTTGGTAGTAATATGAGTATTCGGCTATGGAAGATGTTTAAGGGAATGGTTGTTGCCTTTATGGTTTAAGGAATAATTAGGAATGGGTGATGTTTGAACTACTTTAATGTTCATATAGATAGTTTGAATGATAGAAAAAAAAATGGCTTGTGTAATTGTGAAAATGCCGAATGTGAACATATATAATAGTTGAGTAATGCTTGTGTTTAAAATGATGAAATGGAGTGGATGCTTTGTATGTGTTATGAATAATTATAAATTAAATTAAGGTTTGCTAAATTACCATTGTCATTGCCGAATATGTGTTTTATTAAAGAAGAATTTGTTGTTGGATGTTTCAAATGATTTAGATAGTTATAAAGTAAGTTTGAGATAAGTATTATGTTTTTGAGAAAGGTTAATATGTTTGGTTTGAATTTGTGGCTAGTTCGGTTATGATATGCATGGATAATAGTATAGGTGTATTAGGTGGGTGTATTTAATCAATGTGTTGTAAAAGAGAATTGATAATTAGGGTTAGTTTGTTATACCCGAATTTGATCAATAAATAGATAAAATGTTTTAATATGATTATATCATAGCAAGATTTATGCTTTGATTTTATCTCAATTTGTAATTCGACACTTGTCCATGATTTGATAATTGGATGTGTATGTATATTAATTTATGAAAATTCGAAAATGCAAGGTAATGAGTTAGGAAAAATGTTCCATGATGGCTTAAGTTTATTAATAGGAATAAATGCAATTGTTAAGTGTAGCTTTGAAATCTATGGTAAGAACACAAATTGTATCCGATATTATAATAGTATATTCGAACATGTCATTATATATATATATACCAAGTTGTATGTGTGATTGTTTATCAAATTATATAACAGTCTTATAAGTTTTGTGTTCGTGTTTGTAAGCTAAAAATGAAATGAATACTCGGCTATGAAGGTTATAAGTTAAGTCATAGGAATTTTGGTAATGTTCATATTTGGTCATTAAGGTTATATTGTACTTAGGCTATATGTATTATGTGTTAAGGAAAATTACTTGTTTAATATATATTCGGTCATAAGCTAGCATAATGGGACCTTATAAATTAAATTTTTGTTTGAATTAGCTCAAGAGCATAGAGAACCAAGGTTGGACAGAGGAAAAAGAAAAAGTAGTTGAGTAGCTGATCCGCGACTGTTCAAATATATTCGAGGTAAGTTTTAAGTAGTTATATATATAACATTATTCGAAAATGACATGACAGATTATGAGAATTAAGTGTTACTTGTCATATATGTACATGGCCGAATGGCAATTTGTATTGGAAGTAAAAAATGATATGTTTTCATGATCAAATGATAGTGTTAGATGAAAATGAGTAAGATTTTACGTGTAAACTATTATGTATTTAAATGTGAGTGATGAAATGAGATAAAAGTGAATGAAGTATAGGATGATATATTTGAATGATGATTGTACCTAAATAGGTGTGATTGTGTTGTATAAAACTTGTTGATTTGAATATTGTACAGTACTATTCGGGCCTTTGAGCCTAGTAGGCTATAATGCCGGTGATAAATTATTCGGGCCTTTGAGCCTAGCAGGCTATAGTGCTGGTGAGATATTATTTGGGCCTCGAGCCTAGCAGGCAAAATGTCGGTGAATGAATTTGGGTTTTTAACCCTAGCAGGCTAAATGTCAGTGATTTGATAAAAGTCTAAAACTAAGATACCTCATGTTAGAACAACAAATGAGTACATTCAATAAATTAAGTGGGCCAGGTATGTATTATGTATTTATATGTGAGTATGATTTGAATTGAATCATAAGAGTATAATTTGATATATATGTGAGTACATGATATATTTATATCTATGATTATGATATATTCGGTCAAGGTGTGAAAGTATGTGAAAATGTTTATTTATTTATGCCATATGAATTCAGATTAAGTGAAATTAGATTGTTAATTGTGTATTATATGCTTGTGTATATTCGGCCAGTGGTAATAAATATATATGAAATGACTTTTTGAGAAATTGGATAATTGATGTATAATTGAGTTTATCTGTAGCATTGCTTAAAACTTACTAAGCTTATGAAAGCTTACTCCTTTTGTTATATTTCTCTGTTTTATAGATTGTTGATTCCAGTTACACCTTTCGGGAAGGGGATTGTCAAACAACTCGTCACACTATCTCTGTCTTTTAGTACTACTATATTTTGGAACTAGTATGGCATGTATAGAATAGATCAAGTGAATGATATGTTGAGATGTTTTTGTATATATATGCCATGTGAATATGGCAACTTTTGAATGTCTATACAAGATGAATTTTTATCTTTGATGGTGTTTGGCTATAAATATAACTGCTAATTAAATTATGTAAATGTGTATGTAATAATGTTGTATTTCAGATTAGTAACTCTTCATAACCCACTCCGGCGACGGATACGGGTTATAGGGGTGTTACATTTTATTGGTATCAGAGCTACAGTTTAGTCGATTCTAGGACTAACATAGCGTGTGTGAGTCTAGCTATACATGCCATATAGTGTTAATACGGTAGTATGATGATTTCTGACAGTTGAAATGTATTTTTTTCGTATAGTAATGGATTCTGATCCCGATCGAGCAGTAGCTGACGATGTTGAAAGTGTAGCGCCTGCTCCCGTGCACGGGAGAGTACCGATTGACTCTCAACTAAATGCAAGCAATCAAAATGATGAGGCAAAACAAGCCTTCTATACTATGATAAACGATTGGTTTAACAATATGTTCGAACTAATCCGACTATTGCACAACCCCCACCCTCGACTAATACAACCCCTGCACCTGTGGTACCTCCAGTAGTTGACCCCTTTGAGGTTGAGCAAGCCCCCGGTAGATAGGATTTGAAAACACGGGGCTACTGAGTTCAAGGCTACTGACAGTGATGATGCCGAGCAGGCTGAGTTTTGGCTCGATAATACCATTCGTGTATTTGATGAATTATCGTGCACACCCGATGAATGCTTAAAATGTGCTATATCTCTGTTACGTGATTCTGCCTACTATGGTGGAATACCTTGGTTTCAGTTGTGCCGAGAGAACGGATTACTTGGGAATTCTTTCAGTCCGAGTTTCGCAAGAAACATATTAGTCAGAGATTCATCGATCTGAAACGGAAGGAATTTCTCGAGCTCAAACAGGGCTCTATGTCAGTTACTAATTACGAGAGAAAGTTTGTCAGACTTAGTAGATATGCTCGGGAATGTGTCTTGTCTGAGGCTATCATGTGTAAACGCTTCGAGGACGGGTTGAATGAAGACATTAAACTGTTGGTGGGTATTCTGGAAATCAAAGAGTTTGTAGTACTTGTCAAGCGAGCTTGTAAAGCCGAAGAGCTCGGTAAAGAGAAAAGGAAAGCTGATGAGGGAGCTAGAGAGTTCCGTAAAAGATCTTCAGGAAAACCCTTTCATCAGTCGTCGAAGAAATTTAGGGATGACTCAGGCCGATCAAAGAATATATCGGGTTTTTTCGGACGGGACTGTGATCGACCCCCTGTGAGTACACGAGCCACCTCTGTTGCCAGTGTTGGCAATGATCGTCAGGACAGACCTGAGTGCAAGCATTGTGGCAAATGGCATTTAGGAAGCTGTGGATTTCGTGACTGCTCCTGCTTCAAATGTGGATTAGCTGATCATTTTATCCGAGACTGTCTGAAATTAGCTAAATAGAATACTGATCCGAGTGGGAGACCTAGTAACACTGCAATATGAGGTAGACCACCTAGACCCGCGGGTAATGCTAGTGGAAATTAGAGAGGGACTAAAAATACTATTGTATGTTCTGAGGCTCGTCCTTCTGCCAGAGCCTATGCTATACGAGCGCCCGAGGATGCTTATTCGCCAGATGTTATTACCGGTACTTTCACTCTTTTTTATACTGATATTATTTCTTTGATTCACCCGGTTCTACTCATTCATATGTGTGTGAAACTTTGGCATCCAGTAAGACTCTACCTGTTGAGTCTACTGAGTTTGTGATTCTGGTGTCAAATCCTTTGGGCCGTTACATGTTAGTTGACAAAGTGTGTAAGAAATGTCCCTTGATGATTCAAGGTTCTTACTTTCTGGCTGATTTAATGTTATTACCGTTTGACGAGTTTAATGCCATTCTCGGTATGGACTGGTTAACTGTGCATGATGCGGTAGTGAATTGTAAGCGAAAGACAATTGACTTGAGGTGTTCAAATGATGAGATAATCCGAGTTGAGTCTACTAATTTAAATGGATTATCGGCAGTGATATCTTCGATGTTAGCTCAGAAATATGTGAAAAAAGGGTGTGAAGCTTATCTTGCGTATGTTCTGGATAGTAAAGAGTCCGAAAAGAAACTTGAGACAGTGTCTGTAGTTTGTGAGTTTCTGGCTGTATTTCCCAAAGAATTACCTAGATTACCACCTGTTCGGGAGGTAGAGTTTGGCATTGAACTAGTGCCAGGGACTACACCTATTTCGATAGCTCCGTATTGTATGGCACTGACCAAACTAAAAGAATTGAAATCTCAGTTGCAAGAGTTGACAGATAGAGGTTTTGCTTGACCTAGTTTTTCTCCCTGGGGTGCACCAGTGCTGTTTGTGAAAAAGAAAGACGAAACTATGAGAATTTGTATTGATTATCGTCAGCTTAATAAGGTAACAATAAATAATAACTTTCTGTTGCCGCGAATCGACGATTTGTTTGATCAACTGAAAGGAGCCTCAGTATTTTTGAAGATAGACTTGAGATTAGGTTATTATCAGTTGCGAGTTAGAGACTCTGATGTGTCTAAAACTGCTTTCAGAATAAGGTATGGACACTATGAGTTCCTAGTGATGCCGTGTGGGCTCACTAATACCCCTGCTATTTTTATGGATTTAATGAATCAAATTTTCAGATAGTATTTGGATCGATTTGTAGTCGTGTTTATAGATGACATTTTGATCTATTCACGCAACAAAATCGAGCATGCCGAACACTTGAAGTTAGTATTGTAGATTTTGCGAGACAAGCAATTATACGCGAAGTTTAGTAAATGTGAGTTCTGGTTGAAGGAAGTCAGCTTTTTGGGACACGTTATATCTGCATCAGGTATTCGAGTTTATCCTAGCAAAATTTTAGCTATACTCGATTGGAAGCCTCCGAGGAATGTTTTGGAAGTTTAAATTTTTCTGGGACTTGCAGGGTACTATAGACGGTTTGTGAAAGGTTTCTTGATGATAGCAACACCGATGACAAAGTTGCTTTAGAATGATATCAAATTTGAGTGGTTAGAAAAGTACCAGAAAAGTTTTGATCAATTGAAAACTCTTTTGACCGAAGCTCTGGTGTTAGTTCAGCCAGAATTCGGTAAAGAATTTGTGATTTACAGTGATGCGTCTCTGAATGGTTTGGGCTATGTATTGATGCAAGAGGGTAGAGTAGTAGCGTACGCTTCAAGACAGTTGAAGCCTCACGAGAAGAACTATCCGACTCATGATCTCGAGTTAGCTGCTATCGTTTTTGCTTTAAAAATTTGGTGCCACTACTTGTTCGGGGAAAAACGCCATGTGTATTCTGATCACAAAAGTCTCAAGTACTTGATAACTCAGAGAGATTTGAATTTGAGACAAAGACAGTGGCTAGAATTATTGAAAGATTACGAGCTTATCATTGATTACCATCCGGGAAAAGCTAATGTGGTCGCTGATGATTTAAGCTGTAAGTCACTGTTTGCATTGCGAGCAATGAATGTGCACCTTTCTGTCTCCGCTGATGATGTGTTAGTAGCGGAGTTAAAAGCAAAACCGTTATTGATGCAACAAATCTGTGAAGCTCAAAAAGTTGATGATGAATTAGTTGCAAAACGAGCACTATGTGTATCGAAACAGGATTCAGAATTTTTGATTGATAGCAATGATTGTTTGAGGTTCAGAAATCAATTATGTATTCCAAGAAATTCAGAACTTATTTCGATGATTTTGGGAGAGGCTCATACCAGCCGGATCTCAGCCCACCCGGGTAGTACAAAGATGTACAATGATCTGAAACAACAATATTGGTGGCATGGTATGAAACGAGACATTTCTAACTTTGTTTCAAAGTGTTTGATATGTCAACAAGTGAAAGCGGAACATCAAGTGCCTTCGGGATTACTTCAGCCGATCATGATACCTGAATGGAAGTGGGATCTGATTACGATGGATTTTGTATCTAGGTTGCCATTGTCACCAAGCAAGAAAGATGCGATCTGGGTTGTTGTTGATAGATTGACAAAGTCGGCTCATTTTATTCCCGTACGTACGGATTATTCACTTGATAAGTTAGCCGAACTATATATTTCTCAGATTGTAAGGTTACACGGGGTACCTACTTCTATTGTGTCGGATAGAGATCCGAGATTCACATCGTGGTTTTAGAAGAAATTGCAAGAAGCATTGGGTACTAAGTTGCATTTTAGCACCACTTTTCATCCTCGGACCGATGGTCAATCCGAGCGAATTATTCAGATACTCGAGAACATGTTGAGATGTTGTATCCTTGAGTTTAATGCTTCGTGGGAATGATACTTGCCTTTGGTTGAATTCGCATATAATAATAGTTTTCAATCGAGTATCAAGATAGCACCTTACGAAGCTTTGTACGGTCATAAATGTCGTACGCCTTTGTTTTGGACCGAACTCAGTGAGAATAAGATTTACGGAGTTGATTTGATTAAAGAGGTCGAACAAAAAGTTAAAGTGATCCGTGAAAGTCTGAAAGCAGCATCATATCGTCAAAAATCGTATGCGGACTTAAAACGGAAAGATATTGAGTATCAAGTCGGAGACAAAGTGTTTCTCAAAGTTTCACCGTGGAAAAAGGTACTCAAATTTGGCCGTAAAGGCAAATTGAGCCCAAGATTTATTGGACCATACGAAATTACAGAATAGATTGGGTCGGTTGCTTATAGACTACTTTTGCCGCCTGAACTTGAAAAGATTCACAACGTTTTTCATGTTTCGATGCTCCGTCAGTACAGATCTGATCCTTCTTATGTAATTAGTCCATCAAAGATAGAAATTTAGTCTGATTTGAGTTATGAAGAGGAACCGATTCGTATTTTGGCTCACGAGGTGAAAGAATTGCGGAACAAGATAATTTCGTTAGTGAAATTGTTGTGGGTCAAACACGGGGTTGAAGAAGAAACGTGGGAGCTTAAAAACTCCATGAAAGAACGATACCCTAATTTATTCGCTGGTAAGATTTTTGAGGACGAAAATCTCTAAGGGGGGAGAGTTGTGACAGCCCTAATTTGACCCTAGTAGGAAAGTGGTTTTGGGACCCCAAAACCGAGTCACAAAAATAATTAAACGTTATATTCTATGCTTATTATATGTCTAAGTGCATGTGTGAAAGTTTCATGCTTTGATTTTGTCAATTGTATGTGAAATTTATTAAATAGCACTTATGTGAAAATGTGTGAAAATATGATAGGTTATTTTTGTAATGGCCAAATAATTGATTGTGTAAATAAGTGGATTTGCATGTCAAATTTCCCACTTTAGTTGTAGTGGCCTGCCATGATAATGATGATAAGTAAAATATGTATTATAATAATATTATAATGGTAATGGTTTAATTTATGAAATAAGAAAACATAATAGAAAAATAAAAGAAAAAAAACAAAATGTTTGTTTCATCTTCTTCCTTAGTAGCCGAACCTTAAAGAAGAAAAGGGGATATAGCATTCGGTCATTTTGAGCTTGAATTAAGGTATGAAATCCATGTTAGTTTTTGAAATTTTTGTATATATTAAACTAGTTACAAAGTCCCTTACTTGCCTATGTCAAAATTTTGAATTTGGTAGTAATATGAGTATTCGGCTATGGAAGATGTTTAAGGGAATGGTTGTTGCCTTTATGATTTAAGGAATAATTAGGAATGGGTGATGTTTGAACTACTTTAATGTTCATATAGATAGTTTGAATGATAGAAAAAAAAATCGGCTTGTGTAATTATGAAAATGCCGAATGTGAACATATATAATAGTTGAGTAATGCTTGTATTTAAAATGATGAAATGGAGTGGATGCTTTATATGTGTTATGAATAATTATAAGTTAAATTAAGGTTTGCTAAATTACCATTTTCATTGCCGAATATGTGTTTTATTAAAAAAGAATTTGTTGTTGGATGTTTCAAATGATTTAGATAGTTATAAAGTAAGTTTGAGATAAGTATTATGTTTTTGCGAAAGGTTAATATGTTTGGGTTGAATTTCTGGCTAGTTCGGTTATGATATGCATGGATAATAGTATAGGTGTATTAGGTGGTGGTTTTAATCAATGTGTTGTAAGAGAGAATTGATAATTAGGGTTAGTTTGTTATACCCGAATTTGATCAATAAATAAATAAAATGTTTTAATATGATTATATCATAGCAAGATTTATGCTTTGATTTTATCTCAATTTGTAATTCGACACTTGTCATGATTTGATAATTGGATGTGTATGTATATTAATTTATGAAAATTCGAAAATGCAAGGTAATGAGTTAGGAAAAATGTTCCATGATGGCTTAAGTTTATTAATAGGAATAAATGCAATTGTTAAGTGTAACTTTGAAAGCTATGGTAAGAACACAAATTGTATCCGATATTATAATAGTATATTCGAACATGTCATTATATATATATATATACCAAGTTGTATGTGTGATTGTTTATCAAATTATATAACAGTCTTATAAGTTTTGTGTTCGTGTTTGTAAGCTAAAAATGAAATGAATACTCGGCTATAAAGGTTATAAGTTAAGTCATAGGAATTTTGGTAATGTTCATATTTGGTCATTAAGGTTATATTGTACTTAGGCTATATGTATTATGCGTTAAGGCAAATTACTTGTTTAATATATATTCGGTCATAAGCTAGCATAATGGGACCTTATAAATTAAATTTTTGTTTGAATTAGCTCAACAGCATAGAGAACCCAGGTTGGACAGAGGAAAAAGAAAAAGTAGTTGAGTAGCCGATCCGAGACTGTTCAAATATATTCGAGGTAAGTTTTAAGTAGTTATATATATACAACATTATTCGAAAATGACATGACAGATTATGAGAATTAAGTGTTACTTGTCATATATGTACATGGCCGAATGGCAATTTGTATTAGAAGTAAAAAGTGATATGTTTTCATGATCAAATGATAGTGTTAGATGAAAATGAGTAAGATTTTACGTGTAAACTATTATGTATTTAAATGTGAGTGATGAAATGAGATAAAAGTGAATGAAGTATAGGATGATAAATTCGAATGATGATTGTACCTAAATAGGTGTGATTGTGTTGTATAAAACTTGTTGATTTGAATATTGTACAGTACTATTCGGGCCTTTGAGCCTAGCAGGCTATAATGTCGGTGAGATATTATTCGGGCCTTAGAGCCTAGCAGGCTATAATGCTGGTGAGATATTATTCGGGCCTCGAGCTTAGCAGGCGAAATACCGGTGAATGAATTCGGGTTTTTAAACCTAACAGGCTAAATGCCGATGTTTTGATAAAAGTCTAAAACTAAGATACCTCATGTTAGAACAACGAATGAATACATTTAATACGTTAAGTGGGCCAGGTACGTATTATGTATTTATATGTGAGTATGATTTGGATTGAATCATAAGAGTATAATTTGATATATATGTGAGTACATGATAAATGTTCGATTTATTTATGCCATATGAATTCAGATTAAGCGAAATTAGAATGTTAATTGTGTATTATATGCTTGTGTATATTCGGCCAGTGGTAATAAATATATATGAAATGACCTTTTGAGAAATTGGATAATTGATGTATAATTGAGTTTATCTGTAGCATTGCTTAAAACTTACTAAGCTTATGAAAGCTTACTCCTTTTGTTATATTTCTCTGTTTTATAGATTGTTGATTCCAGTTACCTACTCGGGAAGGGGATTGTCAGCAACTCGTCACACTATCTGTCTTTTTCGTACTACTATATTTTGGAACTAGTATGGCATGTATAGAATAGACTTAAGTGAATGATATGTTGAGATGTTTTTGTATATATATGCCATGTGAATATGGCAACTTTTGAATGTCTATACAAGATGAATTTTTATCTTTGATGGTGTTTGGCTATAAGTATAACTGCTAATTAAATTATGTAAATGTGTATGTAATAATGTTGTATTTCAGATTAGTAACTCTTCATAACCCACTCAGACGACGGATACGGGTTATAGGGGTGTTACATTGGGGAGATAAGATTGATCAGCCTCATCTTCGTGCAAATAATGCTCGACGTGTCTCTCATGCAAATGATGAGACTTTGGTTAATAATGACCGTAGAAAACATTTTTCAGCCAAACCAAAGTTCAACATTTCACCATTTTCGAGGGAAGTATGATCCCAAAGCATATTATGAGTGGGAATCAAAAATTGAACTTATGTTTCATTACTATAAATGTCGGGAAGAGGAAAAAGTCCAATTGGTGACCCTTGGATTTTCAGATTATGCATTGAGCTGGTGGATTCAACTTGGAATTGATCGTCAAAGAAATCGCGAAAAGGTAATTGAAACATGGGACGCGTTAAAGCAAGTGATGCGAAAGCGTTACGTTCCTTCTCATAACTATAGAGAGATCTCAACACGACTTCAACACCTTGTTCAAGGTAATTGATCTATTGATGAGTACTTTAAGGAGATGGAGATGCTTATGCAAAAAACAAATATACGAGAGGATAAAGAAACTACCATGGTGCGATTTGTAGATGGCTTGAACATTTTGATAGCCAAAACTCTTAATTTTCAAACCTATATTGATCTTGAGGAGATGATACACAAGGAAATTGAGATTGAGCAATAATTTCAGCAACATCAATCTCATCCATTAATAATATTAAACTACTTGACTTTTATAATTATGTGAAATTCTTGACTTATCATTGGAAATTCTTTTGGATGACCATGCATATTGAAAGAAAGTTTCAAGTTATTTTTTACTTGAACACTCATGTGCCTAATATTTCTTTGTCTAGTGTTGATGGTTTGTTTTTAAAGGAGAGATACTTGATCCATACTGATTCGGGATATCAAAATCATATCTTTGATCTTGGAAATAGTTTTGATCCACAAGAAAGCTTAGGTAAGTATTTTATTCATTTTATTTTTATTTATTCTAATCCTTTTTCTTTTTGTGCAGCTAAAGATTCGGGGACGAATCTTCTTGGGGACGGGGGGATGATGTGAGTCTCAAGGCACAATTTCAAACCCATGAATGTGATGGGTTCACATTACCTCAAGGCCCAACAAAAATGTAAAATGCTAAGCAAATCAAATCAGGATTCGATCAAAGACAAGATTTGAGGATGAATCCTTTTGAGGAAATGGAGAATGATACATGCACGGATGGGCTGAAATTTATTAAATTCCAATCACCAAAGCTATCAATTTTCAAGCTTGGGAAATAAACATACTTGTGATGACTTTTTGGATGAGATCCTGGCATTTCTGATTTGAGATGTTTTCAGGGCCTTTGAATATCTATCTCTTAGCTTCAAAACACATTTTGAATCACTCGATTTTCAGTTTGGGAGCTCAAATTATGACCTTTTTAGTGAAGGTTACGCGAGCAAAATTTCTGAACGAGATTATGACGGGAATTACGAATTTAGGCTTTTAATTCGAGTTTAAATCATTTTAGGCTTAATTTTTATTATATATGACCCCAATATTGTATTTATCAACTCTTATTATTTTATTATTATTTTATTTCAAATTTTTTATAATTATTAAGTATTTTAAGTTATTTAGGGGTTTTATGTTAACAAGAAAGTTTAGTTTAAAACTACTTCTTGTTTATATTAAATTAAAGTTCTAATATACTTAGGAGTTTTATTTAGATTTATCTATATAGCCTTAGGAGTTTTATTTAGATTTATCTATATAGCCTATATATAGGCCTTTGCATTGTACGCAATTCATACAATTTATTATTATTTAACTTCTCTTTTGAGTTTATAAATTATCTTTGAGTTTTCTTTTAAGAATTTCTCTTGAGTCTCTTTTAGAAGAGTTTTAACAATATTTTCAAATTATGGGGATCATCTTTAAACTTTTTCTTGTCAAGTTTCTTTCTTGGAGGGAAAATTAGAGCCGCTTGAAGGGGGTTGTGGATTCTTTGTGTTTTCAAGGTTTCTTAGGACTTCTACATACCACGTTCTATCTTTCCATCTATCTTCTTTATTTTCGTCCTTATTGTTCTAATCATAGATTTATTGTTCTATTTTAATTATCTTAGTTATTTATTTTAATTGTTTTATCTAACTTAAAGTAGAACCCATGACTTTCTAGTCACATTGGTGGCAGGCTGTCAGGTTGACGCCTCCGGACAGTCACGGGTTCTGCTTTAAACCAAGGTTTTTCATTTGTTTTTAGCTGCTGCTGTTTTAAAGGTTTTATATTTATTTTTATATATAATTTTTATTATAAAATGGTGTGGATTTGGTCCCCCCAACCTCTACACAAACGGTGAAAAAAAAAAGTCTCTCCACAGCCACAACCAAAAGAAAAAACAAGAGTATTAAGGTATATTGTTAGATTAGATTAGTATTAAGGTATGTTAATTTTGAATATTATATTTATATGTTATTATATTAGATTAGTATTAAGGTATGTTAACTTTGAATATTATATTTTTGTTTGAATTATGAGAATTGTGTATTAAGATATAACATTGAACATTATATTTTTTATTATTTTGTAGTGTAGTTTTATTTTATTTGTAATAATAATTTGTATATTTTTAAATATAATATTGAAATTTATATTTTTGTTTGAATGATTAGATTTTTGTTGAAATTAATATTAAGATTGATTTGACTAGTGTATGTTTTTTTTTATATTGTAATAATAATTTGTATATTTAATATATAACTTTGAACATTATATTTTTGTTTGAATTATTAGATTTGAGTTGAAAGTAATACTAAGATTGGTTTGATTAGTGTATGTTTTTTTATATTGTAATAATAATTTGTATATTTAAGATATAACTTTGAACATTATATTTTTGTTTGAATGATTATATTTGTGTTGAAAGTAATATTAAGATATAATTTAAATTTTAAAAAAGTGTATATAAAAAGTTAATTACGAAAATGGGTTAGGAAAAAAATAATTGTCATTATTTGTATATTGTTTATTTGTTAAGTTGATAATTAAAATTGTAATTGTTTGTCCAGATATAGAAATAGGTTCTTTGATTAAAGCAAATAATCACACTATAAGGATGATTGATGTGCCAATAAGAAAATGTGTTATCTTTTGTTCATGAGTATATATATAAAGTTGCACATTATTTTTTTTTAATTGGAAGATTTTAACTAATGTTGTAATTTAATATGGTTAGGGTGAGTGCCGCATGTTGAGGCCGTATGGCCATGGTCTGAGCTACCAGTTGGACAAACAAGTTATGTCTTACCTAGACATCGTCGAATTTCGATCAGCAGCATTGATTCGAGTGTTTGAGTTGAAGACTGACTTAATATCTGCATTGGTTAAGCGGTGGCGCCCAGAGAGGCACACATTTCATTTTCCGTGTGGGGAATGCACCATCACATTGGAAGATGTCGCACTGCAATTAGGGCTCCCCATGGATAGTGATGCAGTAACCTATTCAAGCAAAGTATTCAAACCTGCAGCACTCTGTTATGACTTGCTTGAACAATCTCCTGGTGATGGTGGAGCTACATTTACGAGTTTGAAATTTTCCTGGTTGAGTGCAAATTCTAAAACATTATCGAGTAATGCAACTAAGAGGAAGAATATGTGCACTGCTCGGGAATATATACTGCAGCTTATAGGAGGGGTATTTATGCCGAATGCCAATAATAATAAAGTCCACTTGATGTACCTGCCACTATTATCTAATTTGCAAGTTGCGATTTGTACAATTAGGGATCAGTAGTACTAGTAACATTGTATCGTGAGCTTTGTCAGGCGACAAAGCACAATACACAAGATATAGGCGAGTGTATGATACTGCTACAATCTTGGGTGCTATACAAGATGCCATTTTAGGTATCAGTGGGTCACCAAACACATGTGTTCCCACTTGTAAATAGGTAAAAAAAAATTTGAAACTTGGATCAAATTATTTTTATGAAAATATGTTCTTACGAGTTTGTTTTATTTTTTAGATGATATAGTTGTCTGAGTATCGAGAAGTCAAAAACCCTTGTTGTCTACTGACAGATGACCGAGACACACGTCGGGGAGGGGGTAATTTATTTTCATAAAATAATATTATATTACTGTCATATAACTACTTTATTTATTTATGTAATTATAAGTATTTTAATCATGTTATTAATTAAGCAATTCGTTTGGATGTCATATAGCACGCTGGACGTTGTGTCTTTCATTCCTTCATCGACTATTGTCCATGCACTTGTGTTTTGCATTAATGCACCCGTGTTGAATTTTTCAACAGTTGAGTGGTACAATGGGGATCAAGTGCTGAGTCAATTTAGGTGTTGTCAAAATATTCCGAATGTTCCACAGAATTTTATTTTTAAATATATGTATATTGATAAAAATGTACAATAATTTAAATTCAAGTTCAAGGAATATACAAGCAAGTTCATTCATTTGGTATATTGATAAAAACGTACAAAATACATTTGAACATGGGATACATAAATTCACATTCTAGTCGGTCATGACGAATGTCCCGAATGGTAGTTTCAATACAGGCAATTGCTTCGATTATGACTTATGTTCTGTATATGTTGTAATGTTTATAGTTGACCTTCTCCCTCATGTCCATGTCATTTCTTACCCAAGTGATGTGCGGATGACCTTTAGGCTTTCTATGTAGCCCAAAGTTTGAGACCAACTCAAAAGTTGGCAGAGGAACTTCCTATGTCGACACATCCTGTAGTGTTGGGAACTCATTTCCTTAAATACGCAATTTGCGTTCCAATGTGTACACCTCATCAATATATTGTTCGACATAGATCAACGAGTAGCACATGCTATAACAACGTACACACACGGGTATCAAAGTGTCTAGAACTTCCCACAGTTGCACCCCTTGTTTCGAATATCAACTCCGTAAGACCTAAGCGGGATATCCGATTGATGACTGATTATCTCTGTCACCTAAAAATTTTTCAAATATCGAGAACATAATTCTATGTTCATCGTCCTCGCTCTCTAGGTGTTGACCTCCATCGCATTCCTAGCCTCATTGACATACACGTATCCCACATTCATTTGATTTACTTATTTCAGCCCCATTCTTGGCATCAAGGTTGCCACGATTCCATGTTCTCTGACTCCACAATAGAAAATGCTATCAATAGCAAGTTCCAATTCTCATCTTGTGCAAACGCAATAAGGAGGATCTGTATATATTTCTCGTACAGCTAGGTCCCATCTACCTGCACAAATGGCTTACAATGGGGAAAGACCCAAATGAAAGGATTGAATGTCCAAAACATTTGGTGGAAAATTCTTTACCTCAGATGTAGTTAGTCATTCCGATCGTAATAAGGTTGTGTTTGTAACTCAACGACAGTCCCTAGTACATACTCTCACATTGCGGCTATCCACCCCTGAAGTTCGTTGTACGACACATCCCAATCTCTGTACAGCTGATCCATGGTCATCTGTTTATCCAACCATACCTTCTGGTATGACACTCGATACTGGAACTGTTCTTGCATTTCGAAAACCAGCACCGATATAGGAATGGTGGGCATGTCTTTAATCATTGGTAGGATACAGCTACACATGGTTTTCAAATCAAGTTTGTGGTGGTCTTGCATCATACGTGAAAAAGTGCATATATGAGGCTCAATGTATTTTCGTATCTCATATAGTTAGGACCTCTGGAAAAATGTAGCTCGTAACAGCTACTTGCACCCTTTTGTCGACCTCCAACTGTAACAGCCCATTTTTCACTGAAATTAGAATAGTGGTTTTGAGATGACAAATCTGAAGTAGAAATATTTATTCTATTATTTCTTTAAGGTCAACAGCATGATTGAATAATTGCGTGAAAATTTTGTTAAGAAAATTTATCAATTGAGTACTCAATTTGTCTAGAAGGACTAAATTGTAATAGGTGCAAAACTTGAAATCTATAAGTTAAAGGTGTCTAATTGCTATGAAACTTTAAATTACAGGTCCTTAAATGGTAAATAGACCATTATGCCTTAAGATGGACAAAAATGGGCATGACTAGGTAAAAATTTCAAGGTGTAAGTGAAGGGTATTTTGGTAATCTAATAAATCAAGACAAATTAACTAAATAAAAGATGTTATCTTCTTCAATTTAGTCCCTTATAGCCAAAAATTGGAAGACATAGCTAGGGTTTGGCCAAGCTTTCAAGCTCGATTGTAAGTCCGCTCTTGTTTCATTTTTAACGATTTTTATATTTTTAAAATCGAGATAGTCTAATCTCTCTATTTAGAGGATTAATTTGAAAAGTTATCAAAGTATGAAAAAGGTTATGGATGAATATACTAGAAATTAGAAATTTATGGTAGAAAATGAAAGGTTATTGATAGATAAACAACTTTTACAAGGTGATTTTTGATGTAAACTTGATTAGGGACTAAAATGTAAAATTTTAAAATTGAAGGAAAAATTCTACAATTTTATGTATACATGTGTTGTAAAATTTGTAATGGGGCTTTGGTTAGGCTTGGAATAGGGAGTAACTTGCACAAGTTTCATTTTTCGGGCCTAGGGACAAAATTAGAATTATTGGAAAAGTTAGGGGCAAAATGGTTATTTTACCTAGGACACAAATTGAGTCCGTTTAAGTATGAAATGTATGAAATTGATTATTAAATTCATTTATATAGACCCAAAAAAACAAATTCGAGCCTAGATCGAAGAAAAGAAAATATTTCGGATTAGTAGATTATTACGTGAACAAGTGTCGAGGTAAGTTTGTGTAACTTAATTGGATATGTAATTATATTAATTGAATGTTGTATTGTATGTAATGTGATTTATTTAATGTGCCTTACTTGTATGTTATGATGGAAATTTTGTACATGCTTGAAATGATGATAGAGGGTTAGTCCCGATTGAATGTTAAATTCTGATGATTGTATACAGTTTCCTGAAACTAATAACGTCCTGCATTTGTTGCGGACGAGATTTAGCTCGAACGAGTAATCCCATTGATCTTGTTATAGAAAGTATTTAGCCCAGACGGGTAATACCGATATCATACCTCTCAAGCATACGTTACGATTAGGGTTTAGCCTGGTTGGGTAACCTTAATCGAGCTCCTCTGAGCATACGTTATGCAAAGGATTTAGCCTGGACCAGTAATCCTATTAAACGATATATGGTTCGAGAGAGTGTTTCTTGGTTAAGTGCCTTAAGGGTTGTCCCTGAATAAGAGATTGACGGATTGTTGAATCGTACACTTCGAGTGTACTACTTGATCATTCATTGGAATTCAACGATTCAAAGGACATATAACTCTTGACTTGGCATGAAAACCTTGATATGAAATGGTAATGACTAGAAGGAATATTGCTTGATGAGCTCATCTATGTTACTTGATAGTTATAAAGATTTTGGTGGCTAACATGTTTGATTGAGTGCATGTGTTTATGCAATTTAGCCAAATGGATGGAAAACATAACCTTGTATGCTTAGATTTAATAAACAAGATTGGTAAATTTAGTTCCAGTTATACGAACTTACTAAGCATGTAATGCTTACTCTGTTTATTTTCCCCTATTTTATAGTGCTCAGGAGTTTGCGAAGGTTGGAAGATCATAGGAGCATCGTTACACTAGCAGCTAACTTGGCTTGAAACGTTATTTTGTAACCTAGCCATTGGAATGGCTAGTAACAGTTTATTTTAGGTATGATTAAGTAAGCTATTATGATGATATATATACACAGGTGTTATGTTAAGTTCATGTAATTAAATGTTGTTAATGCCTAAGTTAAGTCAATGTGAGATTGTGACCATGTATGCATGAAATAGTATGCCTTGATGAATGATGGATTTTCTTAAATTGAATGCTTGAAATGGCTGGAATTGGTTGAGTGTTTCATGTGTAGGTTTTTAGGTGATTTTGGGTAAGAAATGAAGCTAGGAAATGGCTTTATTTTGTCCACATGGGTGTGTGGCTAGGCCGTGTGTCACACACAGCCTACCCCATGGGCATGTGTTCTAGCCGTATGTCCTCTACACCTTACTTTTTAGAAATAGACTGCTTAGAATTGAGCACACGGGTAAAGACACGGGCGTGTGTCTCAGCCGTGTGGATGACACGGCCTGAGGCACAGGCGTGTGTCCTGGGCGTGTGAAGTCTGCACCTATTTTATGAAATTTAATTATCCACACAACCTAGCACATGACCGTGTGACTTGGCCGTGTGACATCAATTTGTTCATGCATTACAAGTTAGGGAGTTACATAGGTTAGGGGCAAGGGCATGTGTGACCACACGGCCTATCTACACGGGCGTGTCCCAAACCACACGGGCGTGTGACCCCTGTTTATAGCAAAAAAAATAAGTTTTGTATAATTTCCTGAGCTGTCGGTTTAGTCCCGAACCACTTCCAAACCATGTTTTGGGCCTCGTAGGCTTGTATTTGGGACTTTATGATTAAATATGGACGGTTTTAATTTAGACGCAAATTTATAACTCAAAATTGTATGATTATTTGTGATGTAAGACCAGTAATGCCTGATACCCTATTCCGGCATTGAATACGGTAAGGGGTGTTACATTTAATGGTATCAGAGCTACGGTTTAGCTGATACTCGAATTTGACTTAGCAAACACGAGTTTAGCTATACATGCCATTATATAAATTATGATTTTGTGATGACTCCTGATCATTTTTAAATGTGTTTTTCATATAGTAATGTCATCCAACCGAGCTAGAGCTGAATTCGACGAAGCTAAGAGCAATGCTTCAGCTTTAGTGCAAAGATTTGCCTCTGAGTCTGGCAGTGAAAGGCCCGTGTCTGAGGACCGAAGTGAGGAGGCAAAGCAAGCCTTCTTTCAAATGATGAATGAATGGTTTACCGAGTACTTGAGAACAAACCCAGCTGTACAACGACTCCTCCAGTTGCTCCTCAACATGTTCCTAAAGTGCCACAAGGTGTCGAACCTATTAGAATTGGTAAGCCTCCGATAGATAAAATTCGCAAACATGGGGTAGAAGAATTTAGGGCTACTGTAAATGATGATCCAAAAAGGGTCGAGTTTTGGCTTGAAAACACTATCCGGGTTTTTGATGAATTATCCTACACACCTACCAAGTGCCTGAAATGTGCAGTATCTCTACTGAAAGATATGGCTTATCATTGGTGGAATACTATAACTTCAGTAGTACCGAAGGCGAATGTCACATAGGAATTCTTTCAGACTGAATTCAAAAAGAAATATGCTAATTAAAGGTTCATGGATCAGAAAAAGAAAGAATTTCTGGAACTTAAGCAGGGAAACATGACTGTATCCGAATATGAATGGGAATTTGTTTGACTGAGTAAATATGACTGAGAATGGGTCCAGTTTGAGGCCGAGATGTGTAAACGCTTTGAAGATGGCTTAAATGAAGATATCAAATTGTTGATTGGAATTCTCGAGTTAAGGGAATTTGTAGTGTTAGCCGACCTAGCACACAAGGTGGAGGAACTGAGTAAGAAAAGAAACAAGCAAAAAAAGAGGCTCGGGTTTCTGAAAAAAAGCTATAAGTCACAATCATTTGCTTCTAAGAAATTAAAGAAGTATTATAATCGTGTGACCACTTCCACGGGATATTCTAGAAGAGAGCGGGGCTATCAACGATCTAACCTGAGGTCACCAGTGTGGGTAGTTTCGGTAATCCCAAACCGAAATGTAAATATTTTAACAAGTTTCATCATGGGGAATATTGGTCTAGAAGTGGAGCTTGTTTCAGATGCGGCTCACTTGACCATTTTCTCAGGGATTGTCCTGAAAGAGTTGAAAAGGAGATAGAACCAGCACCAAAGCTGAGCATTCCTGTTGCGAGAGGTAGGTCACCCCGTCACCCCAGTAATGTTAGTGGTAGTCGAGGTACTACCAAGGATATGGCAGTTAGATCTGAGGCACGAGCACCTGCGAGGACATATGCTATTTGTGCTAGAGAAAATGTCTCTGCACTAGAAGTCATTACTGGTACATTTTCTCTACTTGATGCTGATATTACTGCATTGATTAACCCTGGTTCCACACAGTCATATATATGCACGAACCTAGTGTCTGTTAAAAATTTACATGTTGAATTCACTGAAATTGTGGTTAAAGTTTCAAACCCCGTAGGCCATGTGCTATGGTGGATAAAGTCTATAAGAACTATCCATTAATGGTAAAAGGTTATTGCTTTTTGGCTGACTTAATGTTACTGCCATTTGTTGAATTTGATGTGATTTTGGGGATGGATTGGTTAACCCAGTATGATGCAATGGTGAATTCTAAGCAAAAATATATTGTATTGAAATGTCAAAATGGTGAATTGCTTCATGTTGAATTTGATAAACTGGATGGATTACCTAATGTGATTTCAGCAATATCAGCACAGAAATACATTAGAAAAGGGTATGATGCTTATCTTGCGTATGTGATGGATACAAAAGTAGCTGAGTTAAAGATTCAATTAGTGTCAGTAGTATGTGAATTTTCTGATGTATTCCTAGAAGAATTACATGGTTTACCACTAGATAAAGAAGTGGAATTCTCTATAGACCTTGTTCGAGAATGACACCGATGTCCATAGCACCTTACAGAATGGCTCCTACTGAGTTGAAAGAGTTGAAAGTACAGTTGTAAGAATTGATTGACAGAGATTTTGCCCGACCTAGTTTCTCACCTTGGGGTATGCTGGTTCTATTTGTAAAGAAGAAGGATGGATCGTTGAGGCTATGTATTGATTACAGACAGCTCAACAAAGTTAAAATAAAGAACAAGTATCCATTCGCTCGTATTGATGACTTGTTTGACCAGTTAAAGTGTGCTACTGTATTTTCAAAGATTCACCTTCGTTCTGGATATTATCAATTACGGGTAAAAGAATCGGATGTGCCAAAGACAGCTTTTAGAACCAGGTACGGACACTATGAGTTTCTTGTGATGCCATTTGGCTTGAGAAATGCACCTGCAGTGTTTATGGACTTGATGAACAGAATTTTTAGCCCATATTTAGATAGGTTTGTGGTGGTATTTATAGATGATATTTTAGTTTACTCTTGGAATGAAAATGAACATGCTGAACATTTGAGAATAGTGTTGCAAACGCTGCGAGAAAAATAATTGTATGCCAAATTCAACAAATGTGAATTTTGGCTACGGAAAATTAGTTTTCTTGGGCATATAGTATCTGTGAAGGTGTTCAAGTAGACCTGAATAAAATTTTAGTCATTGTTAATTGGAAGCCACCGAAGAATATGTCTAAAGTCTGAAGTTTTTTGGGACTAGTTGGTTATTATCAGAGATTTGTAAAAAAATTTTCTATGATAGCTTCTCCGATGACCCAGTTGTTGCAGAAAGATGTGAAATTTGAGTGGACTGATAAATGCCAGCAGAGTTTTGATAGATTAAAAGCTTTATTGACTGAGGCTCTAGTGTTGGTTCAACCAGAATCGGGTAAGAAATTTATAGTTTACAGTGATGCATCGTTAAATGGATTGGTTGTGTTTTGATGTAAGACGGTAAAGTGGTAGCTTATGCCTCATAACAGCAAAAGCAACATGAAAAGAACTACCCGACATATGATCTGGAATTGGCAGCCATAGTTTTTGCATTAAAAATCTGGCGACATTACTTCTTTGGTGAAAAATGTCACATGTTCATAGATCATAAAAGTCTGAAATATTTGATGTCACAGAACGATTTGAATTTGAGATAGCGCAAATGGCTTGAATTGCTGAAAGATTATGATCTTGTTATTGACTACCATCCGGGGAAAGCCAATGTAGTGGCAGATGCTTTGAGCAAAAAATCCCTGTATGCTCTGCAAGCAATGAATACTCGATTGTCATTGACTGATGATGGTTTAATCATAGCTGAGTTAAAAGCTAGACCAATGTTTTTGCAGCAAATTTCTGAAGCTCAGAAAAATGATAGCAAGTTGCAAGCAAGATGGGTGCAGAGTGAATTGACTCCTGATTTAGAATTTTAGATCGGGACTGAAAGTTATTTGTTATTCAGAGGCAGAGTATGTGTACCGAAAGGTTCTGAACTAGTACAGGAGATCTTGAATGAAGTTCATAATGGTAACATGTTTATTCATCCTAGTAGTAATAAAATGTATAATGATCTGAGAAAGATGTACTAGTGGCCAGGAATGAAATGAGATATTTCTGAGTTTGTATCTAAATGCTTGATATGTCAGCAAGTAAAATCTAAACATCGGTTGTCTTCTAGACTATTACAACCGGTTACGATACCGGAATGGAAATGGGAAAGAATTACTATAGACTTTGTAACGGGATTACCCCTGCCTCCAAAGAAGAAATATGCCATTTGAGTAATTGTTGATCGGTTGACAAAGTCTGCACACTTTATCCCGGTACGTATGGATTTTTCCTTGGATCGATTGGCTGAGTTATATGTTTCGGATATAGTCAGATTTCATGGAGTGCCTGTCTCCATTATTTTAGATAGAAATCCTCGGTTTACTTCTCGATTCTGGAGCAAACTGCAAGAAGCTTTGGGTACTCAGTTACACTTTAGTACTGCATTTCATCCCCAGACAGATGGTCAATCTAAATGGGTAATACAAATCTTGGAAGATATGCTTCAGTGTTGTGTACTTGAGTTTGAAGGTAATTGGGAAAGGTATTTACCTTTAATTGAATTTGCTTATAATAACAGTTATCAGTCTAGTATTAAAATGGCACCGTATGAAGCCATGTATGGTCGCAAATGTAGAACTCCATTATACTGGATAGAACTCAGTGAGAAAAAGCTAAACGGAGTTGGCTTGGTCTGAGAGACCGAAGAAAAAATGAAGGTAATTCAAGGTAGCCTAAAAGCAGCCTCTGATCGACAAAAGTCTTATACTAATTTGAAAAGAAAAGAAATAGAATTTCATGTTGGTGACAAGCTATTCTTGAAAGTGTCCCCTTAGAATAAAGTACTCCAGTTTGGTCGTGAAGGGAAATTGAGTCCACGGTTCATTGGACCATATAAGATTATAGAAAGAATTGGACCGGTTGCATATCGGTTAGCTTTACCACTAGAGCTTGATCAGATTCATAATTTTTTTCATGTATCGATGTTGCGGTGGTATCAATCTGATCTTTCACATGTTATCTCTTCGACAGAGGTAGAGATCCAGCCTGATATGACATACGGTGAGGAACCAATCAAAATCTTAGCTCGGGAAACAAAAGAGTTAAGAAATAAAAAAGTAGTCCTGGTAAAAGTTCTTTAGCAAAGACATGGTATTGAGGAAGCTACTTGAGAACCGAAGGATACAATGAGAAAGCAATACCCGAATCTTTTTATTGGTAAGATTTTCGAGGACGAAAATCCCTAAAGGGGGAGAATAATAACAACCCATTTTCAGTGAAATCAGAACAATGGTTTCGAGACCACAAATCCAAAGTAAAAATATTTATTTTATTATTTCTTTAAGGTCAACAGCATGATAGAATAATTGCGTGAAAATTTTGTTAAGAAATTTTATCGGTTGAGTACTCAATTTGTCTAGAAGGACTAAATTGTAATAAGTGTAAAACTTGAAATCTATAAGTTAAAGGTGTCTAATTGCTATGAAACTTTAAATTGGAGGTCCTTAAATGGTAATTAGACCATTATACCTTAATATGGACAAATATGGGCATGGCTAGGTAAAAATTTCAAGGTTTAAGTGAAAGGCATTTTGGTAATCTAGTAAATAAAGACAAATTAACTAAATAAAAGGTGCCATCTTCTTAAATTTAGTCCCTTATAGCCAAAAATTGGAAGAGGAGACATAGCTAGGGTTTGGCCAAGCTTTCATGCTCGATTGTAAGTCTGTTCTTGTTCCGTTCTTAATGATTTTTATATTTTTGAAATCGAGATAGTCTAACCTCTCTATTTAGAGGATTAATTTGAAAAGTTATCAAAGTATGAAAATGGGTCATGGATGAATATGCTGGAAATTAGAAATTTATTATAGAAAATGAAAGGTTATTGATAGATTAGCAACTTTTACAAGGTGATTTTTGATGAAAACTTGATTAGGGATTAAAATGTAAACTTTTGAAATTAAAGGAAAAATTCTAAAATTTTATGTATACATGTGCTGTAAAATTTGTAATGGGGCTTTGGTTAGGCTTGGAATAGGGAGTAACTTGGACAAGTTTCATTTTCCAGGCCTAGGGACAATCGAAATTGTTGGAAAAGTTAGGGGCAAAATGGTAATTTTACCTAGGACGCAAATTCAGTTCGTTTAAATATGAAATGTATGAAATTGAGATTAAATTCATTTATATAGATCCAAAAAACACAAACTCGAGGCTAGATCGAGGAAAAGAAAAGATTTCGGATTAGTAGATTATTATGCGAGCAAGTGCCGAGGTAAGTTCGTGTAACTTAATCGGATATGTAATTATGTTAATTGAATGTTGTATTGTATGTAATGAGATTTATGTTAATGTGCCTTGCTTGTATTGTAACACCCCAAAAATCCTAAACTTTTTTTTTCGGTTTTGATAAAATGTATGCTTAATATTCCTAGTCAAGTGTTATTTATGTGATAATAGGCCTTGGTTAAGTTTTGAGTTTGAACTTTGAGTTGAAGGAAATTATAGTTTAATAATTAAAAGAACCTTGATGGCAAGTAGTTTGGTTTTTAAATAAATGATGGAGGAATTGGACACAATGAGCCTTGTATTGGAGTGGCGAATAGCGTCACATGTGGGGCTTAGAGGTGGCGTCACATACATGGTAAGGAGGTTTGGGATTCGAATCCCTCCTTGCTCAAAAGAAGGATTTATTTTTGCTCAATAAATGGCCAGTAGTGGCATTGGATGTGAACTCTGAAGGGAGTGATCAGAGGAGAAATTTAAGGAAGGGATTAAGGACTTAAAAGGGAGAAAAGTTAGGAGATAAGAGGTGTAGATAAGTGGAGCCGAATTGAGAATTTGGGGATAGGTAAATTCGACTATAGTATATATAGGTGCCAATTTTGGGGATTCTAGGCTAATGTCAATTCTTCCTTTCTATCTTACCGAAAACACTTTTCTCTCCAAATATCTAAAAGCCGAAATCCCTTATTCTTTCTCTTTTATTTTGTGCCGATTTCTTCCCTTCCTTTCTCATCAGACTCTTTTCTTTCTTGCTCCTAGTTACTTTCTCTAAAGCCAAATATCTTTTGGCCAAAATCTTGTTGTGCTGCCACTTTTTCTTCAATGTTGGCCGATCGATTCTTGTGTAAGTGCTCTACTTTCTTTTAGTTGGTCTTCCAAGTACTGATTACTTCTCTCCCTCACTCTTTCTAAATCGATTTTGGTAGGGGATTAGTATCGAATCTCGAATTTTAGATCTCTGCCAAATTGCTCCTTAGGCGTTTTGGGGTTTTGGGTAAGTATTCCTCTTTTATTGGTTAAGGTTGGCCGAATGGTCATGGATGATTTAAGAGTGACTTAAGATGATTACGAATCACTTATTGTTTAGTTCTTAATGATTAAGATTGATGTAGATTTAAGAAATACTCGTGATTAGTGATCAAGGAAGGGCTGTTAAGGCTTGTCGTTCAAGGTAAGGTAAAGGTGAGATTTTTGACTTTTGGTGATCGTATTTGATAAGTGTGTGATTAATCGTTGAGTGACATCATTTGTAGGTTAGTGGCTAAGGAGACCGCAGCACGTTATAGTACCAGGTGTGTACATACACTGCACATACAGTAGACCGGCAAATCCCGAAATGCCAAAAAGTTAAAATACTGAAAAGCCAAAAGTTTGGCTACAATGGTCTTGTGAGTTCGCGAACACTCGTAAGGGGGGGCTGATAGGTTATCAGAGGCCCCATGAGCGATTCCATGGACTTGGGCCGTGTATTGGCCAACCAAGCCAGTATGGGCTAAATGGGCCCGATGGGCTGTAGGGCCCATAATAGGCAAAATTGGCAATTTGATACTAAGTGATGAAAAATCATATGATTCATGACTATGAATGTGATCGGGCCTGACGGGCCATATGAATGTGATTGGGCCTGATGGGCCATATGAATGAAATTGGGCCTGATGGGCATATGAATGAGATTGGGTCTAAAGGGGCCAAATGAATAAGTGTGGATCTGTTAGTGATTAGTAAGGGGTTGTAGACCTAGTTTTTGGTAACTACACAATCAGACATAAAACTTAAATAATTAATTAATTGCGACCGTGGATGAGTCATAAGGTTAAGGTGTGGCAATGGGTATATGCATATCTAGGATTGTTTCTAGGGAGAGCTTCGTACTTAAGCGGTCTCAATAACTCACCTCCTCTTCTCTGGAATTCTACCTGATGCATAGTATCTGTTCACTTTAGCCAACGAGGACTTGTTAATGGGCCAAGGTAGGTAATAAACCCATAATACAGAGAAATTACCGAAATGCCCCTAAGGGCAAAAATGACTAAAATACCCCTATGTGTTGAATGTAAGATTTATGGATGTTACATGTATATCTACTGCATTCATATGACATTCTGTTTAGGTTGCATATGGGTTGGGATTTATGGAATGGAGGAAGAATCTGAGGATCGCATGGTTGCTTGACAACCGTGGATCCACCGGTGGCTTTTTAAGCCCAATATATGAGTAGCAGCTTGCTACAACGTTGGGTAGTACTGCAACCGGGCTACCATTGGAGTGTATCAGATGGGTAGGTCGATATTTATATCCCCACATGGTGTGTATCGGGGGATGGAGACGGTGTGTAGCGGTTGGATGGGTAGGATTCATGGATATTTGATTGTTTTACATCTGTTCTAATATTGAATTGGGCTCAAGCCGAAAAAGACTTGCTATTGCATGCTTTACTATTTGCTGAGGGTTGTACACACTGAGTTTTCAAAAACTCACCCCCTTTTTTTATTTTTCTCAGGTGATCCTCAGTAGGTGGTTCGACGGTTGGAGGGACTCCGAGGTGGCCAGCTAGCAAGACGACTTCGACTTGTTTTCTTAAACATATAATTTCTAGTATTTTAAGTTATTTCAGTCTTGATTGTAATAAGGCCACTAGATATTATTTCTTGTCATTACTACGCTTTAAATTTTTTATACGGAACCTAGGTTTATTTCTTTTAGACATATCCCAAGTTTTTTGAAAATAATTATTTTAAAATCAAGCTTCCGTAGATAAAGAGAATTTTTACTAAGTAATAAAGAAATAGTTCATTGTGAATACACCTCATTCTGGAACTAAATACAAACTGAATGTTACTTAATTTTCTCTTTTGAAGGGTTTTCAATGAAAACAAGGTTTTCGATAAAACACTTCAATGTGACACGCTAGATCCGGCCATAACGTCCAGGTCGGGTTTGAGATTTTACATTTAGAGGTATCAGAGCCAGGTTACAAAACTCGGGTTGTGAAGTGACCCTTATTATTTGGGTTTTTTTTTTAAAAATAATTTTTCATTGGATCAAAATGTTTTGGAAAAATTCTTGTTGTGCGGCACACCGAGTCTCCGATGTCAAACCAAGTAAGTTCTTTTATTATTAAGCTTGTTTAATTTGATATACTATACATAGTTAGTGGGCTACTTTAGATGATTATACTGAGGCTTTTAGTTGGAGTGAAACTGAAACCCATAGGACCTTGAAACTGTAGAGGATTTACGAAAACAACTTTATTTTTAATACTTTCATAAAACATCGGCTTAATTATTGAAACTAACTAACACTTTATAAAATTCTAGAAGAGGTGCAAGAGGTGGTGGCCGAGCCGCAAAAGTGTTGGGGCTGGATCGTCGGCATCGAGCTATATGCCCAATGTTGGAGTAGGAGAGGCTCCGGCCTCATCCGTCGCGGAGATTGGACTGTATGATCGGGCCACGGGGGATGATGCATTGTCGCAAGCAATGATGAGGATTTTGGAAGGGGTCGCAGGGCCTAATAATGGCACGAGAAATCGGGGGTCAATTCCGGAGCGACTTCAATCAAATGGGGCTGAGATCTTTAAAGGTATGGCTGGTGTGGCTCCTAACATGGCTGAATACTGGTTGGAGGCCACTGAAAGGATAATGGAGGACTTGGACTGTTCACCTGAACAAAAGTTGAAAGGGGAAATGTCACTGCTTAGGGAAGAAGCTTACCAGTGGTGGCTAACAGTGGAAGAGGGCACCCAACCTGAGCAGGTCACTTGGGAGTTCTTCAAAACTGCGTTTCAAGGGAAGTATGTGGGTGCGAGTTATGTGGATGCTAGAAGGAAGGAGTTCCTGAACTTGACCTAGGGAAACAAATCTGTGGCGGAGTATGAGGCGAAATTTCTATGCTTTAGTAGGTATGCAAGAGTTATGGTGGCAACGGACTATGAGTGTTGCGTTAGGTTTGAGGATGGTCTTAGGGATAGCCTTAGAGTATTGATAGCTCCACAGAGGGAGCAAGTTTTCTCGGAGTTGGTAGAGAAAGCAAAGATAGCAGAGGAAGTGAAGCGCACTGAGTGCCTAAATTGGGAAAAAGAAAGGAGTAAGAATAAAAGGGAGGTTGAGACTTCTGGTGTTGGATAGAGGCCTAGGGCTAGGGCCAGAGTTAATGGGCCAGTTAGAGTAGGGCCCCTACTGTTAATCCAGGGGTGCCACCTTCTGCTGATTATGGGAAAGGTCATGTAGGCAAGTGTTGGAAGAGGACGGGAGCTTGTCTAGCTTGTGGATCTATGGAGCATAGGATCAAGAGTTGCCCTAGAATGCCAGGTCAGGTGCCAGTCGTGAGCTGGGGTAATGTTTAGCCAACAAGGGGTGGTCAACTACTGCCAAAGGGCCGTGGGCAGGCTAAGGGCGGTAACGGCAATGGACATGGACGTGGAAGTGGAGCACTAGGCGGAAATGCAGGCCATCCTGAGGTGAGACAGCCAGCTTTGGTTTATACTGCTCGTTACCGAAAAGACGGGGATGCCCCAGATGTGATAACAGGTATGTTCTTTATACATGAGTTACCTTCCACTGCATTGATTGATATTGGATCGATGCATTCATATGTTGCATGCAATATGACTGAACCTTTGGGTGATATGTTTGAAATTACTGCGAATGAGATTACTATGATAAGTCTATTAGGCCAGTCAGTGGGAGTAAATAAATTGTTTAAGGAGGTACCCTTAGTAGTCCAAGGGGTTCCCTTTTTAGCGGATTTGATGGAACTGCCGTTTAGCAAGTTTGATTTAATCTTGGGTATGGATTGGCTAGTGAAACATCGAGCAACCTTGGATTACACTGCAAAGCGAATGGTGTTAAGAACGGAGGAGGATAAGGAGGTGGTGGTGATTGGTGAACGCCAAAATTATCTGTCAAATGTGATTTTGGCATTAAGGGTTAAGAAGTTGGTACGAAAGGAATGCGAAGCCCATTTGGCTTATATTAGTGATACGGAGGCTAAGAGCCCTACTGTTAAGGAGTTGAGAACAGTTAGGAATTTCCTGATGTTTTTCCCAAGGAGCTGCCAAGGTTGCCACCCAATAGAGAAGTAGAATTTGGAATCGAGTTGTTACCTGGTACGGCTCCGGTGTCTATAGTCCCTTATCGGATGGCACCGAAGGAGTTGGTAGAACTTAAGGCACAGATTCAGGAATTGTTGGATCGAGGATTCATCCGACCAAGTGTGTCTCTGTGTGGAGCACCAGTGTTATTCGTAAAGAAGAAAGATGGGACGTTGCGAATGTACATCAACTACCGGTAGTTGAACAAGTTAACTATTAAAAACAAGTACCTTCTGCGGAGAATCGATGAGCTTTTTGATTAGTTTAGGGGAGCTTCCATTTTCTCAAAGATTGATTTGCGTTCGGGGTATCACCAATTGAGGTTGAAGGAGGTGAATGTTTCTAATACAGCTTTCAGAACTCGTTATGGGCACTACGAGCTCTTGGTGATGCCATTCGGGCTGACGAACGCACCTGCCGCTTTCAAAGATCTCATGAATCGGGTCTTCTAACCCTACCTGGATCAGTTTGTGGTGGTTTTTATAGATGACATCTTAGTGTACTCAAGAAATGAGGATGAGCATGATGCACACTTAAGGATTGTGCTGCAGATTTTGAAGGAGAAGCAGCTGTATGCAAAATTCAGTAAGTGCGAATTTTGACTAAGGGTGGTTACTTTTCTAGGACATGTGGTGTCAGCTGAGGGGATTAAGGTGGATACCTAGAAAATTGAAGTAGTGTTAGACTGGAAAACACCTAAGTCAGCGTCAAAAATTAGAAGTTTTCTGGGCTTGGCAGGGTACTATAGGCAGTTCGTTGAGGGCTTTTCATTAATTGCTGCACCTTTAACTAAGTTGTTGAGGAAGGGGGTACCGTTTGATTGGACCGAAAACCAGCAAGAGAGTTTTGGAAAGCTTATGAAGGTTTTAACTGAGGTCCCTGTGTTGATTCAGCCAGAGCCTAGGAAGGAGTTTACGGTTTATAGTGAAGCGTCGCATGTGTGCTTAGGTTGTGTATTGATACAGGAAGGAAAGGTGGTTACGTATACGTCACGTTAACTTAAGACTCACGAGGTGAATTACCCAACCCACGACTTGGAACTAGCTACGGTGGTTTTCATGCTAAAAATATGGAGGCATTATTTATACGAGGAGAAATGCATAACTTATTCAGACCATAAGAGTTTGAAGTACCTCCTTACCCAAAAGGAGCTAAACTTTAGGCAGCGTAGGAGGGTTGAATTATTGAAGGATTATGATTGTACGATTGAATACCACCTGGGCAAAGCAAATATGGTAGCCGACGCATTAAGTCGTAGGGTTATCTCAGACTTAAGGGCTATGTTCGCCCGCTTAAGCTTGTTTGATGATGGTAGCTTGTTAGCTAAGCTTCAAGTAAAGCTGATGTGGGTCGAGCAGATAAAAAGTAAGTAGTTAGTGGATAAGACTTTGGGTGCTCATTTTAGAAAAGTATAAAATAGGGAGACGTCATACTTTGGGATAAATAGTGAAGGAGTGTTGTGTTTCCGTGGGAGAATGTGTATACCAAAGGACGATGATCTAAGGCAATCTATTCTGCGGGAAGAGCATAACAGTCCATATGCTATGCATCTTGGCGGAAACAAGATGTATCAGAATTTGCGTGAGCTTTATTGGTGGCCTGGACTTAAGCGCGAGGTTATGGAGTTCATAAGTAAATTCTTGATTTGTCAAAAGGTGAAGGCGGAACATCAGTTGCCTTCAGGATTGCTTCAGCCAGTAAAAATTCTACTTTGGAAGTGGGAAAGGGTTACTATGGACTTTGTTAGTGGGCTACCCTTGACGCCTACTAAGAAAGACTCGATATGGGTTATAGTGGATCGATTAACCAAGTCTGCCCATTTTATACCGGTCTGTACCGATTACTCATTACAAAAGTTGGCTAGGTTGTATGTGGCGGAGATTGTAAGATTGTATGGAGTGTCAATTTCCATAATATCTTATAGGGACCCAGGTTTCACTTCATGATTTTGGAAGAAGCTACACAAGGTGTTGGGCACTAGGTTGAACTTCAGTACGGCATTCCACCCTCAAACTGATGGACAGTCGAAAAGGGTGGTCCAAGTTTTGAAAGATATATTGAGGGGATGTGTAATTGTGTAACACCCCTCGCCCGTATTCGACGCCTGAATAGGGTTCGAGGTATTACCTGACTTAAACTCAACCACTATATAAAACCGGGCCATGAAATCTCAAACAATTTAAAAACTTTTCCTTTCTCATGTAATCTGTCCCAAACATGGGCTTACGAGACCCAAAATATACATCCGGGGTGGTTCAGAGCCCAACTGAGAACTCATTTAAAACTTAGAAAAATTTCATGCAACAAGGCTCTACACGCCCATGTGGGTATAGAGCACACGACCATGTGCTTGGGACACGCCCATGTCCTGCACCCGTGTCGAAAAATGTGGGCATTCTGCCAAAACCACACGGCCCAAGCACACACCCGTGTCCTTCACACAGTCGAGACATATGGCCGTGTCTCTTGCCTGTGTACTACTAGCATGCATACTGACTTTATGACACGGCATGGACACACGCTCGTGTGGCCTACCCGTGTGCTAAAATGACTTCAAAATTTTAAGTACAGGGGACGCACGGCCATAACACACACCCATGGGTGTGAGCTGTGTGTCACACACGGCCTAGACACACGCCCGTGTGGACAAACTAGGCTATTTCCCAAGCCCATTTGTCACCCTTTTTGCACAACCTACACAAGATCATTTCAATATACAAATCTCATCACAATGGACACTTATCCATAGAAAGAATATCATACGCATTTATCAAAATGAATAATAGCCATTATTCTAGGCTTGATACAAAATAAAGGGCTTTTGACTTAAGCCAAAATACATGAATCATTATCTTAATTCCACATCCTAGCCTAGCCCTATACATGCCACCTTCAAAAATATAAAACAAACTATACCGAATATTGCGGCCGATAGTGTGATCGATATCTCTGACTTTAATGGATCTTTAAGCTAGCTTGGTGACACTGAAAGAAGAGGGAAAAGAAAGAGGGTGAGCATAAAGCTTAGTAAGTTGCATATAAATAAATATACAACAACAATCTCACCATTAGTCATCATACTTATAGCTCAAAAGTAAACATAATCTGACTTACTCATTGTCATCTACTTGAGTCACATTTTCTTATTAGGCTCGTTACTCATGCTTACCATATAGGTACCTGTAACACTCACAACATGGTCATTCTTTCTTTATCAAAATTGATCTATAACTCTCACCATTGAAACGTTTGGAATACTACTGGATATTATATGAACCTTCAACATGGGATATATTGCCGATGCCATGTCCCAGACATGGTCTTACACTGGCTCTCATATATACATGCTAATGCATGTCCCAGACATGTCTTACACTAGCACAACTCTTAGCCGATGCGTGTCCCAGACACGTCTTACACTGGCTATCTCTTTCGAAGCCAATGCATGTCCCAAACATGTCTTACACTGGCACTCATCTCTGTACCGATGCCATGTCCCAGACATGGTCTTACACTGGCTCTCAGAATGTGGCCGAAGCATGTCTCAGACATGTCTTACACTGGCACACAAATCACCTAATGCCTTAGCACGAATATCCAGTTCGTATCCTAATGTTTCAACGGGATACTTCTATTATCTCAAATATTACTATGTATTCTCAACTTATAACTTAACATCTCAGACAATATCAATTCAATGGCTATATGGATACAAATATTAACAGTGTAGTTGTATTATTTACATACAACTTACCTCAGTTTACAAAAAGTACTCGACTATTCGGTTTAGTCAGTTTGCTTGGCCTTCCCCCGATCTAGGTTCGAATTTGGTAAATCTTGATCTATAATGACAATGTGCACTCATTTTGTCACTAATTAGGATTAAGCAATCATAAATTCACATCTTTGGTAAAATGACCATTTTGCCCCTAAACTTTAACAAAATAACCATTTTACCCCTATGCCCGAAAATCGATTTTCATCGAATTTCTTTGTATCATAAGCCTAACCGAACTATTTTTATTCTTATGGAAACTTTAAATTATCACTATTTCACATACTTATTAACTATTTTACAACTTATGCAAAATAGTCTCTTTAGGTGTTTTCATGCTAACACCTTTCACAAAAGTTGTTTATAACCCAAATAGGACTCATATTCTTCCATAAAAACTCAATAAACATCTCAAAAACATCCATGGAAAAATCTTAAACTCTTGACAATTTTGCAAGATATCACCCTCATTTGAAAACTCATGCTTCAAGGGTCTCAAAAATGCAAAAATCATCAACAAAGGGTTACTTGTGAGGGCTTTAAGTTGCTGAAAGTTTTCAGCCTTCAAAACTCCATTTTTGCTAATATTTTTGGTGGAGAAAAGATATGGAGAAGAAAGAAATGATAGCTAGGCTTTTAGGCATTATTTTATCACCAAATCATGACATCATCCACCTAATACTTTGACTATTTGTTTAAAACTCATCACATGGCCGGCCAACACTAATAAAAAAGGGTGTAATTTCCCTTTAAAAGCCCTCAATTTAATTTCTCTAGCTATTTAACACATTTGGGTACTATAATGCAACTTTTGCCTTTTATGCAATTTAGTCTTTTTTCAAAATTGGGCTAGAAAACATTAAAATTAGCTCACCAAATTTTTCATGCACTAATAAAATTATACTATAACATCATAAAAATAAGAAAATAATTTTTTTCTAACTTCGAATTTGTGGTCCCGAGACCACTGTTCCGACTAGGCCCTAAATCGGGCTGTTACAAATTGAGTTTTGAGGTAGTTGGGAAGACTATTTGTCGTTAGCCGAATTTGCATACAATAATAGTTATCAAGCAAGTATTGGGATGGCTCCGTATGAAGCATTGTATGGACGAAGGTGTCGAACTCAAACATGTTGGACGGAGTTGGGCAAACGAAGAGTTTTGGGCCCTGAGTTAGTAGTAGATACTGAGGGTAAGGTAAAATTGATTCAGGATCAGTTGAAGGAGGCCTCAGATAGGCAGAAGTCGTATCCTGACCTTAAGCGTCGAGAGATTGAGTATGCAGTGGGGGACTTAGCTTTTCTTAAGGTCTCTCCGTGGAAGAAGGTATTAAGGTTTGGACAGAAGGGGAAGCTAAGCCCAAGGTTCATTGGGCCATATCGGGTTGTGAGGCGAGTTGGTCTAGTCGCTTATCAGCTAGGATTACCTTCTAAACTAAGCTAAATTCACGACGTGTTTCATGTTTCCATGCTAAGACGGTATCGCTTAGATCCTTCACATGTCATGTCGGTTGAGCAGGTTGAGGTTAGGCCAGGCCTAACTTTCGAGGAAGAGCCCATACAAATAATTGGTTGTGATGTAAGGTACTGAGAAGGAAGTCCGTCCCATTAGTCAAAGTGCTTTGGCGTAATCACAAGGCTGAGGAGGCTACTTGGGAACCTGAGGAAGCAATGCGACATCAATATCCTCAACTGTTTGGATCAGGTAAAATTTTGAGGACGAAATTTTTTTTAGGGGGTAGAGTTGTAACGCCCCAAAAATCCCGAACTTTTTTTTTAGTTTTGATAAAATGTGTGCTTAATATTCCTAGTCAAGTGTTATTTATGTGATAATAGGCTTTGGTTAAGTTTTGAGTTCGAACTTTGAGGTGAAGGAAATTATAGTTTAATAATTAAAATAACATTGATGGCAAGTAGTTTGGTTTTTAAATAAATGAAGGAGGAATTGGACACAAGGAGCCTTTTGTTGGAGTGGCGAGTAGCGTCACTTGTGGGGCTTAGAGGTGGCGTCACATGTATGGTAAAGAAGTTTGGGGTTCGAATCCCGCCTTGCTCAAAAGAATGATTTATTTTTGCTCAATGAATGGCCAGTAGTGGCGTTGGATGTGAACTCTGAAAGGAGTGATCAGAGGAGAAATTTAAGGAAGGGATTAAGGAGTTATTAGGGAAAAAAGTTAAGAGATAAGAGGTGTAGAGAAGTGGAGCCGAATTGGGAATTTGGGGATAAGTAAATTTGGCTATAGTATATATAGGTGCCGATTTTGGGGATTTTAGGCTAATGTCGAATTCTTCCTTTCTATCTTACCGAAAACACTTTTCTCTCTAAATATCTGATAAACCGTAATTTATACATATTTTTATCCCTTACTTAACACGTTTATGAATGATTTCTCCTTAGATTTGGTGAATTTGATGCTCCTAATCCTTTCATTTCATGTTTTATACTTAGGTGAGCATAGGAGGAAGAAAAGAATGAGAAACGGGCCAAAAATAGAGAAAACGAGCCGACAAGAGAAAACAACACGGCTTGGACTTTCTCACACGAGTAGAACACACGCCCGTGCCAATCTAACAGGCTCGACCATGGCCCAATTCAACCTCAGCACGGGCGTGTTGATATCTCAGCCTTGACCACGACCTGAAGTATTTGCATACAGGCGTGTCCCTACTGAGCCCTAGCTAAGTTCCATTCGGAAAAAGGAAAGTTTGAGGGCTTTTAGGCATTCTAAAGCCTATTTAAACACACTAGAGGAAGACTAAAAGGGAGACAGAGAATAGGGACTAAGAAATTACTCCAAGGAAACCGATTGATCCATCTCAGATGCCAGATTCATCATCAAGACTGAAGATCTCTCCTTAATTTCCCTTCAGAAGTTTTGGGTTTTCTTTATGTTTTGTATTCTTTATTCTTCTGAGATGTTTTCTTATTTAGTTATGAACTAAAACCCCTAAATGCCTAAGGGGGATGAAACCTAAGATGAATCTTACTATTATTTTCTAAATCGTATGATAAATATTTGACTTGTTGTTAATTATGTGTTCTTAATTCTTGTTTTGGTATTTCAGGATATCGATTCAAGTTAATGCTCTTTGTTGGAGGATGAATAGTCCCTGGCTAAGAGTGACTTTGTCATAATAAAACTGAGTTGATTGGGTGCCTAGAGATAGGTTGGCAAGATTTTGCCAGATTAGGGTGAAACCTAATAAGGGGATCCATAGATCGAGTTAATGCAACCCTAGGGTGTTAATTAGAGAAAAGTCTCAATTATTCAACCTAGGGATTAGACGTTGTTAGTCTTGAATAGGGATAATAACATAACTTAGGGATTTCTACGGAACAAGTTAAATGAATAAATCGTCCGGTTCAGAGCCAAAATAATAAGTGAAGTCTAGGTGGATTTTTCCTTAGGTATTGTCCTAAATCAATCGTTTTTCCTAAAAGTAATTCTCCAATTCTATTTTCTGCAACTTCTTAGTTTAGTTAATTAGTTAGTTAAAACAAACCCCTTTATTCTTAGGCTTGATAATAAAAAGACGGTCATTACTAGTACTTTTAGTCCTTTGGGTTTGACAATTCGGTCTTGCTAAAGCTATACTACTATTTGATAGGTACACTTGCCTACATCGTGATAATAGTTAGTTTCAAGAACGATTAATTATAAATTTATAAAACTTATCACAGAAAATTACGATCAAGTTTTTGGCACCGTTGTCGGGGACTAAATTATTAGGAACATTCAATTTTTATTACTTTAGCCTTTTATTTTTCTTGCAAATTAATTTTATTTTAATTTTTGTTTTACTAATTTTATTTTTCTTTCTTTTGGTAGGATCTTATAGTTTATGACTAGAAGAAACCCATCGGGACCATTACTGTTTGACGAAGAAATCGATCGCACGGCTCGTAGAAACCGAAGAGAAATAAGGCGAAGCCTAAGATACACAGAGGAAGAGCAAAAGGATGATATCTAGACTACATCCGAGGAGATGGCTGAAAATTAAGAAAATCAGCTACCTCCTGCGATACCCGCTGATCTAGCAAATCAGAATCCTGCTCCTCGTACTATGTATGATTATGCTAAACCTAATTTAACAGGAACTGAGTCAAGTATAGTTAGGGCTACTATTGCTGCAAATAATTTTGAACTGAAACCTAACACGATTCAAATGATACAGCAATTTGTTTAGTTTGATGGTTTGTAGGATGAGAACCCCAACACTCACCTGGCGAATTTTCTAGAAATCTGCGACACTTTTAAAATTAATGGCGTTTCTGATGAAGACATTCATCTTCGGTTATTCCCTTTTTCACTGAGGAACAAGGCTAAACAGTGGCTGAACTCGTTACCACGAGGATCCATCACTACTTGGGAACAAATGACTAAAAATTTTTATTAAAGTATTTTTCACTGGCTAAAACGGCTAAATTACCTAATGATATCTCTTCTTTTGTGCAGATGGACTTAGAAACTCTTTACGATGCATGGGAGAGATACAAGGACCTATTGCGAAGGTGCCCTCACCATGGGTTACCTCATGGCTGCAAGTTCAAACGTTCTACAATGGTGTGAATCCCTCAACAAGACAAATGATTGACGCAGCCGCTGGTGGAACCATCAACAACAAAACACTTGAAGAGGCTTACGAATTTATTGAGGAGATGTCATTGAATAACTATCAGTGGCAAGTAATGAGGAGTAAGCCGACTAAAACAGCAGGCATTTATAACGTCGATTCAGTTACTATGCTATCAAATCAGGTAGAACTTCTAAATAAAAGGATTGATGGTTTACTTGGTTCTACACAGGGACATCTAGTGATGAGGTGTGATTCAAGAGGAGGAGGTGTACATACAGAATATCAACCCTTCAATCCTACAACCGAAGAGGAACAAGTCAACTATATGGGTAACAATAACTTTAGATATCAAAATAACCCATACAGTAATACTTATAATGCAGGTTGGAGAAACCACCCAAATTTCTCCTGGGGTGGTCAAGGGAATCAAAGGCCACAAAATCCTCCGGGCTTTCAACAGCCACCTTATCAACAAGAAAAGAAACTGAACCTTGAGGAGATGCTATCCAAATTCATCTCAGTGTCAGAAACCCGTTTCCAGAATACCGAGACAGCACTTAAAAATCAACAAGCATCGATCCAAGGGCTCGAAACTCAGATAGGCTAACTATCCAAACTAATCTCTGAACAACCACAATGATTCTTGCCAAGTAATACTAAACCTAACCCAAGGGAACAGCTCAACGTAATTAATGTTCAAGGGGAAGAAGGTTTCGTTGAGCCTGAGCCAGAACCAAGGTAAGAAACTGTGGTAAGCAAAGGTAAATGTGAGATAGGTCATAATAAAAACAAAACGGTGAGTGTAGAATATAAACCTCGTGTGCCATACCCTAGTGCGACAAGGAAAGACCGGTTAGATTAACAATTTGGTAAATTCCTTAAACTCTTAAAAAAATTACATATTAACTTACCGTTTATTGAAGCCCTCTCACAGATGCCGAACGCAATGAAATTTTAAAAAGAGCTTTTAGCAAATAAGCGGAAGTTGGACGAAGCGTTGCATGTGGATCTAAACGTAATTTGCTCAACTATTCTGCAGAATAAGCTACCCAAAAAATTAAAAGATCCAGAGAGTTTTACAATTCCTTGCTTAATTGGTAGTTTAGATGTTAATAATGTACTAGCTAATTTAGGGGCTAGTATTAACGTGATGCATTACAAAATGTTCAAACAAATAGGTATTGGGAAACCCAAACAGACTAGGATGAGTATTCAATTAGCAGATAAAACTATAAGATTTCCTAGGGGTATTATTGAAGATGTGCTAGTTAAAATCGATAAATTTATATTTCCTGTTAACTTCGTTGTTCTAGACATAGAGGAGGATAGCAACATTCCTTTGATTTTGGAAGGTCATTTTTAGCAACTGCTAGAACAATTATTGATGTTGGCACAGGTGAACTCACACTTCGTGTGGGAGACAAAATAATCACCCTTCAATCTCGCAATTCTGGCAACACACCGAAAATTGAAGGTGATTGTATAAACCATTCTAATAAGACTGACAATATGGTGCATTCTACTTTGCAGGAAATGAGTGCGAAGGATGTACATGAGCCATGTTCAAGCAATAATAGACGACCCATTCATGAAGAGCGAAGGCTACAAATCGAGGAGCTAGGTGAATGGTGGACACATAAACCAAAAACATACAATAAACCAAAACTATGCCAGAACAAGCTCAATAACTCTCTAAATCAACTTAAGGTTGGAGATAAAGTCTTACTAGATGCCGCAGATCCTCACATTGTCACTGCCAACCCAAATGTAGAAATCCCTCTTACGGTACTTAGTATTTTCCCATTTGGTACAGTTGAGGTAAGTCATCTCAAGTTCGGCACTTTTAAGGTAAACAACACCCATCTAAAACCTTATTTTGATGAGATTGATAGCAGGAATGAGGAGTATAAACTCCTCGAACCACCATGACCATTCGATGGAGAGGTAAGTCGAGCTTAGACTATAAATAAGTGTTTCTCGGGAGGCGACCCGAGCACTAACTATATTAACTTATTTAAATTTTAATGTTTAACACCTAACTTACTAATAGATCACTTGAATACAAGTTTACCATACCCACATGGCCAAGCACACAGGTGTGCTTAGGACCGTATGGATACAAGGGAAAGATTTCCCCAAAACACGGGCTACGATAAATCACCATGGCGGTGCGATATGGCCGTGGATGAACCTGTCAAAACAACACAGGTGTTCAACACGCCCGTATCGTAGACCTGTGGTTGAAACTGAGAAACTAGCACAGGCGTGCGACACGCCTGTATCTAACACCCGTGGTCGAACCCGTCAAATTAACACAAGCGTGTGCATACATACACAGGCATGGGAGAAGCGAATGAAGCCAGACACGATCGTGCAACACGGCCATGTGCACCAACACGCCCAAGGCACACGGGCATGGGGCGAATGTCAGGCATGCCGAAATTAGGAAAAACGCAAAACACACGGGCTGAAATTGGGGCATACGGGCGTGTACCCTGGCCGTGTGGCCCAAAATCTATAAATACCCTGCACTATCCATTGTCTTCTTCACTCAAAAACCCTAACCCTAGCCGCTGCAATCCCACACAACCCCCTGCCATGCCCATGCACCGCCTCCAAACTCCATTTTGGACGTCTATTCCTCTATTTTTAGCGTTTGTTCACTCTTTTCCCTTTAATTTCATTCATCTTTAATGCTATTATCTTCATTCATCTCACACTAGATTCATTTTGTTATCATTTTCACTCATTTTTTTATGCTATAGTATGCATTTATCTCTCACTATGCTATCATTCAAGTTTCATTTTTTTAGTTATCATTCATTCCATATGACATTTTTTGTGAAATGCTCATGCCTTCTTCACATATTCTAAATCAATAATTATAGCTTTCAAATGCTTCTTATTATTTGCCATTTTTATTCATGCTACTATCATGCAATGCCACAAAAGTATGCTATCAAATGGATTAGTTTAGTTAGAATTATTAAGTGTTGGTAGTTGTGGTTGAAAGTATTTGTCCTAATCCATGACTTTTCTCTTTTTGAATTTAGTTGCATTTTACCTTGTCCACTCATCAAAACGAAGTAATGGTTTTGATTGCAGGTTCACCATGTCGTCTTCACGAGGAAAGAAAACCACCGTCCTCGCCTCGAAGAAAAAGAAGGGAGGGTCGTCTTCCTCAGGCCCCACCGTAAAAATTCATCACCCTTTCCTACAATTCCCCAACGGACCCCAAGAAGAACTTTTCCAAATACTACGGGCCCGACCTTTAACCACGGGCCGCTGCACCGACTGGGCTGTAGTAGAACAAGTTCAGTTGGCTGATGCGATTCGAGCCCTCCTAACCACCGATCCTTGGGAGCTTTTCTTTGGAATCATCGAGCCGACATACCTCGAGCTCACGATAAAACTATGCTCAATATTCCATCTTCAAACCGTAATGACGAACTACAATGATCCCGACACGGTCCAATTTCGCCTAGGCGGATTAGTCCGCCAGCTAAGCGTCCCAGAATTCGACACTACATTGGGCTTATATACGGAGGAGTTCAAAGAGGAGAAAGACTTACATGCTCTCAACCGCTACATCCATCATTCTCCTTCACGTTGCTAGGACACCCTCATCCCACGTTTGGCCAGTTACGACCCCAGTCGCTCCAAGGCATCATCTCTCCCTCCATCCTTAAGGTACTTACATTCTATTTTATCTCACACTTTGACAGGGCGAAGAGAGAGCACCAGCATCGTCACCACTCACGATGTCTACTACTTATGGTGTATGTCACACAGGCACGTCATCGACCTCGCCTACTTTATCGTTGATCGTGTGATTCGTAACAAGTAATAAATATTTATAATGAAGATCAAACCTAGACTAACTATTATCACGATGAAAAGGCAAGCGCACCTATCAAACAATAGTATAGTAATGGCAAGACCAGGATATCGTACCCAAGGGAACCAAAAGTACTAGTAATAACTATCTTTTTATTATTTAGCCTAGGAATAAAAAGGGTTTGTTTATTAAACTAATTATCTAAACTAATTAACTAATTTAATTAAAGCGAAGAGAAGATTTGGAAAAGACTTGAAAAAAAGCAATTGATAAAGATGACACCCAAGGAGGAATCCACCTACATTTCACTTGTTATCTGACTCTAAACCAGACGATTTATTCACTTGACTTGATCCGCGAGACTCCCTAACCTACGTTATTATCTCTTTCAAAACTAATAACACCTAACCCTCAGCTGAATTAATTGAAATCTCTTTCTAATTAAAACCCCTAGGGAAGCAGTAAATCGATCTATGGACTCCCATATTAGGTTTCACCCTAATTCGGCAAAATCTTGTAACCCTATCTCTAGGCGTTTGATCAACTCCGCTTAATTATGCAAAATCTACTCTTAGGCAAGGTCTATTCCTCCTCTGCATAAGCACATTAAATCATGAGTCAATACCCGAAATATTAACTCAAGCATTAGAAACACATAATTAAGAAAAAATCAAGTATTTATCATATAGTTCAGATAATAATAACAAGATCCATCATAGGTTTCATCCCCCTTAGGTATCTAAGGAGTTTAGTTCATAATGAAATAAGAGTACATCTCAAAAGTATAAAAATAGCAAAACATGAAGAAAACTCTTAAAAACTCCTGAAGGGATTCTGAGAGAGATCTTCAGTCTTAGAGTAGCTCCGGCTTTTGGGATGGATCGTCTAGCTTCCTTCAAGTAATTCCTAGCGTGTGGTTCTGTGTTTCAGAAAAGTTCTAGAATCCCCCGGGAAAGTCCCCCTAGTAGGTCATACTTAGGGTGTTTTTATAGGCTTTGGATTGGCATTCTTCTTCCTTAAGTATCCTTTTTCCGTGTAAAATACAACTCTTTGAAAAAGGGACACGCCCGTGTGCCACGGTCGTGTGACGAGTTTGCCAGGCCGTGTTCATTCCGCTAAATTTCACATGGCCATGTGGGTCAATGGCCAGGCCGTGTGAATCGTGAAATCCTTGGACGACACCATCGACAGACACGGGCGTGTGAGCAGCCCGTGTGGCAAGGCTTAGGCCGTGTGATCTTCTTGATTTGGTCCTTTTTGTCTCTTTTATGCTCGTTTTTGGCTCCTTTTGACTCTTGGTGCTTTCCTGAGTACAAAACATGAAATAACCGGATTAAGAGCACCAAAATCCACAAATCCACTAGTAAACATCCATAAATATGCTAAGTACTTCGGGTAACAATATGTATAATTTGGCATTTATCAAATCGCCCTTGTCATTCGCCACCAGACGGAGCGACATCCGAAGGGGGTCATCTCCATTGGCCCCTACATGACTCGACTGGCACGGCACTTCGGACTCCTCGACACCGCGGCCCAAGAATCATCCCTTACACTCATTGGCCAGATGTCTCCATAAGGCATCTCGAGCATGCTCAGCATGAGGATGATTGAAAAGCGCCGAGAAACTTACCCTCTCCAATATCGTCTCGCCCAATCTACCGAGAAGGAGGCTACAGAGGACATTACTGATGATGTCCCTCCACAGCAGGAGCACCCACCGTCTCAGCCACCACGACCCCATCGTCCAGTTCATGCGGCGGCTTTATATGCTGACATCTCTGAACACCTCACTTGATTCGAGCAGCAGTGTTTTCAACGATTTGATAAAATTGATGCTACTCTACAGCAGATTTGTCAACACTTTCACATCTCATTGCCGCCACCATCTCGCGAACCATCCGACGATGATGATGTTTAATCTTATTTTTATTTTTATTTTTATTTTTATTTTTATTTTTATTTTTATTTTTATTTTTATTTTTATTTTTATTTTATGATTTTATCAATTTCACTTTTAACTTTTAATTGTTATTTCCTTTTTGATACTATTTTATATTTAGGATTTATAAATTAATTTTAATCTCGGCTATTTTTTTATGAGTAACTATTCTTCCTAATATCCCCTAAAAAGTTTCTTCTTTTATCACAATTATAAAGAGCTCCAAAGCTCACAATCACTTAGGAACTTCAAACTCCATTGGAAAAGGTTCTCCACGACTGCCATGTCCTACTCAATCACAAGATATAATATTCTTTTGGCGCAGCATTTGTGGAACCCAACCTCTACCACCACCGGAGATCCTCCTCCACTCTACATAACTCCAAACTAGGGATTTCATTCATTTAACACTCAGAAAGTTTCAATTCTCTTTCTATCTTATGATCTTATATTTATATTTCTCTATCTATCTATCTTTGTACATTGAGCGCAATGTACATCTTAAGTGGGAGGGTACTCATGTCATTATCAGAAAAATCTTTGAATGTTGTCTTGTTCTCTTGTAAATCTCTCATATCATGTTTAGGATGAATTTTGATTGACTTATGATTTTTATTGATATATCTTGAATTAAAACATAGGCATTCATGCATTGATTATTTAAACTTTAAGACATTAAAAAATTAAGCATGCTAAGTTGATTTTTAAGATTTTAAATTTAGGTTGTTTCCCCAAGTTTAGGTATTGTCTTGAATTGAATTCCACAAGTTTAAACATCAAAAAGCCATAATTTTGTGAGATTATTGAGCCTATAAGAGCATCTATTAATTCTTTCATGCTCACTTTTATTATTGTTTTGAGTGTGTCAATATCGAATTGTTATTCTAGAACTTGCTTGGTTATGCATGTCAAGACCACACCATTTGATTTGATATGTCAAGATGATAGAGGCACTTAGGATTAACCCACTCATGCCATGAAAAGCCTACCTCCACGATTAACCCTTAGTAAACCCTTTTGAGCTTAACAAGCCATTCCTTGTATTACCCTTAATATTAACCCTTAACCCATTATTATTGAAATCCACTCAATTAATTTGATCCCTATTTTTGTCGAGATTTGATTTGAATAAATTGCTTTGCTATGTCTTGTTCTTAATAGTTAATTTATGTTATTTGAATTGTTCTTAATTAAAAAAAACACATGTATACATATTAGTAGTGATCTTTTGTTTGTGAGCTTCAGTATTCAAATTCCATAGTCAGAGAAAAAGCTCTGTTGTACGCAAGTGATAATTAAATATTTTTCTATTTAAGTAATTTTTCAAGTCAATCTCGATTCTAACCTTTTCTTTCAGCTTGTGACCACACCCCCTAACCAAGCCTCATTACAACCCTCTAAATACTTTTTGATTGATGTATCATCTCAAATTATAGTGGTGGAGATTTGATTTTCATGCAAGCCTATGGTAATAACTTTTCATATTAACTGATGAGTGCTAATTTCATTGTCCTTAAAATACTTCGAGTGATTTGAGTGAATCTTTAAGTGAGGATGTTAAACTTTGTGATATTTTGAATCGATGGTAACTACTTAGATGAGGGGAGATGTCTAAATTTTTCGTGATTAAAAACTCAACTTGGAATGTTTGAAGCTTTCATGTTCTTTTAGTTAAATTCTCAATGTATGATTACTTATGGATTAGTTTGAGATGTCATTGATAGGAATTATAAGTTGAGAAAAAGGAATTCTTAATTATGAATTGAGGATTTTGCTTGAGGACAAGCAAACGCTTAAGTGCGGGGTATTTGATAAACCGTAATTTATACATATTTTTATCCCTCGCTTAACATGTTTATGAATGATTTCTCCTTAGATTTGGTGAATTTGATGCTCTTAATCCTTTAATTTCATGTTTTATACTTAGGTGAGCATAGGAGGACGAAAAGAATAAGAAACGGGCCAAAAATAGAGAAAACGGGCAGACATGGCAACACGGCCTGGACTTTCTCACACGGGCAGAACAAATGCCCATGCCAATCTAACAGGCTCGACCACGGCCCAATTCAACCTCAGCACGGGCGTGTTGATATCTCAGCCACGACCACAGCCTAAAGTAATCGCACATGAGCGTGTCACACAGGTGTGTCCCTGCCGAGCCCTAGCTAAGTTCCATTCGGAAAAGGGAAAGTTTGAGGGCTTTTAGGAATTCTAAAGCCTATTTAAACACCCTGGAGGAAGACTAAAAGGGAGACAGAGAATAAGGAGTAAGGAATTACTCCAAGGAAGCTGATTGATCCATCTCAGAAGCCAGATTCATCATCAAGACTGAAGATCTCTCCTCAATTTCCTTCAGGAGTTTTGGGTTTTCTTTATGTTTTGTATTCTTTATTTTTCTGAAATGTTTTCTTATTTAGTTATGAACTAAAACCCCTAAATACCTAAGGGGGATGAAACCTAAGACGAATCTTGTTATTATTTTCTGAATCATATAATAAATATTTAACTTGTTCTTAATTATGTGTTCTTAATTCTTGTTTTGGTATTTCAGGATATTGATTCAAGTTAATGCTCTTAGTTGGAGGATGAATAGTCCTTGGCTGAGAGTGACTTTGTCATAATTAAGCGAAGTTGATTGCGCGCCTAGAGATAGGTTGACAAGATTTTGCCGGATTAGGGTGAAACCTAATAAAGGGATCCATAGATCGAGTTAATGCAACCCTAGGGTGTTAATTAGAAAAAAGTCTCAATTATTCAACCCAGGGATTAGACGTTATTAGTCGTGAATAGGGATAAAACATAACTTAGGAATTTCTACGGAACAAGTTAAATGAATAAATTGTCCGATTCGGAGCCAAAATAACAAGTGAAGTCTAGGTGAATTTTTCCTTAGGTATTGTCCTAAACCAATCGTTTTTCCCAAAAGTAATTCCCCAATTCTATTTTCTGCAACTTCTTAGTTTAGTTAATTAGTTAGTTAAAACAAACCCCTTTATTCTTAGGCTAGATAATAAAAAGACGGTCATTACTAGTACTTTTAGTCCTTTGGGTTCGACAATCCGATCTTGCTAAAGCTATACTACTATTTGATAGGTACACTTGCCTACATCGTGATAATAATTAATTTCAAGAATGATTAATTATAAATTTATAAAACTTATCACGGAAAATCACGATCAATATCTAAAAGCCGAAATCCTTTATTCTTTCTCTTTTATTTTGTGCCAATTTCTTCCCTTCCTTTCTTATCAGACTCTTTTCTTTCTTGCTCCTAGTTACTTTCTCTAAAGCCGAATATCTTTTGGCCAAAATTCTGTTGTTGCGCCACTTTTTCTTCAACGTTTGCCAATCGATTCTTGTGTAAGTGCTCTACTTTCTTTTAGTTGGTCTTCCTAGTATCGATTACTTCTCTCCCTCACTCTTTCTAAATCAGTTTTGGTAGGGTATTAGTATCGAATCTCAGATTTCAGATCTCTACCGAATTGCTCATTAGGCATTTTGGGGTTTTGGGTAAATATTCCTCTTTTATTGGTTAAGGTTGGTCGAATGGTCATGGATGATTTAAGAGTGACTTAAGATGATTATGAGTCACTTGTTTTTTAGTTCTTAATGATTAAGATTGATGCAGATTTAAGAAATACTCGTGATTAGTGATCAAGGAAGGGCTGTTAAGGCTTGTCGTTCAAGGTAAGGCAAAGGTGAGATTTTCGGCTTTTGGTGATTGTATTTGATAAGTGTGTGATTAATCGTTGAATGACATCATTTGTAGGTTAGTGGCTAAGGAGACCGCAGCACGTTTTAGTACCAGGTGTGTACAAACACTGCACACACAGTAGATCAGCAAATCCCGAAATGCCGAAATGCTGAAAAGCCAGAAGTTTGGCTACAATGGTCTTGCGAGTGCGCGAACACTCGTAAGGGGGGACTGATAGGTTATCAGAGGCCCCATGAGCGATTCCATAGACTTGGGTCATGTATTAGCCAACTGAGCCAGTATGGGCTAAATGGGCCCAATGGGCTATAGGGCCCATAATAGGCAAAATTGGCAATTTGATACTGAGTGATGAAAAATCTTATGATTGCATGACTATGAATGTGATTGGGCCTGACAGGCCATATGAATGTGATTGGGCCTAATGGGCCATATGAATGAAATTGGGCCTAAATGGGCCAAATGAATAAGTGTGGATCTGTTAGTAATTAGTAAGGGGTTGTGGACCTAGTTTTTGGGTAACTACTCAATCAGACATAAAACTTAAATAATTAATTAATTGCGACCATGGATGAGTCATAAGGTTAAGGTGTGGCAATGGGTATATGCATGTCTAGGATTAGATCTAGGGAGAGCTTGGTACTTAAGCGGTCTTAATGAATCACCTCATCTTCTCTGGAATCCTACCTGGTGCATAGTATCTGTTCAATTTAGCCAACGAGGACTTGTCAATGGGCCAAGGTAAGTAATAAACCCATAATAAAGAGAAATTATCGAAATGCCCCTAAGGGCTAAAATAACTAAAATACCCCTATGTGTTGAATGTAAGATTTATGGATGTTACATGTATACCTGCTGTATTCATATGACATTCTGTTTAGGGTGCATATGGGTTGGGATTTATGGAACGGAGGAGGAATATGAGGATCGCATGGTTGCTTGACGATCGTGGATCCACCGAGGGCTTTTTAAGCCCAATATATAAGTAGCAGCTTGCTGCAACGTTAGGTAGTACCACAACTTGGCTACCATTGGAGTGTATCGAATGGGTGGGTCGATATTTATATCCCCACATGGTGTGTATCGAGGGATGAAGATGATGTGTAGCGGTTGGATGGGTAGGATTCGTGCATATTGGATTGCTTTACATCTATTCTAATATTGAATTGGGCTCAGGCCCAAAGAGACTTTCTATTGCATGCTTTACTATTTGTCGAGTGTTGTACACACTGAGTTTTTGAAAACTCACCCCCTATTTTATTTTTCTTAGGTGATCCTCAGTAGGCGGTTCGACGGATTAGAGGGACTCCGAGGTGGCCAGCTAGCAAGACGACTTGGACTTCTTTTCTTAAACATAATTTTTAGTATTTTAAGTTATTTTAGTCTGGATTGTAATAAGGCCTATCCGCTAGATATTATTTCATTGTCATTACTACGTTTTGAATTTTTGATACGGAACCTGGATTAATTTCTTTTAGACATATCCCAAGTTTTTGAAAATAATTATTTAAAAATCAAGCTTCCGCAGATAAAGAGAATTTTTACTAAGTAATAAAGAAATAGTTTATTTTGAATACACCTCATTCTGGAACTAAATACAAATTGAATGTTACTTAATTTTCTCTTTTGAAGGGTTTTCAATGAAAATAAGGTTTTTGATAAAACACTTCAATGTGATACGCTGGATCCGGCCATAATGTTCGGGCTAGGTTCGGGGTGTTACATTTAATAATTGTAACGCCCCAAAAATCCTAAACTTTTTTTTTTCAGTTTTGATAAAATGTGTACTTAATATTCCTAGTCAAGTGTTATTTATGTGATAATAAGCCTTGGTTAAGTTTTGAGTACAAACTTTGAGGTGAAGGAAATTATAATTTAATAATTAAAAGAACCTTGATGGCAAGTAGTTTGGTTTTTAAATAAATCAAGGAGGAATTGGACACAAGGAGCCTTGTGTTGGAGTGGCGAGTAGCTTCACATGTGGGGCTTAGAGGTGGCGTCACATGCATGGCAAGGAGGTTTGGGGTTTGAATCCCTCCTTGCTCAAAAGAAGGATTTATTTTTTCTCAATAGATGGCCAGTAGTGGCGTTGGATGTGAACTTTGAAGGGAATGATCAGAGGAGAAATTTAAGGAAGGGATTAAGAAGTTATCAGGGAGAAAAGTTAAGAGATAAGAGGTGTAGAGAAGTGGAGCCGAATTGGGAATTTGGGGATAGGTAAATTTGGCTATAGTATATATAGGTGTCGATTTTAGGGATTCTAGGCTAATGCCGAATTTTTCCTTTCTATCTTTTCGAAAACACTTTTCTCTCCAAATATCTAAAAGCCAAAATCCCTTATTCTTTCTCTTTTATTTTGTGCCGATTTGATGTGACACGCTAGATCCGGCCATAACGTCTGGGTCGGGTTTGGGGTCTTACATGTATATTATGATGGAAAATTTATAAATGCTTGAAATGATGATAAAGGGTTAGTCCCAATTGAATTTTAAATTTTGATGATTGTATACACTTTCTCAAAACTAATAAGGTCCTGCATTTGTTGTAGACAGGATTTAGCTTGGACAAGTAATCCCATTGATCTTGTTATAGAAAGGATTTAACCTGGATGGGTAATCCCGATATCATACCTCTCGAGCATACATTATGATTAGGGTTTAGCCTGGACTGGTAACCCTAATCGAGCTCCTCTGAGCATACTTTATGTAAAGGATTTAGCCTAGACTTCTAATCCTATTAAATGATATGTGGCTCGAGAGAGTGTTTCTTGGTTAAGTGCCCCAAGAGGTATCCCTGAATAAGAAATTGACGGATTGTTGAATCATACACTTCGAGTGTACTACTTGAGCATTCATTGGAATTCAACGATTCAAAGGACATATAACTCTTGACTTGGCATGAAAACCTTGAGATGAAATGGTAATGACTAGAAAGAATATGGCTTGATGAGCTCATCTATGTTACTTGATAGTTATAAAAATTTTGGTGGCAAACATGTTTGATTGAGTGCGTGTGTTTAGGCAATTTAGCCAAATGGATGGAAAACATAACCTTGTATGCTTAGATTTAATAAACAAGATTGGTAAGTTTAGTTTCCGTTATACGAACTTACTAAGCATGTAATGCTTACTCCGTTTATTTTCCCCTGTTTTATAGTGCTCGGAAGCTTACGAAGGTTGGACAATCGTAGGAGCATCGTCACACTATCAGCTAACTACTTTGGGTATTTATAGTTGAATCATTTTGGTATAATGGCATGTATAGGACAACTTGGCCTATGGTGGCTTGAAATGTTATTTTGTAACCTAGCCATTGGAATGGCTAGTAACGGTTTATTTTGGGTATGATTAAGTAAGCTATTATGATGATATATATACACATGTGTTATGTTAAGTTCATGTAATTAAATGTTGTTAATGCCTAAGTTAAGTCAATGTGAGATTGTGACCATGTAAGTCAAGGTGAGATTGTGACCATGTATGCATGAAATAGTATGCCTTGATGAATGATGGATTTGCTTAAATTGAATGCTTGAAATGGTTGGAATTGGTGGAGTGTTTCATGTGCAGGTTTTTGGGTGTTTTTGGGTGATTTTGGGTGAGAAATGAAGCTAGGAAATGGCTTTATTTTGTCCACATGGGCGTGTGTCTAGACACACGGCCTACCCCATGGGCATGTGTGCTGGCCGTGTGTCCCTTACACCTTAATTTTGAGAAATAGAATGCTCAGAATTGAGCACAAGGGCAGAGACACAGGCGTGCGTCTCAGCCGTGTGGATGACACGGCCCGAGGCACAGGCGTGTGTCCTAGGCGTATGAAGTCTGCACCTATTTTATGAAATTTAATTATCTAGACGGCCTAGCACACGGGCGTGTGACTTGGTCGTGTGACATCAATTTGTTCATGCATTGCAAGTTAGAGAGTTATACGGGTTAGGGACACGGGCGTGTATGACCACACGACTTGCCTACAAGGGCGTGTCCCAAACCACACGAGCGTCTAACCCCTGTTTATAGCAAAAAAAATTTAAGTTTTGTAAAATTTCCTGAGTAGTCAGTTTAGTCCTGAACCATTTCCAATGCATGTTTTGGGCCTCGTAGGCTCGTACTTGGGACTTTATGATTAAATGTGAACGGTTTTAAATTGGATGCAAATTTATACTCGAAATTGTATGATTATTTGTGCTATAAGTCTGATAATGTCTCGTACCCTATTTCGACATTGAATACGGGTAAGGGGTGTTACACCAACACTCACCAACATATATTATCGATTTAGAGTCGCAACTTTATACTCAACCGATACTTTCATACTATACCACTTGATGACAATGACACAATTATCTTTGCTCACGAATCTTTGGCCCGTGAACAACTCTTCCGATTCGAGATCTGCCAACATCAGGTAAGTAGGTCGTATGTTTGGGTATTCGGGGAACTCGAAAGCATACACCGCATCGGGATCAATGATCGATATGTGGGCCCCACGATCATTGCGTATAACTATACCATGACGGGTTCCTCAATGAAAGGGCGTAATCATTTTCATCATCTGTGTATTCGTCGTCAATATCATCCGAGACCTCATCTACATCGGTTTCACTAAAATCTTCACTCGTGATTAGAACGACCATTATTATTGGATCCATCTTCATCGTGCACATCAGTTTCAATCACAATTGGATGTATCTATAAACGAACATGGCGTGGATTTTTAGCCCAAGTCGATCTCGCTCCACCACCGTACTGGTCTGCACATCCAACGTTCAAATCAATGTCAAAATCGCGCATAGACGATCTCATATCGACGAATGTTCTAGGAACCTCCTTACACAGGTCTTCAACTCCATATTTTTGTCTTAACGAAGTTACATCTTCAACGGGATCCACATCTGCTAACTTAGCAAACAACTAAATTGGTTCAGTGTTCACCCTTTCTATCGGGAAATACAGTGCGACCATTGTCTACACATATTCATTGTCTAAAATTTTGATCTCGTTAAATTTGATAGGATTTGACGAAACTGGAAATTTATAGAATAGTTTCGACATCCTCCTCCCACAACATCAGTAAATTTTTGCACTGATATTTTCATATCATTGATAGACACATTCTTACCGAAGCTCATTCCTCTTTTCTGGCGAGTTTCAAATATACAACCAATAGTTATTTCTAAAATAACACCAACGAAATGAATAGCTGCAAAAAATTGATTCTCCATTTTTTTTTCTTTGAAACTGTCTAAAAAATTCAACTCTTCTAAAAAAATTCAAAAAAAAAATATTTTTTTTTCTTTTTTATTCAATTGAATAAACTCTGTTGTTTGATGGCTTTTTTTTTTTATGTGTAGGGTTTGGTCCCAAATTCGGCACCGGCCTAACAACCTGCCACTGACATGACTGCTCATGCACGGGTCACCATAAAATCAGGCTTTTTCAGTTTTTTTTTAGTTGCTTCAATTATTTTTAAACAAAAAACTTAAAACTATTAATTACTATTAATTACACCAGTACCATCTAACACGTTGACAGCGCTATTAAAAAATATTTTTCTAGATATTCGTATAAAACTACACGTATTTTTTGAGCTAGTACAGACCGATGCCCCCAATTACTCAAACCGCACCAAATAAAAATATTTTTTTGAAAAAAAATCATACTTTAATCATGGGTGGGAGGTGAGGGTGGTGTGGCTGGGCACTGTTGATACACTATTTGATTTGCCTATTCTTGCAAATAACCTATACCCATCCTATTTCAGTATATAATTATTATTCTTATATTATTTAATTAAAATTTTCAGTTATTCACATTAGATTATAAAGTTCTTTTTACGTTCGATAATAACCCAGTACACAAGTGATTGTCCGAATTCTGGTCTGTTCTCTTAACAAGGGTATTTTTGCGATTTTTCCTTCCACTGTTATGAACTTGCCCCCTAAGTTTTGGCAAAATTATCTTTACTCTTTTTCTTTCTTTTGAGAATTCCACCGTCCATTTACGTTTCTCAATTTTGTTTTATGTGCTCCCCACTTTTCTGAATCGAATCTTTTTTACAAAAGAAAATTTTTAAATATATATATATATATCTGCTTGCGTAACCAAAATGATTTCTATTTGATTGTCTTGGTGCATGTACGTGGCTAAACATATACGAGGAAGAGAACTTTCCTGGGACTAACACGTATGTATTTTTCCTTTTAAATTTGTAACAAAACTTGTTTTCTGTGAAGCTATCACCAATTTTATTCTACAAGCTTTGCTTCGAACATCGTAATCTAACAGGTGAGAATACAGCAGTGAGTCGGGCATGATCAGAAAGGGAGTAGTTTTCAGGCCATATTCCCTTCTCCACATCACTGGGGAAGAGAACTGCTTTCTTTACCGCAAAACCAATAGCTTCGTCTTCTGCAATGCCTTCATTCGAGTCCTCTAAGCTGCAGTCTTCATCCATATGTTGTAACCATGTAGCATCCCAAATTCTCTGCAAATACGTCAACCAAATTACTCCATATTTTCTAATGAGAAATGTCGCCATAAATGCTACATTGACTTAAAAGTTATTTTTTGAGACCAAAGGTTACATCAGATATGTTGCCAAAACTACTTGTAGTGACAAGGGAACATGTGTCCAACCATATTATCAATATGCATGTGCTTTCTTATATTCCCTTTAGATCACCTATAGAAAAGGGTGCCTTAAAGTGAGTTACAGGCCATGCATAAAAGGCATCCCTGCTACTAGTAAAATGACCCAACTTAACAAACAAAAATGAAACACACCTTAAATTCTTCATAGTCTACAACACCATTTCCATCAGCATCGGCTTGGACCCACAGATCTTTCGTCTCTTGGAAACTTAATCCATGAGAAAGACCAGTCAAATTTACCTGCACATAGTTCTGAAAAGTTGAGAATTTAACCAGTTCCATTGTACATCAAGGGAACCTATCAAGGAAGTGAATGAAAGTACCTGTCTAAGTGCATCACAAAAGGCCGAGTAAGTTATATGGTTGCCGCTGCTGTCAGCCCTTAGAAAGGCAAAGGCATCATTTTCAGCCAATGAAACCTTTTTAAGTTGGTACTGTAACCAAGATGGTGGCAATGCAATTTCAGATGTGGAAGCATGATAACTGGTGATATTCATTGGCGAAAGGAAAGGTAAAACATACATTCCCAATCAGAGAGATGGCAACAAATTTCAAATTCCACAATCAGTTTCCTCAATAAGTGAAGCCATAGGTCACAGATTTGAGAACTAGTTTTAATGTGTAAGGTTTATCAGAATCTGAGCCAAGTATCAGATGTGGCCTGCCCTAATGTAGATGTTTGATGGCACGCTCTAAAGAGAGAGGAAGCATAAATTTGGCTACTGTAGTAAGAACTAAGCTATAATTTGAGCTAGAAATGCAGAATTTGGAACAACAAATTAACAGCTTAAAATGAAAAATGCAGAACTAACCTTTATTATGCCAAAAGCTGCTTCGGCCCAACTTATCTTCAACAGCTTTTGTGATTTATGAGGATTACGAAGCCATATGAAATCGACACCACAGATGTTTCCCCTATGGTTTCGATGGCTAACCCACTGTGGGATATACGAGGAGTAAAGCCAACATTTTTTGTCAGTAGCATTGCAGACTCCAAAAAGTTAGTGGTATACTGATGGAGAGATGCAGAAATTGAATATACTAACCTTGTGAGCATCTGCATCGCTGTCTGTGTATTCATGTGCAATATCATAAGATGAAACAAATCCCTGGGACCTGAGGAACTTGTAGACATGTCCACGCTTGCTTCCATTCCAGTCACTGTGAATTTATAGCATTAAGACAAAAAAGAGAGAGACAAAGAAAAACAAAAACTAGTTAGAATGCCTTTTACAGAGGAGATCATTAAAGCAATAAAACCAAAGATGTCACCTACCCGCAGAGTATGACTGGCATCTGGCTGAGTTTGTTTTCTCTCTGATATGTTTCCAGATATTGTAGTATTTGGTAAACCTAAGAAGAATATCAAAGCTAGAGATAAGTCGGTAACATAAAAAAGAATGGAAAAAGAAAGTGGTGTGGCACACTGACATATTTCAGAAGACGATAACATCTACCTGGTGCAGTCTCACAATGGATAAACTGGAATCATGAGGAAATAAAAGGTGGGTGTTTACAATGATAATTTCCTGTTGAACACTCTCATTCTGATTTATTGAGAAGGGTGCAACTGATTGAACATGCAACAATTGCGCAACACGGTCTCCGAAGTCATTGAAGAACAACTCTCTACGGTTTAAAACCTTGAAGTACTCCTTGTGTATAGCAGTCAACAAACCTGTTGAAGTAGTATAAACAAAAGTTCTCAAGCCTGAGACTAAAAGGGAGTAAAGAATCAAATAGAACCATAACAAAAAAGAAAAAAAAAAAATCAAGAACTTAAGTGATTGAATTTAGATCTTGCAGGATGATCTACACACGTAATAAGGACTGTGAACAGCCTAAAAGATACGAGTTTGACCATCCTTTTCCCATTTTGGTGGCAACTGAAACCATAGAGCAGAAGGGAAAATATGTGAACCATAATGGAAGGAGTTAAGCCCCCAAGGGTGAGAAAATGGTCATTCTTCTGTTTACCTTATTCTATAGGAGCAGATTGAAATGGAGATTTGTATACTGAAAGTGGAAAAGTAGAAATGAACTTCCAAACTAAAAAACACCCAGCTGCATCAAACTATAGCTAATACTAAAAATTATGGGTCAAACTCTCTAATTGTCAAATGATTTTGACTTGATATAAATTTACTTACTCGGGCGGAAAGCAACACATAAGAACCCCCATATCTATCTAAGTTACAAACAAAGTCTTGAAATCGGCCTCTAGTATGAGAATAAATAAGTAAAAAGGTGCGTTGTGTACCATCTCCTCTGTTGTTGGTTCTTGCAAGCTTGAAGGTATCATAGCCTGCAGCACCGAGGCTTTCTTCATACATATGCACCAGTTCTTCATTTCCAACCCAAAATTCCTAATCATTGAACGAAACAATTACCTAATTAGTGAAAGCTTATGTTATCAGAGTTGAAATTAAGGCTCTAGGCGGAAAGAAAGTGTCAACTCTTTACTAATACATGTTATGAAAGTCAAAACCAATGAAAGAACCAATAGAAGAAAAAGGGAAAAGAAACCCACCTGGAGACAGATAATGGAAGACCTTTCGTAAAGCAACCAATTTACAATCTTCTTATTTCTAGCTAACCAAAATGCTCTAAAATCACTCTCTCGTACGCTCTGGTTCTGTTCCATGAGAAAAACAAATCAATGAAAGGAGCAAAATTTACAAAGGTGCAGCGGTATTAAAAGGGAAAAGAAAGAAGAAATCACCTGCTGGTCCAATCGCTTGTAAATAGGAGCTAGGATGTTGAAGGTGGTACAAGAAATGCAAGGCTCCCCCATTGTTGAACAAGCATGCCCAGTTCTCGTTTCTTGAAAAGGAACAGATTTGATTTCACTAGAATCCACATTAGCAATATGAGAGTCATTACAAAATCCTGCCAACAACACCTTTCACCCAAAACAGAGAAGGTTAGAATACAGTAAATTGAAAGATAAACAAGACCCAAAGTCTGAAACAAGAAAAAGAATCCAAATTTCAACCTACCATTTCAGAATTATTGCCACTTTGATTGAGGTAAGCAATGAGAAAGAGGGAAATCAGAAAGGGAAGGAAGCAGAAAAAGAAAGCTTTGAAAAGGGTGGGTTTGTTGAAGTAAGAGTTAAGGGTTGGCCTTAGCTTAGGCTTGTGGACAGAGTTAGATGGAGGAGGAACTGTAATGTCTTGATTCATATGGTCGAGATTGTTTATTAAAATACAAGTTGATGGGTGAAATGATTGATTGAAGTCGGGGCAGGGGAAGGGAAGCCGAGGTCGTGTGTTTGTTCGGTGTATTAGGACAATGGGGTTCCAGTGTTTTCTCATGGTGAAAAGCTAGCTCAGGTCCCTTACCAAGGATTTTTTTTTTTTTTTTTTTTTTTTTTGTATTCGTAGGTTTATTCGTTTTTATGAGGAAAATTTTATTGAAAATAGGATTCAAATTGGGTTTATATATAAAACCCTTAGTAAAGATATTGATTAATGTCAGGATAATCAAACCGTTAATCAAATTCGAATTAAATTAAGGCTACATTTATTTTATTGAAAATAACTTTCAGAAAATAATTTTTTCTATTATTTAGTAGAATTCTTAAAAATATTTTATATAAGTTGTTTTCAATTAAACAAATATATATTTGAGATTTTTTTATTTTTTTGTTATTTAATTGAATTTATTTTTATCTATAATTTTATATTTTATATTGTTTTTGCATATATTTAAAATATTATATTAAATTCAGATTCATTACAACGTTATTTTTTAATTACATGACTACTAAGTAAATATTTTTTATTTAAAAATATGGCATCAACAAAATTGACAAAAAATATTTACGATGTCAACAATTGGACTTGATTTTCAAATTTGAAAAGTAAAGAGACTAAATTCTTGAAAATAAAAGTACAAAGACTAAATTATAAATCTGTAAAGTGTACATAGACTTATGACATATTTTACTATTTATATTACAGAACATTTATTATTAATATATTTATAATTGTAATAAATATTTATTATTAAAATATAAATGTTGAATATTTTCAATAATATGTGAATAAAATTATTTAAAATTATTATTTTTAAAATTTATTATTAAAATAAAATTAAAATATTAAATAATTTATTAAAATAATAAATTATATTTATTATATTAATAATTTATTATATGACTAAATATAAATAATTAAATATGTATGTTTAATAATATTAAAAATATAATATTTTAAACATTTTTAAAAATAAAAAATAAAAAATTATTATTAAAATAATAATATTAAGCTTGATTTAAGTTAATTTTTATATAAAAATAAAATTATCTATAGATAAGCTCTTTTCCGGAAAATGACTTACACTTTTCAAAAGGGTAAGTCATTTTACAAGAAAAAATGGCTTATTTTACCTTGACTTATAAGTCATTTTCCATTGATCAAATTATGTTCTGTGAAATAAACATAGGAAAATGCAAAAAAATATTTTCCGTAAAACTTTTTACATGTAAACAAACGGACCCTAATATTAGTCGAATTTTTTAATTTTTTAACAGTAAATTGAATAAAAATATTTTTTTAATTTTATTTGTTAAAACAAGTATAAAATACATAAAAGAAATAAATTGAAAATGTTCATTTGATTGAATTAACCAGATTAAAACTACATTTAATTTGTATTATTATTTATTAAGTTTGGTTAATTAAGTTAGTTACCCAATTTCGAACTGAATTAATCGATAATTGAACTTCCAAAAAATTATTAACCAACCTCTGACCAAATTAAATCGATTAACCAACCGATTAACTGAATTAGATCAATTTGATGAATTAATTCATTTTTAACCATAATTTAATCTCTAATTAAAGTTACCCTAAAAAAAGAAACATCTTAATTAAGTGTGGTTTTATAAGGTAAATGACATCAGCCTGATTGACAAAGTAAAATTATTAAATTTAAAAAATACATATGTTATTTAAATTTTAAAACATAACATTTCCAATAATTAATTAATTTCTAATAAAAAACTAATCCACCTCCTAAATTTATCATCATCACCCACTTTCCTTTTAACTAGTAATATTCTTTAAATATAAAACTTACTAGTTTATATTTATTGAGATCAAGTCGTTTGAGAAAAGTTTTCAATGCGTGATTTGTTAGATAATTAAATAAATTTCTAATAATGAAGAGTATTGTCCTCCAATGAGAGTTTTGTATTCTATACTCTGCCGAGAGCAAATAAGTCATAATATCATATCACCACCAACAAAGCGTTCCTAACTCTATGAACCTGACCTCTTTAAGCAGCCTCTTAAGGCATGTTGGCTCTTAATAAAGTATGAAAGATAACTTTTTATGAGCGAATAATACCTTTTATTGTTAAGGGTTTGATAAGTTGTTCGACAAATGACATATTGAAAATTTTTCTTAAATAAAGCAATCCCTCAACACAATTATAAATATTTTTTTCATATTTTTTATTTTAAACATATATATTTATAATAATTAATTTTTCACTGAAAGTACATAAGAGTAATATATAAAAATTATAATTTTACTAATTATAATAGTCACATGTTTCTATTCAAAGTAATAATAGTTGTAAATTTACAATAATAATAATAATAATACTCTTATCAACAATTAATTTTATATGTGAAGTTCGATTTATTTTTTATAAAGAGAAAAGGAGGTTGCTTTTAGCCGTTTACCTGTTAGTTTGTATAGCCTTTATGCACATGATTGCCATGGATCCTTACTTAGTAATCATGTTAGTTTAATACTATATTTATCTTCTTCTTTTTTTGTTTTTTTTTTTAAGATATTGGATCTAAATATTTTTATCAATTTCTATATAAAATAAAAATTATTTTTTTATTATATTTGTTATGATACTTGTTATCATTGGCCTAAGACCCAAATAGGTTTAGGTTAGATGGGTCAATTTTCTCGAGCTCACATATTGATTGAGCTCGCAGATCGAGCTCGCAGAATGGATATCTATGTTTTCCTACGAAATCACACATAAGATCGTGTAAAAACTGTATAGACACATATTAAATCTTGCACAAGATACGTATTGATATGCATGGAACCTACATAATACATCATATCAATGAACAATATCCATATAAATAGATAAAAACCACCATTTAAGAAGGACAAAAAAAATACTCAGACAATACTACTCCAAAATTAAAATAGCTTTTTATCTTATATTATACCCCCATTTAAATCAAACTGTTAGATTAGACGAACAATGTAACCTTTGGACGAGTGTAGCGTCAACTAGAGTTTTAAAAACTTGTTGTAATGCACTATATATATTACTAGAACTATCATTGTGAATAGAAAAAAAATAGTAAATGTTGCTGCAAAATCCATTTCAAAGGTCACGAGTAGGCGCAAAGCCACTTAAAAATATTTTAGGAGGGAGAATTATGAATTTTAGGAGTCCAAGAAAAATAATTTTATTATTATATTGGATTATAAATTTATAATTTTTAGAAGCGATTTTATTATTTTCAGAATAATTGTCAAGGGTTATTCTACCTCCTCACATTTGTCTCTAATCTCGATTGTAATAAATTCAAATTTGTTTTTGTTACTTAGCATAAAGCCTTGAGCATTATGGGTAATCCATTACTTTTCAGGCGGAATTGTCACAACATGAGTATTTTTCTTAATAATAATTATTGCAGTAAGATAGTGACTAGGAGGATTTGAAAGGCATTATAATATTAAGATTTTTAAGGGTTAGCTCCGAACCCCACTACTCGTCATATTTGGTTTGATATGGCTACCGCACATGACTTCGAGAGGCAAGATGATATTAGAGGTTTTGAGCTAGAATTATTCTTGGGTTGAATGAATGGCTCATTTGATTCGATCAATATGGGTTTGGCTTAAGCAAAGATTTTTATTTTCGAGTTAGTTTGATATGGTATGAATTTCCATTAAATAAATTTAAATAAAAATATATTTAAATTTAATTATAAAAATATAAAAATATTATTTTTAAATATATTTTAAAATAGTGAAGTAAACTATTTGAGCAGATCGAACTGAGCTTAAATTTAGAATTGGACTTAGAATTTTTCTAAAAATCAAATTACGATTTAGCCTGATTCATGAACACTTGTATTTTTTATTTGTGTTATGAACGGTAAAAAAAGACTTTCAATAAAAAAAATTAAAAAATTAATTAAGCCTTCATCAAAAATTTGCACCGATTTGAAAAAAAAAAGTTAACGAAGCCCTTGACTAATGTTAACCACCGCTGACTATGACATTTTTTATGGCGTGACTAGCAGTCCAACCAAAATAAACAAATACATCTTTTAAAAATTATTAAAAATTAAACATCTAGCCAAATGTCCATATTGGTCCTATATGTAGTTGTTTAGATAATTACAAACAAAAAATAAAAGTTTATGAAAAATATTTAAAAGTTATTAGTAATTGTAAAAAATATTAAAAATATTAAAAACTAATAAGAATTACTTAAAATTTATTAAAAATCACATTTATAATTAATTTAAACATATAATTGTCTATGTTCAAATGATAACCATTTATCTAGATTCATCTTCGACGTGATTCTTTTGATAATTACTAAAAAATTACAAATATAAAAATATAAAATATAAAAAAATTATTAAAATTAATAAAGATGATTTAATTTTTATTAAAACAAATCTAGCGAGCCCATAAAACCATTTTTTTTTTTGGTGACATAAAAAGAGTACTAGAACGATGGAAATGTGTAAGTGTACACAATCGCAACATGTAATAAAGTGACAAGTAAATATTGAGTTATTGTACCCACAGAAACAGTGTAAGAAAAAATTTATGAAATGCAATTAAAAACATTTTGGTAAAGGAAAATCTTTTGTTTTGAAAGAAAAGAGTTTAATAATACTAGATTTTAACTAAGTAAATGAACTAAGAAAATTAAAAGGTAAAAATTCCAAAGCACAATTTCAGAAAAATAAGTTTAATCAAAATGACATAATTGTGTTAGATCAATTACATTTCTTAACTTAATATTACTAAAACAATGTTCATATTGTTACAAATAAGTTCACGGCAACTTGGTAATTTGTTAACTATAGCACATACAGACTTACTAAATTAACTAATCTCTTGAACATATTACTATGCCAATTCAAACAATTAATCAATTTTAATAAGCAAGTAAAAGATTAAGTGAAGTAATAATATATTCCTACATTGAAACAGTTTAATCACACTAATCTTGCAAGTAGGCTACTATACCGTTTAATACCGTCGCTAATTTAACCCTCAGCTACCTTAGAAGATTAAACATGCATTGATTAAGTATTGTGTCAATTAATTACAATTTTAATATGATTAATAATTAATTCATTAGTCACCTTACAATTATAATGCAATCATGGTTTTACTTAATCAAACAATTTACCAAGACTTATAACAACACAAACATGATTTTAATAACTTAAATAGATGAAATGCAATCAACCTAATATGAATTAAATTAAAGCCATGTTAATTAAATTTAGAATAACAACATAAAAAATATTCATAGACATGTTCATAACAACAAGAAGAAAAGTTAAAGAATAGGAAACTAGAATCAAAGCTAGTGTTTCTCTGAAACCAGACTAGTTTGCCCTTCTCCTTCTTCGATTGTTCTGTTGATCCAAGGCTTCTATAAGCACTTGAATGTTGCTACCCAAGGTGGTTGAAAGGCTATTTTTCAAGAGGGAAATCGACAAAGGAAAGTAGAAGGGAAAAATGGGAAACAAAGAGGGGTTTTGGAAGGGAGAAAGTGAGTAAGAGAGAGAGAGGGAGAGAGAAGTGTGGAATGAGAGGTGTGATGAATGAAGAGGGGAATGGGGTATTTATAGGTGGGATTGGCTGCTAAACATAGCAAAAAATCAGCAGCCATACACCTTCTTGGCTGGCCACACATTGATGCAAAGTTTGAATGTTTCAAACTTTGTTAAATTTAGCTTGGGGAATTTTTTAAAAGCACAAAAAATGGAGGGGTTTCAATGGATTTTTAAGAAAATTTGAGGGTTATTTTGTAATTAATTAAATTAGCTAAATAAGTTGATTATGTCAGCTGATTGGGTCAACTTATTGTGTCGGTTTTGAGTTGCAAATTTCTTTATTGGATCAATCTTCAATGCTTAGCATATTGGGACACTTTCTCCTTCAGGCTTAATATTAAATTTTAACCCAATTTAAATTGGATAAAAATTAAATATAAAGTATATAAATTATCATCATTTGAACCGACCTTGGCTGGAAAAATACTTAATCTTGCCCTTGGTTCACTCGATGTAAAAATTCATTTGACGGTTCAGGCCTTTCAATGTGTCTGCCGAGCTAATTTTCACCTTTTGAACAAAACTGTCAAAAATAAGCCAATTTTGTATAAATTTATTATAAAAATAATTAAAATTCAATATGTTAATAATTTAAGTGCAAATTAATTATTTTATAATAAAAGAATGAATTCCGACAAAATTTACTATGAAACTGTAAGAATTAGAAGTCAAAATGTGCTGAAAAAGTCTATATATTTTTGTGTTTCCACACCCCCAAACTTAATTCATTGCTCGTCTTGAGTAATGGACAGATTGTAAAGAATTTCTTAGAAACACCTTTGAAAAATTCCTTCAGAAAACATTCTTCCCATAATTATGAATTTAGTATACTTATGCTCAAGAACAAGAATTTTGAGATTTATGCCACTTAAGTATACATATCTTCAAATTAATCTCAATTATTATTATGATATAAAAAATAGACTAAATGTTTTCTCAATAAATACATGTTAAATCCCTACCAATTTGATTTTATTTTCTTATTTAGGATTAAGCTGCAATCATTAAGTTTAATTTATGCCTTCATATGTTGAACATAATAATTTCTCTCCAATAATGTAGGTAGCACAGAAACTTGAATCAATAGGTCTTTTAAATAAGTTGTAGCATGGCTGGGCTAGGGTTAGGTAAAAGATAGATAAATTTAGGCTAAAAACCCTAGACTCAGCTTGCATCGGGCCTTCGGAATAATTACCTCCAATACACCAACTCATTTTGTTTTTACATGCTCTTTTGTACATCTATTTCTTTCAAGTACATATGTAACGCCTTCGCGCCCGAGACCGTCGCCAGAGTCGAGCTTGAGGTGTTACTAAACTTAATTCATTACTTAAACAGCTCAAACAACTTATTTTAAAATTTCCAGACAAGCTGGCTAACTGCATCACAGTCGCTTAAAAACTCATATCTTGAGTTTCAAAACTCTAAATCAAGATCCGTAAATTTTTCCTGAAACTAGACTCATATATCTATCTACTAATTTTTTTCTAGAATTTTTTGTCAGACCAATTAGTACAGTTTATTAGTTAAAGTATCCCCTGTTTCAGGGTTTGACGGCTCTGACCTCTGTGAATTACGAATCAGATATCTCCCTGTACAGAGTTCCAATGACTATGCCATTTGTTTTTAATAAAACTAGACTCAATAAGAAATCTTTACATATAAAGCATGACTTCTAATTATCTTTGTAAAATTTATGGTGAATTTCCAAAGTCAGAATAGGGGATCCAGAAATTGCTCTGGCCCTGTTTCACAAAAATTTAAGCATCTTATAAAATATAACTCATATACCTGTTTTGTTCGATCCATATGAAAATAGACTCATAATTCTTCAATTCCATATTTTATTCATCATCTATTTATATCTCTACTATTTTTAATGATTTTTCAAACTCACATCACTGCTACTGTCTGAATTTATTTTATGGTAAATTTTACCTATTTCATGCTTTCCATGGATTAGCTAGCAATTTAGCATACATAACACCAAATATGATCATGATTAGCCATTCCAATGGCTAATCATTACCAAGCATTTCCATACCACTCAATAACCATATCATAAGACCATATACACAAAATGATTATAATGCTATACATGCCATGCTCGAAATATACAAGCCATTATGCCAAGATGATACACGGATAGTGTGAGCGAGCCTCCGACCGTTCCCGATTTCTGAGCTGGCTTGTCAAAACTACAAGGAATGAAAAGGAGGGAGTAAGCATAAAAGCTTAGTAAGTTCACATGCAAATAGCAAGTAACACAACTATATAAGCAAACATAAAACATCATTTGCATAATTATCACCGAGACATTCATATCACATTTTCATTTATCATCTTACTATATTGTTGTTATATCGAGTTTTCAACCCGAGGGTTAAGTACATACCTGTTCAAAGTATCCATTTCACAACACTTACCAATACATCCCTTTCATCTCGAGTATTCCTCCATTTGAGTAGAATTTTACCCGTTGAACACATCAGAATATAATTCGGATACATGGAAAGTTTGCACATAAGTGCCACATATGTAGCCAAGCTACCATGTAACCCGCCCATAAGTGAACTCAGACTCAACTCAACGAGCTCGGGCGTTCGCATCCATAAGTGAACTCAGACTCAACTGAACGAGCTCGGATGCCTAGTTACATCTCTCGAACTCGGACTCAACTCAACGAGTTCGGACATTCGCATCCATAAGTGAACTCGGACTCAACTCAACGAGGTCAGATGCCCAAATATCCTAGTGACATGTCACTTGTATCCTAATCCATTCCTAAGGTTCAACGGGACCATTTTCCTAATCATGTGTCTCAACCATCTCCTACGGATTCTTTGATCTGATACTCGGTAGTATTTCACATTTTCTAAGTATATCACATAATTTGACATATTATCAAACAATTATCACGAGTATAATATTTCATAATAATTATCATATCATTTAAATAACATAAAAACATTTAAAATAATAACTATGTTACCAACATTTACATATGAACTTACCTCGTATGCGAAAATGGCTACTTTTACCATTTCATCCACAACTTGGTATTTTCCCCATTTTAGCCCGAATTTCAGTTTTCTTGCTCTATCATTTAAAATATAGTTTAATTAGGACTCACATTATTCAAATTGACCCAAAATCATATTTTGGCAAAATTACGATTTGCCCCTAAACTTTCACATATTTACACTTTTGCCCCAAAGCTCGTAAATTAAAATTCAGCCTATTTTCTTATGTTTTGTGACATGCTGATCATTTTTCCCTTCTATGGAAATGTCAAATTCTCACTCTAACATGTACTTATGACTATTAGGTATTTTTACCGATTAAGCCCTTTTACTCGTTTTCACTTAAAACTGAGTAGCACAAGTTGTCTAACATAATTTAAAACCTCATATTCTATCATAAAACACCAAAATACACAAATTTCACCTATGGGTATTTTTCCAAATATAAACCCTAGGTTAAATTATTGCTAGCATAAGCTAAATCGAGCTACCGGGATTCCAAAAACGTAAAGAACTTGAAAAATAGGGCTAGAATGGACTTACAATCGAGCTTGGAAGCTTGAAAAACCCTAGCCATGGTTTCTCCTTGCTATATTCAGCCATGGGGTTGAAGATGGACACATTTGGGTTTTAAAATTTGTCTTTTAATTCATTTTACCCCTAAATGACCAAAATGCCCTTTTTACTATTCTTTAAATTTTTACCCTTCCAAGCCCATTTTTGTCCAAATTTTTTTAGAAATTGGTAAAATTACTCTTTAAGGACCTCTAATTAATAATCTAATTCAATTTTATGCAAAATGCTTCTAGAACACAAGTTTTGCAATTTATTCAATTTAGTCCCTAATTTCAAATTAAACACTTTATGCATAGAATTTCTTCATGAAATTTTCACAAAGTCATGAAATCATATCATAGACCTCAAAATAATTATAAAAAAAAATTATTTCTATCTCAGATTTGTGGTCTCGAAACCACTATTCCGACTAGGCCCAAAACTAGGATATTACAACATATGCTTTCCTTTTTTTTTTTTAACACGAGCATTTTATTGTATGTACTATAATTTTTTTTAGCATTTGATGCTTCTTTTCAACTCCCCTAAACTTATTTTCAAAGAATATTCTGAATAGACTGAGTCTAGTGTTTAGGACAATTTAAAGATAATTATGAGAGAAATGATGGCTAAATATTGTAAATGTTCAAATAAAATTAGGCTATATAGTCTCAAAATTGGGTTTCAAAGGATAAAAATTCATTAAACTTGGCTTGAAAGGCTTAAATGGTCCAAACAAAATTTTGCCTAAATCATTTTCAACATTCCATGCTTCCTAAGATTTCGCCTCAAGAAATTACTATGTCAATTCTAGAGACTTAAACTTTCATGCATGCCTAGCTTTCCTAAGGAACTACAAATTTTATGGTATGATTTACATGCTTTATTAAGAGTACATTCATGTCATAATTCAGCTAACATAATAATTGTAATAACCCAAATTTTCCCGGCCCATAAGATAAATAAATAAGGAAATAAAAACAAAATAATAAAGTCCTTTTTACAGTCCAAATAGATGGCCCAATTAGCCTAAGAACCCAAGTGCCCATTACACCCTCAGCCCAAAAACATATGGGGCCCAAGAGGCCCAAACAGTAAATTAAGGGTAGACGACCTAGGGTTTCAGAAACCCTAGACGCCGCAAGCTCTCCAACCGTCACCCTCTATCGACGCCTCCAATCAGTGCCGTGATTCCAGGCTCCGTATTGTGCCGTGATTGGCGCACGAATCAACGCCAGTATGCCATCATTAGTGCCCGATCATCGCTAATCTCCTCATCGTCACCTGCGAAAAGAGAAAGAAGAACACAGCAAACATGGCAAGAAATAGAATAGGGAATACACTAACTTTGTAAATAGAGGCTATAAAAGCCAAATGATTTCACTGTAACAAGGACCCTTTTTTTTGAGAGAGATACATACGAAAATAGATACTAGAAGAAAGAGATACAAACAGATATATGCATATACAGAGAAGAAAGAAATAAAATCACTTATTTTTTAAGGTGATTCAGTTATTCCTTCATTTCTGTTAATTTATTTTTTAAATGCTTATGAATTATTTTTTACAAAAAACGACTGTTAGTATTTAAAAGGAAGAGATTACCTGTGCTTCGCTTGGAAAAATGAAGGCTTTTGACCTTCCGACCACCGCGTACAATGGCGCGTGTGGCGCATGGGCATGTGCTGCCCAGTAACAAAAGGCTGGAGCCCAGATGGCCTTCTCCTTTCCTCTTTCAGAGGATTTCAAAGATTTTTTTAAAAAAAATAGTTTCTAAAATGAATTTTGGACTAAAAACTGACTTAAATAGTATAATAGAAACGGTGTCATTTTTGCTTAGTCTAATAAGCACTAAAACGGCGCCGTTTAGGCTCAGGATCCGCGCACTGACCCGTGACCCGGATAGGATCCGCGTGTTTCGTTTAAAGGGCAAATTGCCCAATTGATCCTTCCGCATTTTTAAGATTTGTAATTTCATCTTATTTTTTTAATTTTAAATTGGCCCTAACCTTTTATGTTCATTCAATTTAGTCCTTATGGCTATTATAAAGCCTATTCTGAGAACAACGTCGTTTTTTGGGATTAGGGCTAATTGCCGAGTGAGTCCCTCAGAGTTTAATGTGTATTTCAATTAGGCCCAAAATTTTCGTTTATTTGTAATTAATCCTAGATTTTTTAAATTAAATTCAATTTTTTATATATATTTAATTTATTTTTACTATGTATTATTTATTTTTATAAACATTAGTTATATGTAAAAATAGTATATATTGTTTATCATATTATTTATGTTATTATTATATATTTTATTTATTTTATACGTTTTATTATATATATTATTCAATATATCATTTTTATTCTACTACAAATTATATATTATTTTATTCTTCATTAATTACGTATAAAATTTATAAATTAATAATAATTAATACATATATCATTATTAAATGTTTAATGTCTAATATTTTTAAATTTACTACAAATTTTATTCTTATTCAACATATGTATTTTTAGTACCTTGAGTTATTATATTATGTGGTATATTTAATTTTATATTAATTATCTCTAAAAACCTCTCCTTTATGATTTATACATTATTTTAAATATATTTTTTAAAAAAAATACTTCATCTAGTTTCTAATTTTTGTATTTGTTTTCTTCTTTATTTTTTTATTTATATGTTCATGATTTGTTTATTTATTTTGCATCTTTTTTGTATTTATTTAATATTGTTTAAATATACTAATGTTATCTTACCAACCATTTGTTATTTATATGTTATTTGTTGTTTATCATATTTGCATAAAAATCGATTATTCATGTTATTTTGAGTTATATTTGCATAAAATATTGTTATATATTATGTAAGTTATATTGTTATATTCATTATGCTATATTTTGCATGAAATATTATTATGTATGTATTATGTAATCTGTATTGTTATGTTCATTATTTTCTGTGATTATACTTGCATGAAAGGATAATGTATATTACGAAATTTGTGTCATTATTTATCATTTTCTATATTATATTACATGAATTGTTAAAGTATGTATTATATCGTTTGTATTATTTGGTATCGATACCATGTAATATGTTAAAAACATCATTGTCATAAGATTTATATTTCATTTAATACAAATGAATTTTAAAAAATAAGGTAGTGCTTTTGGTATTTAGGAATTCAGGAAGTAGTGCCCTAACATGCTGGGTTGCGATTTCCCGTTTGTCTAAATGTCTAAAATATTCTTCTAAATGAATTTCACAAATCACGAGATGATTTCAGTTATAAAAGATTAAAAATATCGTGTCCAATCATGCTGGATGTGATGTTTGTACTCTCTTGAAGTGAAGGAATCTTGATTTTTTTTAAAACTCGAATTATTACGGTTTTAAAAAGAGATCTTATTTCTAAATTCTTTCAAACTTTTGACATTAAGACAAAATTCTTCAAATTGGTACCAATTTTGGGCGTTGCGAGGGTGCTAATCCTTCCTCGTACGTAATCAACTCCCGAACCTGTTTTCTCATAATTTCGTAGACCAAAATATTTTATAAGGTGATCCAATCACACCTAAAAAGGTTGGTGGCGACTCCCGTTTTCAAAAATCTCATTTTTTTAAAGGGAGATTTCGACAGCTTGGCGACTCCACTGGGGACATAAGAGAGTCAAGCCAAGAAATTGATTATTTTTTGTCTTAATGTCAGAAGTTTGGAAAATTTTAAAATTGATCCTTTTTACATGTGTTTGCTGCATATGTTTGTTATCTTGTTGCCGCACTGTATTTGCATGACCGCTGTGGTTGCACCCCTAAGTGGGAGTGAGAAGCTACGCTTTCGTGAGGTTTTCACCTTCGTATGAGCTAGTGGATTGCTTTCGGGATACATCCGTACTTATGTCTTCGTGAGATTTTCATCTCCGCATGGCCATAGGGAAATGTGTCCCCCTGAGCTGAACTTGGTCTATATGAGCCTATAATGGGTGAGGACCGAGGAATCTGCTGGTTCAGGTACCCTTGCTTTAGAACTAAAATGCATATAGTGAACTTTAAGTGTTTACCCTAGGGAGTATAGTGATAGCCTTTAGTAAATTACCCTTATAAGTACTTGTTTATTATACTTTTATATATGATACTAACTTATTTTATTTTGCTATCATTGCATGTCATTCAACATTTAAGGGTGTCGATTCACGGTTCAATTTCTAGATTAGAAAGTTTTGTAATGAGAAAAAAATATCTTGATAAAGTGGAGGACAACGCCTCTGTCTGTACCTGGTCAGTGAAAACCCAGTTAGAGAAAGGAGATAGCGTCACCGAGGGGTATACATCAGAGTTATGGGACTTCACTCGTATTAATTCAACATAGAATGAGTTTCAGGAGTTGAGAGACATTTAGGCCCAATGGGATGACGAGGCTAAGCAGCTGTTCTACCAGAATTATGGAGATCTTCCCTATTTGTTAGATATCAAGGTGGATAAGCGTCTGTTTCAAGCTATGGTACAGTTTTGGAACCCTGCCTATAGTTGTTTTACCTTTGGAGAGGTAGACTTAGTACCTACCTTAGAAGAGTATATGACCTTGCTTCACTGTCCAAAAATTCAAAGTAACAAAGCTTATGTTAGGGCTGCTAATCTCCCAACTTTCGTGAAGAAATTAATAGTGATCACAGGGATGAGTGAACAGTGGGTTGTAGCTTGAATCCAATAAAAGGGTGATGGTAAATGCATTCCGTGGGTAAGTTTGAGGGATCTAATATTGGCACACCCAGACGTGAAGAGGAGGGTCGATGTCCTGGCTTTAAGTATTTATGGTTTGGTTATTTTCCCAAAAGCTATGGGACACATAGATGAGGCAGTCGCGGATTTATTCGATCGACTAAGTAAGCAGAATACACCTATGCCTGCAATCCTAGCTGAGACATTTAGATCCTTGAATGCATGTCAGAGAGTTGGGGAAGGTAGATTCATTGGATGTGCATAGTTGTTGTTAGTTTGGTTCCACAGTCACTTTTGGAAGGTTGATAAGGTTCTTTGCCGAGTGTTCTTTAAAGATTATTCCCCCTTAAAGGAAGCAGTAGCTACACCAAGGAGGGATGACATTACAGAGGAAATGTGGATAGAAATACTTCAGAATCTCCAAGAAGAAAATGTTATGTGGAAAGCCCCTTAGATGACTCCTAGTGAAATTCTTTATCGTTGCGGAAGCTTTGATTGAGTACCTCTTCCTGGAATTTGGGGAGTTGTCGGCTATGCACCATTACTCGTCATAAGGCAATATAAGGCGGAGCAATTTATACCAGCAACACAAAGGCTAGCTCAGAGTGATTTTTCATATAAGGGGATCATTATAAGAAAAATGTGAGTGAAATTTTTGAGGCTTGGAAGAAGGTTTGCTGTGTGAAGATTCTGACTAAAGGTCTGATGACAACTTTTGAATACAAAGGGTGGTTCAGTAAGATATCCCTAGACCGAATTTGGAGGCTGCTCGATTGATGGAGGAGAATTTACGAGTGATTCCATCAGAGTTAGAGGTCATAAAGCAAGAGTTCGAAAGGAAGAATTTGGAGCTTGGAAGAAAGATAGAAAGGCTTGAGGAGGAAAAGATGTACCTAAGCTTAGACGTCGACGTTCAGAAAATTGAGGTCGAAAAAGTGAGAAAAGAAAAGAGAAAGATTAAGGAAGACCGAGATGACTTGAAGACGCAATATAAAAAGACACAGCTATCATTGAAGAGAGCTGGATTGGGGAAATCTTCAGAGCAGTGGCAACAAGAGGTTCAAGAAGAAAAAGCCAAAGCCGAGTATTGGGAGAAGAAGTTCCAAGAGATATAAGCGCAGAATTAGGCCATAGAGAAAGAGAATCAAGGATTAAAAGCTAAGGTGACTGAGCTTGGACGATCCCTTCATCATCATCGAAGTCGTAATTCTGCGGTCTAGTTAAAAGCAAGTCTGAACAAAATTGAGGAAAAGAAGCACAATATTGGAGAATTGGAAGCACCACTGTAGAACTGTGAGATACGGATTGAGTAGCTCAAGGCAAGGGAAGGACATTGGAAGGGAGAGCTTCACCATTTTCAAGATCAAGTCAGAGATAGAGACTATCTCATGGGAGAAGCCATAGCCCAGATTTGAGAGGTTGCTGATCATTTGCAAGACCTGACAGCGCAAGCTAATGTATTAAGTACAAAGTATGAGTTAGTGTCAGATAGAGGTCTAGAGCTAGCTTTGTTATTGGATAGGGTTAAAACTCCGGGCCTGAGGGCGAAGGCGTATTTGTAATCCGTTTTGTGTAAAGATTTTTGTTGCTTAAATAACGTTTTCTAAAAGAAACTGAATCAGAATCGATATCTTTTAGCATTCATGCATTTGCATCTCATCGCATCATATGCATTCAAATTTATAGAAGGGCCCTAATTAGTTAAAATTATTAGGGAGAAAGAGAGAGTGTGAGAACGGAAAATCTGGAAGCAACACATCCTTATGATACACGCTCTAAGACAAAGAATATGGATCAAAGACTTGAGCAGATTCAGAAAGAAATGCAAGAGCAATTGCAGGAACAATTAGAAAAAATCCAACAAGAGATGAAAGATCAAATGTTGGAGGCTCAAAGGAATATGATGGCTGAGATGTCTCAGTTGCTGAAGGGCACGACGGATAAAGGAAAGGCCTCTATGACCATCACTGAAGAAGATAATGAGGATCATCCTCCGGGTTTTACTCCACTCCATGTGCAAACTCAACCTGAAGTATATCCCCGAAGGCCTTCCATCACAATAAAACCTCAACGTGGGCAAGTCAATGCTGGAATACCCATGAACTTCCAAACTGGCTCGGGATCCAACCCAGGAGATAAGCCTACCAATCCAGTCATCCCTGATTTGGATATACCTGAGAGGGAGGAGATGAGGCTCGAATCATCAAAGCAATTAGAGGAACGTTACAGATGGTTAGAGGAGAAATTTAAGGCATTAGAAAACGCTGATAATCGTTAGGGAATAGATGCTAAGGACTTGAGCTTGGTCCCAGATTTGGTGCTTCCTTATAAGTTCAAGATGCCAGAATTCGAGAAGTACAATGGGACTACTTGCCCTGAGTCCCATATTACTATATTCTGTAGACGGATGACTGGCTATGTAAACAATGATCAGTTATTGATCCATTATTTTCAGCATAGTTTGGTTGGGGCAGCGGCTAGGTGGTATAATCAATTGAGTCGCGCGAGGATCGGTTCTTAGAGAGACTTAGCGCAAGCCTTTATGCAGCAATATAATCATGTGACTAACATGACTCCTGATAGAATCACGTTGCAGAACATGGAAAAGAAGCCTAATGAGAGCTTTAGGCAATATGCACAGAGGTGGAGGGAGATTGCCATGCAAGTTCAACCACCGCTCTTGGAGAAAGAAACTACTATGCTGTTTATTAACACTTTAAAGGCCCCTTTTATTACTCACATGATTGGAAATACCACCAAGAGCTTTGCTGATATAGTTATGGCAGGAGAAATGATTGAGAATGCCATAAGGGGTGGCAAGATAGAGGGGGAAACTGCTAAAAGATCGGCCCCAAGAAGGAAAGATAATGAAGTGAATAATACAAGTAGTTATAATTCAAAAGCGGTTACGGTTAGTCAGCCCAGAGTAACTACAGTTGGGCAACAGGATTCTCAAAAGCAGGGATCTGGTTCGAGACAAAATTCTGAAAAGGTCTTATTTACGCCTATCCCAGTGACGTATCGAGAGTTTTATTTAAGTTTATTTAATGCGCATGCAATAGCTCCTTTTCATTTGAAACCTCTACAACCTCCATACCCTAAATGGTACGATGCAAACGCCAAATATGAATACCATGTAGGGATATCGGGGCATTCGATCGAAAATTGCACTGGCTTTAAAAAAGTAGTGGAAAGACTTATCAAGATGGGGGTTGTAAATTTTGACGACACCCCTATTAATGAGAAACCATTGCCAAATCATGGTGATCAAGGGGTAAACGCAGTTGGGGATACTGGTATGAGAAGGATTAAAGAGGGCGTGGCTGAGGTGATAATGCCGATGAAAGTGATTTGGGAAGAAATGGTGAAAAGAGAGATGATAATATCTAAAGAAAGGAATAGAGGAGTAAGGGATTACTGCGAGTTCCATGCTGAAGAGGGACACGAGATCCAGGAATGTGACGAGTTTAAGGCCTTGGTACAAATCCTTATGGACAATAAGGAGCTGGAATTTTATGAAGCTTGCTCAGATGAGGGACATATATGCACATTAGAAGGTGGACCGAAGAATCAAAATCGGCCAAAGATCATTATTTCTTTACCAAGAAATAATAAAGTTGAAATACCAACGATACCGAAAGTTATTATTCATAAACCCGTTTCCTTTCCTTATAAGGATAACAAGAGGGTACCCTGGAATTATGACTGTAATGTGACAATACCGGAGAAGGAAGATATAGCTCGTAAGGAGGGTCAAGGTGAGGGTTCTTACACGCGTAGTGGGAAGTGTTATGATGTAGAAGGCGTCAGAGTTGAGCCCGCAAAAGTAAAAGCCTTTGACAAAGGAAATGGGACTGAAATACTGGTTAATGAGCCAGTAAAGGAAGAAGAAGCCAAAGAATTTCTAAAATTCTTAAAACACAGTAAATACAGCGTGGTTGAATAATTGCGTAAACAATCAACTCACATATCAGTGTTGGCTTTGCTTCTGAGTTCAGAGGTACATCGGGAAGCATTAATGAAGGTGTTCAATGAGACTTACGTTACTAATGATATATCCGTTAATAAATTGGATCGATTGGTTAGTAACATAAGTGCTGACAATTTCATCTACTTCAATGATGACGAAATCCCACCTGGTGGCATGGGATCAGCTAAAGCTTTACACATCACCACTCACTGTAAGGGGTATACATTGCCGAGTGTGCTTATTAATAATGGATCAGCCTTAAATGTCTTACCATTATCTACATTGAACAGATTACCCATAAACAGTTCTCACATGAAAACATGCCATAATGTAGTGACAGCATTCGATTGTACGGAGAGAAAGGTCATGGGAAGAATTGATGTTCCTTTGATGATTGGGCCAAATACTTATGAGGTGGACTTTTTAGTGATGGACATCAAGCCCCCTTACAATTGCTTGTTGGGGAGGCCTTGGATACACTCAGCAGGAGCGGTGCCCTCATCTTTGCACCAGAAATTGAAGTTAGTAGCTGATAGATGGTTGGTTACCATAAACGCGGAGGAGGACATTATAGCGACAGTTACCAGTGACGCACCCTATGTAGAAGCAAATGAGGAGACAATTGAATGCTTTTTCCGTTCATTAGAATTCGTTAATGTAACATTCATTTCAGAGGGGAGTGAGGTGCCGGTGCCCAGGATATCCAGAACTACAAGAATGAGTTTGCGAATGACAATAGGGAAATGAGCTTTGCCAGGAAAAGGATTGGGAAGATATCTTCAAGGAGAGATTCAAATTCCAGAACTAAAGGGGAAGAGAGACCCTTTTGGCTTGGGTTACAGGCCAGATCACAAGCAGAGGAGGAAGGAAATAGAGAAACGTCAAGAAAGAAAAAGGGCGTGTTTAAGTGGAAGAGAAGTAGAGTGGGAATTGATGACGTTCCCCCATATATCCCAAAATTTTATATCAGGAGGGATAATTCACCCAAAGAGAGGGTTGCTTGAAAAAGGAAGCTATCATATAAATGCTGTGCATAATGAAGAGTCTGGACAAGGAAACCTTGAGGGCATTCGCCCTTACGAACCGGGAAGCTCTTTAAACAATTGGGTTGCAAAGGAACTTCCTGTAGTTTTTAAAGATTCTTCAGAGTAATTTTCAGAACACTCTTATTGCTCTAAAGCCTAGGATAGTAAGATTTCATTTGTAAAATAGGCTCATGTTCGGATATTTACATTTCAATAAAACGCAACTTTTGTTATCAATTCAAGTGAACATTCTTTTATACCGTTCAATTTTCCTTTGACATTTAAATTCTTTCAAATTTTTTCCATTTCATTCATAACATATAAATAATTGTTCCTAAAATTCATTCATTCTTTGTACATTCATTCATACCCCGCAGGTCCCTAGATATTAATGACATGAGCACTGATACTACAAATTCTAGATTCTCTTCTGAGCAAGACATGTGTTTAGAAGAACTTCAGGATTTTAAAGATGACAGGGATTGTGATATGTCTCTAGATCTGTTAAAAATGGTGAAACAAGAGGAGAAACAAATCTTACCCTGTGAGAAAGGAGCAATAGAGAATGTAGCCTTGGAGGAAGGGAAAAAGGTGAAAATTGGCACACATATTGCTAAAGAAACAAGACAAGGCCTTGTTAAATTGCTACGTGAATTCAAAGATATATTTGCATGGTCATATCAGGATATGCCAAGATTGAATACTGATATCGTGGTACATCATCTTCCCATAAGACAAAATTGCAAGCCAGTTCAACAAAAATTGCGAAGAATGAGGCCTGATATTGTGTTGAAAATAAAAGAGGAAGTCAAGAAGCAGTTTGATGCTGGATTCCTACAAGAGGTTAAATATTCAGAATGGGTGGCTAATATTGTGCTTGTCCCTAAGAAGGATGGGAAGGTACGAATGTGCGTTGACTACATAGATTTAAACAAAGCTAACCCGAAGGACAATTTTCCTTTACCGCATATCGATACTTAGTAGATAATACAGCAGGGTATCCGTTGTTTTCCTTTATGGATGGTTTCTCAGGGTATAATCAGATAAAGATGCATCCTGAAGACATGGATAAAACTACCTTCATAACATTGTGGGGCACCTTTTGTTACAAGGTAATGCCCTTTGGGCTGAAGAATGCAGGAGCAACATACCAAAGGGCTATGGTGACCTTGTTTCACGATATGATGCACAGAGAGATTGAGGTGTATGCTGGTGATATGATTGCTAAATCTCGAACAGAGAAGGAGCATATTGAAGTCTTGAGAAAGTTGTTCCTAAGATTAAGAAATTTTCAGTTAAAGCTTAATCCGGTAGAGTGCACTTTTAGAGCTAGGTCGAGGAAATTACTAGGCTTTGTGGTTAGCGAAAAGGGAATAAAAGTTGACTCAGACAAAGTTAGAGCCATACGAGATTTGCCTCCACCACGTACTCAGAAGGAAGTTTGGGGTTTTCTTGGAAGGTTGAATTATATTGCTCGGTTTATTTCACAATTAATAGAGAAATGTGATCCTATATTTCGCCTCCTTAGAAAACACAACCAAGGTGCTTGGGATGAGGAATGCCAGAATGCCTTTGATAAAGTCAAGCAATACTTGTTAAACGCTCCAGTATTATCTCCACCTAGTCCAGATAGACCATTAATTCTGTACTTGTCAGTGTTTAGTAATTCTATGGGATGTGTGCTTGGCCAACATGACGAGTCAAGAAGAAAAGAAAAAGCGATATATTACCTCAGTAAGAAATTTACTGAGTGTGAAATGAGATATTCGCCAATTGAAAAGTTGTGTTGCTCTTTGATTTGGACAACTCGAAGGTTAAGGAAATATATGCTATATTATACGACTTGGCTAATTTCAAAACTTGATCCATTAAAGTACATGATGGAGTCAAAGCCCTAAATGGAAGAATGGCAAGGTGGCAAGTATTACTCTCAAAGTTTGATATAGTCTATGAGAGTCAAAAAGCTATAAAAGGAAGCGCGATAGTAGAATTTCTGGCTAGAAGAGCTTTAGAAAATTATGAACCATTGAGCTTTAATTTTCCTAATGAGGAGTTGATGTATGTGGCAGTTATTGAAGAATATTCATGGAAGTTGAACTTTGACGGCGCATCAAACGCGGTAGGAAATGGGATTGGGGCAGTCTTGGTATCCCCAAAGGGTAATCATTATCCATTTACATGTAAATTGGATTTTGACTGTACGAACAACATGGCCAAATATGAAGCATGTAGCATGGGGATTCGAGCAGCCAAAGAGCAGAAAATTAGAACCTTGAAAGTATATGAAGACTCTGCATTGGTAATTTACCAGCTTAGGGGTGAATGGGAGACAAGGGACCCCAAATTGATTAATTATCGAAAGGTAGTTTTGGAGTTACTTGAAGAATTTGATAATGTCACTTTCAGTTATCTCCCACGGGACGAAAATTAGATGGCAGATGCTTTGGCAACATTGGCTTTCATGATTAAAGCAAATAAGCAAGAGGATGTGAAACCAATTCAGATGAGCATTTATGAGGTACCAGCTCATTGTTATAACATCGAAGAAGAGGAAAAGGATGACTATTCTTGGTATCAAGATATATTACGGTATGTGAGAAATCGTAAATATCCTGAGCAGGCAACTAAAAACGACAAAAGAACTTTGAGGAGGTTAGCCTGCGAATATGTGCTAGATGGAGACATCCTTTATAAAAGAAGGAAATATCAGGTATTTTTAGATGCGTTGACGCCGTAGAAGCTAGGCAAATCTTGGAAGAAGTACATGAAGGAGTTTGTGGTACACATGCTAATGGCTGTACAATGGTAAGACAAATTATGAGGTTTGGGTACTATTGGTCTACTATGGAAGGAGATTGTATCAATTATGCTAAAAAATGTCATAAATACCAGATATATGGGGACAAGATCCATGTACCACCTTCACCCTTACATGTTATGACTTATCCATGGCTCTTTTCCATGTGGGGCATGGATGTCATTGGACCAATATAACCAAAAGCTTCAAATGGGCATCGTTTCATTTTCGTGGTCATCGACTACTTCACAAAATAGGTGGAGGCAGCTTCATATGCTAGTGTTACTAAGTCGACAGTAAGTCGATTCTTGAAAAAGGAAATTATTTGTCGGTATGAAATACCTGAGAGGATTATATCAGATAATGCATTGAACTTGAATAACAGCATGATTGCGGAAGTTTGCAGTCAATTCAAGATCAAACATCATAATTCATCTCCATATCGCTCGAAAATGAATGGGGCAGTGGAAGCTGCCAACAAAAACATCAAGAAGATAGTGGGGAAAGTGACTGAAACTTACAGAGATTGGCATGAGAAATTACCATTTGCACTATTAGCCTATCAAACGTCTGTCAGAACCTCTACTGGGGCAACTCCTTTCTCATTGGTTTATGGGATGGAGGCAGTGTTACCCATTGAAGTAGAAATTCCTTCTCTTCAAATTTTGTCAGAGATAAAGCTGGATGAAGCAGAATGGATTCAAGCGCGGTATGACCAATTGAACTTGATTGAAGAAAAAAGGCTAAGGGTTATTCGTCATGGCCAGATGTATCAGAAGTGAATGATGCGAGCCTACGACAAGAAAGTTCATCCAAGAGAATTCCACGAAGGGGATCTTGTATTGAAAAAGATTCTTCCCATATAGAAGGACTTTAGAGGAAAATGGATGCCGAATTGGGAAGGACTATATGTTGTGAAGAAGGCTTTCTCTAGTGGTGTACTAATTTTAACAGAAATGGATGGGAAGATTTTACCCAATCCAGTGAATTCAGACTCAGTTAAGAAGTACTTTGTCTAAAAGAGAGGGAAATCCAAAGTGAAAACCCGTAAAGGGCGCATTGAGACTTCTAAAAAAAAAAAATTGAGAGAGGCCAAGGTGAAAACCCACAAAGGGCACCTTGAGACAAAAGGGGTTTTGAGTTGAAAACCCGAAAGGGCTGCTCAAATTTCGAGAGGCATGCAGTAACCTTGCTATATCAGATTTGACGAGAAGTAGAGTGTGCTACATACTGGGGCATCAACAAAGTACTTTTGATCTTCTAAACACATGTTAAACTCAAAACAGTCTTCATGGAATTGGTATACAGAAGCCCAAGCTGCGATATGTTGGACATCAAATTTTTGTCCTGTTTACTATCTTTAGATTCTTTTTCTTCTCAAAGATATGTTTTCAGATTAATTTCCTATTGAATTCTGATGATTTATCTAACTATTCTTAAAATCAGATTATTTGTCTTCCAAGGTGTGTTGCATTGAAATAATGATTGATGAACTAAATATTTTTACAAACAAAGTTTTGCATATTACTCTGGGAATTTCTAGAGAATACGAGTTGTTTGAAGAATTCCCATAAGTGAGGGTCGGAGGTATTCGAGGAAATTTTTTTAGTCCAAAGAATAATTGGACAATTCAAATGATTCAATCTTAGGAGAGGATCATTTCCAGCAGGTCGTAACATTCGGAGAATGGTACAATAGGACCAATCTGATTCAAAACATAGGAGCAGAGTATGATTGATATTGTGAGTAAATAAAAGTGGAACTTTGATGGATGAATGAGTAAAAACGTCTGAGATAGGAGACATTTTCATAACATTTTGCATTATAATATGTCTATTTAGGAGCATTTGACTAATTTCGATCATGGCACCCTAATCATTAGGCATGATCACATATGCATTCTACAGGTTATGTCCTTTAAGGGGCATTGTAGATCACCGATGATAGATTTGGCGTCTCCATATTATCAGAGAGCAGATCACTGATAGTAGATTTGGCGTCTCTGTATTGCCAGAGAGTAGATCGAAGATAGCAGATTTGACGTCTCTGTATTGTTAGAGAGTAGATCACCGATAGTAGATTTGGCGTCTCTGTATTGCCAGAGAGCAGATCGAAGATAGAAGATTTGGCCTCTCTGTATTGTCAGAGAGCAGATCACTGATAGTAGATTTGGCGTCTCTGTATTGCCAAAGAGCAGATCGAAGATAGTAGATTTGGCGTCTCTGTATTGCCAGAGAGCAGATCGAAGATAGCAGGTTTGATGTCTCTGTATTCTCAGAGAGCAAATCGAAGATAGTAGATTTGGCGTCTCTGTATTGCCAGAGAGCAGATCGAAGATAGCAGGTTTGGTGTCTCTGTATTCTCAGAGAGCAGATCACCGATAGTAGATTTGGCATCTCTGTATTGCTAGAGAGCAGATCGAAGATAGCAGATTTGGCGTCTCTGTATTGTCAGACAGCAGATTGAAGATAACTGGTTTGGCGTCTCTATATTGACGGAGAGCAGATCAAAGAAAACACATCTGGCGTCTCTGTATTGACAGAGAGCAGATTGAAAGATAACAGATTTGGTGTTTCTGTATTAAACGGGGAGCAAATCAAGGATAGCAGATCTGACATTCGTGTGGTCACATCGGAGCAGATCAAAGAGGACAGATTTGGCGTCTCTGCATTAGACGGGGGGCAGATCAAAGATAGCAGATCTGATATTCGTATGTTTACAATGAAACGGTTCAAAGCTATCTGGATATCTTCGAAGAAGATAAAGGTCCAAATTTTGAGACTTGGTCTGGCCGGGCAAAATTAGGTCCTTTTATAGTCTTTCCTCTATTCCTATTACACAGTAATGAGCAAAGAAGGGAAACCTAAATTTACGCGGCCCATAAGATAAATAAATAAGGAAATAAAAACAAAATAATAAAGTCCTTTTTACAGTCCAAATAGATGGCCCAATTAGCCTAAAAACCCAAGTGCCCATTACACCCTCAGCCCAAAAACATATGGGGCCCAAGAGGCCCAAACTGTAAATTAAGGGTAGAAGACCTAGGGTTTCAGAAACCCTAGGCGCCGCAAGCTCTCCAACCGTCACCCTCCATCGACGCCTCCAATTAGTGCCGTGATTCCAGGCTTCGTATCGTGCCGTGATCGGCGCACGAATCAACGCCAGTATGCCATCATTAGTGCCCGATCATCGCTAATCTCCTCATCGTCACCTGCGAAAAGAGAAAGAAGAACACAACAAACATGGCAAGAAATCGAATAGGGAATACACTAACTTTGTAAATAGAGGTTATAAAAGCCGAATGATTTCACTGTAACAAGGACCCCTTTTTTTTGAGAGAGATACATACGAAAATAGATACTAGAAGAAAGAGATACAAACAGATATACAGAGAAGAAAGAAATAAAATCACTTATTTTTTAAGGTGATTCAGTTATTCCTTCGTTTCTGTTAATTTATTTTTTAAATGCTTATGAATTATTTTTTACAAAAAAAGACTGTTAGTATTTAAAAGGAAGAGATTACCTGTGCTTCGCTTGGAAAAATGAAGGCTTTTGACCTTCCAATCACCGCGTACAGTGGCGCGTGGGCGTGTGCTGCCCAGTAATCGGAGGCCGGAGCCCGGACGGCCTTCTCCTTTCCTCTTTTAGAGGATTTCAAAGATTTTTCTTTAAAAAACAATTTCTAAAATGAATTTTGGACCAAAAACTGACTTAAATAGTATAATAGAAACAGTGTCATTTTTGCTTAGTCTAATAAGCACTAAAACGACGACATTTAGGCTCAGGATCCACACGCTGACCCGTGACTCGGATAGGATCCACGTGTTTTCGCTTAAAGGGCAAATTGCCCAATTGATCCTTCCGCATTTTTAAGATTTGTAATTTCATCTTTTTTTTTTAATTTTAAATTGGCCCTAACCTTTTATGTTCATTTCAATTTAGTCCTTATGGCTATTATAAAGCCTATTCTGAGAACGACATCGTTTTTTGGGATTAGGGCTAATTGCCCAGTGAGTCCCTCAGAGTTTAATGTGTATTTCAATTAGGCCCAAAATTTTCATTTATTTGTAATTAATCCTAGATTTTTTAAATTAAATTTAATTTTAATCCCTTTTTTATATATATTTAATTTATTTTTACTATGTATTATTTATTTTTATAAACATTAGCTATATGTAAAAATAGTATATATTGTTTATCATATTATTTATGTTATTATTATATATTTTATTTATTTCATACGTTTTATTATATATATTATTCAATATATCATTTTTATTCTACTACAAATTATATATTATTTTATTCTTCATTAATTACGTATAAAATTTGTAAATTAATAATAATTAATACATATATCATTATTAAATGTTTAATGTCTAATATTTTTAAATTTACTACAAATTTTATTCTTATTCAACATATATATTTTTAGTACCTTTAGTTATTATATTATGTAGTATATTTAATTTTATATTAATTATCTCTAAAAAACTCTCCTTTATCATTTATACATTATTTTAAATATATTTTTTTAAAAAAATACTTCATCTAGTTTCTAACTTTTGTATTTGTTTTCTTCTTTATTTTTTGATTTATACGTTCATGATTTGTTTATTTATTTTGAAGCTTTTTTGTATTTACTTAATATTGTTTAAATATACTAATGTGTTCTCACCAACCATTTGTTATTTATATGTTATTTGTTGTTGATCATATTTGCATAAAAATCGATTATTCATGTTATTTCGAGTTATATTTGCATAAAATATTGTTATATATTATGTAAGTTATATTATTATATTCATTATGCTATATTTTGCATGAAATATTATTATGTATGTATTATGTAATCTGTATTGTTATGTTCATTATTTTCTGTGATTATACTTGCATGAAAGGATAATGTATATTACGAAATTTGTGTCATTATTTATCATTTTCTATATTATATTACATGAATTGTTAAAGTATGTATTATATCATTTGTATTATTTGGTATCGATACCATGTAATATGTTAAAAACATCATTGTCATAAGATTTATATTTCATTTAATCCAAATGAATTTTAAAAAATAAGGTAGTGCTTTTGGTATTTAGGAATTCGGGAAGCAGTGCCCTAACATGCTGGGTTGCGATTTCCTGTTTGTCTAAATGTCTAAAATATTATTTTAAATGAATTTCACAAATCACGAGATGATTTCAGTTACAAAAGATTAAAAATATCGTGTCCAATCATGCTGGATGTGATGTTTGTACTCTCTTGAAGTGAAGGAATCTTGATTTTTTTTAAAACTCGAATTATTACGGTTTTAAAAAGAGATCTTATTTCTAAATTTTTTCAAACTTTTGACATTAAGACAAAATTCAAATTGGTACCAATTTTGGGCGTTGCGAGGGTGCTAATCCTTCCTCATACGTAATCGACTCCCGAACCTATTCTCATAATTTCGTAGACCAAAATATTTTATAGGGTGATCCAATCACACCTAAAAAGGTAGGTGGCGACTCCCGTTTTCAAAAATCTTGTTTTTTTAAAGGGAGATTTCGACAATAATTATTGAGATAATAGAACTTTATTCATATTGAAATTTAACATACTTAACAAAATTTCAAATGTTTGAACAAAATATAACCTAGCCATAATTGAAAGAAAATTTTATTCTGAGAGGAAATAGTTTCAATTTTTCGGTCCCTCTACTTAAGATGAACAATGTCCTCATTGTTAGAAGTGAATAGAAACTATACACTAAGTAGGATTCTAGAAAAGAGGAGGTGAGTCAATTTGACTGCTTAAGTACCAAGCTCTCTATTGGATAGATCCAACCCTAAACATGTACATATCTATTGTCACACTTCTAATTTTGTAACTTGTTCATTTTTATTTATGATTTCCAACTCTTATTTTATTATGCGAGAAATAAAAATCCTAATAGAACTTAAACCTAAAAACATTAAATATCCTAAGAAAGAAAATAAAATAAAGTAAAGATCCCCCTTTTTATTTATTTGTAGATCCTTTAGAATCTGACTCATCTTTTGCTCCATTGTCTTTGTTTTTGCATGAATCGTTTCGTTCCCTCTTCAATCTTGGACTCCATGGTTTAAATATAAAATCTAGAAATTCAGGCACAAAAATAAACGAGTCATGGAATATTTTCATAAAAGAGCTTTTCATTGAGTCATCTTATATTTTTGAATATCTCCAGTAAGCTTGTTGCTGCCACTGCATATGTTACATTAGATCCATCAACTTTGATAGCTCATCACAAGGATTTGTGCAAGGCGATTGTGTTCTAAATGTTGAGGTTGCCATGTTAGGTTCGGTTATTGGTTCAATTGGTTCTGGCTTATCAGGGATTTCAGTTAACTGCATTGGTTCGATCTCTGTAGGTTCTTCTTCCTCTTATTTAGGATCCTTGCTCAATTCAACTCAGTGCTCCAAAAAAAAATCTCCGGCTACTCAGTAGAGGTCCCAATTCGTGATTGTGCCTTAGCTATAACCTGTCTTCTTTACGTTTGCAAGAATTTTAGCTTTCAAGCACAAAATGATTATCGTAAAGGGAAAGTATGCCAAAACGTTTAGCGGCACAATTTCAAATTTCTCTTAGAATGATGTTCCCCACATTATCGAGTATAACAAGACCATTTGCTCTAATGAAATTGTGGTCCTATGTGAAATAGGCATAAAGTTGAACCAAACAAAATAAAACTATACCTTCACTAGTGGTGTCAAATATTCTCTGTGACAAGTGTAAGTTTCATTCTTTGACATTGTCCACTTAGAACCTAGAACTGTAAGTTCCTCGAGAATTCTTACAATATTTTAACTCTTCATTTGCACTAGGTCTTTTCTCACAAAACAACTCCCAATTGAGGGCTTCAGCAATTTGTCAAATGCACACCATGAAATCAATATAGTTTGTCTCTTTCAGTGTAAAGCCTTTTTTTGGGAGCATTTGCTGATTTTTGAAGATGCTATTGTATCTCGCTTTGGCTTTTTCACAGTGAAATTTGTTTTGTGATTCTTCAACTTGGACAGAAGCACGAGTTCTTTTGCTAGGCATGATTAACCTGAACATAAGATGGAAACAAATATTTCTCAAAAATTCAATTGGTATAAAATATTAATAATTCAATAAATTGAAAAATTAAATAATTAAATAAAATTGAAATTTAGGAGAAAAATTTTCTTACCACCTAAAAATTTTCTTACCACCTTTGTACAAAAACAAAAGACTCAAACAAAATAATTAATTTAAAGCAAAAGATTTTGATCGAGGGTTGGTTGTAAGGGTGATCAGTTGTTGGCTAAATGTGATGGAAGTATGGTGCAAAGGTGGCAATGGGTGTGCAGTTTGTGCAAGGGTGTACATGGCTTGAAGAAATGAGCAGCAGCAAGGTTGAGGCGCATAAAGGTTTGAGGCCAGCAGCGACGTGTGAAGGCTGGAGCTTGTGCCTCAGCTAGGGGCGTGTGAAACGGCTTGCGGGATCAACAATAGCAGCGCGTGGGAAGGGGCTGGTGCGCCAGGGGCCAGCGATGGGCGTGTACAACTGCTGGTGGTGTCTTCAACAGTTGCTAATGGGAGTTGTGGCACTAGGAGGTGGAGCTGCTAAGGCCAACGGCGGGAAGGTTGTGTAAGAGGTTGGGTTGATAGACGGTGAATGATGTGAATGATGGATGAAGGTGGTGGTATTTAAAGTGAGAGAGGGAAGGAGTTCAATTAGAATTCTTAGGACAATTTAATAATAAAATATTCAAAGTCCTAATGTCATATAAACTTAATAACAATTAATAAATAATATAATGTATATTATTGTATTATTTACTGTTACTTTATTTATTGAAATAAAATCTCGTAATTAAAATATGATAAAATTTAAACCAAATCTAATTCTATACAAAGTTTATACTAATTAATATACAATATAATAAATATAATTGTATTTTAGTTAATATCATCTTATTGATAAAAAAATTAAATTAAATTTTTTTATTTTAGCTACCTTTAAAGATATTTACAAAAAGAGACAACTAATTTCAATATTTACAAAAAGAACAACCAAATTTTGCAAATTATTCAATTTAGTACCTAAACTTAAAGAAAAATTGAAATTTGAGCTGCAATTAAAACTTGGATCAAAATTGAGCCTTTTATTTGTAAAATTAAAAATTTATTTTGCCATTTAGGGAATAATTTCTCGAAAGATTATGTTAAAATCAATTCCTAGGAAAGATTGGAGGGGTCACAAGCAGTCTCGCTTAAGTTCCAATCTCCTAGACAGAATTTATTTTAACATACTAATCTTGAAAATATACCATAAATCATTTATTTAAAAGAAAATAAGAAAAATTAAGTTTCCGATAAAATGAATGAGACTTTATCCCGCTCAACTTTATCCCCTTAGTAATGTTTTAAACGCTGAGCATTAATTCAAAAATTACCTCCCTTACCTTGAAGTTCGACAACTCCATAAGGAAAAACTTAGTGAATAGTAAATGGACTGGACCAATGTGATTTCAACTTACCTAGAAAAAACCTTAATCTGGAATTGAACAACAAAACTTGCTGACCTACTTCAAATTCTCAAACTCGGATGTGCTTGTCATGCCATCTCTTTAATCTCTCTTTGAATAATTTGGAATTTTTATATCAAAAAGTTCAGAATGCTTTTAACTCGTTAAGTTGAAGCATCCGTTTCTCTTTGGCAAGCTTGGGATCCAAATTGAGCTGTTGGAGAGCCTAGTAAGCTTTATGTTCTAACTACAAGGGAAAATGACAGGCTTTTCTAAAAACCAACTGATAAGGAGACATCCCTAAAGATGTTTTGTATGCTGTCCTATAGGCCCATAAAACGTTGTCCAGTCTTTTGGCCCAATCTCGTTGGTTTGGAAAAACTACCTTCTCGAGTATGCCTTTTATTTCTTTGCCAGTTTAGCTTTCCCATTTGTCTACGAATGGTAGGCTGTGGCCATATTGTGCTTCACTCCATATTTATCGAGTAACCATTTCAACCATTTGTTCCTAAAATGGGTCCCTTCATCACTAATGATAGCTCTCGGGGTTCTAAACCTTGTGAACACATGCTTCTACAAAAACATCATTACAACCTTGGCATCATTCATTGGATATGCCTCGACTTCAACCCACTTTGGTACGTAGTTGACTACTACTAATATGTACTTGTGACCAAAAGAAGGGGAAAATGGACCGAGAAAGTCAATACCCCAAACATCGAATAGTTCTACCTTAATGATGTTTATTCGAGGCATTTCATTTCTACTGGTGATGTTTCGAACCCTCTAGCATCGATCACAACTCTTTATGTAAGCATACACATCTTTGAATAGAGTTGGCCAAAAGAATCCTGCTTGCAAAACTTTGGCTGTAGTACGTGTACCTCTGAAGTGTCCCCCACTCGGAGCTGTGTGACAATGATATAAAAAATTATGTACTTCATCTTCTACCACGCATCTCTTGATCATTTAATGTGTACACTTTTTGAACAAGTATGGTTCTTTTCAAAAATAGTACTTCACATCGTGAAGAAACTTTTTCTTTTGTTGATATGTCTTATCAAGTGGAATCAACCACAAGTGTAACACCCCAAACTCAGCCTAGATGTTAGGCCCGAATCTGACGTGTTACATTGAAGTGTTTTTTGAAAACCATGTTTTCATTGAAAACCCTTATTAATATTTAAAAACAACTTTTGGTCATTAAAACTTGTATAAAACCCCAGTTTACGTTAATTTAATTTCAAAGTATGGTTCATTGAAAGATACATAATTTTATTCCCAAAATCTCTTTTAGTTGCAGAAACGTAGTGTTTGAAAACAGTTATTATTTTGGAAAATCGTGTCCTACTTCTAACAGAGATTAAGCATAGTAAACAAATTTCCCAAATAAAAAGTTAAGAAAATAAAAAGGCCTTATTACAACCCAAATCAAAAACCAAGGTGCTTAACTAAATAAATGAAATAGAAAAAAACATGTGCAGTTGTGTGGTCGTCTCCGAGTACCTCTGCGACATTGATCCACCTAACACTGGGGATTACCTGCACAGTTAATAAATGTGGTGAGTTTACGAAAACTCAATGTGTAATCCCCTTACTAGAGTAATAAATCAATATACGTAAATAGAAACAGATGCGAGCGAGCCCTTTAACAAAGAATAAGATGCAGTCGATTCAGAGCATATGTGGGCCAAAGCCCGTTACAATATCATTTGGGTGACAGCCCATAACAAAATCAATTGGGCCTAGCCTATCTCAGTAACAAAATAGAATGTGTGAATGCATGGATGCATGCTATCCCATCCAACCCTGCACTTGCCTCCGTCCAACCCTGGACTACCTGTGGGGAATAACTCACCCACACCATCCCTACACTTACAATGTTAGCACCGGTTGCAGCACTAACCGAAATCACAGCAAAGCTGCTAGCATATATACAAATTTAAGCCTTCAGTAGCGGTATTGTAATTGGCACAAAGCCATCGGTAACTTTAATAAGTTCGGTACATAGCCATTAGTGACGATAATATAATCGGCAACAGCCATGGGTAAATATGGTCGACACAGAGTCATCAATAAATATGATAGGCACATAGCCACAGGTAAATACGATTAGCACAAAGCCATAATCAAGATGGCACGAAGTCATACTTAGGTTGGCATAGAGCCATAATCAGTAACGACCTAAGGCCTTCAGTAGGTCCACAGTCGTCTTGCGTGACCCGTGTAGCCTTATCAGTAACAGTACTTCCTCCATATCAATGTCCCAACCCCATGCAATATGTCGTGTATGTCATGCTCAATCATCACATGTGTATGCAAAATGGCCATGCTCAGTAACAGTCATTTAAACATATATTAAAATGAAATCAGTTTTACAATCACAGCCATATAATCACAGTCAAATCAGTTAAATTCATAGTCTAAGTCGGGCATTTACCCACAAGGGCAAAACAGTCATTTTACCCTACAAGGGTATTTCGGTAATTTTACACTAAAATGGTATTTCGATAATTTTACACTACAAGGGTATTTCGATAATTCTACAAACAGGGGTATTTTGATAATTTTACATTACAAAGGTATTTCGGTAATTTTACAAGTCGGGGGTATTTTGGTAATTTTACAAATCGAGGGTATTTTGGTAATTTTACAAATCGAGGGTATTTTGGTAATTTTACAAACCGGGTCTTAATGACCCAACAGATGGTCCACCATTGCCACGAGTGACTTAAGTAACCTAAACAGACATAACGGTGTAAGTGGGCCTAAGGCCCATTACTCGGCCCAAGTGGGCCCACACACCCGTTTGGCCCATTAGCCCAGAAATTGCCACATCTATCTGAACATCACAGTCCAAACAACACTTACTGCATCACATACATTTATCCGTGCAGGGCCTACAAGCCCACTGGGCCCACACGACCTATTTAGCCCAACGAGGCCCTGAATAACCCAAGACCATGAGAGCGCTCGTGGTGGCCTCTACAGTCTAACGCCCATGCCCGTGGGCTCAGTTCACCACACGTGTGATCGCTCGCTCGTGTGGCATCATACACTATAATTTTGACTTTTTGGCATTTTACTGATCTACAGTCATAGCAGAGTAAACATCACACATATTTTCGGCTTTTCAGCCGATTATCAAAACAAGGCATCTGGTTACACACCTGATCACGTAGAGTACTAAGAATTCCCGAGCGTTGGAACCTATTCAAACATAACAACGGTTAATCACTTATCAACAGAGTTAAAAGAATCTTAACAAAACCCCTAACTAAAGGATCGACTACTACTTGCCTTGACTCGAACGGTCAACTGTGATTTGCCTACTTAATCCAAAGTTTGGTGCAGTTACCCTTTCGCAACCTGGTGGAAAGTCCTGAACCACCGATACCCTACGTCGCTTAAACTTGGGGGCAGAGGCTACGCGTCCACTCCTAGTCGACACTACTGTCATCATTTTATTGTTAGAACCCCCTTTTCTCATCGCGAGTTCGATTAATAGAGATTACTTACCAAATCGAGTATAGAAATAGAGAGAGAGGTTCGACTATAAGAGAACACAAGGAGAAAAGGGTAGTCGGCTTTAGAAAAGTTTAAGAAGGAATAGACTTAAACATATTGCAAGAATAGAGAAAACAAGTAGTAATCAAGTAACTCACCAATTGTTAAAGAACCACTACCAAACTGTAAATAGAACAAAGAAGGGGAGAAGAATCCAGAAATTGATCACAAGGATTAAGAACTAAAAGCCGAAAGGAAATGGAAAAAATAAAGAAGAGAAAGTTGACTAGGAGAAGAAAACCAAAAAGGAAATGGAGAGGAAGGAGAGAAATATGTATTCAGCTAAGTTGAGAGAAAGAGAGGAGAGCAAAGAATTGACCAACCAAAAATGTGAAGGGATTGAGGAGGAGAAAAGAGGGTATTCCGTCCACGAGGAAACTCTTGAGAGAAGGAATAAGAGGTGTCAAGCCAACACGAATAAAATACCCGAACGGTAACAATTCGGCTACACCAAAAATAAAATAAGAAAATACCTGAAACCCGAAAGACCCCTAGCAAGAATTGGCTAAGAAGTGCAACAGAGAACTCCCAAAATGCTCATAATCCCAAAAAATGGGAAACTGCTCCTTCAAAGTCGAATTAGTGATCACAAACGACACTAGCTTTCCCCCTCATTCCAAACCCCTTGATTTTCTCCACAACTCCTCCTAAAACTCCTCCTTTATCTTCTCCACTGAATTTTCTCCTTGGTTCACTCCAACTCCCCATTCAAATTCAATTCAAATTCTTATGACCAATTCAACCACAAAGTTCCAGTCCAATTCCAACACCTCCCCAGCTCAAGCAGCAAAATAAATACTCCATTGGACATCCCAAGACTTGAACCTCAGACCTCACAGTTGCACAACACGCCACCTTGCCACTCCACAACATGCTCTTTCTGTGTCATAAATCATCCACAATTATTTATAAAACCTACATGCCAGAGCCATGGTTCATCCCTTAAAAACCAAAATTTTGCAAGAGCCAAGGCTTGAACCCAAGACTTCTTAGGCACTTTCCAGGACACTTATCCACTGAAGCAGGCATTTATTTGTTTCATTCACTCGCACAACTAAATTCTAATTCCTTTGATACAGGAAGCCCATTTCTTCTAGGCCCAAAATTTGGGGCGTTACAACAAGCCAAATAGTTAACAAAATAAGCAAACCAATGGGTATTACGGACATGATTTACCTTAAGTATGTGTTCATCTGGGAATGTCTCTTGAATGGGTATAATTGGAGAAGTCCCTTCTTGCGGCTCTAATCTGGACAAGTGATCTGCTACTTGGTTTTCTACTCCCTTTTGATCTTGAATTTCTAGATCGAACTCTTGGAGTAGAAGTACCCATCGAATCAATCCTGGCTTAGCATCTTTCTTGGCAAGTAAGTATTTAATTGCCAAGTGATCCGTAAAGACAGTCACTTTGGTACCTACAAGATAAAATCGAAACTTGTCAAAAGCAAATACAATAGCAAGTAATTCTTTCTCTGTTACTATGTAATTCAGTTGAGCTTCCGTCAAAGTCCGATTTGCATAATAGATGGAATGAAAAACTTTCTTCCTTTGCTAGCCCATCACAGCTCCTATCACGAAGTCACTTGCGTCACACATCAATTCAAATGGAAAATCCCAGTCCGATGTGACAATGATTGGTGCCAAAACTAACCGACTTTTCAAATTATTGAAAGCTCTTAAACACTCTTCATCAAATTTGAACATCGTGTCCTTCTCCAATAATTTGCATAAGGGTTTAGCAGTTTTAGAGAAGTCCTTGATAAATCTTCGATAAAAATTGGCATGGCCCAAAATGCTCCTAACAGTCCTTGATAAATCTTCGATAAAAATTGGCATGGCGTAAAAAGCTCCTAACATCCTTTACAGATGTTGAAGGTGGGAGTTTCTCAATAACATCTTTCTCAATAACATCTATCTTTGCTTTATCTACCTCGATTTCATGTCTAGTTATCTGATGCCCTAGAGCAATACCTTCTTGTACCATGAAATGTCAGTTTTTCCAGTTAAGTACGAGGTTTGTTTCTTCATATCGCCTTAATACCTTAGCTAGATTAGCTAGGCAATCATTATGTGTATCTCTGAATACAGAAAAATCACCCATAAACACTTCCAAATATATTTCAACCGTGTCAGTAAAAATAGCATCATGCATCTTTGAAATCTAGTAGGTGCATTACATAAACCAAATGGCATGCGTCTAAATGCGAATGTACCATACGAGTATGTGAATGTTATTTTGTGTTGATCCTCTAGTGCTACTGTGATCTGATTATACCCTAAATATCCATCGAGGAAATAGTAATAGTCTCATCCAGCGAGCCTATCTTGCATTTGATCCAAAAATGGTAAAGGAAAGTGGTCTTTCCTAGTCGCCTTGTTTAACTTTTGGTAATTAATGCAAATTCTCCATCCTGTAACCATTCTGATTGGTATTAGCTCGTTATTCTTGTTCTCAAAAACCATGATACCTCTTTTTTTTGGCTCACACTGGATCAGACTTACCCACGAATTATCTAAGATGGGGTAAATTATACTTGCATCTAACCACTTAATGATTTCTTTTTTTACCACGTCCTTCATGATGGGGTTCAGCCTTCGTTGTCTATCAAACGTCTCTTTCTTGCCATCTTCCAAGATGATCTTGTGCATGCAACAAACGGACTAATGCCACGAATATCGGCTATGGTCCATTTGATAGCCTTCTTTAATTATTTTAATACTAGGATGAGTTTCTCTTCTTACTCTTCAGTCAACTCCATTGAAACAATCACAGGCAAGGTAGAAGCATTAACTAAATAAACATATTTTAAATGTGAGGGAAGTACCTTCAATTCTAATTTAGGTGGCCCCTCAATTGACACTTTTAGCTGGGCATCATCTCTACTTTCTAACTCCAAAGATTCAAAGCGGGATTGCGAATTAAATCCCCTTTGATTAAAGCTAAGTATTCCTCCCCCTCTTCATCATTTGGAGGGTCTAATGTCAATATTTGCTCCAATGGGTTCCTTTTTAATGACTAATTCTTCTAACTCAGATACTGTAGAACAATCATCAACTGTGTTAGGAAATCGCATAGACCTAAAAACATTAAATGTTACCTAATCATCATGAACATGCATAGTAAGTTCACCCTTTTTCACGTCAATAAGTTTCTTTCTAGTTGCTAGGAAAGGCCTTCCTAAAATGATTGACACCTCTACATTTTCTTCGAAGTCTAGAATAACAAAGTCAGCAGAAAAAAAATAAATTTGTCTACACGTACTAATACATCCTCAATTTTTCCTTCTGGATGTGCTAAAGATCGATATGCTAATTGAAGTGTAACCGTAGTAGGTCTAACTTCACCTATCCCCAACTTTTTGATTATGGACATGGGCATCAAGTTGATGCTTGCACCCAAATCCCATAATGCCTTACCATAATAAGTTGCTCCAATGTTGCAAGGTATGGTAAAACATCCAGGGTCCTTCATCTTTGAAGGTAATTTATCTTGAAGATATGCACTGCATTCCTTCGTCAAGGCTACAGTTTTAAATTCTCCAAGTCTCTATTTTTTAGACAAAACATCCTTCATGAATTTGACGTAGTTTGGCATCTGCTCAAGTGTTCTACCAATAGAATCTTAAACTGGACTTCCTGCTCCTACTTCTAAAGCCTTTGAGGGTAGGGTGGTAGAGGATTCTTCACTGGAACTGGTTATTCGTCTTCTTCTTAGACTTTGTATATTCTGGCTTTGGTGAAGTTGGAATTTTAGTGGTAATCCTCCTCAATTTCGGCAGTATTGGGTTATAATCTCTTTCCACTCCTTAGTGGTAATGCTTTACAATACTTCTTTCCCAGATTTCTTGATTCTCTATATCACTAGGCAAAGCACCTTGTGGTTAGTTTCTAAGTTAGATACCCACTTGATTCTTCAGGTTTTTTAATGTGGTTTCTTGGCTTTGGATTAAGGCATTAATTTTTGCTATGTATGCCTTTAACAGGTTTTCCAAGCCATTGGATGGTTCAACTTGAGGTTGTTTCTTAACTTGTTGGGTAAATACAAATGGTTGGGCCAATCTGGGTTGTGCATAAGTGTTACTACGCCCAGCTCCTTGGTTACTCTAAGAAAAATTAGGGTGGTTTCTCCAAGATGGGTTATAAAAATTGGATTGCAGTCCATGCCTTCCTCAATTTTGGTTTTGGTTACCCATGTAGTATACGGATTCTGGGTTTGATGGACATTCTTCGAACGAGTGCCCTTCCCCATAATAAACATAGGCTACATTTTCGTATTGATTCGGTGGCTAAGCTGCAAAATTATTAAACCCATTTGTAGTAAAGTTTTTAAGTATTAAGGAAATCAAAGATACTTGATATGCTAGTGAAGTGAGAGCATCCACTTTATGAACTCTAGCGACTCATCTTCTTGAGGCTACTCAATTGGTTGGCTATTGATAATGTAACAGTTTGGTTTAGACCCTAGTTTAAATAGTGGTTTCGGGACCACATATCTGAGTCAAAAAATATTTAAATATTATTTTTTGTGCTTATGATATGTGAATTAGCATGTGTGAAAGTTTCGTATTAAAATTTAATCGTTTGTGTGTTTAATTTGATAAAAAGACCTAATTGCGTAAAATGTAGAAGTTGCCTGCTATATGTTAAAAGTGTCTATTTGATTTTTCTTTGTTAATGAGAGGTCCTTATATGGATATTATTCCATTCACATTGATAATCGACATAAATGGCCTTATTATATGTGAATTTATAATGGTTTATAAAAGGGCAAAATTAGAAAATTTTATTAAAGTTATATTTAATAAAAGAAAAACATGAATTAGGTGATATATTCATCACCATTGCCGAAAATCACAAGAAAAAGAAAAGAGAAAAGCTTGCCTAGGGTCCGACCTTGGTTTCCTTTGATTTAGGTATGTGTTTTGCTCGGTTTTTGATAATTTCTACGTTTTAGTAATCATTGCTTCATATACTATCAAGCCCATGTCTCAATTTTTGATTTTTTTTGATGATTTTGAAATGTGCCTTTGATGAAAATATGAGTTTTGTGAAGTTATTTGTTGATAAACGGAAAATATGTTTTGGGTTAACATGTTTTGTCTTTGATTTTTGATGAATTTGAGTAAAATGGGCTAATTTATGAAATTTGTAAATTGAGGGACTAAAATGTGAAATAAATGAAATGTGTGGACTTGTATGAGTGCTATGAATATTCCTCCAAGCATGAGTATATGCAAATTATGTGTATTTTATGATTTTATGAATTAGGGACTAAAGTGTCAAAATGTGAAAGTGTAAGGGCTAGTTTGCAAAATGCCCTAAATATGTGTTTATGGATTATTTTGAATGAATTTGTGATTGAATAAGTTAAATTTTAATTTATTTAGATCAAGAATTAAAGAAAACGAAATTAGATCGGGGAAAGTTAAAAGTTGTCAAGTAACCGAGTCCATTCATCCGAATTCGTACGAGGTAAGTCAATATACAATAAACGTGTTTGAATTGAATTCTTATCATTCATATGTTATTGAATTTTTATGAATGAATGTTCGAGCTAAATATGTTCTATTCGAGAAAGTATCGACAAAGTTTCGACAGCCTAAAAGCTCCGTATGAACCTTAGGAATAGTTAGGATACATATGTCATGACATAAGATTTTCGATATTTGTTTTGCATGTAAGACCACATCTGAGATGTTGGCATCAACTTTTGTTTTGCGTGTAAGACCATGTCTGGGACATTGGCATCGTATCTGATTTCGTGTAAGACCCTATTTGGGACAGTGGCATTGATGTTTGATTACATGTAAGACCACGTCTGGGACGTTGGTGCTGTATATGTTTTCTGAGCTATCCGAATATCCGTATGTTTTTGAACGGTTCAAACGGGCATTCCGAGAAAATGAATGACTTTATGAAATTGTATCCGATTTAGGTACGTTTGCATTGTATTTTATGTTTGAGAATGAAAGGTAAGTATATGTATAAATGATGATCTATGATCTAAGTATATGAATATGATGTTGTGTTGGTATTTGGCTTCAAAGTATAAGTAATTTGATGATGTTTATATGCTTTAAATGATAAGTTTACTTGTATATGGCTTACTAAGCTTTTGAAAGCTTACTTTGTGTGTGTTTGCTTTGTTTAATAGATGTTGAAGCTACTGTGAGCTCGGGGATCGTCAAGGATCGTCACCACACTATTGAAATCTCATTTTGGTACCTTTTGAAAATGTATATAGTAAATTATGGCATGTATAGGCTGGAAGTACTTTAGATATGTTTTGTAATGTTTATACCATGCCATGAGATATGGCTAGCTTGTGTTTGAACTTATAGTTTGATAATGGTATTGATATGTGATGCTAACGTGCTATTGTGATATGTTTTTGGTCGGCCAAAGGAAATGGTCAATTTGGTAAGGTTTTAGCATGATATTTGGTTGTTAGTTTGGAGATTACTAAATTATATGTTTTGATATGCTTTTGTCTTATGCTTGGACATAGATTAGTAAGGTTTATGAGCATGGAATTGGTTGGCAATGATATGTCATGAATGGCTTATGTTTTGGTTGTGAATTGATTATATAATGTTGTGCAAATATGCTTGGTTTGGTACTTGTAGGTTTGACCCAATTGGGGTGGCAAATTGGCTATTCAAATGGCCTATTTTTGTCTACACGGGTAGATACATGGATGTGTGTCTTAGCTGTGTGTGACACACGGTCACGTTACACGGCCGTGTGTCCCCTGGGGTACCCTACGAACTAAAGTCAGTATACCCTCCAGTTTTGACACGGTCCAGGCACACGGGAGTGTCTATTGGTCGTGTGTGGCACATGAGCTGGCACACGGGTATGTGGTCGGCCGTGTGGCCAAGTTAGTAGCCTCCCTAATTTTCACACGGCCTGGCACACGGGCGTATATTGTGGCCGTGTGGACAAGTCAGTATGTATGCCTTGTTTCGCCACGGCTTAGACACATGGGCGTGTGACCTTTGAAAAATTTTTCTAAGTTCTGAAACTTTCATATGATACCGATTTGGTCCCGAATGTATGATTTAGACTTTGTATGCTTGAATTTAAATTCATATTGAATATGAATAACTTATATTTATTGAAATGAGATGATATTTGGTATATGATTGTTCTGAATTGAATTATAAGTCCGGTAATGCCTCTTAACCTATTCTAGTGACGGTTACGGGTTAGGGGTGTTACAGATAATTATTGTTGGCAATTCTTTTGATGATTTCATAAGCCTCATTATAAGACATAGAAAAGAGTGATCCAATAGCAAAAGAGCCTACTACCATTCTTGTGTGAGCATTGAGACCATTATAGAATGTCTCAAGTTGAATGAATGCAGGATTCCATGATAAGGGCACTTTCGTAATAATTCTTTGTACCTTTCCCATGCCTCATACAATGACTCTTCATCCATTTGTTAGAAGGTAGTAATTTCATTCCACTACTTAGCATTCTTGCTAGGTGGGAAATACTTCATAAGAAATCTTTCTTCTAACTCTTGCCATGTAGTAATGGAATCTGGTGATAATGAGTTCAACTAGGCTCGAGCTTTATCCCTCAGTGAATATGGGAACAACTTTAATCGTAGTGCATCTTTAGGTACTTCGGCTAGCTTGAAAGAATCGCTCACCTTCATAAAAAGTGTTAAGTGAAGGTAAGGATCTTCAGTAGGCATTTCACTGAATTGGCCTATTGTCTAAAGCATTTGGAACATAACTGGCTTCAACTCAAATTGTTGTGCCTCAATTTCGGGTCTCCTAATATTCATATTAAGTTCATGAATTGAGTAGGGTTTGCTTCGTTTCCTTGATTTGGATTTTCAAAGTTCATCTCTTCAATCCTTCTTTGAACTGCTTGTCTTCTTCTTTGTCAAAAAGTTCTTTCAATTTCAGGATCTACAGGGAGTAAACTGATAATTCGATCAATACTCATAAACCAAAATGAAAAATTAACAAATTCACAAATAATGACATTCAAAACAGTCCCCAGAAACAGCGCCAAAAACTTAGAACGATGAAAATATGCAAGTGTACACAATCACAACAAGTAATAAAGTGACAAGTAAATGTCGAGTTATCATACTCATAAAGACTGTGTAAGAAAATATTTATGAAATGCAATTAGAAATGATTTGGTGAAGGAAAATCTTTTGTTTTGAAAGGAAAGGGTTTAATAAAACTAGATTTTAACTATGTAAATGAACTAAGAAAATTAAAAGGTAAAAATTCCAAAGAATGATTTCTAAAAAATAAGTTTAATCAAAATGATATAATTGTGTTAGATTAATTACATCTCTTAACTTAATATTACTAGAACAATGTTCATATTGTTACGAATAAGTTCATGGCAACTTGGTAATTTGTTAACTATAGCACATACAGACTTACTAAATTAACTAATCTCTTGAACATATTACTATGCCAATTCAAGCAACTAATCAATTTTAATAAGAAAGTAAAGGATTAAGTGAATTAACAATATGTTCTTACATTGAAACAGTTTAATCACAATAATCTTGCAAGTTATGCAAGGCTATTGTACCGTTTAATACCGCCGCTAATTTAACCCCCAGCTACCTTAGAAGATCAAACATGCACTGATTAAGTATTGTGTCAATTAATTACATTTCAATACCATTAATAATTAATTCATTAGTTACCTTACAATTATAATACAAGTATAACATAATCATGGTTTTACTTAATCAAATAATTTACCAAGACCAATAACAACACAAACATGATTTTAATAACTTAAGTAGACGAAACACAATCAACATAACACGAATTAAATTTAAGCCATGTTAATTAATAACAACATAACAAATATTCATAGACATGTTCATAACAACAACAAGGAAAGTTAAAGAATAGAAAACTAGAATCAAATCTAGTGTTTCTCTGAAGCCAGACTAGTTTGCTCCTCTCATTCTCCGCTTGTTCTATTGATCCAAGGCTTTTATAAGCACTTGAATGCTACTACCCAAGGTGGTTGAAAGGATCTTTTCCAAGAAGGAAACCAGAAAAGGAAAGTAGAAGGGAAAAATGGGAAACAAAGAGGGGTTTTGGAAGGAAGAAAATAAGTAAAAGATAGAGAAAAGTGTGGAATGAGAGGTGTGATGAATAAAGAGGGGAAGGGGGTATTTACAGGTGGTTTTGTCTGTGAAAATTAGCAAAAAATAGCAGCCATACACTCCGTTGGCCGGCCACACATTGATGCAAAGTTTGGATGTTTCAAACTTTGCTAAATTTAACTTGGGGCATTTTTTAAAAGCATAAAACATGGAGGGGTTTGAATAGAGTTTTGAGGAAACTTGCGGGATATTTTGAAATTAATTAAATCAGATAAATAAGCTGATTGTTTCAACTTACTGGGATGGTTTTGGGCTGAAAATTTCTTTATTGGATCAGTCTTCAATGCTTAGCACACTAGGGCACTTTCTCCTTCAGGCTTTATATAAAATTTTAACCTAATTTAACTTGGATAAAAATTAAATATAAAGTATATAAGTGATTATCATTTGGACTTAAAATGGCTAGAAAAATATTTAATCTTGCCATTGGCTCACTTGATGCAAAGATTCCTCCAACAGTTCAGGCCTTTCGAGGTGTCTACCGAGCCAATTTTCACCTTTTGTGCAAAATTGTCGAAAATAAGCCAAATTTATATAAATTTATTATAAAAATAATTAAAATTCAATATGTTAATAATTTAAGTGCAAATTAATTGTTTTATAATTAAAATATATGAATTTTGAAAAAAAAATTACTACGAAATAGCATGAATTAGAGCTCAAAAGGTGCTGAAAAAGTCTATATATTTTTGTGTTTCCAAGTACTCAAACTAATTACAAAACCTAAAACATCTCTCCCAACGGGGTGGTCTCATACAAACATAAATCATGAGAACTGTAATGTGCTATTTTAACCATTCTATCACCATCCTGATTGTCTTCTCTGGGTATATGTCGAGCATTTCGTTGATTAAATCATCACAGCATTTGGTGAATTTTCCTAATCAAAGCAGAACTAGATCCTTTTTTTGTCCTCTCCCGTATAGCTTTTACTGCCTCAAGGTTATAAGTCTCATTTTGAAATGCAACCAAATCCACCCTCACAAAGAAAAGTCAAGCCATCTAGGATGCCCAACAATTTGGCATAAATATAGAACAATTCCCCGTAAATCTATTAAAACCCAAATTTCATACTCCATCACTGTTTCTTGCTATGCCCTCTGCCGCATGAAAGTCGCCTACATTCTTAATAGATCCGTCCGTGTTCAAGCATGTCCAGTTACCATTTAGGTGCGAATGTGGTTACTTACTTTGTGACCTGTCCGAGAATTTCTTGTTAAGGGAGTTATATTGATTTTCCCAACTGAGTGAAACCTTTATGGTTTTATTCGCACTCCTAATCCCTTGAAAAATGAAGAGGTTGCAATTTTCCCAAAGACACCACACAATGATCCCAAAGAGACATTATCAATCTACAGCTCTTACACACCAGTCCTGTTGACCCTGCAAATTAAAAACAAGGCAATCTTACAAACTACTTAAATAAAAATTGGTTAGCCAATCATATGGAATAAAGAGATCCCAAATATTCCTTACAACAATATAGTCCCTAAGAACATGGAAAACATCTTCAAAAGCATGGCTACAAACTCTACAAGTCAAATCATGTCCTAATCCTCTACGAACCATTTCTTGCTTAGTCAACAATCAGTGGTTAAAACAAGCTAGATAAAGAACCTAACTCGTTGGGGCCCTTGAAATTTCCATGGGATGTGCCATCTTGAGTCTTTTTGGTTCCATGTTCCTTCTCATAACCTCCCATAGGTGCTCTTGGTAGAGAAGTGACCTATCGAGTTACCCTCCAAATGATCCTATCAATTCCTACACTCGAGTGGTGAGGTGGAATCCCTGCAATTCTTCTAATAATTTCTTCTGGTAAACAAAGGCGGAAGATATCAAAGTTCCATTCACCATTCCTTGTAACCATATCACTTAACATGCAATCCATATCCAAATTGGAATACCCAGGAATTAAGTTAACCAAAGGTCCAACATTTGAAATCCAAGGGTCTCGCCAAAATCTAATATTATTCCCATCCCTTATTGACCAAAGTAGGTTCTCTCTAATAAGGGGCCAAGTTTTAGTTATAGCTTTCCATAGAAAAGAACATCTTCCACACATTATTGATTCTGGAAATCCGCTTGCCATCCCATACTTGGTTATTAAAACCTATACCTAAATAGCATTAGAATAAGAAGTAATACAATAGCCCAATTTCATTATAAAGGATGTGTTGTGATCTTGCAACTTCTGTAGTCGTAATCCTCCATGATCTTGCGGTTGACACACATTATCCAAACTGACCAGGGCCAATTTCTTCCCACTACTAAAATCCCCCCAAATGAACTGTCTCACCATTTTCTTAATTTCCTCACAGAGTCCTTTTGGAATCATTATTGACTATATAAAATAACTAGGAATTATCATCAACATAGATTGGGCCAGAGTGGCCCTCCCTATTAAAGACAACTTCCTCGCTTACCAACTTTGCAATCTACTCCTAGCCTTGTTGACAACAAAATATAAAGTACTAGCAGTTATCTTATTATGGAAGATGAAAACTTCCAAGCACTTTCCCAAGCTCTAAACCCTAAGGAACCCAAGAATATTACACAAACCATCTGCTGTACTATCTTTAACTAATCTCGAGAAACAAACACTAGTCTTATGCGTATTAATCCTATGCCTAGAATAATAATAAAAATTGTTCAAAACTTCCTTCAAAATCTAGGCTTGACTTTCCTCAGCGTTACAGAAAATAATCAAGTCATCTGTAAAGCCCAAATAAGAAAGTGGTTGACCTGAAGGGGATAGATAGATAGGCTCCCATTTTCCTCCATCAATATTAGAAAGGATACTGTGTTCAAGCCACTCCATGCAAAGAACAAATAAGTAAGGTGAAAAATGGCATCCTTAATAGACTCTAATTAGGCGAAACTTCTGGGTTGGAGTTCCATTCCATAAAATCTACAAAGGAGAAGAGGTAATGGAAGACATAGTAACATTCCAAAGTAAATCAGGAATACCTGCAACTTACAGGGAGGCACCAATGAAGTCCTACCAAACTCAATCATACGCTTTCTTGAGATCAATTTTGACTGCCCATTATTTCATTTTTTTCTACTTGCTCTCTATCGAATGAATCACCTCCTGCGCGAGGATGATGTTATCTATGGTTGTTTTACCTACAATAAAACTTGTTTGCTCTTGGCCAACAATTCTTGGAAATATCACCTTGAATCTATTAGCTACCACCTTCATAACTAACTTATAGAGGACTGAGCATAAGCTAATAGGCCAAAACTGCAAGAAGCTCTTAGGGCTTTGAACTTTAGGGATAAGGTGGTATTCCTCATTTTGTATGTTGATGATATTATACTTATCATAAATAATGTAGGAGAATTTCCATCGGTTAAACTATGGTTAGCTCAACAATTTAGCATGAAGGACTTGGGTGAAGCTAGTTATATTCTTAGATTTCAAATCCTTAGGGATCAAAAGAATAAAACAATAGCTCTATCTCAAGCTTCATACATCGATAAGGTACTGGAACGTTTTGTAATGACCAGTGCAAAGATAGGCGCTTAGCCGACTATATCAAGTTTTTATCTTTCTTTAGATGACTATTCTAAGACAGCGGAAGAAATAGAGTATATGAGTAAAGTTCCATATGCTTCAGCAGTTGGAAGCCTTATGTATGCGATGCTTTGAACATGTCCAGATATTTGTTTCACAGTAGGAATGGTTAGTCGATATTAGGAGAAACTAGGTCTCAGGCATTGGCAAGCTGTAAAGCATATATTAAGGTATCTTAAAAAAACCAGGGATTATATGCTTGTGTATTCTGGGGAGGACCTTACTCTTATTGGATACATAAACTCAGACTTACAAACATGTAAAGATTTGAGGAAATTAACATCGGGAAATCTATTTGTTCTAGGCTATAGTGCCATAGTTTGGAGAAGTGTAAAACAAACTTGCACTGATGAATCTACTATGGAGGCCGAGTATGTGGCTACTTTTGAGGCAACGAAAGAAGCAATATGGCTTCAAAAATTCTTAACCGAACTTGAAGTTATTCCTGGCATGGAAAAAGCTAAAACATTGTATTGTGATAATAATGCTACAATAACTAATACCAAGGAAATGAGAAGTCACAAGAAGACAAAACACATTAATTGGAAGTATCACTTGACATGAGAGGTAGTAGGTAAAGGAATTGTAGATGTGATGAAATTAGCTTCTGAAGATAACCTTGCGGATTCATTTATTAAGACTCTTGTAACTAAGAGTTTTAAAAAACACATCGAGGGTATGGGAATGTTATACATAACACATTTACTTCACTAGATCAATTGGGAAATGTGTCCATATTGTAGTAAACATGTAACTGTTTTCTATTTATTTGAACGATGAATAAATAAATAAAGTTAATTTCAAATTGCACTATTATGTCTTTTTTATTTTTTTGTCTTTTATATTTTGCATGCACGGCGAAATTGTGACAAGAAAATATTAGCTCATTGATTGTTTAAAGTTCAAACTGAAGATAAGTGGCATTGTAAAGAATGTTTACATTGCGAGAAAGACAACTTACTTCAGTAGATAATCTAAATGAGTCTGTAATTCCATAAAGAATCAAAGTGAGCATTTGATTCAAATATTGAGAAAGATTATTATGTCTTCTACAATTTCAATTTGGGAGATAGCTAGTCTTGGCTATCAGAGCAGTTAACTCCACGAGTAGAGACATAGATGTATTCATTGGTGGAATGATATATTAGACTGGACCTAAGATGAATTATTTCTGAATTAATTCACTTGTGACGTTCATGGTGTGATTTACCTAAATTCTGAGTTAGTCATTGACCATGCGTATGCAACTCATGTGCTTTGATATAAGTGAAAACTTATGCTTTAAAGATGATCGAGCCCATAACCAGTATGTTGGGTACATGACTTGTGTATGGCATGAATTTACAAGCAACAGTGGAGTTCATAGCTCAATTAAAGAGTTAATGATATCCTCTCATTGGCATTGTGTGGATTGATAAATATGGAACGTGGCCACGGGTTGCTTATTCTCGAACGAGCAATTTATCATAGTTATTTGTTGATAGTGATCATATTAATCATTAAGAAGACACAATGGTGACAATGAGATAAAATAGAATTGTATTGAGTGAACGGATTTAACTCAAAAGAATCGATGATATCATATGAGGGTAACACACACATGATGAGGTCATTGGACAAAGTAGTTGGATGAATTGCTTTCGTAAAGAATATACAATAAGGAGTTTTCAATCATGGTACTTCTGTGGACTGACTCTATGATTAAGCAATTGTGAATTATCGGAACGATGCTTTTGGACATAATTGCAATCACTAGAGCCTAATTGTTTTTGTTCTATTGTTGCCTTCACTAGCTCAACAAAAGATCGATTAGATTGCATTTGAATAAGAAGAAAATTCTATGACTTTGGGAATAATTTAATTGAGTTGATTTAGTCGATGTAGAATTAAATTAGGTGGTTGTAAGAATTGTTCAACTAGAGAATTTGATTAAAGAATTTTCTTGAAAAATTAATTTAGAAAATCTAAGTGATTTTGATCAAGTAAAATTAAATTATTCAAATTAATTAAAATTAATATGATATTTTTAGAAATTAATTTTCAAGTCAAACAATTGGCCCAATGGGTAATTAAACTTTAAAATTGGACCTGAGATCGTAAATTGGACCTGAAAGCCTAAAACCGAGATTGGGACCCAAAAAATGGTCAAATTAGGCCTGGTATGTGAAACCGGGCCGACAGTCTAACTGGTGGCTACACCGGATGGTCTGGTCGTCATTGACCTGGACTGAATTGGTAGCAACTGAACCGACTCGGGGTTCCGTAAGGGTGTCGCACCTGCATCATCGGACACGATAATGGTGATGGCTGCGATGGCAGTGTCCTGGTGGTCGACGACAGTTGGTCATCGATGGTTGAGTAGGGAAGGGTTACACTCCTGTTAGGACTCTACCAGAGAATTTGATTTCAGATTAATTATTCCAAAAATAATAATATTTTAATAGTTTAATATTAAATTAAATTTAATGTTTATCTTGTAGATAAATATTTTATTATTTTAATAAAATTTAATATTAAATTTAATCTAATATTTATCTTGATAAATATTATATTAATTTAATATTAAAGTGATTAAGTTTAATCATAGTTGAACTCTCAAAACTCTCCCTATATAAAAAGAGTCTTGGGTCATTATTTACACACACTTCAATTCAAGAGAAAGTTATAGAGAGAAAATTCTCTGAAGAGATTATTCCAGAAAATTTCTAGAGATATTTTTCTGATTTATAACTTGATCCAAAATTTTAGAGAAATTGAGAAATTACCCCATTGGTAATTTTTGTGAAAAATTTTCTGATTCGAAGCGAGTCCACACTCGGCGGACGTGAGCTTGAGGATAGTAGAGAAGACTACTCGGTTAAAGCGCTCATCCTAGACGAATCGAAAAGGTGCAATTTTGATTAAGTGTTTAATATTTTAGAAATCACAACCAAGATCTTGTTTTGGAAAAAATATTAAAACTTTATTTTCCCTAAATTTATTTTTCACTACGTTTTCCAAACTCGTTTTTCTAACAACTCAGTCTTTTCAAGTCCAAGTCCAAGTTTCAATTAGTGGACTTGGACTTAAAAATTAGTATGTGGGCTTGGAGGCCCACTTGGTGTATTTTTAAAGGGAAAGAAAAGAAGAGAAAGATCCCCCATTCAGTCATTACTATAACACCCCTTACCCTTATCTGATGCCGGGACAAGGTTCGAGGCATTACTGGACTTAAACATAAACAAACATACAAAATCGAGCCATAAAATCTCGTCTAAATTAAAAACGTTCAAACATATACATATCGTCTCTTATACGGGCCTACGAAGCCCACAACATACGTTGGGGATAAATCGGGACTAAACCGTGAAATTCGAGAGCTCTTACAACACTTAAATTTTTTTTCATGATTTGGAGAGCCACACGCCCGTGTGGTCTCACACGCCTATGTGGCTCGGGACATGCCTGTGGAGCTCTCTGTTTATGACTTCATCACGAATTTAAGGGCACACGGCCAAGGCACACGCCCACGTCCTATGGCCGTGTTCTCGACACGGCTAAGACACGCGGCCGTGTCTCTGCTCGTGTGTTTACTACTGGGCATTTCATTTTGCATTAATTAGGGTGCAAGGGACACACGACTAGATCACACGCCCATGGAGACAGACCGTGTGTCACACACGGCCTAGACACACGCTCGTGTGTCTACCAATGTAGATAAATGCAAGGCTATTTTCCAAGCCATTTTGTCACCCTCACTCGCCCACATTTGTACAACATCAAAAGGTCTCACATATAGCATATAGATGCATTTAAACCAACCAAAAACAACAATAGTATGTCATTCACATACTCGCATCCAACACACATTAAGCAAACATAAATCACATCACAAGGCATTGACATATGCACATGAATAATCATAAAATCAACATAAGCCATCATTCATGGCTATATATAAATTGGACCATAATCATTATAGGCCAACACATTAATAATAACATAATTACAAAAGACAAAGTCCCTATATACGCCATAACCTTAAAATGCTTGCATTCACTTATACCCAAATGATGTCTTAATAGTGTGATATTATCTCCAGCGATCTCCAACCTGAGCTAGTTTAGTAACCCTATAAGACATGGGAAGGAAAGAGGAGTAAGCTACGAAGCTTAGTAAGTTTGCACGCAAATAATAAGTAACGATAGTAATACATTTGTCATACAACTAAATTGACATAACACAGCATAGACTTTATTGAATCTTTATATATATAACTTACTTCATCACAAAGCTTACCCACTTCAATCTATAAACATGATTTAATACCTCATAACATTTTCCAAACATTTATAATCTCTCCAATGGAACATACCATAATAATAATCATTAATAGATCATTTCAAGCTTTATAGTAACATGCACATAAGTTACGCATACTCATAATTTCAAGCTTAAAGCTTAACATCTCTTAAAGATTTAAGCTCTTAGCTTCCCATACTTTCTTAACTAACTTAATAGACAATTATGAAAATCTTTCCTTCTTCACACATGTCCAATGAATCACAATTCAAGTGTAATAAATATCTTATCTCTCAATGTGATATGGCTCAAAAGCCTAAGACATGATTCTCAACCAAATTTATCATCATAGACAAAAACACTAATTCACAATTTTAATTCAAGGTCACATTCGTATTGATCATGGACTTATAATATCTTGAAGCCAATGCTTATAAACTTTTCGTACATCCCTGTACCCTTTCAACATGATCATACTTGTCATCTCTTCGACATAATCTTTAGATAACTCATTGAACCACTTAGAATATTAAGGATACTCGGGGGTTCTCATGCACATTGTAAGATGTCAGTGCCATATTCTAGATATGGTCTTACATGAGATCACAAATCGATGCCAATGCCATATCCTAGATATGGTCTTACATGGGATCACTAGAAACACAAAAATTTATACTTTTTCATACCCAATTTTACTTAAATTCATGCAAATTCGGTTAAATTCTTGTCGAAAAATAATTAAATAATATAAAATAATTAAATCGTGTTAAAAATATGAACATGGTGAATTTATTTAATTTTATACTTAATTTTGATTAATTTTGACTATTTTTGACAGATTCGCGTAAAGGACGAAAATTGGCTCGGCTGACACTACTAAAAGCACAAAGCCGAGAAGCAATTTGAAGTATCGAGGCACTTTAATTTCCAGCCTAAGACGGTCCAGAAATGTGTATTAATTCATAATTTAATTAATTTTAATTTATTCCCCATTTAATTTGGATTAAATAAATTTTTTTAATTAATTATGGAGAAAGGGTTCAGTTGAACCGCACTGGTCGAGCCATATTGAGTGAACCGAACCAGCCACTAATTAGGCAGCCCAAAACCGTCCATATGCTGACCCAAATCAGCATTTTATCTGATTAAATATGCTTTCAAAAAGGCCCTCAAAAGACTTCTAAATTGCATTCAAACCCCACCTTAAATTATGGCTTTGTAAATTTGCCCCAAGCTTAAAATAGCAAAGTTGAAACTCTCAACTTTGCCATGTGTGTGGCCAGCCAAGGGAGGTCTCTTTGGCTTCTGGAATTTGCTATTTTTAGCAGCCACAATCATCTATAAAATCCACCCCTTGCTGATCATTTAAAGAATCCCTTATTCCACAACATTCTCTCATTCTCTTTTCTCCTCTCTCACTTTTTCTCTCATTTTTTCCATCCCATTTCCCTTAGTGTTCAAGTGCCGATTTCTTCTCTTGGGAAAGAGGCTCTCATAAGCCATTTTGGAGCAGCAATTTGGTGTTCATAAGCCACCTTGATGGCCGAGGGCAACGAAGAACGAAGAGCGGAGCAACTAGTCAAGCCATGGAGAAACATCGGATTTGCTTCTTGTTCCCTATCTCTTTAAATTTTGTTGTTGTTTTGACGAACATGTTTATGAATATTTATGCTATTGAAATGGTTATTTTAATCATTTTAGCTTAAACTAAAGTTTGTGTTGGGTTGATTATATTTTGCCTGCTTGAATTGTTTAAATCGTGTTTATGTTGTTATAAGCCTAAGTAAGATGCTTGATTAAGTAAAATCATGCCTAAGTTATTCTTGCATTACGACTGTTGGGTAACTAATGAATTAATTATGTAAATGGATTGCAATTGTAATTAATTGACACAGTACTTAATCAATGCATGTTTATTCTTCTAAGTTAGCTGAAGGTTAAATTAGCAATGTATCTGGCGATATTATTGCCTTGCATAACTTGCAAGATTATTGTGATTAAACTGTTTCAAGGTAGGGATGCCTTGTTACCTCACATAGTCTTTTATATGCTTATTAGATTTAGTTAATCATTTGAATTGACTTAGGAATATGCAAGAGATTAGTTCAATTTAATGAGTATATATGTGCAATAACATGTTTGCTTACTAGAATCTATTTAGTCAGTTGAATTGACGTAGGGATATGTCAAGAGATGAATGGATTTTTGTTTGTAAGTTTATTCATAAGTTAGCAAATTACCGGGTTGCTGTGAATTTATTCGTAACAATATAAGCATGAGTTTGATAATTCTAACTTAAAGAAATATAATTAATCCAACAGAAGTATGTTACCTTGATTAAATCTTATTTGAAATCGTGCATTAGAACTCCTTTGTTTTATTTTAATTATTTACTTAGTTTTTAAATAGTTTTTGACCATCTTTTAAAACCAAATTATTTTTCCCTCACCAAAGTGTTTTACAATTAATTTCATAAATAATTATTTTTACAGTCCCTATGTAAGAGTATGCCCAAAGATCAATCACGAGATGGTTGTAATAACATACTTGGTTTATCATGTTTATTAATACAAGGCGTTGCCATTATTATTCCAGTTTCTTTTCTGTGTGCATAAATAAACTGTTTTATAATAATGCCCTGAGAATAATATGATTATTCTTAAAAGATCCTTAGTCAAGTATTGTTGTTGGCCAGGACAATAATAATGCATTAAGACTAACATGTAGTTGATTGATGATAAAGAGTTGTCATTGATATGGAGTGTCAGAATCAATGCATGAATATGTGTGTTAGAGAACAACATATTGGACTGACCAGCTATGAGTATGTTTCTTGGATTATTATGTAATTGTCACAACATTACTCATAGTGATTAATATGTATATGATCCTCATACTTGAGATCATCTTTATCCCAACATCATGAGTTGTATATTTTGATAGGGTTAAACAAACATCGTAACTGGTTGTTCTATAAAGACTGATATTGGATATACCACAATCTATGTTGAGGGATATAGTTGATCAATATAGGATAAGTCCCTGCTACATAATGGGAGTAATATCTCAGGCCACTTGATTGAGTGAGGCTAGAAATGCATGGCCATGCTCAAATAAGTTGATATGAGATGTCATACTTATTTGTGTATCATAGTCTACTCAAGGTATCAAGAAACATGGGATGGACTATGCAAGTGTGACTATTCCATGACTTGTGTCCATTCCAAAGATATAGGACTTAAGGATTAATGCATGAAAGGTTAATCACAAAAGGTTATGTCGAATCATGACTTCTTGTAACTTAGGTAGCATTGATGCATTGCTAGATGCCGCTCATTGTTTGTAACATTAGAATCGTTCTAATATTACTACTAACGTTACAAGAACCTATAGGGTCACACCCTATGGTTGAAATGAACGAGGTAAAACATAGTTGGTATATTGCTTGGTTGTCACATGAATTAAATTAATTATAGAATTAATTTAATTCGGCAATCAAATTGTTGAACATACTATATGTACAAGGATGTTGTACACATAATCAGAACATAATTTTATTGATATATGAATTTAGTTCGTATATAAGTTTAAATAAATATAATTTACCAAAATCTTTATTATAATTAATGTAATTATAATTTTTCGGTTAAACATTATTATATTTATTTGAATGATAATTATTATGTTCGGATTAATTTTAATGAATTAAAATTCTTTATAAATATATACCAATTAAGAGGGAGTTATATATAGCAAGGGTAAAAACCCTAAAAAGGATATATAAAAACTAGCCCAAAAATATGCAAAGTGGTCTAGCAGCCGTTTAGCAAAATACTCTCTGAAAATAGTTTTCTGGGATTTCTACCGTTCATTGTCAATTGGGTGGACTACGTAGAGGTCGACATCGGAAAAGGTTGCGGCTTGGTTCGATAGTGGTTCAGCATTCCTGTTGCCTAGGCGTCGCTGTCTACTTAGATTGAAGTTTCGGTAATTTTGAAACCTTTTTATCACCCCGATTCGTTCCTTACACATGGATCCTTGGTTTGGATCGCCAAATTTTTTTTTTAATTTTTTGCTGCGCCTTGGAGGTACCGGTGTTCCACTTGTGTAATACGGACTCGGGCTTAAATACTTGGATGATGCAATTGTATGAGATGCATGTTTCAATTTTATTATGTTATTCCTGTTTAAATCGTTTAAATAAAATCTGATAATTGTTCCTTTCGATAAGTGATTAAATGTTAATCATGATGTTATGGCCTATTCGGTTTTATGTTTTTCTTTATTAACTTTAAGAAATCGTGATGAAGCGGGGTGGCATTTACAATTTCCGATAATGAGACTTGGCCGATGGAGCAAGGGTTGTTCCAATATGAAACCTCAAGGATTAAAATCCTAAAAACACGATTCTGTTGATAAAAGTTATCAAATCATGAGGTTTCGTTTGACTGGCCAATGGAATAAGGGTTGTTCCGCCCCCGCCTTCAGATCCCCATCATCTTTCAGTATGTTTTGTAATAAATAAACTTAATGGGCCATAAAAGGTTGAAAGGATATTTTATAATTCACTTCATAAAACGTTGTACAAAGTATGCTATTTGTTAAAATGCACGGTGTTTGAAATGCATAGTTATAGCCCGATGACCCATTTGATAAAAGGTTGTAATTTTATAAATACGGCTTGCGTGTCGTGCCTTACTACTATTCTTCTGTATTTCTCTTCTCATCTTACTCCCTCATATGTAAAACGAGTTTCTGAATTTTGTAATTTGTAAAAGTTGCTGTGGACTAGATTAGAAGGAAGATGGGTCGACCAGTGTGGATCGACATCTTGTGAAACGGCTTATACCTTTAGGTTCCCTTTTGGTTCTCCCATTGGCTTGGGTTGAACCACCATAGTTTATGGGCTATAACTATTTCATTTATTTATTGCTTTACTTATTCATGTATGAGATGATATGGACGTCTAAAGCATGCAAATTTGGTAATAATAAACCCCATTAATTGATGAGATCAATTAAAAGATTAAATGGACTAAAGTAGAACATAATTGGTGAGATGTAACACTCTAATAAAATCCCTCTATTAAAATATTAAGTCAACATGGCCTTCCAATTTATGCCCTCGTTAAGGCCTCAATCAATACTATGTAGGTTTTGCCAAAGTGAAGTACTAGTATTTATCTTGGTTAAACGTGAAGAATAAACAAGTGATATTCGCCGGTTAAAATTGGTTAATGACTTAACTAGGTTACTCTAATAGGATTAGAAACCTAGAGGCAAGTAATTTGGATAAATCATAAGATGATTAGAACAAGAGTTGTTCACCAAATTGTAGGAGTTACATATGATGTAATTAGCAAGTGTTGCTTACCTAAATAACCATAATCTTGAGAGTAAAGCCAAAGCTGACTTAAGAGGAGGTGAAATATGGATCCTTAACCCACTAGAAATACTTTCAAGAAAGTCTTTCTGAAATTAATATATGAGGGTTATTAATTTTGAAATAAAATAGTGGGAACATCATTTAATAAAGTCCTTTTAATGATTGATATAAACTTGGTAAATTTATTCACACGCATATTTTATTGTTGTAGATATATTATGGCTGCAAACACTAATACACTCTCATTACGATTGGTCCTTGAGAAGGACAAATTGAATGGTTTGAATTTTCTTGACTGGTTCCGTAACTTGAGGATTGTCCTCAAACAAGAACGGAAATTATATGTCATTGAAAAATCGCTTCCTGATGAACCACCGGCTAATGCCTCGAGGGTTGATAAAGATGCTTACAAGAAGCATCTCGATGAAATGGTAGACGTTGGATGTCTTATGCTTGCCACTATGAATCCTGAGCTTCAAAAGCAACATGAGGATATGGTTGCTTATGATATGATCGAGCACCTAAAAGAACTATATCAAGGGCAAGTAACGTAAGAGAGGTTCGATATCTCTAAGGCCCGATTCCAATGTAAGCTGGCTGAAGGAAGCCCAGTAGGACCTAATGTTCTTAAGATGATTGGTTATATTGAAAGCCTATCTAAGCTTGGGTTTCCATTGAGCCAAGAGTTGGCCACTGATGTTATTCTACAATCATTGCCGGATAGTTACAGCCAGTTTGTCCTCAATTTCAATATGAATGAAATTGACAAGACTCTGCCACAATTGTTCAGTATGTTACGAACTGCTGAAGGCAACATGAAAAAGGTTAGACCCAAGCCCATACTGATGGTCCGTAACAACGAGGGCAAGGGAAAGGCTAAAGTCCCGACGAAGCCCAAAGGCAAAGGTAAGCCCAATCTTGGAAAGGGAAAGGCTACACTGAAACCTAAAGGTGGGGTGTCTAAGGAAGGAAACTGTTTTCATTGTGGTGTGACTGGACATTGGAAGCAGAACTGCCCTGTCTATCTTGAGGAAATCAAGAAGGCCAAAGCAAGCGGAACATCTGCTTCAGGTATTTATGTTATTGATATTAATTTATCAACTACTACTTCTTGGGTATTAGATATTGGTTGTGGTTCTCATATTTGTACTTCTATACAGGGACTACAAAGGAGTAGGACTTTGGCTAGAGGAGATGTGGACCTACGAGTTGGAAATGGAGCAAGAGTTGCTGCATTAGTTGTGGGAACATTTACTTTATCTTTGCCTAGTAGACTTGGTCTAATTGTAGAGGATTGTTATTTTGTGCCCAGGTTGACTAAAAACATTATTTCAATTTCTTGTTTAGACAAAATTGGTTTTGAGATAATAATTAAGAATAATTGTTTTTCCTTTTATCTCAATAATGTTTTCTATGGTTCAGCACAATTGATTAATGGCCTCTATATTTTATATCAAATGAATCCCATTTACAACATAAATACCAAAAGATCTAAAATAAATGACTCAAATCAAACTTATCTTTAGCATTGTCGTTTGGGCCACATAAGTGAGAAACGCATATCCAAACTCCATAAAGATAGTCTCTTGGATTCATTTGTTTTTGAACAATTTGAAGTATGTGAATCTTGCTTATTAGGAAAAATGACTAAATCTCTTTTTACTGGTAAAAGTGAACGAGCTAGTGATTTATTGGGCTTAATACATTCAGATGTATGTGGACCAATAAATACACAAGCCAGAGGTGGATTTCACTACTTCATTACTTTCACTGATGATTTCAGTAGATATGGGTATGTTTATCTCATGCGCCATAAATCTGAGGCCCTTGAAAAGTTTAAGGAATTCAAAAATGAAGTACAAAATCAACTAGGCAAAACTATTAAGACACTTCGATCTGATCGAGGTGGAGAGTATTTGAGCCTAGAGTTTGATGATCTTTTGAAGGAATGTGGGATTGTCTCACAACTTAATCTTCCTGGTACTCTTCAATGGAATGGAGTTTCTGAGAGAAGAAATCGAACTCTATTAGACATGGTTCGACCCATGATGAGTCATGCTGATCTACCGACTTCCTTTTGGGGACATGCACTTGAAATAGCTATTTTCACACTAAATCGTGTTCCATCTAAATCGGTTCAAAAGACGCCATATAAGATGTGGAATGGGAAACGTCCCAGTATGTCTTTTATGAAAATTTAGGGTTGCGAAGCTTATGTTAAACGTCAGACGTCTACTAAGCTTGAACCCAAATCTGAAAGGTGTATCTTTGTGGGGTATCCAAAAGAAACCAAAGGATATTATTTCTTTAATCCCACTGAGAACAAAGTGTTTGTTGCTAGGACTGGTGTCTTCCTAAAGAGAGAATTTGTTTCTAGAAAAGGAAGTGGGAGAAAGATTGAACTTGAAGAAATTCGAGAATCACAAGATACCACTGAACCAGAGATAGAACAACAGCAAATTTTCCAAGAAATTGAGGAACGAGTAACTATTGTAGAAACACAACCACAACGTAGATATTTAAGAGAATGCCATGCACCTGAGAGATATGGATTTCTCATTACAACACATGGTGACATTCTTCTTATAGATCAAGATGAGCCTAGGACTTATCAAGAAACGGTGGCGAGCCCAGACTTTGAGAAATGGCTTGGGGCCATGAGATCTGAGATGGATTCCATGTATGAAAACCAAGTTTGGACTTTGGTTGACCCACCCGAAGGGGTTAAACCTATAGGGTGCAAGTGGGTTTTCAAAAAGAAAACCGACATGGATGGTAATGTACAAACATACAAGGGGCGATTAGTCACTAAAGGTTTTTGCCAAATTCATGGTGTTGACTATGATGAAACCTTTTCTCCTGTAGCTGTGTTTAAATCCATCAAGATCTTGCTCGCCATAGCTGCATTTCATGATTATGAAATCTGGCAGATGGATGTCAAAACAGCTTTCCTTAATGGGAAACTTGAAAAGGATGTGTATATGACACAACCAGAAGGTTTTGTCGATCCAAAGGATGCTGGAAAGATATGTAAGTTACAAAGATCCATTTATGGATTAAAGCAAGCTTCTCGAAGTTGGAATCTTCGTTTTAACGATGCAACCAAAGAGTTTGGTTTAATCAAAAATGAAGATAAGCCATTTGTTTACAAGAAAGTTAGTGGGAACACAATCACATTCTTGGTACTGTATGTGGATGACATACTTATCATGGGCAATGACAAACCTACCTTACAGTCTATTAAGACTTGGTTAGGAAGTTGTTTTTCTATGAAGGACTTGGGCGAAGCCACTTACATCTTAGGAGTCAAGATCTATAGAGATAGATCAAGACGACTACTAGGTCTAAGTCAAGGTACATATATAGATAAAGTATTGAAAAGGTTCAATATAGAAGAATCTAAGAGAGGATTCCTACCTATGAGACATGGTATTTCACTCTCGAAGGAAATGTGTCCTTCAACTCCATAAGAGAGAGAACGCATGAGTAAAATTCCATATGCTTCTGCTATTGGATCTATCATGTATGCCATGTTATGTACCTGTCTAGATGTCTCATATGCCTTAAGTATGATGAGCAGGTACCAAGTAGATCTCGGTGAAGGTCACTGGACCACAGTCAAGAATATCCTTAAGTACTTAAGAAGAACTAAGGATACGTTCCTAATATATGGAGGTGAGGAAGAGTTAAGTGTAAAAGGTTACACTGATGCCAGCTTCCAAACCGACAAGGATGATTCTCGATCACAATCAGGTTTTATGTTTTGCCTTAATGGTGGTGCTGTGAGCTGGAAGAGTTCAAAGCAAAGTACAGTAGCCGATTCTACAACAGAGGCTGAGTATATTGCAACTAGTGAGGCAGCAAAAGAAGCAGTTTGGATCAAGAAGTTCATTACTGAACTAGGGGTTGTGCCTAGCATATCAGATGCTATAGAACTCCAATGTGATAACAATGAAGCCATTGCACAAGCAAAAGAACCCAGATCTCACCAACGATCCAAACATATACTTAGGCGCTACTATCTTATTCGAGAGACTATCGATTGAGGGGATGTAGAGATATGCAGAGTACCTACAGATGATAACATTGCTGATCCCCTTACCAAGCCTCTGACATAGCAGAAGCATGATCGTCACACTATGTCACTTGGTATTAGATATATAAGTGATTGGTCTTAGTGCTAGTGGGAGATTGTAAGAGTATGCCCAAAGCTTAATCAAGAGATGGTTTTAATAACATGCTTGGTTTATCATGTTTATTAATATAAGGCATTGCCATTATTATTCCAGTTTCTTTTCTGTATGCATAAATAAACTGTTTTATAATAATGTCCTGAGAATAATATGATTATTCTTAAAAGATCCTTAGTCAAGTGTTGTTGTTGGCTAGGACAATAATAATGCATTAAGACTAACATGTAGTTGATTGATGATAAAGATTTGTCACTGATATGGAGTGTCAGAATCAATGCATGAATATGTGTGTTAGAGAACAACATATTGGACTGACCCGCTATGAGTATGTTTCTTGGATTATTATGTAATTGTCACAACATTACTCATAGTGATTAATATGTATATGATCCTCATACTTGAGATCATCTTTATCCCAACATCGTGAGTTTTATATTTTGATACAGTCAAACAAACATCGTAATTGGTTGTTCTATAAAGACTGATGTTGGATATACCAAAATCTATGTTGAGGGATATAGTTGATCAATATAGGATAAGTCCCTCCTACATAATGGGAGTAATGTCTCAGGCCACTTGATTGAGTGAGGCTAGAAATGCATGGCCATGCTCAAATAAGTTGATATGAGATGTCATACTTATTTGTGTATCGTAGTCTACTCAAGGTATCAAGAAACATGGGATGGACTATGCAAGTGTGACTATTCCATGACTTGTGTCCATTCCAAAGATATAGGACTTAAGGATTAATGCATGAAAGGTTAATCACAAAAGGTTATGTCGAATCATGACTTCTTGTAACTTAGGTAGCATTGATGCATTGCTATATGCCACTCATTGTTTGTAACATTAGAATCATTCTAATATTACTGCTAACGTTACAAGAACCTATAGGGTCACACCCTATGGTTGAAATGAACGAGGTAAAACATAGTTGGTATATTGCTTGGTTGTCACATGAATTAAATTAATTATAGAATTAATTTAATTCGGCAATCAAATTGTTGAACATACTATATGTACAAGGATGTTGTACACATAATCAGAACATAATTTTATTAATATATGAATTTAGTTCGTATATAAGTTTAAATAAATATAGTTTACCGAAATCTTTATTATAATTAATGTAATTATAATTTTTCGGTTAAACATTATTATATTTATTTGAATGATAATTATTATGTTCGGATTAATTTTAATGAATTAAAATTCATTATAAATATATACCAATTAAGAGGGAGTTATATACAGCAAGGGTAAAAACCCTAAAAAGGATATATAAAAACTAGCCCAAAAATATGCAAAGTGGTCTAGCAGCCATTTAACAAAATACTCTCTGAAAATAGTTTTCTGGAATTTCTACCGTTCATTGTCAATCGGGTGGACTACGTAGAGGCCGGCATCGGAAAAGGTTAAGGCTTGGTTCAATAGTGGTTCAGCATTCCTATTGCTTAGGCGTCGCTGTCTACTCATATTGATGTTTCGGTAATTTCGATACCTTTTTATCACCCCGATTCGTTCCTTACACATGGATCCTTGATTTGGATCGCCGAAATTTTTTTTTTAATTTTTCGCTGCGCCTTAGAGGCACTGGTGTTCCAACACCCTGTGGGTACGATAACTCGACATTTGCTTGTCATTTTATTGCTTGTTGCGATTGTGTACACTTGCACATTTTTTTTGTCGTTCCAAGTTTTTGGTGTCGTTGCTGGAGACAGTTTTAAAAAAGCCATTATTTGTGAATTTGTTAGTTTTACATTTTGGTTTACTTTTCTATTTAATTTTTAACTCACTTAATTTTTCTGTAATTATTTCAGGTGTTTATGAGTATTGACTAGATTATTGACTTACTCCCTGTAGACCCTGAGATAGAACGAACCTTTCGACAGCGAAGAAGACAAGCGAATCAGAGAAGGACTGAAGGAATGAATTTCGAAAATATGAATCAAGGAAATGGAGCAAACCTTGCTCAAAATCCTATCCTTATTGCTGACGATAGGGATGGAGCCTTAAGACAATATGCTGTGCCAATATTTAACGATATTAATTCGGGCATTAGGAGACTCGAAATTGAGGCACAACAATTCGAGCTGAAGCCAGTCATATTCCAAATGCTTTAGACTGCGGGCTAATTTAGTGGAATGCCTGCTGAAGATCCTCATCTTCACCTAAGACTATTTATGGAGGTGAGCGACTCTTTCAAATTAGCTAGAGTACCCGAAGATGCATTACGATTGACGCTGTTCCCGTACTCACTAAGGGACAGAGCTCGAGCCTGGTTGAATTCATTACCACTAAACTCAATTTCTACATGGCAAGAGTTAGCCGAAAGATCCCTCATGAAGTATTTCCTGCCTAGCAAGAATGCTAAGTTGAGGAACGAGATCACTGCCTTCCAACAAATGGATAATGAGTCCTTGTATGAGGCATGGGAACGTTACAAAGAATTATTACGAAAATGCCCTCATCACAGAATCCCACATTGCATCCAACTTGAGACATTTTATAATGGTCTCAATGCTCACACGAAGATGGTAGTGGATGCTTCTGCTAACGGTGCTCTCCTTTCTAAGTCTTATAATGAGGTTTATAAAATCATCGAGAGGATCGCCAGTAACAATTATCAATGGCCAACCAATCAAGCCGCGTCAGGAAGACAAGTTGCTGGAATACATGAAGTGGACGCTCTCACTTCACTCGCATCTCAGGTATCTTCAATATCCTCAATGCTTAAAAATCTTACCACTAATGGGTCTAACAGTTTTGCAGCCCAACCACCTCACCAATTTGAAAGTATAGCCTGTGTTTATTGTGAGGAGGGACATTTGTTTGAAGAATGTCCATCAAACCCCGGATTCGTATATTACATGGGTAACCAAAACCAAAATCGAGGAAGGCAAGGACTGTAATCCAACTTCTATAACCCATTGTGGCGAAACCACCCGAATTTTTCCTAGAGTAACCAAGGGGTTGGAACCAGTAACAACTACGCTCAACCTAGACCGACTCAACCGACTAGTTTTCCCTAACAAGCTCAGAAACCAGCTCAGGCTAAATCATCCAATAGCTTAGAGAATTTATTAAAGGCATGCATGGCGAAAAACGACGTCACTCTAAGGAATTTGGAGGATCAAGTGGGCCAGCTTGCTATTGAACTCAGGAACCAACCACAAGATGCTTTACCTAGTGATACAGAGAATCCAAGAAATTTGAGGAAGGAACATTGCAAAGCATTAACATTGAGGAGCGGAAAGACAATAGAGCCCATCACTATCGAAGTTGAAAAGGAGCCAGCTGATGCTTAAGACTCAGAGGAAGTGCAACTGAGTGTTGAAATTCCAGTTGTACAAGAACCAGAATCTGCAAAATCGGGCAAGGTAATTCCAAAACCAGCTAATTTTGATCAACTAACAAATCTGTTAGATGCAGAATTACTGTAGAAAACGAATCAACCAGTTCCAGTAAAGAAACCTCCACCACCCTACCCTCAAAGACTTCAGAAGCAGAAGCAAGAAATTCAATTCAAGAAATTCCTAGACGTACTCAAGCAACTTCACATCAACATCCCATTGGTTGAAGCACTTGAACAAATGCCAAACTACATCAAATTCATGAAGGATATCCTGTCCAAAAAATGAAGACTTGGAGAATTTGAGACGGTAGCTCTGACAAAGGAATGCAGCGCATATCTTCAAGACAAACTACCCCCAAATTTGAAGGATCCTAGATGTTTTACTATACCTTGCAACATTGGAGCAACATATTGTGGTAAGGCATTATGTGACTTGGGTACAAGTATAAACTTGATGCCTATGTCAACATTTAGAAAGTTGGGGATAGGTGAAATTAGACCTACTACGGTTACACTTCAACTAGCAGATCGATCCTTAGCACATCCAGAAGGAAAAATCGAGGACGTATTGTTATGAGTAGATAAATTTATCTTCCCTGATAATTTTGTTATCCTAGACTTCAAAGCAGATAAATAAGTGTCGATTATTCTAGGAAGACCGTTTTTAGCAACTAGAAATACCCATATTGATGTGGAGAAGGGCGAACTTACGATGCGTGTTCAGGATGATCAGGTAACATTTAAAGTTTTTAAGTCTATGCGATTCCCTAACGTGATTGATGATTGTTCTGCAGTATTTGACTTAGAGGATTTAATAGTGGAGAAGGAACTCGATTCTATTGAGGATCCACTGGAAAGAATTTTGACATCGGACCCTCCAAATGACGAAGAGGAGGATGAGTACTTAGCTTTTTTAGAAGCTAATCAAATGGGATTTAATCCGCAATCCTGCTTTGAATCTTTGGAGTTAGAGAAAAGGGATTATGCCCAACCAAAAGCGTCAATCGAGGAGCCACCTAAATTAGAACTGAAAGTACTTCCCTCACATTTGAAATATGTTTATTTAGGTAACTCTTCTACTCTACCTGTGATTGTTTCAGCAGAATTAACTACTGAGCAAGAAGCGAAACTCATCTTGGTGTTGAAACAATTCAAGAAGGTTACCGGATGGACCATAGCCGATATCTGCAGTATTAGTCCATCTATATGCATGCACAAGATTATCATGGAAGATGGCGAAAAAGGGATGATTTATGGACAACGAAGACTGAACCCCATCATGAAAGACGTGGTGAAAAAGGAGATTATCAAGTGGTTAGATGCGGGTATTATTTATCCCATCTCAGATAGTTTGTGGGTAAGTCCGGTCCAGTGCGTGCCAAACAAGGGAGGTATCACAGTCATAGAAAACGAGAATAACGAGTTGATACCAACAAGAACAGTTACGGGATGGAGGATTTGTATCGATTACCGGAAGCTGAACAATGCAACTAGGAAAGATCACTTTCCTTTGCCGTTCTTGGACCAGATGCTGGATAGACTCGCGGGGTGACACTATTATTATTTTCTCGATGGATACTCAGGGTATAATCATATTACAGTAGCACCGAAAGATCAACACAAGACAACGTTCACCTGCCCGTACGGTACATTTGTATTTAGACGCAAGCCATTTGGTTTATGTAATGCACCTGCTACATTTTAAAGATGTATGATGTCTATTTTTACTGACATGATTGAGAAGTACTTGGAAGTTTTTATGGATGACTATTTAGTATCCGGAGATACTTACGATGATTGCTTAGCCAATCTAGCTAAGGTACTAAGATGATACGAAGAAATGAACCTAGTACTTAACTGGGAAAAGTGCCATTTCATGGTACGAGAAGGAATTGTTCTAGGGCATCAGATAACGAGACATGGAATTGAGGTAGACAAAGCAAAGGTAGATGTTATTGAGAAGCTTCCACCTCTAACATCTGTAAAGGGTGTTAGGAGCTTTTTGGGCCATGCCGGGTTCTATCGAAGATTTATCAAGGACTTTTCCAAAATTGCCAAACTCTTATGCAAATTATTGGAGAAGGACACGACGTTGAAGTTCGATGATGAATGCCTAAGAGCTTTCAAGGATTTGAAGAGTCGATTAGTTATGCACCCATAATCGTCACACTAGACTGGGATTTTCCATTTGAGTTAATGTGTGATGCAAGTGACTTCGCGATAAGAGCTGTCATGGGCCAGCGAAGGAACAAAGTTTTTTATCCCATCTACTATGCAAGCCAGACTCTTAAAGGAGCTCAATTGAACTATACGGTAACAGAAAAAGAGTTACTTGCTATTGTATTTGCTTTTGACAAGTTTTAATCTTATCTTGTAGGTACCAAAGTAACTGTTTATATGGACCATTCGGCAATCAATTACTTACTTGCCAAGAAAGATGCTAAGCCGAGATTGATCCAGTGGGTGCTTCTACTTCAAGAGTTCGATCTAGAAATTCAAGATCGAAAGGGAGTAAAAAACCAAGTAGCAAATCACTTGTCCAGATTGGTGACACAAGAAGGGAATTCTCCTATTATACCAATTCAGGAAATGTTTCCAGATGAACACATACTGAAGGTAAGTCATGTCCATAATACCCCTTGGTTTGCTGATATTGCTAAATATTTAGCTTGTGGTTTGATGCCAATTGATAAGACTTATCAACAAAGGAGAAAGTTTATTCACGATGTGAAGTACTATTTTTGGGAAGAGCCATATTTGTTTAAAAGGTGTGTAGATCAGATGATTAGGGGATGCATGACAGAAGATGAAGTACAAAAGATTTTATACCATTGTCACTCAACTCAGTGGGGACACTTGAGGTACTCATCATACAGCAAAAAGTATTGCAAGCCGGATTCTTTTGGCCAACACTATTCAAGGATGCATATGCGTACGTAAAGAGCTGTGACCGATGTCAAAGGGTTGGAAATGTCACCAACAGAAATGAGATGCCTCGAGCAAACATCATTGAGGTAGAATTGTTTGATGTATGGGGTATTGACTTTCTTGGTCCTTTCCCTCCGTCTTTTGGTCACAAGTATATATTGGTAGTAGTAGACTATGTGTCCAAGTGGGTCGAGGCTGAAGCTTATCTGACAAACGATGCTGGAGTTGTAATTAAGTTCTTACAGAAACACGTGTTCACAAGATTTGGAACCCCAAGAGCTATCATTAGTGATGAAAGGTCCCACTTTGTAAACAAGTGGTTAAAATGGTTATTACACAAGCACGAAGTGAAACACAAGGTTGCAATAGCTTACCATCCGCAGACGAATGGGCAAGCTGAACTGGCAAATAAAGAGATCAAAGGCATACTTGATAAGGTAGTTTTCCCAAACCGAACAGCATACAAGACACCTTTAGGGATGTCACCCTATAGGTTGGTCTTTGGAAAAGCATATCATCTACCCTTAGAGTTAGAGCACAAGGCTTACTGGGCTCTTCGACAACTCAACTTAGATCCTAAGCTTGCTAAAGAGAAACGAATGCTCCAACTCAATGAGCTAGAGGAACTCCGACTATTCTCCTACGAAAATGCCAAATTACTCAAGGAGAGACTTAAGAAATGGCATGACAAGCAATTCAAGTTCGAGAATTTGAAGCAGGTTAGCGAGTTTTATTATTTAATTCCAGACTAAAGTTCTTTCCAGATAAGCAAAAATCACGTTGGTCTGGTCCATTTATGATTCATCGCGTCTATCCATACGGAGTTGTCGACCTCCAGGGTAAGAGAGGTAATTTTCAAGTTAATGCTCAGCGCTTGAAACACTATTGTGGAGATAAGATTGAATGGAATGAAATTTCGTTCATTTTATCGAATGTTTAAAATTTTCTTATTTTCCTTTTTAATAAATGATTTAGGGTATATTTTCGGGATTAGTATGTTTAAATAAATTCTGTCTAGGAGATTGGAACTTAAGCGGGACCGCTTGTGACCCCTCCAATCTTTCCTGGGAATTGATTTTAACATAATTTTCCTAAAAATTATTCTCTAAATAGAAATTTCAATTTTTGATTTTTCAAATAAAAGGGTCAATTTTGATCCAAGTCTTAAATTGCAACTTAATTCCAACTTTTCATTAAGTCTAAGGACTTAATTGAATCATTTTTAAAATTTGGTTACTCTTTTCATAAATAATAAAAATTAGATGCCTTTTTTTTGTAAATATTTGCAGGAAATTCTTGAGGAACTTACGGTTCCAGGTTCTAAGTGGATTGTGTCAAAGCAAGGAATCCATACTTGTCGAAGAGAATCTTTAACACCACTTGCAAAGGTATGGTTCTATTTCATCCGTTTCAGCCTTATGCCTAGCTCACATGGGACTACAATCTCATTAGAGTGAATGGTCTTATTGTACTCGATCCTAACTGGTAAGACCATTGATGTGGAGAAGATCATCTTGAGGGAAATACGGAATTATGCCGTTAAACACTTCGGCCCTGCTCACTTTCCCTTTACAATAACAATTTTATGCTTGAAAGCTGAAATTCTTGCGAATGTAAAGAAGACAGGGTATAGCCAAGGCACAATCACAGATTGGGACCTTTACCGAGTAGCTGGAGATTCAGTTCTACAGCAACGAGTTGAAGTAAATGAGGAACCTGAGGATCCTGATGAAGAAGAAGATCCCACGATGCAATCATTTGAAGTGCCTGATAAGGTAGAATCAGTGGAGCTAGAAGCTGAACCTGATGCTGAAACTTCAATGTTTAGAGCTCAATCACCGAGCCCAGACCTTCGAGATGAGCTATCAAAAAATTTATGGACTTAATGCAACATATGCAATGGCAGCAACAAGCCTACTGGAGATACTAAAAAATAAGGGATAACTCGATGAGAAGTGCTTTTAAGAAAATATACAATGACCCGTTTATTTTTGTGCCTGAGTTTCCAGATTTCATATTTGAACCATGGAGTCCATTATCAAAAAAGGAGCGAAGCGATTCATGCAAAGGCGATAGTGATGGAGCAAAAGATGAGTCAAATTTAGAAGGGTCTACAAATAAATAAAGGGGGGATCTTGACTTTACTTTATTTTTGTTCTTAGGAATAAGTTTAATTTGGAATTTATTTTATTTTTGCATAATAAAATAAGAGAGGAAAATCATTAATAAAATGTGAGCAAGTCACAAAGTATAAAGTGTGGCAAATGTCTAGGATTGGATTTAGAAAGAGCTTGGTACTTAAGCAGTCAAATTGACTCACCTCCTCTTTTCTAAAACCCTACCTGGTGTATAGTATCTATTCACTTTAAACAATGAGGACATTGTTCATTTTAACTTGGGGGGACCAAAAAATTGAATTATTCCTACTCAGAATAAAATTTTTCTTTTAATTATGATTAGGATATTTTCTTCAAAAATTTGAATATTGTTAAGTATGCTCAATTTGAGTATGAATAAAGTTCTATTATTTCAATAAATTATTATGTTAGCTTAATAATGACATGAATGTATTTTTAATAAAGCATGCAAATTTGTACCATAAAATTTTTAGTTCTTTAGGAAAGTTAGGTATGCATGAAAGTTTAAGTCTTTAGAATTGACTTAGTAGTTTCTTGAGGCGAAATCCTAGGGAGCATGGACCGTTGGAAATGATTTAGGCAACTATTGTTTGGACTGTTTGAGCCTTTCAAGCCCACCATGGTAAAATTTTATCCTTTGAAACCCAACTTTGAGACTATATGGCCTAATTTTATTTCAACCCTTGCAATAATTAGCCATTACTTTTCGCTTAATGATCTTAAAATTGTCCCAAACATTAGACTCAGTAATATTCAAAATGTACTTCGAAAATAAGTTTGGGGGAGTTGAAAAGAAGTACCAATTGCTCAAGAATTGCAGTACACAAAGTAAGTGCTCGTGTTATTTAAAAAAAAGAAAAAGAAAAAGAAAAGAGAGCACATGTATTTGAAAGAGATGTACAAAAGAGCATATGAAAGTCAAGTTGGTGTATCGAAGGTAAAAATTCTGAAGGTTCGATCGACGCTGAGTCTAGGGTTTTTAAACCAAAATCTATCCATCTTTCACTTACCCCTAGCCTAGCCACGTTACAACCTTGATAAAGACCTATTGATTCAAAGTCCTCATGCTACCTACATTAGTGGAGAGAAATTGCTACGATCAACATATGAAGACATAAGTTAAGCTTAATGATTGCAGCTTAGTCTTGAATATAAGAATAAAAATCAAATTGGTAAGGGTTAACATGTCTTTGTTACAAAAGCATTTAGTCTAAATTTTGCTATTATAATAAGTTGTTGAATTTAATTTGAACAATATGTATACTTAAGTAGCATAATTATCAGATTTCTTGTTTTTGAGCATAAATATTTTAAATTCATAATTTTGGGAAAAATGTTGTTCTGAAGGGATTTTTCAAAGGTGTTTCCGAGAAATTCTTTTCAAAATTTGTGCATTACTCGGGACGAGCAATGAATTAAGTTTGGGGGTGTGGAAACACAAAAATTTATATACTTTTTCATACCCAATTTTACTTAAATTCATGCAAATCTAATTAAATTCTTGTCAAAAAATAGTTAAATAATATAAAATAATTAAACCATGTTGAAAATATGAACATGGTGAATTTATCTAATTTTATACTTAATTTTGATTAATTTTGACTATTTTCGACAAATTCGCGCAAAGGGAAAAAATTGGCTCGGCTAACATTGCTGAAAGCACAAAACCAAGAAGCAATTTGAAGTATCGAGACACTTTAATTTCCAGCCTAAGATGGTCCAAAAATGTGTATTAATTCATAATTTAATTAATTTTAATTTATTCCCTATTTAATTTGGGTTAAATAATTTTTTTAATTAATTATGGAGAAAGGGTTCAGTTGAACTACACTGGTCGAGCCATTTTGAGTGAACCGAACCAGCCACTAATTGGGCAGCCCAGAATCGTCCATATGCTGACCCAAATCAGCATTTTATCTGATTAAATATGCTTGCAAAAAGGCCCTCAAAAGACTTCTAAATTGCATTCAAACCCCCACCTTAAATTATGGCTTTGTAGATTTGCCCCAAGCTTAAAATAGCAAAGTTGAAACTCTCAACTTTTCCATGTGTGTGGCCGGCCAAGGGAGGTCTCTTTGGCTGCTGGAATTTGCTATTTTTAGCAGCCACAATCAGCTATAAAAGCCACCCCTTGATAATCATTCAAAGCATCCCTCATTCCACAACATTCTCTCATTCTCTCTTCTCCTCTCTCACTTTTTCTCTCATTTTTTCCATCCCATTTCCCTTAGTGTTCAAGTGCCGATTTCTTATCTTGGGAAAGAGGCTCTCATCAGCCATTTTGGAGTAGCAATTAGGTGTTCATAAGCCACCTTGATAGCTGAGGGCAACGAAGAACGAAGAGCGGAGCAACTAGTCAAGCCACGGAGAAACACCGAATTTGCTTCTTGTTCCCTATCTCTTTAAATTTTGTTGTTGTTTTGACGAACATGTTTATGAACATTTATGCTATTGAAATGGTTATTTTAATCAATTTAGCTTAAAATTAAGTTTGTGTTGGGTTGATTATATTCTGCCTGCTTGAATTGTTTAAATCGTGTTTATGTTGTTATAAGCCTCGGTAAGATGCTTGATTAAGTAAAATCACGCCTAAGTTATTCTTGCGTTATGACTGTGAGGTAACTAATGAATTAATTATTTAAACGGATTGCAATTGTAATTAATTGATACAGTACTTAATCAGTGTATGTTTATTCTTCTAAGGTAGCTGAAGGTTAAATTAGCAATGTATCTGGCGATATTATTGTCTTGCATAACTTGCAAGATTATTGTGATTAAGCTATTTCAAGGTAGGGATGCCTTGTTACCTCACATAGTCTTTTATATGCTTATTAGATTTAATTAATCGTTTGAATTAACATAGGGATATGCAAGAGATTAGTTCAATTTAATGAGTATGTATGTGCAATAACTTGTTTGCTTACTAGAATCTGTTTAGTCGGTTGAATTGACATAGGGATATGTCAAGAGATGAATGGATTTTTGCTTGTAAGTTTGTTCATAAGTTAGCAAATTACTGGGTTGCTGTGAATTTATTCCTAACAATATAAGCATGAGTTTGATAATTCTAACTTAAAGAAATATAATTAATCCAACACAAGTATGTTACCTTGATTAAATCTTATTTGAAATCGTGCATTAGAACTCCTTTGTTTTATTTTAATTATTTACTTAGTTTTTAAATAATTTTTGACCATCTTTTAAAACCAAATTATTTTCACCTCACCAAAGTGTTTTACAATTAATTTCATAAATAATTCTTTTTACAGTCCCTGTGGGTACGATAACTGGACATTTACTTGTCACTTTATTACTAATTGCGATTGTGTACACTTGCACTGTAATATCCCGAATTAGGGGCTAATCGGAATAGTGGTTTCGCGACCACAAATTTGAGATAGAGATAATTATTTTATAATTATTTTGATGTTTATGATATGATTGCATGATTCTGTGAAAATTTTGTGATGAAATCCTATGCCTAAAGTGCTTAGATTGAAATTAGGGACTAAATCGAATAATTTGAAAAACTTGCATTCTAGGAGTTTTTAGTATGAAATTGTTTTGGAATATTAATGAGGAGGTCTTAAATAGCAATTTGACCAATTTCTAAGTCTATGGACAAAAATTGGACATGGATGGAATTTTTGGAAAGTTTAGTAGTAAGGGCATTTTCGTCATTTAGTTATTAAAATGAATTAAAAACAAAATTAAAAGCCAATTTTTGTCCATCTTCTTCATTAGGCCGAAATTTAAAGGGTTCTCCATAGCTAGGGTTTGTTTCAAGCTTCCAACCACCATAGTAAGTGATTCCAAGCCCCGTTTTTAATGTTCTTTACGTTTTTGGAATCCCGATAGCTCGATTAAGCTTATGCTAGCAATAATTCAACCTAGGGTTCATATTTGGAAAAATACCCATAGGTGAAATTTGTGTATTTTGGTGTTTTATGATATAAAATGAGGTTTTAAATTATGTTAGACAACTTGTACTACTCGGTTTTAAGCGAAAACGAGTAAAAGGGCTTAATCGGTAAAAATACCTAATAGTCATAAGTACATGTTAGAGTGTGAATTTGATGTTACCATAGAAGGGAAAAATGATCAGCATGTCATGAAACATAAGAATAAGGGATGAAGTTTAATTCCCGAGCCTAGGGGCAAAAGTGTAATTATGCAAAAGTTTAGGGGCAAAAGTGTAATTTTGCCAAAGTTTGTATTAAATGCTGTTTTGATGAATGTATGTATTAAATAAGATTAATTTGGCATTATAGATCAAGAGAAACGAGATTCAAGTCGTGATCGAGGGAAAAATAAAGTTTACGAAGAATAGGCTCGATTGCTAATAATTTTGTACCGAGGTAAGTTCATGTGTAAATGTAGTAACATAATTGTCATTTTAATTAACTTAATGATATTTATATGATATGATGATTATTATTATGAAATATTATGCTTTGTGGTTATTGTTGAGTAATATGAAAATTATGTTTATTACTTGTTAAATATGAATTGCTACCGAGTATCAGTTTCGATATTCCGTGGAAGACGGCAAAGACGTGTGATTGAGGAAAAAGCCCGTTTGAACCTTGGGAATAGATTAGAATACAAGTGACATGTCACTAGGATGGTTGAGTTCCGAACTCGTTGAGTTGAGTCCGAGTTCATGAGATGTAACTAGGCATCCAAGCTCGTTGAGTTGAGTCCGAGTTCACTTATGGATGCGAACGCCTGAGCTCGTTGAGTTGATTCCGAGTTCACTTATGGGCGGGTTACATGGTAGCTTGGCTACATAAGTTCCGCAGGCTATTGAGTTTGTCTAACTGCGGGTATGGCTCTTATGTTCATGAGATCCGCGTATTCAAATTATATTCCGATGTGTTCAACGGGTGAATCTTAAGCGAATAAGAAAAATGCCTAAAATGAAGGTGACATGTTGGTAAGTGTGGTAAATGAGAAAATTTGACAGGTATGTGCTTAAACCCTTGGGTTGAGAACTTGGTATGATGAAATCGTAGAAAGATATTAAATACAAATGAAACATGAATGTCTTGGTGTTGTTTATGCAAATAATGTTTTTGTGGGATTGTGTGATTATGTTACTTGCTATTTGCATGTGAACTTACTAAGCATTTGTGCTTACTCCCTCCTTTTCTTTCATTATAGTTTTGACAAGTCGGCTTGAGAATCGGGATAGGTCGAAGACTCGTTCACACTATCCGAAGGCCTAAATTGGTAAAATGGCTTGTGTGTTTTGAATATGGCATGTATGGCAAAATACTCACTTTGTGTAAATGATCTTATGATATGGATATGGTTGGCAAGAAAAGGGTTTGTAAATGATTAGCCATTGGAATGGCCAATCTAAGTCATATTTGATGTTATGTATGTTTAAAATGATATTTAGTCCATGAAAATCCTTTGTAAAGTGAAATTTGCTACAAAACAGAATTTGGCAGCAACAGTGATGTAAATTTGAAAAATCACTAAAAATAGTAGAAATGGAATTAAATTATGAGTAAGTTATGAAATTGAAGATTAATGAGTCTATTTTCATATGGATTGAACAAAACAGGTATATGAATTATATTTTATGAGATATTTGAATTTTTGTGAAACAGAGCCAGAGTGATTTTTGGATCCCCTATTCTGACTTTAAAAATTCATAATAAATTGAGAAAGAATAATTAGAAGTCATTCTTTATATGTACAGATTTATTATTGAGTCTAGTTTTAATAGAAACAAACGTCATAGACATTGAAATTCTGTACAGAGAGATATCTGATTCGTAATACACATAGGTTAGAGTAGTCAAACCCTAAAATAGGGGAGAATTTAACTAATAAACTGTACTAATTGGCTTGACCAAAAATTATAGAAAAAAATTAGTAAATAGATATATGAGTATAGTTTCAGGTAAAATTTACAGCATTGGATTTCGAGTTTTGAAACTCGAGATATGAATTTTTAAGCGACTGTGATGTAGATTGCTAGCTTGACTGGAAATTTTAAAAAAATAAATAATTTGAGCGGTTTAAGTAATGAATTAAGTCTGTTAACACCTCGTGTTTGAATCCGGCGACGGTCTCGGGTACGGGGTGTTACATTTGGTTGTATCAGAGTAGGTTTAGTCGGTTTTCGGACTAATGTGTTGTATGTACAGGTTTTGCTATAGTAAATGGATCCCGATCCAGTTGCGGCTGATGATGCAGAGAGTAATGCACCAGCTCTGGCTGAAAGGGCGGTGCCAACTGAAAATCCACCTCCTACTGTCAGTCAAGGAGGGGGAGAAGGGGCTCGGGAAGCCTTTCTCCAGATCATGAGTGCTCAGTATACTCGAGTTCGTTTATACGACACAGATGCACAACCTCCCCCACCTCCCCAGATTCCTCAACCTGTACCCCCAATGCTTCAAGGTGTAGATCTGATGAAATTTCATAAAAATCCAGTTGAAAAAATCCGTAAACAAGGGGCCGAAGAATTCAGGGCAAATATTGATGATGATGCCGAGAAAGCAGAGTTTTGGCTCGAGAATTCTATTCAAGTATTTGATGAATTGTCTTGTACACCTGAAGAATGCTTGAAATGTGCTATATCATTGGTGGAAGACATTGACTTCAGTAGTACCGAAAGAGAAAGTAACTTGGGAGTTCTTTCAAGAAGAATTTCGGAAGAAATATATCAGTGAAAGATTTATTGATCAGAAGCGTAAAGAGTTTCTTGAATTAAAGTAGGGGAACATGATAGTTACTGAATACGAAAGGGAGTTTGTCAGGTTGAGTAAGTATGCTAGAGAATATATTCCTACAGAAGCTAAAATGTATAGACGATTTGAAGACGGACTCAATGAAGACATCAAAGTATTTGTTGGGATTCTTGAATTAAAAGAAATGGTAGTACTGGTTGATCGAGCTTCCAAGGCTGAAGAACTACTTAAGGAGAAGAAAAAGGTAGAGGCTGAGACTAGAAATTGGAAGAAAAGACTGACGAGCAGTTCATTCTCACAGCAATCTAGAAAATCTAGAAATATGAATCCTCGTTCACAGGTTTCGGCTGGACAATCATATGGAAATTTTAAAAAGCAAAATATGGGTCCTAAATCTCAGACTACTTCTGCAGCTAGTGTGGGAATACGAGATTTGTTAAGCCCGATTGCCAGTGTGTGGCGTAAATCATTTTGGCCCATGTAGAGTGAATGAATGTTTTCCGTGTGGTTCTCCAGATCATTTTATTAAAGACTGCCAGAGAGAGTGAAAAGAAAAATTTGAGAATGTAAAAGCTAGTGGTGCAGACTCGAGGAAGATATTTGAGAAAAGTCGAAAATGAAGAAAGCAAAGAAAAATGTAGCCAGAGATTCAAAGAATGCGAAGCAAGGGCTCCAACTAGAACTTATGCTATAAAGGCACGTGAAGATGCTTCATCACCCGATGTGATTACTGGTATATTTTCTCTTTATGGTGTTGATGTTATTGCTTTGATTGATCCCGGTTCTACTCATTCATATGTATGCATGAAACTGGTGTTTAGTATGAATATACCCGTGAGAACACGAATTTATGATTAGAGTGTCGAATCCGTTAGGCAAATGTGTGATAGTTGATAAAGTATCCAAGAAATGCCCTTTAATGATTCGGGGTCATTACTTTCCAGCCGACTTGATGTTGTTGCCGTTTGATGAATTTGATGTTATTTTGGGTATGGATTGGTTGACATTGCATGATGCTATAATAAATTGCAAAGAAAAGGTTATAGAATTAAAGTGTGAAAGTGGTAAAATTCTGTGGGTTGAACCAGACAAATCAGAGGCATTATCTAGTATGATTTCTTCAATGTCGGCTCAGAGATATTTAAGAAAGGGTTATGAAGCTTATTTGGCATATGTAATTAATACAAAAGAAGTTGAAAAGAAAGTTGAATCGATCTTGGGTTGTGTGTGAATTTGCAGACGTATTTCCAGAAGAATTGTCGGGTTTGCCTCCAGTCAGGGAAGTAGAATTTGGTATTGATTTGACATCGGGAACAGCTCCATCTCAATTGCTCCATATAGAATGGCACCAGCAGAGTTGAAAGAATTAAAGTCGCAGTTGCAAGAGTTGACTGATAAAGGCTTTGTGAGACCGAGTTTTTCACCTTGGGGTGCTCTGTGTTATTTGTGAAAAGAAGGATGGTTCTATGAGGTTGTGTGTTGACTATCGGCGATTAAACAAGGTGACAATAAAAAAATATCCGTTGCCAGGAATTGATGATTTATTTGATCAGCTAAAAGGAGCGACATGGTTTTCAAAGATTGACTTGAGATCTGGGTACTACCAGCTACGAGTAAAAGAGTCGGATGTGCCTAAAACTGCTTTTAGAACAAGGTACGGTCATTATGAATTTTTAGTTATGCCATTCGGGTTGACAAATGCTCCTGTTGTGTTTATAGATTTAATGAATCGCATATTTCGGCCATACTTGGACAAATTTGTTGTGGTGTTTATAGATGATATTTTAATTTATTCAAAAGATGAGACAGAGCGTGCTGAGCATTTGAGGATAGTTTTGCAAACTTTGAGAGATAAGCAGCTGTATGCTAAGTTTAGTAAAAGTAAATTTTGGCTCCGGGAAGTTGGATTTTTGGGTCATATTGTTTCAGGTGATGGTATACGGGTTGATCCTAGTAAGATTTCAGCCATTGTTGATTGGAAACCACCGAAAAATGTAACTGAGGTTAGAAGTTTCTTGGGGCTAGCTGGGTATTATCGGCGGTTTGTAAATGGATTTTCTATAATTGCTGCTCCTATGACTAGACTACTCCGAAAGAATATTAAATTTGAATGGACGGAAGAATGTCAACAAAGTTTTGAAGAATTGAAAAAGTTATTAACTGAAGCACCAGTGTCGGTTCAACCCGAATCAGGTAAAGAATTTGCGGTGTATAGTGATGCTTCTCGAAATGGCTTAGGATGTGTGCTTATGCAAGAAGGAAAAGTGGTGGCTTATGCTTCGAGGCAGTTAAAATCTCACGAAAGAAATTATCCGACTCATGATTTGGAATTGGCTGCTATAGTGTTTGCTTTGAAAATTTGGCGACATTATTTGTATGGTGAAAAGTGCCGAGTATATACCAACCACAAAAGTCTTAAATACTTAATGTCACAAAAAGACTTGAATTTGAGACAGCGAAGATGGTTGGAGTTATTGAAAGATTACGAGCTTGTTATTGATTACCATCCGGGAAAAGCAAATGTGGTTGTCGATGTTTTAAGTTGAAAATTGCTATTTGCTTTGAGAGCTATGAACACTTGGTTAAAGACATTAAATGATGGATTGATTCTAGCAGAGTTAAGAGCAAGACCGATGTTTTTACAAGAGATTTCTGAAGCTCAGAAAAATGATCAAGATTTGCAAGCCAAGAGAGAGCAGTGTGAAGATGATACTGGATCAGATTTCAGAATCGGTTCTGATGGTTGCTTGATGTTTAAAAATCAGATTTGTGTACCGAAAAATGATGAGTTGATTCAAAAGATTTTGCATGAAGCACATAATGGTTGTTTGGTAGTTCATCCGGGCAGTATGAAAATGTATAATGACTTGAAGAAAATGTACTGGTGGAGTGGAATGAAAAAAGATATTTCTGAGGTTGTATCAAAGTGCTTAGTTTGTCAACAAGTGAAAGCTAAACACCAAGTACCTTCAGGATTACTCCAGCCTATCATGGTTCCTGAATGGAAATGGGATCGATTACTATGGATTTTATATCGGGGTTGCCGTTAACTCCGGGAAGAAAAATGCCATCCGGGTAATAGTTGTGATCGACTAAATCGGCTCATTTTATTCCTGACGCGTGGATTATTTTCTTAATAAGTTGGTTGAATTGTATATCCGTGAAATTGTTAGACTTCATGGAATACCTTTGTCAATCATTTCGGATAGAGATCTGAGATTTACTTCACGGTTTTGGCAAAAGTTGCAAGAGGCATTAGGTACAAAGTTAAATTTCAAGACTTGCCTTTCATCCACAAACTGATGGACAATCAGAGAGAGTAATTCAGATTCTTGAATACATGCTCAGATGTTGCGTATTGGAATTTCAAGGTAGTTGGGAAAGGTACTTACCGTTGGTAGAATTTGTTTATAATAATAGTTATCAGACGAGTTTGAAGATGGCACCTTATGAAGCATTGTATGGTCGTAAATGTCGGACGCCATTGTATTGGACTGAACTCAAGGAAAATCAGATTTATGGAGTTGATCTAATAAAAGAAACCGAAGAAAAGGTGAAAGTGATTCGAGATTGTTTGAAAGCTGCTTCAGATAGACAGAAATCTTATGCGGATTTGAAACGAAGGGAAATTGAGTTTCAAGTTGGTGATAAGGTATTTTTGAAAGTGTCTCCATGGAAGAAAGTTCTTAAATTTGGATGGAAGGGCAAGTTAAGTCCGCGTTTTATTGGACCATATGAAATAATTAAAAAAGTTGGACCGGTAGCATATCGGCTAGCATTACCACCTGAATTAGAGAAGATTCATGATGTGTTCCACGTATCTATGTTACTCGATATTATTCAGATCCTTCACATATAATTTCACTGACAGAAATTGAACTACGACCGGATATGACTTACGAAGAAGAACCAATTAAGATTTTAGCTCGAGAAGTCAAACAACTAAGAAATAAAATTGTCGCTCTCGTGAAAGTATTGTCATAAAGCACGCAGGTAAAAAAGAGACTACATGGGAACCTGAAGAAACTATGAGAAACCAATACCCACGCCTGTTTACCGGTAAGATTTTCGAGGACGAAAATCCTTAAAGGGGGGAGAGTTGTAATATCCCGAATTAGGGCCTAATCGGAATAGTGGTTTCGTGACCACAAATCCGAGATAGAGATAATTATTTTATAATTATTTTGATGTTTATGATATGATTGCATGATTGTGTGAAAATTTCGTGATGAAATCCTATGCCTAAAGTGCTTAGATTGAAATTAGGGACTAAATCGAATAATTTGTAAAACTTGCATTCTAGGAGTTTCTAGTATGAAATTGTTTTGGAATATTAATGAGGAGGTCTTAAATAGCAATTTGACCAATTTCTAAGTCTATAGACAAAAATTGGACATGGATGTAATTTTTGGAAAGTTTAGTAGTAAGGGCATTTTCGTCATTTAGTTGTTAAAATGAATTAAAAACAAAATTAAAAGCCAATTTTTTTCCATCTTCTTCATTAGGCCGAAATTTCAAGGGTTTTCCATAGCTAGGGTTTGTTTCAAGCTTACAACCTCCATAGTAAGTGATTCCAAGCCCCGTTTTTAATGTTCTTTACGTTTTTGGAATCCCAGTAGCTCGATTAAGCTTATGCTAGCAATAATTCAACCTAGGGTTCATATTTGGAAAAATACCCATAGGTGAAATTTGTGTATTTTGGTGTTTTATGATAGAAAGTGAGGTTTTAAATTATGTTAGACAACTTGTACTACTCGGTTTTAAGCGAAAACGAGTAAAAGGGCTTAATCGGTAAAAATACCTAATAGTCATAAGTACATGTTAGAGTGTGAATTTGATGTTACCATAGAATGGAAAAATGATCAGCATTCATAAAACATAAGAATAAGGGATGAAGTTTAATTCCTGAGCCTAGGGGCAAAAGTGTAATTATGCAAAAGTTTAGGGGCAAAAATGTAATTTTGCCAAAGTTTGTATTAAATGCTGTTTTGATGAATGTATGTATTAAATAAGATTAATTTGGCATTATAGATCAAGAGAAATGAGATTCAAGCCACGATCGAGGGAAAAACAAAGTTTACGAAGAATAGGCTCGATTGCTAATAATTTTGTACCGAGGTAAGTTCATGTGTAAATGTAGTAACATAATTGTCATTTTAATTAACTTAATGATATTTATATGATATGATGCTTATTATTATGAAATATTATGCTTTGTGGTTATTGTTGAGTAATATGCAAATTATGTTTATTACTTGTTAAATATGAATTACTTCCGAGTATCGGTTTCGATATTCCGTGGAAGACGGCAAAGATGTGTGATTGAGGAAAAATCCCGTTTGAACCTTGGGAATAGATTAGAATACAATTGAAATGTCACTAGGATGGTTGAGTTCCGAACTCGTTGAGTTGAATCCGAGTTCATGAGATGTAACTAGGCATCCGAGCTCGTTGAGTTGAGTCCGAGTTCACTTATGGGCGGGTTACATGGTAGCTTGGCTACATAAGTACCGCGGGCTATTGAGTTTGTCTAGCTGCGGGTATGGCTCTTATGTTCATGAGATCCGCGTATTCGAATTATATTCCGATGTGTTAAACGGGTGAATCTTAAGTGAATAAGAAGAAGGCCTAAAATGAAGGTGACATGTTGGTAAGTGTGGTAAATGAGAAAATTTGACAGGTATGTGTTTAAACCCTTGGGTTGAGAACTTGGTATGATGAAATCGTAGAAAGATATTAAATACAAATGAAACATGAATGTCTTGGTGTTGTTTATGCAAATAATGTTTTTGTGGGATTGTGTGATTATGTTACTTGCTATTTGCATGTGAACTTACTAAGCATTTGTGCTTACTCCCTCCTTTTCTTTCATTGTAGTTTTGACAAGCCGGCTTGAGAATCGGGATAGGTCGAAGACTCGTTGACACTATCTGAAGGCCTAAATTGGTAAAATGGCTTGTGTGTTTTGAATGTGGCATGTATGGCAAAATACTCACTTTGTGTAAATGATCTTATGATATGGCTATGGTTTGGCAAGAAAAGGGTTTGTAAATGATTAGCCATTGGAATGGCCAATCTAAGTCATATTTGATGTTATGTATGTTTAAAATGATATTTAGTCCATGAAAATCCTTAGTAAAGTGAAATTTGCCATAAAACAGAATCTGGCAGCAGCAGTGATGTAAATTTGAAAAATCACTAAAAATAGTAGAAATGGAATTAAATGATGAGTAAGTTATGAAATTGAAGATTAATGAGTCTATTTTCATATGGATTGAACAAAACAGGTATATGAATTATATTTTATGAGATATTTGAATTTTTGTGAAACTGGTCCAGAGTGATTTCTGGATCCCCTGTTCTGACTTTAAAAATTCATAATAAATCTTAAAAGAATAATTAGAAGTCATGCTTTATATTTACAGATTTACTATTTAGTATAATTTTAATAGAAACAAACGTCATAGACATTGAAATTCTGTACAGAGAGATATCTAATTCGTAATACACAGAGGTCAGAGCAGTCAAACCCTGAAACAGGGGAGAATTTAACTAATAAACTGTACTAATTGGCTTGACCAAAAATTATAGAAAAAAATTAGTAAATAGATATATGAGTCTAGTTTCAGGTAAAATTTACAGAATTGGATTTCAAGTTTCGGAACTTGAGATATGAATTTTTAAGCAACTGTGACGCAGATTGCTAGCTTGACTGGAAATTTAAAAAAAATAAATCGTTTGAGCGGTTTAAGTAATGAATTAAGTCTGTTAACACCTCGTGTTCGAATCCGGCGATGGTCTCGGGTACGGGGCGTTACATGCACATTTTTTTTCGTCATTCCAATCACACATATCAAAGCCGATAGTCCAGCTATGGTCTTACACGATGTCTCCTATCGATGCCAATGCCTGTCCCAGACATGGTCTTACATGGGATCACATATCGATGCCAATGCCCTGTCCCAGACATGGTCTTACATGGGATCAAAAATCGATGCCAATGCCATATCCCAAATATAGTCTTATATGGGATCACAAATCGATGCCAATGCCATATCCCAGATATGGTCTTACATGGGATCACAAATCGATGCCAATGCCATATCCCAAATATGGTCTTACATGGGATCTCATACACGTAAAATTTGTATCAAATCTTCGTCGAGTCATCATCGAGTCATCATTAACCAATTCCATAGAGAAAAATATACATTTCATTCAATATAAAAGAATTAAATACATAATATAATGTTGTATTATTTACACACGAACTTACCTCGACACCAAAATGGCAAGGAGGGACCTACCCGTCAATTTCTCATTTTTCTCCCTTCTAAGTTCGAACCTCGTTTCTTTTAATCTATAATATCACATTTAGCCTAATTATTAGTCACATTATTCAATGTGATTTAAAATCACATTATGAAAAAATAACGTTTTTGCCCCTAAAGTTTCACATATTTACACTTTTGCCCCTAGGCTCGTAAAATGATTTTCATTCAATTTATATGTACTTTAAGCCTAGCCTAAACATTTTCATAGCTATAACAACCCACAATTTCCACTAAATCACACTTTTATGACAAATTTTGTAACTTTTACAAATTAGTCCTTTTTATGCATTTTCACTGAAAATCACTTAGTAAAAGTTGTTTAACACACATCAAACATTCATATTCCTCCATTAAACATCAAAATACACACATGACACACATAGGTAAATTTTTAAGGATGAACCCTACTTCAAATCAAGCGTGAAAATAGGTAAATCGAATTACGAGGACTTCAAAAATGTAAAGAACATTTAAACGGGGCTAGGATGCACTTACTTTGGAGCTTTGAAGCTTGAACAAAACCCTAGCCATGGTGTCCATGCAGGTTTCGGCCAAGAGAGGTAGAAGATGGACAAATTTTTGGCTATTTTGGCTTTTTAATTCTTTTAATTACTAAATGACCAAAATGCCCTTAATGCCTTTCTTTTAAATTTTACCTAACCATGTCCAATTTTGTCCAAAAAATTATCCAATGGTCTAATTACCATATAAGGACCTCTAATTTAAAATCTCATTGCAATTAGACACCTCTAGCTTCTAGAACTCAAGTTTTTCTCTTTTTACAATTTAGTCCTTTTGACTAAATTGAGTGCCCAAACGTCAAAATTTTCGAACTAGATTTTCACAAAATCGTTCCGTGAAATCATAGATGGTAAATATATAATAAAAATAAATTTTCTTACGTTGGATTTGTGGTCCCGAAACCACTGTTCCTACTAGGCCTAAAATCGAGCTATTACAATTACCCTTGTTGGTGTCGCCCCACTCAAGAGAAAGACCCCCCATTCAGTCATTACCCTTTGCTATTGTTGCCCCACTCATTCTCCCATGGCTTCTTTTCCCTTTCTTCATTTTCTTCACTTTTCTCTTCAAACTTCTTAAAGACCCAACAATGAAACTTTAAGATTTTGTTAAAATCTCTTAAAAAACAACCTTTTAAACCCATTTCCACCACCAATCTCTCAATTTTTAGCATAAGTTTTCATGGGTTTTTGTGTGAGAAAATGAAGATAAAGGAGAAAGCTTTAATATATAACAAAAAATTTACTACACTTTCTCTAGTTATTTTTGTTATGGGTTGCTTTGATAAAGCATGGAAAAATTATATGTTAATGTTTTGATATATTTTTGGTGTGTGGAAAATGTTGAATTATGAGATGGGGTTTTCAAGCTTGATTGAGGATGGATTAGAGCTTGTGGAAGCTTGGATAAATGTTGTAGAGTTTTTTTTAAGGTAAGTACCTCAAGATACTCTTACTTTTCTTACGCTAAAATGTTTAGGAAAGTAATGAATTTACGTTTTTAATATGAAAATAGTGTAAGAAACATTAGATTTATTATATGGATAAACTGAAATGTGTTATTATTACGACTTGGTTAACAACATTTGTATTAAAATAGTTTTGGACATCAATGATTGTCGTAATTTGATATGTCAAATTAGGCTCTCCATTACACTTAACGAGCTAGTTTTTAAGGTCTTTGTGGTGTTTTTAGTTAGTTTTATTTATTTGCATTAATAATTTATTAGGGTAAATTTTGTGCTATTTTAAGACCCGAGATGGCCAATTGGCACCCGGAGAATCTAACGTGGTTGGTGAGTGATGCAGGGAGTCCGTGGTGGCTTGAACAGCATGAGAACATCACTTAGAAGGGGATATCATGATATCAAAGCATAAAAGTCGTGATACCCCTAATAGTGTTGAAAGTGAGGAAGATTGAGCTACCAATAGTGGTATCAAGGTACCAGCCATAAGGAATCGCAATACCCAAACTTCCAAAGGACCCCTATTACAAAACTGATGAGGATATCATCATACCGGACCATGGGTGTCGTGATATCACTGTCGAAGGAGACAAAAATTGACCTTAGGGGTGATCCTTTTCCAACATGTCCCCTAACCAAAATTAGACGATTAGGGGTAATTTGGTCACTTTTTTAGGTTGTAATCAGATCAAAAAGCCTTCTTTTTGCTAAGAGAAGGGAGAGACCTTTAGAATATTCATCTTTTTAGCTTCAGGTTTAGTTGCCTTTCTCATGTTTTTGGGATTCAAGCTCTTTCTTTCCTAGTTTAATGCTAAATTAGTTAGTTAAGTTTATAATAGTTAGGTGTTAATTACCTTTTAATAATTCAACTTTCCTTGTCGCTACACTTTAATCCTTTTATTTAATCTTATTCAGCTTTGTTTCATTTCACATGTTAAAAATCACTTCTTTAGTGTTTTTGCTCATCTATTTTGCTGCTTTTGTTGTTTTCTCTAAGCTTTTGAAAGAAAGCTTGGGTTTTTATTATCTTGCTTTGTGATTAAGTTAATGCAATTTGTGATTGATTATCAATTATTAATGTGTTTAGATATAAGCATGAGTAGCTATATCATAGATGGTTGGTTGATTAAAATGTGGGGAAGTTGGTTTTTGGGTTCGGGGACTAAATCCTAAAATCTGGACTAAATCGAATAGAATTCAAAACTTAGGATTGACACCCCTAAGGAAAAATTAGATAAGTGAGACTAAGAGGAGATCTTATCAGGCACCAATTTGATAGTCTCTAGTTAGTTCGATAAGGTCGAGAGATGAACCGGACTAATTTGTCTAACTTGGTAAAATTGAGACTAAGAGGTAAAATTGAACCAATTTAGGAGTATTAGCGATTTAGATCCCTAATTCAAAGGCTAACCAACCATATAGAAATCAACCAACTGCTTTCTATTATCGTATTTGTTAGTTTCATACTTTGCTCGATTTACAGTTTAATCCTCTTCCATTCCAAGATGATTAATTAGTGTAACTAACCTCTTGTACAACTTGTTGTAATATAATTACTTAGTGATTAGTCAGCTAGACTTTTTTAATTGCAAGTCAGTAGGTTAGAAATCTCTTAATCGTAGAATCCTTTAAGTTCGATCCTTGTAATGCTCTAATTTTTCATTAACACTACAAATATTACAACCGAAACTGTACACTTGCAATTAAACTTGCACTTTTAAATTGTTTTTATCAAATTGTTTGCTTTCTGCGCACGTGCACAAGCAGTCAAGCAATACTAGTGTGATATTAAAAATTCACTAAAAATTATATAAATTAAATTAGAAGTTGAGCCACATATGGTTTGAAAGCTTACTAATTCTAGTTTTTTATTGGAACAAATGGAAATTGCATATGAATTATACAATAAAAGATAAATTTGTTTTTAAGTGAGGGAAGCTTAAAACTATTGGCAGCATCCCCTGTTTTGACTTTCAAATTTTGTTAAAATTTGTATAAAATGAATTAGAGGATAAGGTTTAAATTTCCAAAAAGCTTATTGAGTCTAGTTTTACGAAAACAAATGGAGAATTCATCCAAATTAAAAAATAGGATAAATATATTTTTTAGTGAAAAGACGTCAGAGTTTGTTTGGCAACAGTGTCTTGACTTTAAAATTTTGATGGCATTTGCGTACAGAAGCATAAATTGAAGTATAAATTTTGGAAAATTTGTAATGAAAAGGTTCAAGATTCTAGTTTATAAAACACCAAATGGGTTTTGATTTCAAATTTTTTGGATTGAGAAATAAATAATTTAATGATTGCTACTCAAGTAGAATATTCTATTTTGAAAGAGAAAGAACAATGAAATCATGACTCTATATAAATTGAAACTATTAAATGGAATGGAAATGTGTATAAGGCCTAAAGAAATGCATAAATTTTTTTTTAAATTCAAAATACTTATGGTGTAACACCCTATACCCGACCTGGTTTACCGGATCCGAATATAGGATGTCACAGTACTTACATAACAAAATTGTTTAGCTGGCGAAAAACCATACTAGATGTACTTCTTATTTATTTAAAAATATTTTCTAAGTCACAAGATTTGAATGAAATGTTTATCATTTATAACAGACTCTTAAAAGCAGTATAAAACATTACAACTTAAATATTTGATAAAACAGACATATTCGAGGCATGTAATATTATTCATAATTTGAAAAAATATTTCCAAATATGTCCATCTGTATGCATAACATTGCATCGCAATCAACCACCTTAGTACATTCCTGCTTGGTCCCTTCTGGCGAACTGGTTCAACTTAAAAACTTGCATTACAAATAAGCACACATAAGTTCAATGGAACTTAATGAGTCTCGACTAGTCTTACCTTTAAACGATGATGCTGAATTCCTTGATTTAAGAATTTTGGACTTCCTTTAAGAATTTGGAGGATACTTTTCAGATTCCTGGCAGATAACTATACGCCAACTTTTAACTCGACCACCTTATACACGTTCCACTCGATTGGTAGATTATAGGCTTCCCACCTTATAGCGAATCCTATTTTGCAATTTCTTGCCGATAGAAATTGGATACATTTCTCAGAATGATATACCTATGGAAACTACTTTTTGTGAATTCATTTACTATGTAACACCCCTAACCCGTATTCGTCGTCAAAACAGGGTTTCGAAACTTTATTAAAACTTTCAGAACATTTTATAAATAATTTATGTAAATTACTATTCATTAACCGAGATCACTCAAAACATCCCTTAATTGGACCCTCGAGGCCCAATACGAGCATTAGAATCGAGTCGGGACTTAATCGGGAACTCTAAGAATTTTTTGCGAAATTACAAAAATTTTCCAAGGTGCAGGGCTCACAAGCCTATGTGGTCTAAGGGAAACGCTCGTGCTACAGGCCGTGTTCGACCCTGTGTAACTCTCTAACTTGTGCACATGGTCATGCCACACGCCCATGTACTAGGCTGTGTGGTTATTTAATTCAATTCGAAATTAGGTGCAGGTTCACACGGCCAAGACACACGCCCATGTTCTAGGTCATGTAGCACACATGGATGAGACACACGCCCGTGTCTCTACCCGTGTTCTCAATTTTGAGCATTCTGTTTCTCAAAATTAAGGTGCAGGGGACACACAGCCTAACCACACACCCACGGCCTAGACACATGACTGTGTGTCTGCCCGTGTGGACAAAATAAAGCCATTTCTAGCTTCATTTCTCACCCAAAATCACACCAAAGGCCTGCACTTAAAACTCATATCCAATACCAACCATTTCAAGCATTTAAATTAAGCAAACTCCATCATTCAACAAGGCATATCATTACATGCATACATGCTTACAATCTTACCTTGGTTCAATCCATATATTAGACATAATTTGATCAAATACTCAGCATATATTTAGCTACCATAGCATGACATTACAAGTATATCAAGACAACCATTTCTAGTCATTCCAATGGCTAGATTACAAACATCATTATCAAGCCACTAATGGTCAAGTTTTCCTATACATGCCATTATACCAAAATGATTTTACTATGTATACCCAAATAAGCTAGTTGATAGTGTGACATGCTCCAATGATCTCCAACCTTCGCGAGCTTCTGAGCACTATAAAACTGGGAAAATAAAATGGAGTAAGCATTACATGCTTAGTAAGTTCGGATAACAGAAACTAAACTTACCAATCCCGTTTATTAAATCTAAGCATACAATATCATGTTTTCCATCCATTAGCAAAAATGCCTAAACACATGCATTAAATTAAACATTTTAGTCACCAAAATCTTCATATTAATTAAGTAAACATAAATGAGCTCAATTCATCTCAAAATTCTCATACTAGGTCAAAAGTTGTGTCCATTGAATCATTGAATTTTCGATGGATGCTCAAATAGTACACTCGAGGTGTACGATTCAATAATCTGTCAATTTCTTATTCAAGGGTATCCATTAGGGCACTTAACCAAGAAACACATTCTCGAGCCACTTTTCGTATAACAGGATTACCAATTCAAAATAAATCCTTTATATAACGTATGCTCAAAAGAGCTCAATTAGGATTACCAGTCCAGGCTAAACCCTAATCATAACGTATACTTGAGAGGTATTATATTAGGATTACCTGTCCGGGCTAAATCCTTTCTATAATGATGTCAATAAGATTACTCGTCCAAGCTAAATTCGTCGGCAACAAATGCAGGACCTCATCCATTTCGGGAAAGCACATATATTCATCGAAATTCAATATTCAATCGGGACTTGACCCTTTTTCACCATTTCAAGCATGTATTAAAATTTTCATTATAGCATTCAAATATTGTACATAAATATAAGTCACATTCCATACAACCACAATATTGAATTTAACATATTTACATGCTCGATTAAGTTACACGAACTTACCTCGACACTTGTTCGCATAAGTAATCTACTAATCCGAAATCTTTTCTTTTTCCTCGATCTAACCTCGAATATGAGTTGTTCAGATCTATATAAATAGCTTTAATCATCAATTTCTCATATTTATTACTCCTTTGGACTCAATTTACATCCTAGGCAAAATTACAATTTTGCCCCTAACTTTTCCATAAATTCCAATTTCGTCCCTAGGCTCGGAAAATGAAACTTGTGCAATTTAGTCCCTATTCCAAGCCTAACCAAAATCCCATTACAAAATTTACAACACATGTATTCATAAAAATTCAACATTTTTCTTCAATTTCATAACTTTACATTTCAGTCCCTAAATCATGTTTTCATCAAAAATCATTTTGTAAAAGTTGTTTATCTATCAACAATCTTTCATTTTTCTACCATAAATTTCTAATTTTCAGCATATACATCCATGACCCATTTTCCATACTTTGATAACTTCTCAAATTGATCCCCCAAATAGATAGATTAAGCTATCCCGGTTTTAAAAATATCAAAATTACTAAAAACGGGCCAAGAAAACTTACCCAATTTGGCCATGAAAGTTTCTTCTCTCTCTTAGGGTTTCCATGTATTTTTGGGGAAGAAGATGAAAAAAATAAGATGATATTTCTTTTTATCATCTTTTAATTAATTAAATTATTTCACTTTCCAATTTAGTCCTTGCCCTTTTTCTAAATTTCCATGGATGAGTCACTATAATATTTACATACTTTTCTTTAATGGTCTAATTACCATATAAGGACCTTAATTTTTGAATTCCATAGCTATTTGATCCTTATAGCTACTAGAATTCAACTTTCGTATTTTATGCGATTTAGTCCTTCTCATAATTAAACACTTAATCGATAAAATTTTTGTATCAGAATTTTCACATGACATTTCTATCATGTTATGGACCATGTAATAAAATAAAAAATTTATTTCCGGCTCAGATTTGTGGTCTCGAAACCACTGTTCCGATTTCAGATATGAGTTAGGGATGTTACATACTAGCTCTGGCAGTTGTCAGAATACTAGTCATGTCGTATCTTCACATCGATCCAGACAATGAATTTGGTTTGATGAAGGTAATATTTTAGATCACCTAATGGAAGTTCAGATAACTTTAAATACAAAAGGAAAAACTCCTATATTTGTCGGACACTTACACCACTCATAATTACTTATATGTTGTCGTGTGTGAATATGATATGCGAATTGTGCAACTATACACGTCAAATCAAGTAATAAAGTGGTGACTAAGTATCGTTCCCACGAGGATCGAATTGAGGCAAAAAAGTGGTCAAGTTATTATAATAAAATACGATTAATTCTATGGTAAAGTCAATGATAAATATGCAGTGGCAATTAAATTAGTAATGATGTGTGCAATATACGGAATTAATGAATACTTAGAAAAGCTATGGCAAAACGATAGTAGAAATGTAATGGCAATTATGAGAGTTACTATGGGAATATTATGAAAAAGGATAAATAAATAACTAATAATGATGTGGCAAAGATACTATGGCAAAGAATAAAGCATATACGATATTGATTCAGAAGGTTGGGATTACTAAGAATCTACCTTTACTGTCAGTAATGCCTCAGTAAAATCATACTCAATTTACTGCTTAGAAGAGTTCTAAAATGGTCTGCTTCTTTCAAGAGAAAAAACCTCAAGTTATCTCATCCGTGTTTGTGGGCTTTTTAATATGATACCTTGCATTTTTTTCCTTCTGTATGAATGCTACTCTATGTTTAGAGTCTACTGCAAGTATCGGTTAAGTACTTACTCATATCATTTAATATCGATCCAACTAATCCAACCTTTTTAGAATTAAACTTAGTTTATGGGCATGATGAACAGTCATCTATATCTAGGGATTGCATGCATACAATTAAAAATAAAACAATTGAATGAAACAATAAATTGATTCGGATATATGCTTCAACCATTGAAGAAAATAAAAGTTTCATCATGTAATCCCAACCCTATCAGATTTGGCCCATGGATTGGCACATAAAATTCAAAACCAAAATAACATCCAACACCATTTTCATCATTCAATTCACAGAAGAACAAAGTAAGAAATACAAAAGACTTCAGGAAGACAGCTTTCGCGTGTCCAATTCACACTCCAGCAGTACAATGTCCTGCGTTGGCTGAGAGAAGCCGCTTTCGTCTTCCTCTTTTTATCTCTACTCAGCCGCTACCTTCTATTATTGACTAAGGATATCTCCCTCTTATTCATCTTTTTGGGTTTCCTTCTTGGCTTTTTATAGCTTTTTCCCTAGGGTAAATCCAACAACCCAAGTTTATTTTCTCATTTTTTAAATTCTTTTTTCAATAACCTGAGATTATCTTTTCCTCTTTTTAATTTCTTTCTTCTAGGATAAAAACCAATAGCCCAAGATTATCTTCTCCACTTTTTTAGGTAGATTTTTATGGTACAAGTGTAGTTGGGCTAAAATTGGTATACGTTGAGTGTTGACTCGGTCTTCTTGGAATTGCCACAACATTTGTATTGACAAAATGTCCAACCTTTTTCCCTGGCAAACCTTCACTCCTTTATTTCTTGTTCCTCTACCTGCACCTGCAAAACCACTAAACATAACCCTACCACATGTAATTAAAAGTAAATAATAATAATACTTAAGCACCGTCCAATTTTCTTATGCAATGTTCTTAAATTACTAAAATAATATCCTAAAATGCAACTAAGTTCACTTAAGGACAGGCAATTGACCCAGTCTAAAGGCATGAATTATAACTCTTTTCAAGAGTTATCATATGCCAAGCTCTCTTTCTGACCTAGTGAGTTACTATGGAGGATTCATCAATCAAGTACTCTGCCAAGGACACCTTCAGAAAATGCTTAAAAGGCTTACTCAGTTCTCACCATAGAGGCAGACTAACAACTTGCCACTTAAGCGATACATAATTCATTTGACAGGCTTTTTAGACGTTACGTCACATAGGCTTCACATGTTACTCGCCACAATGATTTTCCCAAACAATTCACCACAAAAGCGTGGTTTGGTTTGCCATTAAGACACCACATAAAATGGCATGTTTGACGACATGGATTTTACTAAACTCAACATCACCTCAGGTTTCCCCATCATCTCGCTTGGGACACGCAATAACCTTAGTAGACAAATGCGTCTCATCTGTCATTCCTAGAATGTGTCATGGCCATGGTTTTTTCACATATTTCCCACACTGGCATTTTCTCATTTTTTTTATCCCAGTGGACCTCGTTTTTATGGTCTTGGTGGACCATATTTCACCATTTTGGCCTTCAAGGTTACTATACCGGCGGATGTCATTAAAGCACCACAATGGGGTACGTCATCGTATTACTTTCCCGACACTCCATCCAAACCCCCTTATCACCAACCATACTTGGTCTTGCATAACTCAAATAACATAATGGATGCATCTACACTAATTTCACTCATAATCTTCGCAGAATCATACTTCCTAACACATAACTTCTCATGCATGCTTACCATATATTTTCATATTCATGTTGCGTGTCATACACTTCAGAATATACATACAAATGCTTCAAAAAGAACATACAACCATACACACATACAACAACTTATCAAGAAGTTATGTACATCAATCATGCAATGAATCATTATAATATAGTTTGTAGAAGTCGGGTCTAGAGACTCACTAGAAATCTACCATTACTTCGACCAATAGTTTCTGTTTCAATTATCTTTCCCAATTCAATAGTGGCAAGTGTTTAAAGATCATGGAATTTTCATTAGAATCCCCATTTATAGATAGTTTACTAATGTTTCAACTACGTACAACCCCCATGCAGGGCCTTTCACTCATTCCTTATTGTTCTTACACCTTTCATCATCCTTATTTATCAATAATCATAACATATAGGGCTGTAAGACTTACCAAAAGGTTGAATCATCCATTAATTAAATGAGGTCTTAGCCCTATCTTATCGAAGAAGAAGAGAACATTTAGGTTAAAAGAAGAACCAGAACATAAAGTAGAAAGTAAAGTCATCCAGAATGTCTTCTCCCTTACTAGATATAAACTCCATGTCCCCCTACTATGGACTTTGACAAGTGATGATACTTACCAAACCCAGATCTTCCTGATTTCCTACAAACATTCAGGGGAAGGTAAAGAAAATTCAGTGGAAATCTTTGTTACTGTTTGATCAGTCATAGAAAGGATCTAATCAATCCAACTGATCCCAACTAATCCCATTACGAAAACCAACTAGAACAGTGCTCATGTAAACTGATCAAACTATACCTTAGTGGTGACTCACATATGGCGTGGTCTTAAAGATAATCAAATCTCCTATAACTTTCTCATACACTTGATAGGCTCTTCATGCTTAGCCAATACTCTGGCGTACTCTTCCTTGGGCATAATATTCTTTACTTGAAGATACCCTGTAATTAAATCTTTAGATGTTGCTAACAAGTTGATACTTTAACACTAGTTTGTGTCAATACTCTAACTCACCATCAAGCCGACAAGGTGGCGAATTATGCTATCATAGTGCACCAAACAGTTTACATACATACCTTAGCCTTATTTTTTAATTCACCACTTTTAAGGTGCGACATACATTGCCTACATGTGAAAAATGACCATACTTTTAAGACCTTTATTAATATGAATTTGATTATGAGTATGTGAAATCACTTAAATTGCCTTATATGATTTGTATATATGCCTGTGTAAATGGCCTAGATGGATATATGTTAATTATAATTGTAATGTGCCCTAGTATACTTAGTGAAATTTTAGGATACGGTTGACATGCCAATTAGGGGTTATAGCATATTTGAGTTCTATCAGAGGTTTTCCACTTATGTACACTTTATATCGCCTTTGGACCTTGCACTTATGTGCATCTTGTTGTGATATAGTTTATGATCTTATGAGCTTTTTGGTGTGGTGGAGGGATGTTTTATGCTATTTTAAAAATTAGCACTTTAATGCTCATTGGTGTGGTGGAGTCCTTTGTACTCGATTTAGTTTTACTAAAATTTACTATGGACGAAAATAGATTACATGTTGATAATAAACTTTAAATGTGACTATAGATGCTAAAAGCAAGACTAACGATCTTAAACTAAATGTCTTGTAACTAAAAGAGATGAAAATAAGGTAAATGAACTGATAAACAAACAAGAAATTAAATTGATAAGGTACTATAAAAGTGTATGTCCTAATTAAAGGAATGAAAATGAAATGAACGGCTCCAATAGAAAATAAGCATCATAAATGAGAATAAATGTATATGCATGCTTTGAAAAGCTAAGAAACAAAAGTTTAAAGAATTACGAGGGAGAGTAATTCCCAAACAAACTTCTCATAAGCTATTGCCTAATAAATCATTAAAATGTAAATAGAGCCCCATAATTCGATTAATTCAAAAGAATTTATTAGTGACACTAGAGTGCAGCTTAAGTGAATCTTATATGACATGCTTAAATGGTGACATGCTTAAATGGAAACAACATTAATAAAAAAAATAGGATAAATAGTTTTACCCTTAGCTACTTACTGAGCTTTTAAAGCTTATGCGTTAGTTGTTTAAAATGCGTAGGTAAAGGACCCTGATCAAGAAGCTTGAAGCTTTGTTCGAGAGCACCACATCACCCATTAAATTTTTAATGTTCTTATTTAATTATTAAATGCTATTTGTACTTGTTATTGGCATGTACACAGAGGCTTAGACTATCATAAGTGTTTATAAGTGTTTGGAATAATAAAATCAAGTGTTGTTTTTGTAACCTCCTTGAAAGGTTAAGATAAGTTTTTAATTTATATATTGGTTTGAAATTGTTTATGACTTGGAATTATATTTAAATATTGTAACATCCTAGTTTTGGTAGATTCAAAGTTATGGTGCGTAGTTTCAAAATAATCTATGTGGTGAGTTAGTATCCATCCAAGTATTTCTGTTGGGCGTATAGGACGTAAAAATTTTGATTAATAATCATGAAATCACATATAATCAAATATAATAATTTCTAAATTATGAGGACCTAATTGTAAAATTTAGGCATAACATAGTATTGCATCACAAAATTTTAAGTTTTAAAGATAGGCATCGATATTTAATTTCTAGGTATCGATACTATATCGACACCATATTAATTATTGATACCAAATCACAATTCTGTTTATTGTGCAAAACTAAGGTATCCATATTTATTTTTTGGTATCGATATTTTATGAAAAAGTATCTATACTCATATAAATATCGATATCATTTTGGCATTCTATTTATTTAAAAATGTTCATGTGGTCAAGTATTGATACAAAATGCCAAAATATCGATACTTAAGTCCAAAATGGAAAAACATTATCTTTAAAATGTTCATTTCATACCCAAAACACTTAAAACTCAAATGGTACCTTTTAGAAGTAATTAAAGACATGAAATTATCAACCAGAATCATACTAACTCATAACCAAGTATCCTTGTATCCCTTTAATTATCAATATCGCATTTTCATTACTATTTATACCAAACCATATCACATCCAAACAATACAAATATGCCCTCAATGGCACCTCAACAATCAAACAAACAAACATGCATTCATTCATCCATTCCAACAATCTCACATTTAGCTTCATATAAATCATATAACATCTATATACCATTTCATTAAACATTAAATGACATGTTTACTATCACCTACTTAAGCCCAAATAACCTTAAAATCAATTACTTGATTTAAGCATCAAACTTACCAAATATCACCTAAACATAACCTAAGCATATCATGCATCATTCCATATTCAAGCATCAACTAAAACATATTATATAGCATGATACTTCCTCAACTATAAGAAAACTAGACATATAATCCAAGCAACTAAACAAGCCATCAACAACATGACTAAAACCATTACATCTATACCTATATACTTAGTCTTCAAATACCACCAAGCCATAAAATGACCATTTTAAATATAAAACATCCTAGGTACATGTCAAGACCAAAAAGAATGATTCACCAACACTTGAGTTTGGGATTGCCACTGGATGCTGGAACGACGATCGAATCTTTAAATACCTAACCTACGCATGGAAAAAAATCACACGCTGAGTAACTCATTGGTATTTCTATAATCTAAACATTTAAACTAAACCTTAATTATTAGGGTATACATATAAAATATAAGATGACATGTATTATGAAAATTTGATTACGCTATTTTATACATTTCTAGTCCAAAACTAACACATTTCATCAATATTAAAACATGGCATTTACATTCCATATATCATTTGGTATTTCAAATCCATATATTAGCACATTTCATCTCAATTTCAAATTTCATGATTTTATTGAGCATAATCAATTTATATTGACCTCTTAATCCACTATTTCATGTTTCATTGCATATTTCGTTTCCATATTTCATTTCCTTTGCTATTTCAATATCACAAGCCTCGATTTATCATTTATTTCCCTATTAACATGACTCAGACGGATACACAGATCCAACCAACACACTGGTTTGACACCCAGTGCCTCATCGGATAAATCCAAAGCAAATAGTTGTGCCCAAAGCTATTAACAAGTTTGACACCTAGTGTCTCATCAGTTAAATCGAAGCAAATTGGCACCTAGTGCCTTATTGACTCGTAGTCGAAATAACCCTAAACTCTTTTTATCCTATGGCATGCCAACTATATTTGACTTTGCTCGAACAGTTAATAGGGTTTTCTTTTCATACTTCAATACCAAACAATGTCTCAATTTCACATTTACTTGCAATATGTATTGTAACAGTCTGGTTTAGACCCTAGTCGGAATAGTGGTTTTGGGACCACATATCTGAGTTAGAAAAAAATATTTAAATATTATTTTCTGTGCTTCTGATATGTGAATTAGCATGTGTGAAAGTTTCGTATTAAAATTTAATAGTATGTGTGCTTAATTTGATAAAAGGACTTAATCGCTTAAAATGTAAAAGCTGTGTACTAGTTGCTAAAAGTGCCTATTTGATTTGTCTTATTAAAAGAAAGGCACTTATGATGCAATAAGACCATTGAACATATGAGTGGACATTAATGGCCTTAATGAATATGAATTATATGTTAATTAATAAAGGTTAATATGGTAATTTAGTATTTTATGTTAATTAAAATAAAACAAAAACATGAAATTGGCCATTATCATCTTTTTTTGCCGAATGTAGCAAAAGAAAAAGAAAGAAAACTCAATTCTAGGGTTCGCTTGGAGATTTGGTGATTAAGGTATGTTTTGAGCTTGATTTTTGATGATTTTTACGTTTTTGTAATTGTTGCTTCGTATATTATCAAACCCATGCCTCAATTTCTAATTTTGTTGATGATTTTGAAATGTGCTATGGATGGATTCATGAGATTTGTGATGTTATATGATGAAATATGAAAGTTTGATATTGGGTTTACATGTTTTGTCTTTGAATTTTTGATGAAATTGAGTAATATGGGCTAAATTGTAAAAATGTTATTTTGAGGGATTAAAATGTGAAATAAATGAAATGTATGGACTTGTATGAGAATTAGGAAAATTTGACTAAGCTTACGTACAAGCAAATTTTGTGTATTTTGTGATTTTGTGAATTAGGAACTAAAGTGTCAAAATGTAAAAATGTGAGGACTAGTTTGCAAAATGCCCTAAATATGTGTTTATGGATTGTTTTGAATGATTTGGTGAATAAAGGGGTTAATTTTGAATATATTTAGATCAAAAAAAGAGGAATTCAGACTTAGATCGAGGGAAGTCGAAGATTGTAGAGTAAACAGTCCGAGTCTACAATTATAAATACGAGGTAAGTTCGTACGTAAAATATGATGTATAAGTATGTTTTGATGCTTTTATTATACATGGATTGTATATTTATATATATATATATATATATATATATATATATATATTTTTGATTAATACGATGATGAATTGATGGTATTTGGCACTAAGTGTGCGTTTTAAACTAGCTTTGGCTATTTGAGGCACTAAGTGTGCGATACCGATATAGTTTCGGTTAATCCAGATGGCACTAAGTGTGTGAAATTATTATAGCTTCGGCTAACCCTTAAGTCACTAACTGTGCGAATGGTTATAGCATGAATAATCTTCGGAAGGTTTAAAATATCCTAACAAGAGGTGAGTATGAGAATGAATGAATACAAAAAGGTTCAGGTATGTATAATACCTATGTGGTAGATGGTATTATGTATGTAAAGTTTATTGAAATGGTATAAACATGTGAATGGTGTTGGTATAAAATGGATAGATGATTTAAGGGTTTATAAATACTTATGTGTTAATGTTTTATATTGTATACACTGTTGATGATTATAGTACGAGCTTACTAAGCTTTGGAAAGCTTACTCTGTGTGTGTTTGCATTGTTTTATAGATATCGAAGCTACTGCAAGCTTGGGGATCGTCAAGGACCGTCACCACACTATCGAACCTAATTTTGGTACTTTTGAAAATATATATTTTGAAGTATGGCATGTATAGGTGCAACACCCTTCACCCGTATCCATCTCCGGGACAGGGTTCGAGGCGTTACCGGACTTAAACATTCACAAACATATAAAATCGAGTCACCAAGTTTTTGCCCAAAATTAAAACTTACAAACCACAATGAATAAAGGCCACATCTCATGACCATATACAGCAGCTCGGTGTAGGCCAATACATAAGCCAAATCATAATAATAATACATGACATGAAACGAACTTCCTATACATGCCACTCACATGAAAATATTTAACATATACTTGCCAATACTCCAAGGATAATGGCTTGATAGTGTGATGCTGCCTCCGACGATCTCCAACCCCTGAGCTGACCTGACAAACTAAAAAAAATGGAAAGGAGGAAGTAAGCTTTACGCTTAGTAAGCTCGCATGAAAATAATAAGCAATTACTACCACACTTTTCAAGATAAAACACTATAATTGTACAATTACACATATTCAGGTTAAGCTGTGTTATCGAGTTACAGTTACTAAATCATTCATATCTGAAGCTACAAAACTCCAAATTTAGTTTTGTTAATTTTCCTTGAAACTAGATTCATATATATTTCTCCCATAAAATTTCCAGAATTTTTGGTTTTTCCAATTACTACAGTTTATTAGTTAAAGTCTCCCCTGTTGCAGAGTATGACTACTCTGACCTCTGTGCACTACGAACCAAATTTCTCCCTGTACAGAATTCCAACGACCATGCCGTTTGTTTACCTTAAAAATAGACTCAGTAAGGAATCCATTCATCTAAAATATGACTCTTAAAAGTTTTTTTACAATTTATGGTGAATTTCTAAAGTCAAAACAGGGGATCTCGAATTCATTCAGACCCTGTTTCACAAGAATTCAAATATCACACAATATAGAATTCTTTTGCTTCTCCTGTTTCTTTCATATGAAAATAGACTCATTAATATTTATTTTCATATATCATTTGCATTTTTATTCAACTTCCACAATTTTTAGTGAATTTTCAAAGTCACGTCACTGCTGCTATCCAAAACAATTTTATTGCTAATTCACTCTTTCACACTTTCTTTGTATTAACCTCATTTTAACATACATATCACAAATCATTTTCACCACATTTCATACATCACAAGTATAGGCCCATGATTACAAGGTCACCATAAAATCATCCTCATGTATAACTTACTTGTTTATAACCTTAACACATCCCGGTCACTTAATGAACACATCATTCACATAAGCAAATTCCTGCACTTATTCATCACAAAACTCACAAAGCAGTACATAGTAAGTCTCCCGTTGAACACTTCGAATCAATCCTCGATACTTGGTGGTTTCAGAACATAGCTCCACCCATCATAAAGTTCGGCTCTCTTGTACACATGGTGAACACTTAGTATCACCCATGTGACCTAGCCAGTTTATCTCGTAGCTCTCTTGTCTACATGGTGTCCTTCACCTGGAACCACGCATGCGACCTAGCTACATATATCCCGTAGCTCTCTTGTCTACATGGTGTACACATAGTATCACCCATGCGACCTAGCTACATCATAATGTCTCGTAGCTCTCTTGTACACATGATGTGCACTCAACACCATACATGTGACCTAGCTACATACCATCTGTATCATCCAATCTTTCCGAAGGTTCAACCGGGATTTCTCTCTTTTCCAACAATTTCACCAATCAAGTAATTATCAACAAACATATTTCCAATATTATTATAAAATATCATAATACAAGTAAAATTGATATATTACTTACATCTCATTTAATATCAAGGCAATAACATTAAATTACACATTGCATTAGTAAAAACCATATGAACTTACAATTGCTGATAATATCCATAATCATAGAAATCACATTTATGTATGATAATTCAATGCACTTCATGTACCATAGACATATTTTTAAATCAATTCATAAACTTAGCACCATAACATTTAATTTAACATAATTCAATTAATTCACTAAATTTAACTTTCAAATATAAATTACAACATTATTGCAGTATTATTATCATACCAACTTACCTCGATCCAGAAACAACAATTTACTATTTTAGTCCATAACCTTGTATTTTTCTGATTTAAGCCCGAATCTTGATTTCCTTCTTCTATAATATTACATTTAGCCTAATAATTAATCACACTATTCATATGGGTCTAAAAATCATATTTTTATAAATTTGCATTTTGACCCCTAAACTTTTGCATATTTGCACTTTTTCCCCAAGACTCGGAAATTAAACTTCATCCTATTTTCTTATGTTTTATGACATGCTGATCATTTTTCCCTTCTATGGCAACATCAAATTCTCACTCTAACATGTACTTATGACTATTAGGTATTTTTACCGATTAAGCCCTTTTACTCGTTTTCACTTAAAACCGAGTAGCACAAGTTGTTTAACATAATTTAAAACCTCATATTCTATCAGAAAACACCAAAATACACAAATTTCACCTATGGGTATTTTTCCAAATACGAACCCTAGGTTGAATTATTGCTAGCATAAGCTTAATCAAGTTATCGGGATTCCAAAAACGTAAAGAACTTGAAAAACGAGGTTAGAACGGACTTACTATTGAGCTTGGAAAGCTTGAAAGACCTAGCCATGGCTTCCCCCATGCTAATTTTGGCCTCCATGAAAAAGATGAGTCAATTTTGGCTTTATTTTCCCTTTTTATTTCTTTTAATTACCAAATGACTAAAATGCCCTTACTACTAAACTTTCCAAAAATTCCATCCATGTCCAATTTTTTTCCATAGACTTAAAAATTGGTCAAATTGATATTTAAGACCTCCTCATTAATATTCCAAAGCAATTTCATACTAAAAACTTCTAGAATGTAAGTTTTGCAAATTATTCGATTTAGTCCCTAATTTCAATTTAAGCACTTTATGCATAAAATTTCTTCACGAAATTTTCACACAATCATGCTATCATGTCATAGACCTCAAAATAATCATAAAATAATTATTTCTATCTTAGATTTTTGGTCACAAAACCACTATTCCGATTAGGCCCTTATTCTGGATATTACAATAGGCTAGAAGTTGTGGGATTTTGTTTTGTGATGTATATACTTAGCTATATGATTTGGATAGTTGATGTTTAAACTCATAGTTAATAATGAATTATGGAATGTGATGCTAATGAGTAAATGTGGTATGTTTTATTTGAACAAAAGAAATGGTAAATGTTGGTAAGTTTTGGTAAGTTTTAGCATGGAATTGAATGATGTATGGAAAGAAATGTTTTGATATGATCTTACCTTATATTTGGCATGAATTGGTAAGGTTTATGAGTATGGAATTGGGTGACTATTATATGATATGAATGGTTTATTTTTTGGTGTTGAAATTGGCTGAAATGGTAGTGCAAATATGCTTGTTTTCATTGCTTGTAGGTTGATCAAATTAGGGTGGCAAATTGGCTATTCAAATGGCCTATTTTTGTCCACACGGGCAGAGACACGGGTGTGTGTCTCAGCCATGTGCGACACACGCTTATGTTGCACGGTCGTGTGTTCCTTGGGGTATCCTACCATTGTAAGTCAGACCCGAACACGGCCAAAGTACACGGGCATGTGGCTAGCCGTGTGGCTTAAGTCAGGCTCGACTACGGCCAAGGCACACGGGCATGTTTTGCCACGTGTGGGCAAGTCAGTAGCTATGCCCTATTTTGCCACGGCTTAGATACACGGGCATGTGACATTCTAAAAGTTGAAAATTTTTATAAGTTCTAAAACTTTTATATGCTATCAATTTGGTCCCGAAAACATGTTTAAGCATTGTATACTCAATTTTATGTGAATAATGAATGTGAATGAATTACTTTTATTAGTAATGAGATGATATTTGATGTTTGATGTTTCTGATATGAGTTACAAGTCTGGTAATGCCTCTTAACCTGTCCAGCGATAGTCACGGGTTAGGGGTGTTACATGTATACAGTTATTCAATATAATAACATCCATGATTATCCCAAAACATATTCAATTCATACATTTATAAAAATACATACATTTCTCAAATATACGCAATTTAATTCTCATAATCATCAGTTGATTCAAATAAGCCCAATTGAATGAGAAATCTCACCTCATATTCTTACCATGGACAAACAAATCAATATGCAACAATTTATAAGTTAGTTCAGATTATAGAAACACCAAACCGTAAACTCAGAGCTATTTGTCGATGACTTTGCCTTTTCCTTTCTTTTTTGAGGAATCCAAGTCGACTTAGCTACGGATTAAAACAAACATGATAAATTATCAATATATAGCAAATTTTGCATTCAAGTACTAAATTATGTAACTTTTACATTTTATTCAATTTAGTCCCTAAAATTGAGACTAACATAACTTTCACAATTAACCCCACTTTTAATACTAATTTCACTTTAAGCCTAATTTAACTCCTTAATTCCCATTTCTACCCTAAAATTTCAAATTTTATGCAATTTGATCAATATTATAAAAAATCATCAATGGACTTAAAAATTAGGCCTTTTTCTATACTAACCTTAATATCTATCAAATTGGTCCCTAAAACTTTAACTATTCAACCATGGTAACATCCTCAAATTTTAACAATAACACAAAACATGACATAGGTCAGCTAGCTTGAGGTACCGAGATTTCGAAAACATAAAAATTACAAGAAAATTACTAAATTACACTAAGTAATTTTTGGACTGAAGTTGAAAACCCCTGAGACGAAACGTTTTCTTTCTTTTCTTCTCCCCTCATGGTTGCATGAACAAAAATGGGAAAAGAATATGTTTTTCTTTGTTTAATATCACTTACCTATTTATTTTTTTATCATATTTTTCTTCGTTTCATTATAATAACTAATGTTTAATATAATATAAACATACCTATTACTTAATTGATCGGCCATTTAATCACATAACTAAGGTATATTTCCCATTTAAGCCCCTTACACTAATTTCTAATTATAAATCCTTAACAATTCACACTTTTATCACTTACACGATTTAGTCCCTATATGCTAATTAAGCCCTAATTTGATAAAATTACCCGACCAAAATTTAATTCACTTTTAACATAACTCCATAAATATTAATAAAATATTTACAAGTCTGGTTTACGAAAATAAGATTTTGAAACCACACTTTTCGACACCATTGACTTCTGGGTTGTTACAGTATATATATTTGGTATGGAATCTAATAAGTTCAAGTATGTGATTAGTGGTGTATGAATAATGTGATGTTGAAGTATGGTTGTATATGTTTGTTTGGAATGTAGGATAGGAGATGTGTGTTCTTTAGGGTGTGTGTTATGGAATTAGAGTATTGAGTTTAGATTGTGTGAATGTTTGAAGAATCTATAAAGTTAGTCTGTGTCTGGTCACTGCGATGGTATAGATGAGGTCCATGGGGATAGAAAACACGAACTCTAATATAAAAATATAATAGAAATTCCATGGCCATGGAAATCTCTAAAAAAGGAACTAAAGACGACGTATGTCACCGGGGGTTCTCTGCGTGTCTCAAAGCAATGATGGGCAAACCTTATCCGATGTGAGTTTAGGCAAATCCATATTGCAAACACAACAGTCTTGAAATGTCTAGGTGGCATTTTGTGAGCCTTTGTGGCGAACTCTAAAAGAACTGCCTTTGTGGCATACCCTGATTTGGAAACTCTATGGCATGTTCTATATGATTCTTTAAATTAATAAGTAAAAGTAGTATGGTATAAGAGATCTATTAGTTACATGGTAAGTACTATATAATGCTAAGATTTGACTAAAGTTAGTGAAATGAAAAGATACAAAGAGGAAATGAGATAATATTGAAAAGATTATTCTAATAAAAGGCTTGTATCTATATGATTGAAGATTGTATCTGCCAACTATGTATGTGCACACTCATGATAGCTGATTGTGCATTGGTACTGGGTTGAGTATGCATATGTAATTATACTTTGAGTTGTATGGATCTCTAAAGAGGAAATTGATTCAAATATATGAATGCTCAGATTGAAGAATATACGTAAAGAATCGAAGTCAACAAGGGAAAAAATGACTTCAGAGTAAGGTATGGTAACTAGAGTGTTACATTGCGTAAGTTAAATGTTGAGAACGACAAGATCGTCATTATGATTAATCAGCTACATTGTGCAAGAATCACTAAGGTAAATGGCATTTTTCTCACTAGGTTCTTATGAACTTATCTATGTGTATATATGTTTTAGGTTAGTATGTTGAGAGACTGCGCTAGGAGGGAGGATGCCAGGACCACAACAATGAGGTGGCGCATCGAGTTATTGTGCATACAAAGCATGTTTGATGGCGTATAAGAATAAATAGTATTGTATATGAGTCTATATTTAGGATAATTATAATAAGTTATGATATTAGATGATAACTTTTGTAATTAATTACTCTACATATCTTTGTATATGTCATTGTTGTTTTTATGATCAATCAAATTTGTAATTAATCATGGTTTGTAATAATAGTATAAATTTATGTCTGTATTCATGTGATAACACCCGAGATTCGAATCCGGTGAATCGGATCAGGTTGAGGTTGTTACAAATATGATTTAGAAATGTTTTTTAATTTCTTTGGAATCATGACATATGATTTGATGGTATTTAAAGATGCTCTAGAGTATTTTTGAAATCTTTTAGGGACACTCAATTAGTGACGTTGCGACCACGAAGTTGCAACATTGCGAATTTGGTGCTCAACATCGCGACTACATATTTCTCACATAGCAACGTCATAAGTACCACGTCGCGACTTCACATATGTTTCAACATTGCACTAATTTAAGTTGTTTAAACCTTCTCAGGTCTGTTTTAAGTTTTGACCACCCTTGATCCACTCCATATCAATTCCAAATGATTTTTAAATTGTTTTTAAAAATTCCAATATGTCTAAAACATAATTGAATTGATTTACAAAAAGAAATTGAATTTTATCTCTTAAATAGATTTTGAGATTTCGTATTCGTACATGCTCTGGTGGCATCTCCCATTCTACCCACTATGGGGACGGATGAAGGGTGTTACATGAACTTGGACAACTTATGGTCTAGGTGTATTTGAATTTTTTAATACTAATTTTTAACTAATTTTAAGTAATTTTTAATAATTTAACTAATTTACTATAATTATTTATAATTTTTAAAAAAAATTCCATAATTTTTATAATACTTTTTTTAATTTTTTTAGTAATTATCTAAAAAAACCACATTCAAGATGAACTTGAATAAATGGTTTTCCAGATTCAAGTGAACCTAAATAACCATTTGTCCAAATTCATCTGGATGTGTTTATTTAAATAACTAAAAAATATTTTATTTATTTTTTTAGAATTTTTTATTTTTTACATATTTAATTACATGGAAAAAGCAAAAATTTAACGATCAATGGTAGTTAACGTTAGTCAAGAGCTTCATTGATTTTTTTTTCCTACAAGATTTTATTTGGACATAAATTTTTCAAAATAACTAAATTGTTGTTTTTTGTTTTTTTGCTAAGAACTTAATATAAATAAAACATAATGTAAAAAATAAGATAAATAAGATATAAATGTATAAATCGTGTATTTGATCATAGGTAGTGTAAAGTTTTTTTATCTTCACTAGTGAAATTAAAAAAACTTAAATATATTTAAAACATGGGTATGCATGTGGACACAATGTATTTAGAACACAAGTTATTTTGTTTTAAGTAGTAAAAAAAGTATAAAAATATTAAAATAAAACTTTAAGTGATAAAAATTTATTTTATAAATGTTAATGGTATGGTCGACTGATTTTTAGCTCTAGCTCAGTTGGCATTGATATTGTTGCAAATGCAAGAGGACGTGGGTTTGAGTGCGTTGAAGCGTGTTTTGTAACACCCCTAACCCTATCCGTTGCCGGACTAGGGTTAAGAGGCATTACTGGACATATCGAAACATTTAGCATTCATTTCACAATCATCATAGCATCATAGGTTATACATCAATACAGAGTCCCTTACATAGGTCAACGAGACCTTAAACATGCTTTAGAAAGGAATCGGGACTAAACCAAGCACATACAAATTTTTCCAAAACTTAAACATTTTTCTAAGTTATAAAGGTCACGCGCCCGTGTGAACAGACTGTGTGGCTCACACGGCATTAGACATGCTCGTGTGTCTAGGCCGTGGCAGAACAGAGCATACATACTAACTTGTCCACACGGCCACAAGACACGCCCATGTGCCAGGCAGTGTGAAAATTAGGGAGGTTACTGACTTGGGTCACACGACTGACCACACGCCCATGTGCCAACCCGTGTGCCACATACGACCAATAGACACGCCCGTGTGTCTAGGCCGTGTCAAAACTGTAGGGTATACTGACTTAAAATCGTAGGGTATCCCAGGGGACATACTGCCGTGTAACATAACCATGTGTCACACACGACTAAGACACACGCCCGTGTCTCTACCCGTGTGGACAAAAATAGGCCATTTACAAGGCCACTTTGCCACCCTAATTTTGGGTCCTTTCTACATGATCAAATCCAAACATTTTATACCAAATTCTCAGCCAATTCATACACCAGAACATACACCATTCATGCCTAAATCATGCCAATTCATAAGCCAAAATCATACCAAAACATGTGAATCATAATCTTACCAAGTTCTCAATTAAGAAATACCAAAACTTACCAAATTAACCAATTCACACTTGGCCATTCATGAACATATCATATTAACCATATTGCATTACATATCATATACCAAAATCAAACCATAAGTTCAACCATAATCAAGCCATATCACATGGCTAAATATTTACATCACAAAACCTACCAAAATAACTCTAGCCTATACATGCCATATACCATAAATACAACTCTCAAAATGGTACCAAAATAGATGTCCGATAGTGTGATTGAGTCACTAACGATTCCCGAATCCGAGCTAGCTTTATAACACTGTAAAATAGGAAACATTTCACACAGTAAGCTTTGAAGCTTTGTAAGTTCGCACTGAATATAATCAACAGTTTATATAATACGAAACCTCAAATAATAAACACTTAGTAGTTCACAAATCACCCATCAATTCTATTCCTTCACATATAATATGTTCATACAATTTCATCAAACTTCATACACATAGTATCATCTACCACATAGGTATTGTACATACCTGAACTTTCCCGCATTTATTCATTTCATTCCCAGCTCTCATTCAAATACATTATTTCATTTGGAAATCTTTCCATGCTTTAAGAATTCGCACACTTAGTGCATTAATGATTAGCCAAAGCTATAACGATTCCACACACTTAATGCCATCTCAAATAACCAAAACTATCTCGGTATCACACACTTAGTGCCTCGCATAGCCAAAGTTATTCTAATTCTCACACTTAGTGCTATTTATAGCCGAAGCTATTTTCAATCACACACTTAGTGCCGAACATAATCGATTTATCACCATGTTCAAACCATAATCAAATATATATACAATTTATGCATTATCAAATCAATTAAACTTAATTTGTAACATCATTTATCATGTACGAACTTACCTCTTACTCAGAATTGATAATTCGGATCGTTTACTCGATAACCTTCGATTTCCCTCGATCTAAATTTGAATTCCTCCTTTCTTGATCTATATGTATTCAAAATTAACCCTTTTATTCAACAAATCATTCAATCCAATCCATATACACATATTTAGGGCATTTTATAGATTAGCCCTCCTATTTTCACATTTTATCATTTTAGTCCCTAATTCATAAAATCACAAAATACACATAATTTCTTTATACACATGTTAGGCCAAATATTCACTTAGCTCATATAAGCCCATATATTTCATTTCATTCATATTTTAGTCCCTTAATTTCTCATTTTCACAATTTAGCCCAAATTACTCAAATTCATCAAAAGTCCCAATACAAAACATATGTATCTATCATCAAGCTTCTATATTTCATCAACTAACATTATAAAACTCTCAAAATCAACAATGAAATAACTCAAAATCATCATCCAAATTAGAAATTTAGGCATGGGCTTGATAGAATTCAGTGCAACAATCACAAAAACGTAGAAATCATCAAAAACTGAGCTAATTACATACCTCAATCAAGCAAAGTAAGTGTCGAACCCTAAGCTTGAATTTTTAATTCTTTTTCTTTGATATATTCGGCCAAACAAGATGATATTGGCCTTATTTTCATGTTTATTTAATTTTAACACAGTAATTATCAAATACCAATTTTGCCATTTGTTTAAAACATTTTAATTCATCCATTTTAAGGTCATTTATGACCAATCCCACAACCATGGTCCAATTACAACATAAGGACCTCACAATTAAAAGCCATAGCAAATAGGTACACTTAACATATAGCATGCAACTTTTACAATTCTCGCAATTTAGTTCTTTTATCAAATTGAGCACATAAACGATTAAATTTTCATATGAAATTTTCACACATATTAATTCACATATAATAAGCACGAAAAATAATATTAAAATATTTTTATGACTCAGATTTGTGGTCCCAAAACCACTATTTCGACTAGGGTCTAAACCGGGCTGTTACAACTCTCCCCCCTTAGGAATTTTCGTCACCGAAAATCTTACCGTTAAACAAATTCAGATATTGTTTTCTCAAAGCATCCTTGGGTTCCCACGTAGCTACTTCAACTCTGTGTAGATGCCACAATACTTTCACTAACACTATTCTTTCATTTCTCAGTTCTTTGATCTCACAAGCTAAAATCTGTATCGGTTCTTCTTCATAAGACATATCAGGCTGAATTTCAACCTCAATCGGGGAAATAGCATGTGAAGGATCTAATATGTATCTTCGTACCATTGATACCTAAAATACGTTGTGAATCTTTTCTAACTCAGGTGGTAATAACAATCTATAAGCAACCGACCCGATACGCTCGATAATCTCATACGGCCCGATGAATCTCGGACTCAATTTGCCTTTTCTGCCAAATCGGAATACTTTCTTCCATGGAGATACTTTCAAAAACACTTTGTCACCGACTTCAAACTCAATATCTTTTCTTTTTAAATCTGCATACGATTTCTGACGATCCGCAGCTGCTTTCAGATTATCTCGTATTACTTTCACTTTTTCCTCTGTTTCTCTAATCAAATCAACCCCGTGAATCTTTCTCACTAAGCTCTGTCCAATACAACGGTGTATGAAATTTATGACCATATAAGGCTTCGTAAGGGGCCATTTTGATACTTGATTGAAAGCTATTATTATATGAAAATTCAATTAGTGGCAAATATCGTTCCCACGTACCTTCAAACTCAAGAATACAACATCTCAACATATCCTCAAGTATCTGAATAATCTGTTTGAATTGACCATTCGTCTGTGGGTGAAAAGCAGTGCTAAAGTGTAGTTTCGTACCTAACGTATCTTGCAGTTTCTTTCAAAAGCGTAATGTGAACCTCGAATCTCTATCCGAAACAATAGAAATAGGCACTCCGTGTAATCTCAGAATCTGAGAAATATATAACTCAGCAAGCTTATCAAGTGAATAATCTGTACGAACTGAAACGAAATGAGCCAATTTAGTCAATCTATCAACAACAACCCAGATTGCATCGTTCTTACTCGGTGACAGAGTTAAACCCGATATGAAATCCATCATGATTCTGTCCCATTTCCACTCTGGAATCATAATCAGTTGAAGTAACCCGGATGGAACCTGATGCTCAGCTTTAACTTGCTGACAAATCAAACATTTCAAAACAAATTTCGTGATATCTCGCTTCATACCATGCCACCAATAAAAATGTTTCAGATCATGTTACATTTTAGTACTACCTGGATGAACAGATAACTGACTACTATGAGCTTCGTTCAAAATCGTCTAAATCAACTCTAGATTTCTCGAAACAAATACTCGGCCTCTGAATCTCAAACAACCCTCAGCATCAACTTGGAATTCTGAATCAGTACTCAAATCACATTAAGCCTATTTTGTTAACAATTCATTATCAACTTTTTGAGCTTCATAAATCTGCTGAATAAATAACGGTCTCGCTTTCAACTTAGCAAAAATTGAACCATCATCAGACAAAGTTAACTGAGTATTCATCGTACGCAATGCAAACAATGATTTTCGACTTAGAGCATCAACAACAACATTGGCCTTTCCTGAATGGTAGTCAATCACAAGCTCGTAGTCTTTTAACAACTCTAACCATCTTCACTGTCGTAGATTCAGATCTTTCTGAGTTATCAAATATTTTAAGCTTTTGTAATCGGAATAAATGTGACATTTCTCACCAAATAGATAGTGGCACCAAATCTTCAACGTGAACACAATAGCTGCCAATTCCAGATCATGTGTCGGATAGTTATTTTCATGTGGCTTTAACTATCTCGAGGCATAAGATATGACTTTGCCTTCCTGCATCAAAACACAGCCTAAACCATTTAAAGATGCACCGCTCTAGATCACAAATTCTTTACCTGATTCTGGTTGAACTAACATCGGAGCTTCGGTTAATAAAGCTTTCAACTGATCAAAACTTTTCTGACATTTTTCAGACCATTCAAATTTCGCATCTTTCTGAAGCAATTTTTTCAATGGTGTCGTAATCATAGAAAACCCTTTTACAAACCAACGATAATAACCAACAAGTCCTAAAAAACTGCGGACTTCAGAAATATTTCTCAGAGGCTTCCATTCCAAAATAGCTGAAATCTTGCTCGGATCAACTCGGATACCAGATGCTGACGCAACATGTCCCAGAAAATCGACTTCTTGTAACCAGATTCACATTTACTAAACTTCGTATACAATTGCTTATCTCGCAAAGTCTGTAGCACTATTCTCAAATGCTCGACATGTTCAGTTTCACCGCGCGAATAAATCAAAATGTCATCAATGAATACGATAACAAATTGATCTAAATACGGTCTAAAAATTCTATTCATCAAATCCATAAAAATAGCATGTGCATTTGTTAATCCAAAAGGCATAACCAAAAACTCATAGTGTTCGTACCTCGTTCGGAAATCAATTTTCAGAATGTCTAAACCTGTTACTCTCAACTGATAATAGCCCGATCTTAGATCTATCTTTGAAAACACGGTAGCTCTTTTTAACTGATCAAACAAATCATCAATTCAGGGCAGAGGATATTTATTCTTTATAGGCACCTTATTGAGCTATCGGTAGTCGATGCACATTCTCATAGTTCTATCTTTCTTTTTCACAAACAAAACCGGAACACCCCAGGGAGAATAACTCAGTCTTGTGAAGCCTCTATCTGTCAATTCTTGTAAATGAGCTTTCAACTCTTTTAATTCAGTTGGTGCTATTCTATATGGAGCTATCGATATCAGAGAAGTTCCCGGTATTAATTCAATACTAAACTCAACTTCTCAAATCGGAGGTAAACCTGGTAACTCATCAGGAAACACATCTGGATATTCACAAACAACTAGCACTGATTCAATCTTCTTTTCAGTTACTTTCGTTTCAAGCACATAATCTAAATAAGCTTCGCAACCCTTTCTCACATATTTCAGAGCTAGCATCATTGAAATCATTGCTGGTAATACGTTTAGATCATCTGATTCAATGCGGATAATCTCATTACTCTGACATCTCAAATCAATCATTTTTCGTTTGCAATTCACAACAGCATCATGCAATGCTAGCCAATCCATACCCAAGATTATGTCAAACTCGTCAAATGGTAACAACATCAAATCAGCCAGAATACAATTATCCCGAATCATCAATGGACAATTCTTTCACATTTTATCAACCAGCACACACTTGCCTAAGGGGTTTGATACTCTAATTACAAATTCAGTAGACTCTACAGGCAAAGTCTTACTGGATACTAAATTCACACATATATACGAATGTGTAGACCCTGAATCTATCAATGCAATAAATTTAGTATCATAGAGAGCAAAAGTACCAGTAATAACATCTGGAGATGACGCTTCTTTGCAAGCATGAATAGCGTAGGCTCGTGCAGGTGCTCTAGCACCAGATCTCGCTGCTCTGTCTCGCATCACATCTCTACCACCACTCACATTTCCCGTATTTCTCAGTGGCTTACCTCTAGCTATGGTATTACTCGACCTCATGTTCTGAACATTATCTTTTTCAGCCAACTCTAGGAAATCTTTTATAAAATGATCTCAGGAACCACAACTGTAACAAGTTCTGTTATTACTTTTTCCCCAGCAATCTTCAAAATCCCATCTTCCACATTGTTTACACTCAAGCTTACATCCTTTGTGTTACCAAATGAATCCATTTCCTAGCCTCATTTGTCCCCCAAATTTACCATTTTTTTCCACTAAAACACACAAGCGTACATCCACCAATCCAACATCATATTCACAAGAAATTTGTCATCAATCATATAATATTATCTCATGCATCAGTATATATATATATATAACTTATTCATGTCATAACCTCATATGCTAACACAATCTCATCAAACCAACACATAATAAGCACCTATATAATTATCAAAACATCACTTTAAAATAGCCAAACATAGACCATCACTAGCCACTCCAATGGCTAGGTTACAAAACAACCATTACAAGCCGTCATTAGCCAATTAAGCCTATACATGCCATTATACCAAAATGAGCTTTCTAGTTATACCAAAATGAGATAGTGGATAGTGTGATTGTAACAGCCCGATTTTGGGTCTAATCGGAACAGTGGATTCGAGACAACAAATTTGACTCAAAAAAATTTATTTTTATTATATTTTTATGGTCTACAGTTTCATGAAATGATTTCGTGAAAATTTCCTTCGAAAATTTTGACGTTTAGGCACTCAATTTTGCTAAAAAGATTAAATTGTAAAAAGTGTAAAAGTTGAGTTCTACATGCTAGAGGTGTCTAATTGCTATGAAATTTTAAATTAGAGGTCCTTAAATGGTAATTAGCCCATTCGTTAAGTTTTTGGACAAAAATGGACATGGTTAGGTATGTTTCTAAAGTTTTTCATTAAGGGCATTTTAGTAATTTAGTAATTAAATGAATTAAAAAGCTAAATTAAAAGCCAAATTTTTTCCACCTTCTTCTCATGGCTGAATTTTACAAGGAGAAATCATGGCTAGGGTTTTTCAAGCTTTCAAGCTCGATTTTAAGTCCGTTCTAGCCTCATTTTTAATGATTTTTATGTTTTTGAATCCTCATAACATGATCTATCTATTTCTACCACTAATTTAAGACATAATCAAAGTCTAAAATTTTACCCATGATGGATATTTGTGTATTTTGATGTTTAATGGTAGAAAATGCATGTTGGTTGTTAGATAAACAACTTATGCTAAGTGATTTTCGGTGAAAATGCCTAAAAGGACTTATTTGTAAAAGTTATAAAATTAGTAAAAGTGTGATTTAATGAAAAATGTGGGCTGGTATGAGTACAATAAAGATTCGGCTAGGCTTGGGTAATGAAGAAATTTGATGAAAATCATTTTACGAGCTTAGGGACTAAATTGTAAAAATGTGAAACTTTAAGGGTAAAAATGTAATTTTTTCCATAATGTGTGTAACAGCCCAATTTTGGGCCTAGTCAGAATAGTGGTTATGGAACCATAAATTTTAGGTCTAATAAATTATTTTTAATATTATTTTATGTGTCATAGCATGATTATATAAGTGCATGAAAATTTTGGTGAATTAATTTTAGTGTTTGTAAGCTTAATTGAGAAAAAGGACTAAATCGCATAAAGGGAAAAAGTTTTGTTTTGCTAGCCAAATGTGTTAAATAGCTAGAGAACCATAATTGGGGATATTTAAATTGCAAATAGGCCTTTAAATTAGTAGTGGCTGGCCATAGAGACAAAAAGAAGAAAGTTGTCAAAGTTAGGTGAGTTTTGGTGACTAAATTGGCTAGAAATAAAATAAAATAAAGAGAGAATGGTACCATCTTTTTCTCATGTTCTTCTCCACTAAAAATACCAGCAAATAGAGGGTTTTGAAAGCTCAAAAATATCAACCACTTATATCCCTAGCAAGTAAGTGATTTAGATAGCATTTCTTGATGATTTTTGCTTTTTTAGGACCCTTGTAGCATGAGCTAGCTAATGAGGGGACTATTTTGCAAAATGGTTGAAAGTATAGGGTTTTTTCATGAGAGCATTTGTAATATTTTCTGAAACTTTGTGAAAGAAAATGAATCTTGGTTGTTTAATAAACAACTTTTGTGAAAGGATTTTCATGAAAACTCCTCAAATGAACCATTTTGTAAAGTTTATAAAATGAGTGATAACTGTGAGAAATAATTGAAATTTTGGGCTACTTCTAGTATAAAAATAATTCGGCTAGGCTTGGTTAGTAAGAAAATTTGATAAAAAATGGTTTTACGAGCCTAGGGGCAAAATCTTAAATTTTGCAAAAGTCTAGGGGCAAAATAGTCATTTTGCCAAAGTATAAATTATGAAATGTATTGGTTAATATGATGATTAAAGTAGTGGATTTTATTATTTTAGTTCAAGAAAATCGAGATTTAGGCTTAAATCAGAAAGTACGAGGTTATGGACTAAAATGGAATAATTAGCTGAAATTTCATTCGAGGTAAGTCCGTGTAACTAAATAAGCATGTTATCCATGTTATTGTTAATATACTTGAAATCTATCTTGCTATGATTGTATTAAATTATATGTTGATGATATTGAGTATGAAAAAGTGATGCCAAATGTTAATAACATTTATGTGATGATTGAATACACTGGAAATTGGATGGAATATGATATTCCATTGAAACGTGTAAGTTGTACGTAAGTAAGGGAACTTTATCATTTTTATGTGTTGAATGATTAATTTTGCGTAATATGATTGAAAATGCATGATAAAATTTAATGTAGTAGAGTCCCAATTGAATCGAGGTATAGATTGGATATCCATGCCATGACATTTGGGGTGACATGTGAGCTAGTATAAGACCATGTCTGGGATATGACATCGGCCACATTTCATATGCCAGTGTAAGACCATGTTGGACATTGCATCAGCATTGATTGTGAGCCAGTGTAAGACCATGTCTGGGACATGGCGTCAGCCACCATATGAAAGCCAGTGTAAGACCATGTTGGACATGGCATCGGCGTTGATTGTGAGCCAATGTAAGACCATGTCTGGGACATGGCATCGGTAATTCACCCTCTTATGTGAGGCTTATCGGATATCCATTAGTATTCCAAAAGGGTTCACAAGTTATTTTAAGGCTCATGATAATGATATGGAAGGATATAATCATGTTGTGAGTGGTACAGGTTCTTATTCGAACTCATGAGATATGAGTCTAGTTATGTTGCCCTGATGGTAGGAATGATACGAGTAAGTTCTGGCTATGAAAATGATTAAGCTATGTTTATGATCATGTTGAAAGGGTACATGTATGTACAAAAAATTCATGAGTGATGAGCTCGATGCATATTGGACTTTTGGTAAGAATGTAAATGAGTAAGTCATACTTATGAGAATGACTTTATGACGACCTTGTAAATATTAGATCGATACCTATAGTAGGTAATTATGTCGTAAATTTGATTGATGATTATGTATGAGGCTTTTAGGTCGAATTAAATTAGGACATGATATATTTACCCCTTCACCTTGTGGCCTAATGAATATGGAAAGAGAAATTGATTGGCATAAAAGCCTATTTAAAGATAATTATGAAGAGGTAAAATTATCATTGAAACAGTTTTGGATAGTAGCAGCAGTCCGAATTTAAAAATCCCCCAAAAATTATGGAAATCGAATTAGAGGCTGAATAAAATACAAAATTAAAGCTTATTGAGTCTAATTTCATATAAAAGAAATGGTGTAAGCAAAAGAAGTCCATGTTATGAGATATTTGAATTGTTGTGAGACAAAGTTAGAATGATTTTGAAATCCCCTGTTCCGATTTGGGAAAATCATTAAAAATTGTACAAAAATAATTAAAGGTTATAATTTGTATTATTAGAATCCTTAATGAATATATTTTCAAAAGAGACAAAAGGAAGAAACATCATCTAAATCCCGTATGAGGAGATAATTAACTTTTAGTGAAGAGAGGTCAGAACTATTGGACAGCGAAACAGGGGTTAATTTAAAGAATAAATTGTACTTATTGGCTAGGTTAAAAATTCTGAAAATGTTATAGTAAGAAGATATGTGAGTCTAGTTTCATAAAAAATTAGCAGAACTTAATTTGGAGTTCTGTAGCTTCAGATATAAAAGTTTTAATGACTGTGACTTGAAAAAATAGCTTGACCTGAACATAAATAAAAGTACAAATATGGTTGTATTACCTCGTGAAGCAAGTTGATAAATTGCTTATTATTTTCATACGGTCTTACTAAGCTATAAAGCTTACTCTCTTCCTTTCCTTTTCTTTAGTGTTGATAGGTTAGCTCGGGGTTGGAGATCGTCGGAGGCAGCATCACACTATTAAGCCATCGCCTTTGAAGTATTGACCCATATATGTTAATCGTTTTCGTGTGAGTGGCATGTATAGGGACTTAGTTTTTATGTTAGCCGTTATTATGATTAGCTAAAGCTATTGGCTTAGATAGAGCTATTTATATATGGCCATGAGGTGTGGCTCATAGTGATTATGGTTTGTAAATCTATCTATCCATGCTAAGTTCTAGTGCTTGTGATGTGATTATGCTTGTAAGGCATGCATGATTGGTATTAAGACATATGTGCATGATGAATGTTTTATGACCAAATCTAAATGGTCATGGCCATGAATTAATTGTGTAATATTGAAATAAAGATGTGAAGGATTAAGGGTAACTTAAAGGCTTGGAAAATAGCCGAAGTGTTGGCCACACTGGCTGAGACACGGCCGTGTGTCTCAACCGTGTAGGGGACACGGCCTTAGCACATGGGCATGTGGCTTGGCCGTGTGGTTTAGATTATTCGCTGATGTCATAGTCAGAGAGTTACACGGCCCGAGGACATGGGCGTGTCGAAGGCATACAGGCGTCTCCTTGTGTCCACACAGGCGTGTGACCTTGTTTCATGGAAAAATTTTCTAAGTTTTCCCAAAACTTTCTGAGATTCTCGATTTAGTCCCTAACTACCTTCATTGCATGTTTAGGCCTTCGTAGGCCCATGAATGGGAAATTATGCATGTGGATGAAAAGTTTTGATACAAATGAAATTTTGTAGCCTGATTTTTGCATGTTTGTAAACGATTAAGTCCGGTAATTCCTCGTACCCTGTTCTAGCGTCGGACACGGGTAAGGAGTGTTACAATGTGATTTTGGTCTGATTTAAATAGTATAATGATTAAATAAGTTAAATGTGATATTATAGATCAAGAAAAATGAGGTTCAGACTTAGAACAGGGGAAAAATGAGTATTTGATGGTTAGGTCCTTTTTGCCATTTTTATGCCGAGGTAAGTTCATATGTTTAATAAGCATTAAATTATATATGTATAAATGCCTACTTGATATAGTTGTGGTAAATGTTATATTGTTGAAATAAAATGTGAATGCTATTGAGATTTAATACAGAGAAAGTCTCGATTGAACATTAAGAATAGATAGGATACAAATGTCATGACATTAGGGTTACTGAGACTACGTGTAAGACCATATATGGGATATGGCATCGATATGAGATTATATGTAAGACCATATTTGGGATATGGCATCGATATGAGACTTCATGTAAGACCATAGCTGGGTTATTGGCATTGATACGAGATTACATGTAAGACCATATCTGGGTATGGCATTGGTACTGTACCGAGTGTATGGGACTCCCGAGTATCCTTTAGTATTCCAAGTGGTTCAATAGGAAATTTAATAGGTATGTCAAAGAAGAGAAACAGTATGTAAGTATTACGAATTGGTACAGGTATGTACGTAATGTTTATAAGCATTGACTTCATGAAATTGTGAGTTCATGATTTCCACGAGAATGATTTTGTGAAAACCTTGTGATTATTGGTCTATACTTGTAATGTATGAAATTCAAGATGAATTCGGTTGGATATCATGTGATTGGCTTTTAGGCCAACTTAAGTTGTGAAATAGCATGTTTTATTCCCTTAAATTGCGATTTATCGAATATGAGAAAAAGGAGAGATTGATATAATTGCATATTAAAATGATTATGGAAGTATGAGAAGATATGAACTTGGAACAATTGAAAGATGTTAAAATATATGCTTGAAATGTGAATACTCATAATTAATGGGCATGTTATTATGAGGTTTGAAATAATTGGTTGATTGTGGTAATCGATTATAATAGAGAGATTATGGTTATTAGGCTAAAGTCAAGACATGTTAAATTATGCTTGCAAATTGATATAGAAAACAATGTGACTGAATAATTTATAACTATGAGGTTTACAGCAATTTATATTATTTTGTTTTGTGTTTATATTGTCAGACTTGGTAAATGATTGGTAAGAGTCGCTTATTATGTTCATACGGACTTACTAAGCTATATAGCTTACCACCCTCCTTTCCTATGTTTTATAGTGCCGTGAAGCTAGCTCGAGTTGGAAATCGTCGGAGATCCTATCACACTATCAAGCTATCATTTTGGGTATTGATAAATTCAAATATTTTGAGTTTATGGCATGTATAGGGAGTTGGTCTTTTGGTCATATGTGTCATTATGAATTTAGCTAATGTATTGGCTTGTGAGGGTCAAAGGCTTGTTTTGCTATTTGGCCATGTAAATTGGCTTATTTGGCTAACATGGTTGTAAGCCTAAGTATATTCATATATATGTCAATGCTTTTGGTGATATGATCATGGTATGCTTAGTGAATGTGAATAGTTTGGAAATGTGATTTATGGCATGAATGTGAAATGTTCGGTAATGTAGACTATTGATGAGATGATAAATTTGTGTGTACAATAAGGTAACTAGAAAGTAGTTAAATGAAGCCTAATGAAGGTGAAATTGACATGAATGATTTATGGCATGATAAATGTTGATGTGGTATCGGTATGTGATGTTCATAATTTTGAATGGTTTGGTTGATCTTACATGCTTGAATTTGTGTCATGTGATGTTGTGTATTTGTGTGCAAGTGAGGGTGGCAAAATGGCTTCGTAAATAGCCTTGTTTTTGTCCACAAGGGTAGACACACGGGCGTGTGTCTAGGCTGTGTGTGACACACAGTCAACCCTATGGGCATGTGATCCAGCCGTGTGTCCCCTACACCTAAATTGTTGCAAAACAGAATGCTCAGTATCGAGCACACGGGCAAAAACACTGGCGTGTGTCTCAGCTGTGTGAAGGACACGGCCTCGGGACACGGGCGTGTGTCTTGGCTATGTGACTTCAATTTGTTCTTAGGTGACAAACAGAGAGTTATACGGGTTAGGGACACGGGCGTGTGTAACCACATGGCCTGCCCATATGGGCCTGTGACCCTTGTTTTAGCAAAAATTTTCTCAGTATTGTAAAAATTTCTAAAGTTCTCGGTTTAGTCCCAAACCGCTTCCAAAGCATGTTCTGAGCCTCATATGCTCGTTTTAGGGACGATATGAATGATTATGAAAAGTTTTAAATTTGGATGGAAATTTATGTCTTGGTTTTGTATGACTGCTTGTGTATAAGTCCGGTAATGCCTTGTACCCTATTCCAGCGTTGGATACGGGTAAGGGGTATTATAGTGATGACTACCCCGACCGACTTCCAACCTTCGCGAGCTTTGAGCACTATAAAATAGGGAAAAAATTGAGTAAGCATTTTATGCTTAGTAAGTTCGTATAACAGAAAATAAACTTACCGGTCTTATTTATTAGCACAAGCACAGATACATACATATTCCATCAATTTTGAGTAAGTTACCTAACAACATACACTTATTCAAACAAGTTAGTCACACAATTTCATATGAATTTCAAATAAACATAGATGAGCTCATCACATTACTAGCTTCCATTAATTTCACCTTTCCACTTCTTCAAGAGTCTTTTCCGTCAAACTATTGAAATCTCGATGGATGTTCTGGTAATATACACATGTGCAAAAGTATCCATTGAGGTACATAATAAAAAGGCACACTCTTGAGTCATACATTTTACCGTAGGATTACCAGTTCTGACTAAATCCTATCCGTAGCATATGCTCTAAAGAGCTTAATATGGATTACCTATCTGGGCTAAATTCAATTTATAGTCTAACTCAAGAGGGCTTACATTAGAATTACTGGTCCGGGCTAAATTCTATTTACAACATATGTACTATTATTTTCGACCCATCAAAATTTAACATTCAACCGGGACTCAATAATTTGTCTATATTACACAACTTAAAACTATATCAATATATATATCATCTCATACATAACAACAAAATCATACAATTCAATTGAAACGTATTAACATACATTTTTAAGTTACATGAACTTACTTTGAGAATGGTTCGTTTTTGAGTTTTTACTAATCCAAAACCTTTTGCTTTCCTCGATCTAATTCTGCTGTTGGTCTTTCCAGATCTATATGGATAAATTTAACTATTAATCTATCACATTTCAATCACATTTGCGTTCTATTACGTCCTAGGCAGTTTGTCCCTATTCTTTTCAAAAATTTTAATTTTGTCCCTAGGCTCAGAAAATTAAATTCATGAAATTTAACCCTCTTTCCAATCCTATCCGAAATTCATTTACTACATTTACAGCACATACATTTCACAAATTTTAGAATTTTCCATGGATTTTACCACTTTTTCATTTTACTCCCTAAATCAAGTTTTCATCAAAAATTGCTTTGTAAAAGTTATTTATCTATGAACAAACTTTCATTTTTCTATCATAAATTTGTAATTTTCAGCATATTCATCCATGACCCAAATTTTATACCTTGATAACTTTTCAAATTAAATCCCTAAATAGAGAGATTAGGTTATCTCGATTCCAAAAATATAAAAATTATTAAAAACGGGACTTAATTTCATACATTATTGAGCTTGAAAAGTTTTCATCCTCTCTCCTAGGGTTTCCATAGAAATTTTGGGGATGAAGATGAATAGAAAAGATGATAATTCTTTTTAATTATTTGTCATCTTTTTATTTTAGTGATTTCCAATTTAGTCCCTAACTACTTCAAATTTTTCCACGTATGAGTCATTAAAATAACTACTAACTACCCTTCCATGGTCTAATTTACCATATAAGGACCTTAAGTTTTGAATTCCATAGCTAATTGATACCTATAGCTACTAGAACCCAACTTTTTCATTTTAAGCAATTTAGTCATTTACCTAATTAACCACACAATCGATAAAATTTTCGCGTCGAAATTTTCATGTGATCTTCCTATCCTGATGCCAACCATAAAATAAAATAAAATAAATTTTTAAATTTTTGGCTCGGATTTATGGTCCCGAAACCACTGTTCCGGTCTCACTAAAAATGGGTTGTTACAACTCTCCCCCCTTAGAAATTTTTGTCCTCGAAAATTCTTACCAGTGAAGAGGTTAGGTTATTGCTTCCTTATGGCATCCTCAAGCTCCCAGGTAGCTTCCTCTAATCCATGCAGTTTCCAAAGACCTTTTACCAAGGCCACCTTTTTATTTCTCAGCTCTTTTATCTCATAAGTTAGTATCTTAATCAGTTCCTCATCATAAGTCATATCAGGCTGAATCTCAACTTTTGTTGGAGTAATAACGTGTGAAGGATCTAATCGATATCGTTTTAGCATGGATACATGAAAACATTATGAATTTTATCAAGTTCCGGTGGTAATGCTAACCGATATGCGACAGGCCCAATTTTTTCAATAATCTCATATGGCCCAATGAACTTTGGACTCAGTTTTCCTTTACATCCAAACCGGAGAACTTTCTTCCAAGGCGACACTTTCAGGAATACCTTGTCACAAACTTGAAATTCTATTTCTTTTCTTTTCAAATCAACGTAGGACTTTTGACGATCAGAGGCTGCTTTCAAACTATCTCGAATTACCTTCACCTTTTTTTCAGTCTCTCAGATCAAGTCAACCCCATGTATCTTTTTCTCGCTTAACCCTGTCCAATACAATGGAGTTCTACACTTTCGACCATATAGAGTCTCATACGGCGCCATTTTAATACTGGATTGATAACTATTATTGAAAGCAAATTCAATCAAAGGCAAGTATTTTTCCCAATTACCTCCAAATTCAAGTACATAACACCAAAGCATGTCCTCTAGAATCTGTATCACACATTTAGATTAGCCATCTTAAAGTGTAAAAGAGTGCCCATAGCTTTATGCAACTTACTCCAAAATCGAGATGCAAACCGAGGGTCTCTATCTAAGATAATGGAAATTGGCACTTCGTGTAACCTTACAATCTCAAAGACATATAATTCAGCCAATCTATCTAATGAAAAGTCCATACATATCGAGATAAAGTGTGCCGACTTCGTTAAACATTCGACAATTACCCAAACGACATCTTTCTTTTTCGGTGATAAAGGCAATCCCGTTACAAAATCCATGGTGACTCTTTCCTATTTCCACTCCGGTATTGTAATTGGTTGCAATAATCCCGAAGGTACTTGGTGTTCAGCTTTCACTTGTTGATATATTAAACACTTTGATACAAATTCAGAAATGTCTCGTTTCATTCCCGGCCACCAATACATTCTTTTCAAGCCATTATACATTTTAGTGCTACCCGTATGGATAGACATCGTACCATGATGAGTCTCATATAAAATCTTCCGTACCAATTCTGAATTCTTTGGTACACATATTCTGTCTCTAAATAAGAAACTATCATCAGAATTAATTCGAAACTCTAAATCAGGATTTGACTCACTCTGCACTCGTTTAGCCCATAATTTACTATTATCCCTCTAAGCTTCACAGATTTGTTGCTGAAATGTTTGTCTAGCTTTTAACTCGCTACAATTGAGTCTTCATTAGACAGGGACAACTGGGCCTTCATCACCCGCAAGGGAAACGAGGATTTTCGGCTCAACACATCTACCACTACATTAGCTTTCCCCGGATGGTAATCGATAATGAGATCATAATCTTTCAATAATTCCAACCATCTACGTTGTCTCAAATTCAGTTCTTTCTATGTCATTAAATACTTCAGACTTTTTTGATCCGTAAAGATATGACATTTTTCACCAAAAAGATAATGCCACCATATTTTTAATGCAAAAACAATAGCTGCTAATTCAAGATCATGTACTCGGTAATTTCTTTCATGCAGTTTTAGCTGTCTAGATGCATAAGCCACTACTTTACCATCTTGCATCAATACACATCCTAAACCATTCAACGAGGCATCGCTATAAACTGTAAATTCCTTACCTGATTTAGGTTGGACTAATACAAGCGCTTCCGTCAATAAAGCTTTCAATCTATCAAAACTCTGCTGACATTTATCAGTCCACTCAAATTTCACTTCTTTTTACAACAATCGAGTCATCAGAGAAGCTATCACTGAGAACCCTTTAACAAATCTCTGATAGTATCCTGCTAGTCCTAGAAAACTTCTAACTTCTGAAACATTCTTCAGTGGCTTCCAACTTACAATACCTAAAATTTTGTTCGATTCCACCCAAATACCCTCTGTCGATGCAACATGTCTAAGGAAACTAACTTCTCGTAGCCAGAATTCATAGTTACTAAATTTAGCATACAGCTGTTTCTCACACAAAGTTTGCAAAATAATTATCGGATGTTCAGCATGCTCATTCACATCTCGAGAGTAAACCAAAATATCACCGATAAAAACGACCACGGACTTGTCTAGGTATGGTCTAAAAATTTTGTTCATTAAATCCATAAATACCACCGGGGCATTTGTTAATCCGAATGGTGTCACCAAAAACTCATAATGCCCATATCTGGTTCTAAAAGCTATCTTTAGCACATCTACATCTTTTACTCGCAGCTGATAGTAACCAAATCGTAGATCAATTTTTGAAAATACAGTGGCACCTCTTAATTTGTCAAACAAGTCATCTATACGAGGTAACAGGTATTTATTCTTGATTGTGACTTTATTGAGCTGTTTGTAATCGATGCATAATCTTAATGATTCATCTTTCTTCTTTACAAACAATATCGGTGCACCCCATGATGAAAAGCTGGGTCGGGCAAATCCTCTATCAATCAACTCTTGCAATTATACCTTCTACTCTTTCAATTCAGTAGGATCCATTCTATAAGGTGCTATAGATATCGGAGTCATCTCAGGCACAAGGTCTATGGAAAATTCCACCTCTCTAGCTAGAGGTAAACCGGGTAGTTTTTCTGGAAATACCTCAGGAAACTCACAAACAACCGGCACTGACTGGATTTTTAACTCCGACACTTTGGTGTCCAATACAATAGCAAGATAAGCCTCATACCCCTTTTTAATATATCTCTGCGCTAATATTGCTGAAACCACATTAGACAGTCCATCCAATTTCTCAGATTTAACCCGGAGTAACTTACCATTCTAACACTTCAATACAATGTATTTATGCTTACAATTTACCACTGCATCATGTTGGGTTAACCAATCCATTTCCAATATTACATCAAATTCATAAAAGGGTAACAACATTAAATTAGCCGAAAAATAGTAACCCTCTATAATCAATGGACAATTTTTACAAATTGTATCCACCATAACATGCTGACCCAAGGGATCTGAAACTTTAACCACAAATTCAGTGAATTCAACAACCATATTTTTATCAGACATAAATTTCGTGCATATATATGAATGCGTGGAACTAGGATCAATTAAGCAATAATTTCAGTATCAAGTAGAGAGAATGTATTAGTGATAACATCTGGTGCCGAAGCATCTTCCCTTACACGTATTGCATATGTCCTTGCTGGAGCCCAAGCCTCTGATTTAGCTATTGAATCTTTTAAAGCACTATGACTACCACTAACATTTCCAAAATATTGTGGTGGTCTACCCCTTGAGACAGTATTACTCGGCTTCGAGGTTTGTTCAATGTCTTTTTCACTCCTTTCTAGACAATCTTTAAGGAAATGGTCGAGAGAACCACACTTCAAGCAAGCCACACTTCTCATCCGACACTCTCCAAAGTGCAACTTATTATAGACATTACATCAGGGTTTGGGGTTTCCAACATTCCCAACACTGGTTGTTAAGGGAGACGGAGACCTCGGGTTGGTGCGTTTAGAACTTCGTTCCTTTCCTGAATACTCCCTTGAAATGGCAAAACACTCATGATAAATATTTGACTTCTTTGAAGTAGAGAATTGCGCCTTGCTCATAAATATTTTACTCGTACTCAAGCTTCTCGTTCCGCTTGTCTCTTTTCTTTGCTTAATTCCTCGGCCTTATTTGTCCGTTCAGCCAATACCACGAATTCTCTTAATTCCAAAATTTCAATTAACAGCTTGATATCTTTGTTTAACCCTTCTTCAAATTGTTTGCACATTTCAACTTCAGTCTAAACCCATTCACTAGCAAACTTGCTCAATCTAACAAATTTTCGTTCATACTCGGACACTGTCAAATTCCCCTGTTTGAGCTCTAGAAATTCCTTCTTTTTCTGGTCTAAGAATCTCTGAATAATATACTTCTTTTTAAACTTTGCTTGGAAAAATTCCCATATAATATTTTCCCTAGGTAATACGGAAGTTATGGTTTTCCGACAATGGTAGGTCGTGCCTTTCAACAAAGATACCGCATATTTTAGACATTCAGCTGGTGTACATGACAACTCATCCAGAACTCGAATAGTATTTTCCAGCCAAAACTCAGCCCTCTCTGGATTGTCATCGACCGTGGCCCTAAATTCTTCCACCCTATAACACCCCAAACCCAAGCCCTACCCCAGGACGGGATACAAGGCGTTACCACACTTAATCATATGCATACAACATTTCGATGTCATCAAGACCCGATCAAATTAAAAACTTTTTCAAACTTTGTCTAAACTCCTTAACTTGGGCCTACTAGGCCCCAAACATCCATTGGAAACCATTCAAGACTAACCCGAGTTCTTTAACTAACTTTAGAAAAATAACACTTGAAACAGGGCACACGCCTGTGTGGAAGGGCAACACGCCCGTGTAGAAGGGCAACACGCCCGTATGGTCATTATGACATGGCCATGCTGATGGCCCGTACGACACACGTGGCCTAAGCATCTAGAGACACGCCCGTGTCCCATGCCCGTGTGAATTAAAATCTATATTCGAACCTACAGGGGTTTTCACACGGCCTAACACGTGCCCATATCTATGGCCCATGTCCCTCACACGGCCATGACACACCCATGTCTTAGCCCGTGTTTAAAAACCTTGACATTCTGTTTCTGAAGTCAGCATCCAATTAGGGGAACAAGGCCAAGACACACATCCGTGGCCAGTGGCTGTATCCTCCACACGGCTGAGACACATAGCCATGTCTCTGCCTATGTGTTTACTACCATGCATACTAACTTGAAATTTTTACGTGCAGGGGACACACAGCCGGACAACACGCCCATGGGGCTAGCCTTGTGTCACACACGCCCGTGTGCCTACACATGTGGACAATATGAGGCTATTTACCAAGCCCTTTGCCACTCTGAGACACAATTTTAATACCAACCAACATATCAGGTCTAACTTAATATGATTCTCAAGCAAACAACCATAGCTAAGGCCTAAATACATTTCATATATTCAACCATGCCAACAATTTCACATTCATGAAAAACTATCTTGCATTCATATGATAACTTTCAATATTAGCCATTTTCATGGCCTTATACAACATGAGTCAAATACTAAAACAAGCAAACACATTTGGCCCCAAAACAATGTGACACCAAAACAAAATCAAGAGTTCCTATACATGCCATAATCAAAATGATAAAACTAGCTATACCAAGTGCTTCAATGATAGTGTGACTGGATTCCCCGATGTAGTCGATGATCCTCGAGTTACTTTGGCGGCACTATAAGAAAATAGAAAGGAAATAGGGCAAGATGGGAGCTTAGTAAGTACATATATGCAAATAAGTGTAATTAGAAACACATTCATCGAACAATTGCTTATCGTACTTAAATGATATAACATTTTAATCCCACTATCTTACTCTTCACTTCCTTTAAGCATACCCACTACATCTCATTACAAACTAAGGTCTTGTTCATGGGTTTAGTATACATACCTGTAATTATCCGTAAAACTATCTCAAGTTTATTCTCTCTAAAAACATACTTCATTCGAATTTTTCCCAACTCATTCTTCGAGTTACCCATCGAACTTTGTAATGCTACCTCGCACTTTGTAATGCTCGCATTTTGAGTTACTCACGGGTATTTTTACCAAATCAGTACCCGGACCCCATAACTCTATTATGTAATGCCCGCTCATTGAGCTACTCACGAGTCTGCACACAAGGTTAGTGCTCGGACTCACATTACATATAACATTTATCTCATGAACTCAGCCATAACTCATGATTTCATATATAGTTCCTCATGACATACCTTTTGTATCCTATACTATTTCGGAGGTTCAATGGGATTTTGTATCTAACCTGATGTTCTCGCACTTATTCATCGTGTAGATTACTCTTATATCACAATATTTATACTTTTATGGTAACAAGTAAGATTATGATACATGATAAAGATAAAACATTTAAAAGTAAGCTACAATGACACATTATTTACATATGCACTTACCTCGGTACAAAATGATGGGAACGAGCCTAATACTCGTAAACTTTGTTCTTCCCTCGATCAAGACCCGAATCAAGTTTCTCATGATCTAAAATGTCAAAAATTAGCTTATTTAATACACAAATCATTCAATTCAACTTAAGACTCATTCTTTGGTAAATTGACCGATTTGCCCTTAAACTTAGCAAAAATTACGATTTTACCCTTAGGCTCAAAAATTGATTTTTCTCGAATTTCCTTATTAGCCAAGCCTAACTGACCATTCATTTCTCTAATGACAACCCCAAATTCCCAATATTTCACAACATTACTATCTATTTTATAAAATTTACAAAATAGTCCTATTAGGGTTTTCATGAGAAGTCCTTTCACAAAAGTTGTTCACTCAACAACCAAGACTCATTTGCTTCCATAAAGACTCAGCAAACATACAAATCCTTTCATGGTAAGTTCTTAAACTATCAATCATTTTAGAAAATAGTCCCCTCAATAGTTAGATTAAGCTTTAGGGGTTCCAAAAGTACAAAAATTATCAAAAATAACCCTCAAATTGACTTACTTGCAAGAGGCTAGCTTGGCTGAAATTTCAAGGCTTCGAAACCCTTATTTTTGCTGAGAATTTCAGTGAAGAAGAAGAGGTGAAAGGGGTGATATCATCTTTTATTTATTTTATTTCATTTTAGTCAAACAAGTCACCAAATTTTTACCTAACATTGACTATCTTAATTCTTTGTCCCTATGGCCGGCCATGCAAAATTTTAAGGGTCTATTTGCCCTTTAAAAACCTTAAATTTTGGCTCTCAGCTATTTAACACATTTGGGTAGTAAAACAAAACTTTTGCCCTTTTTGCGATTTAGTCTTTTTTTGCAATTAAGCATGAAATTGCTAAAATTATTTCACCGAAATTTTCATGCATTCATATAATCATGCCATAACACAAAAACTAATAATAATAATAATTTCTTAAGCCTCGGGTTAGTGGTCCCGAAACCACTGTTCTGATTAGGCCCAAAATCGGGCTGTTACACACCCCATGTTTTCTGATTTTATCTACTGGAGCCTTACCAGTTCTAACAAGTCTAGCATCCTATGGCATTTCATCATGTTGTGAAGTAGGTGGGGGAGCTCGTTGAACAGTGGGATTTATTCTCATGTATTCACTAAACCATTCATCCATCAATTCAAAGAAGGCTACTTTTGCCGCCCCACTTCGGCCCTCAGATGCGGGCCTTCTGCTACCACTAGATGTAGCTCGCTGCACGGAAGCTTGAGCAGCACTCTCAGCTTCCTCAGTCTCGGCTCTAGCTTGGTTGGAAGACATTACTATATAAAAATACATTTAAAAGTAGTCAGAAGATATCATACTATCATAACTTATATAATGGCACGTATAGCTAGTCTCGTACTTACTACGTTAGTCTGAGAATTGGCTAAATGGTAGCTCTGATACCACTAAATGTAACACCCCTTACTCGTATTCAATATCGAAATAGGGTACGAGGCATTACCATATCTATCACACGAACAAACATACAATTTCGGGTTATAAATTTCGTCCAAATTAAAACCATTTGCATTTAATCATAAAGTCCCTCATACGAGCCTACGAGGCTCAAAACATGAATTAGAAGTGGTTCGGGACTAAACCGAGAACTTTAGAAAATTTTACAAAAAATAAAAAATTTTCCACTAAATAGGGGTCACATGCCCGTGTGGATATGGGACACACCAGTGTCCCGACCCCGTGTAACTCTTTGACTTGTAACTCATGAACAAATTGAGATCACACAGCCAAGTCACTCGCCCATGTGCTAGGCCGTGTGGTTAATTAATTTAATTTAAATTAGGTGCAGGTTTTACATGGCTGTGTAACACGCCCGTGTCAAAGGCAGTGTCAACCACACGGCTAAGACACACGCTCGTGTCTCTGCCCGTGTGCCCATTTTTGAGAATTCTATTTTCTATTTTTATGATACAGAGGACATACGGCCGAACCACACGCCCATAGGACAGGTCGTTTCTCACACACAGCCAAGACACACGCTCGTATGTCTGCCCGTGTGGACAAAATGAGGCCATTTCCTAGCCTCATTTGTCCCCCAAATTTACCATTTTTCTTCACTAAAACACACAAGCATACATCCACCAATCCAACATCATATCCACAAGAAATTTATCATCAATCATATAGTACTATCTCATGCATCAATATATATATAACTTATTCATGTCATAAGCTCATATGCTAACATAATCTCATCAAACCAACACATAATAAACACTTATATAATTATTAAAACATCACTTTAAAATAGCCAAACTTAGACTATCACTAGCCATTCCAATGGCTAGGTTACAAAACAACCATTGCAAGCCATCATTGGCCAATTAAGCCTATACATGCCATTATACCAAAATAAGATTTCTAGTTATACAAAAATGAGATAGTGGATAGTGTGATGACTGGTCCGACCGACTTCCAACCTTCGTGAGCTTTGAGCACTATAAAATAGGGAAAAATAAATGGACTAAGCATTTTATGCTTAGTAAGTTCGTATAACGGAAAATAAACTTACCAGTCTTATTTATTAACACAAGCACTTATTCCATCAATTTTGAGTAAGTTACCTAACAACATGCACTTATTCAAACAAGTTAGTCACACAATTTCATATGAATTTCAAATAAACATAGATGAGTTCATCACATTACAAGCTTCCATTAATTTCACCATTCCACTTCTACAAGAGTCTTTTCCGTTGAACTATTGAAATCTAGATGGATGTTCCGATAATATACACATGTGCAAACGTACCCATTGAGGTACATAATAAAAAGGCACACTCTTGAGTCATACATTTTACCATAAGATTACCAGTCCAAGCTAAATCATATCTGTAGCATATGCTCTAAAGAGCTTAATATGGATTACCCGTTCGGGCTAAATCCAATCTATAGTCTAACTCAAGTGGGCTTACATTAGAATTACCCGTCCGGGCTAAATTCTATTTGCAACATATGTACTATTATTTTCGACCCATTAAAATTCAACATTCTACTGGGACTCAATAATTTGTCCATATTACACAACTTAAAACTATATCAATATATACATATCATCTCATACACAACAACAAAAACATACAATTCAAATGAAACGTATTAACATACATTTTTAAGTTACACAAACTTACCTTGAGAATGGTTTGTTTCTGAGTTTCTACTAATCTGAAACCTTTTGCTTTCCTCGATCTAATTCTGCAGTTTGTCTTTTCGGATCTATATGGATAAATTTAACTATTAATCTATCACATTTCAATCACATTTGCGTTCTATTACGTCCTAGGCAATTTGCCCCTATTCTTTTCAACAATTCTAATTTTGTCCCTAGGCTTGAAAAATGAAATTCATGAAATTTAACCCTCTTTCCAAGCCTAGCCGAAATTCATTTACTACATTTATAGCACATACATTTCACAAATTTTATAATTTTCCATGGATTTTACCACTTTTTCATTTTACTCCCTAAATCAAGTTTTCATCAAAAATTGCTTTGTAAAAGTTGTTTATCTATGAACAAACTTCCATTTTTCTACCATAAATTTCTAATTTTTAGCATATTCATCCATGACCCAAATTTTATACATTGATAACTTTTCAAATTAATCCCCTAAATAGAGAGATTAGGTTATCCCGATTCCAAAAATATAAAAATCATTAAAAACGGGACTTGATTTCATACCTTATTGAGCTTGAAAAGTTTTCATCCTCTCTCCTAGGGTTTCCATCAAAATTTTGGGGATGAAGATGAATAGAAAAGATGATAATTCTTTTTAATTATTTGTGATTTTTTATTTTAGTGATTTTCAATTTAGTCCCTAGCTATTTCAAATTTTTCCATGGATGAGTCATTAAAATATCTACTAACTACCCTTCAATAGTCTAATTACCATGTAAGGACCTTAAGTTTGAATTCCATAGCTATTTGATACCTATAGATACTAGAACCCAATTTTTGCATTTTATGCAATTTAGTCCTTTACCTAATTAACCACACAATCGATAAAATTTTTGCATCAAAATTTTCATGTGACATTCCTATCCTGATGCCAACTATAAAATAAAATAAAATAAATTTTTAAATTTTTTGCTCAAATTTGTGGTCCCGAAACCGATGTTTCGATCTCACCGAAAATGAGCTGTTATAGTTAGGGTGCCACATTGGTTATTATCAGATGTCCATATTAGATCCTTTTATCAATTTATAAGGATTACCAACTAAATAGAAGAACCCTAGTTAGGAGAAGAAGAAGAAGAAATGGAGATACCCACTATGATTTCGATGTGCTACTATGGAAACCCAACCAATTTAAGGACTACTTGGTCTATTGACAACCTAGGTAGGAGGTTTTTTGGGTGCAAGTATGGGAATAGGTTCAAAATGCATGCCATTCTTTGGAATTTTGTTGTTGGGTGTTTTGAAAATAATCAGGACAATGAAGGATACAAGGAGAAGGGAGAGAAAAATATGGTTGATGGTGTTGTTATTTGTAATTTTGTTGTGGTTGTTTAAATGAAACCAGCTTATGATTTTTTCTAGATCAATGGTTTGAGGGAAATTGGTGGAGGCAATGTTAAATTGAGAAGGGGTTTAGGGTGTGAGATAAAAGCATGTTATCTGTAATTTGATTTATATAATAGATGTTGGAAAGTTTAATTTATGGAATCTTTATTTTTTTCTTTATGGAATAGATTAAAAATAATAAAGATATTTTGTACAGATGAAATTAAAACAAAAATATTGCAAAACATTGTAATTTATTCATTAATTAAGGCTAAACTTTTTAAAAAAACAAGATCATCCTATATGACTTGTAACTACATATACTTACAAGGCCAAATTATTTCCAAATTTGCCTACAATTTTGTACAATTGAACTCAGTAGAATTGTAAGCAAATTTACAAAAAAAAAAAAAAAGGTAGCTATCTGTCTAAGTTTAGAAATTAGTAGCAATAATAGGCAAATTTACACAATTAGCTCAAAACAATTAACAAAATAAACTTCCATCTTGCAAATTTGGTTCACTGGTATTGGTTAAAACTTGATCCATAAGGTGTCATCAATGGGTCTGAGATAGATGACTCTTGAGTAAAAGGCACCCATCTAACAATGGTTGGTTGTCCAACAGGTTCCTCTTGAATGGAAGCTTTTGCCATCTTGCATTAAAACGCAGCCCAGACCTTTCAATGATGCATCACTATAGACCATAAATTCTTTACCCGATTCTAGTTGTACTAACACTGGAGCTTCAGTCAAAAGAGCTTTCAGCTGATCAAAACTTTTCTGACATTTCTCAGACCATTCAAACTTTACATCTTTCTGAAGCAATCTCATCAAAGGAGTCGAAATCATTGAAAAGCCTTTTACAAATCGTCTATAATATCCCACTAGTCCCAAAAAACTACAGACTTCAGATACATTTCTCGGAGGCTTCCAATCTATTATTACAGAAATCTTACTCGGATCGACTCAAATACCCGATGCTGACACAATACGCCCTAGAAAACCAACCTTATGCAACCAGAATTCACATTTACTGAACTTTGCATATAACTGCTTATCACGTAAAGTCTGCAATTGGAACGACGAAAAAATGTGCAAGTGTACACAATCGTAACAAGTAATAAAGTGACAAGTAAATGTCGAGTTATCGTACCCTAAGGGACTGTAAAAAGAATTATTTATGAAATTAATTGTAAAACACGTTGGTGAGGTAAAAATAATTTGGTTTTAAAAGATGGTCAAAAACTATTTAAAAACTAAGTAAATAATTAAAATAAAACAGAGTTCTAATGCATGATTTCAAACAAGATTTAATCAAGGTAACATACTTGTGTTGGATTAATTATATTTCTTTAACTTAGAATTATTAAACTCATGTTTATATTGTTACGAATAAATTCACAGCAACCCAGTAATTTGCTAACTTATGAACAAACTTACATACAAAAATCCATTCATCTCTTGACATATCCCTATGTCAATTCAACCGACTAAACAAATTCTAGTAAGCAAACATGTTATTGCACATACATACTCATTAAATTGAACTAATCTCTTGCATATCCCTATGACAATTCAAATGATTAATTAAATCTAATAAGCATATAAAATACTATGTGAGGTAACAAGGCATCCTTACCTTGAAACATTTTAATCACAATAATCTTGCAAGTTATGCAAAGCAATAATATCGCCAGATTCATTGCTAATTTAACCTTCAACTACCTTAGAAGAATAAACATGCACTGAATAAGTACTGTGTCAATTAATTACAATTGCAATCCATTTAAATAATTAATTCATTAGTAACCTCACAGTCGTAACGCAAGAATAACTTAGGCATGATTTTACTTAATCAAGCATCTTATCGAGGCTTATAACAACATAAACACGATTTCAACAATTCAAGCAGGCAGAATATAATCAACCCAGCACAAACTTAAGTTTAAGCTAAATTGATTAAAATAACCATTTCAATAGCATAAATATTCATAAACATGTTCGTCAAAACAACAACAAAATTTAAAAAGATAGGGAACAAGAAGCAAATCCGGTGTTTCTCTGTGGCTTGACTAGTTGCTCGGCTCTTCGTTCCTCGTTGCCCTCGGCTATCAAGGTGGCTTATGAACACCTAATTGCTGCTCCAAAATGGCTGGTGAGAGCCTCTTTCCCACGAGAAGAAATCGGCACCTAAACACTAAGGGAAATGGGATGGAAAAAATGAGAGAAAAAGTGAGAGAGGAGAAGAGAGAATGAGAGAATGTTGTGGAATGACGGATGCTTTGAATGATCAGCAAGGGGTGGCTTTTATAGCTGATTGTGGCTGCTAAAAATATCAAATTCCAGCAGCCAAAGAGACCTCCCTTGGCCGGCCACACACATGGCAAAGTTGAGAGTTTCAACTTTGCTATTTTAAGCTTGGGGCAAATCTACAAAGCCATAATTTAAGGTGGGGTTTGAATGCAATTTAGAAGTCTTTAGAGGGCCTTTTTGCAAGAATATTTAATAAGCTAAAATGATGATTTGGGTCAGCATATGGAAGGTTCTAGGCTGCCCAATTAGTGGCTGGTTCGGTTCACTCAATATGCCTCGACTAGTGCGGTTCAACTGAACCCTTTCTCCATAATTAATTAAAAATAATTTATTTAACCCAAATTAAATGGGGAATAAATTAAAATTAATTAAATTATGAATTAATACACATTTCTGGACCATCTTAGGCTGGAAATTAAAGTGCCTCGATACTTCAAATTACTTCTCGATTTTGTGCTTTCAGCAGTGTCAACCGAGCCAATTTTCGCCCTTTGTGCGAATCTGTCGAAAATAGTCAAAATTAATCAAAATTAAGTATAAAATTAAATAAATTCACCATGTTCATATTTTTAATACGATTTATTTATTTTATATTATTTAATTATTTTTTGACAAGAATTTAACCGGATTTGCATGAATTTAAGTAAAATTGGGTAGGAACAAGTATATAATTTTTTGTGTTTCCACACCCCCAAACTTAATTCATTGCTCGTCTTGAGTAATGCACAAATTTTGAACAGAATTTCTCGGAAACACCTTTGAAAAATTCCTTCAGAACAACATTTTTCCCAAAATTATGAATTTAAAATACTTATGCTCAAAGACAAGAAATCTGATGATTATGCTACTTAAGTATACATATTGTTCAAATTAAATTCAACAACCTATTATAATAGCAAAATTTAGACTAAATGCTTTTGTAACAAAGACATGTTAACCCTTACCAATTTGATTTTTATTCCTTTATTCAAGACTAAGCCGCAATCATTAAGCGTAAATCATGTCTTCATATGTTGATCGTAGCAATTTCTCTCCACTAATGTAGGTAGCATGAGGACTTTGAATCAATAGGTCTTTATCAAGGTTGTAACGTGGCTAGGCTAGGGGCAAGTGAAAGATGGATAGATATTGGTTTAAGAACCTTAAACTTAGCGTCGATCGAACCTTCAAAATTTTTACCTTCGATACACCAACTTGACTTACATATGCTCTTTTGTACATCTCTTTCAAATACATGTGCTCTCTTTTTTTTCTTTTCTTTTTTTTTCTTTGATAACTAACACGAGCACTTACTTTGTGTACTACAATTCTTGAGCAATTGATACTTCTTTTCAACTCCCCCAAACTTATGTTTGAAGTACATTTTGAATATTACTGAGTCTAGTGTTTGGGACAATTTTAAGATCATTAAGCAAAAAGTAATGGCTAATTATTGCAAGGGTCGAAATAAAATTAGGCCATATAGTCTCAAAGTTGGGTTTCAAAGGATAAAATTTTACCATGGTGGGCTTGAAAGGTTCAAACGGTCCAAACAATAGTTGCCTAAATCATTTCCAACGTTCCATGCTCCCTAGGATTTCGCCTCAAGAAACTACTAAGTCAATTCTAAAGACTTAAACTTTCATGCATACCTAACTTTCTTAAAGAACTAAAAATTTTATGGTACGAATTTGCATGCTTTATTAAAAATACATTCACGTCATTATTAAGCTAACATAATAATTTATTGAAATAATAATAATAGAACTTTATTCATACTCAAATTGAGCATACTTAACAAAATTCAAATTTTTGAACAAAATATATCCTAATCATAATTAAAAGAAAAAACTTTTATTCTGAGTGAAAATAATTCAATTTTTTGGTCCCCCAACTTAAAATGAACAATGTCCTCACTGTTTAAAGTGAATAGATACTATACACCAGGTAGGATTTTAGAAAAGAGGAGGTGAGTCAATTTGACTGCTTAAGTACCAAGCTCTTTCTAAATCCAATCCTGGACATGTATATATCTATTGCCATACTTTATACTTTGTGACTTGATCACATTTTATTAGTGATTTTCCTCTCTTGTTTTATTATGCAAAAATAAAAATAAATTCCTAATTAAACTTATTCCTAAGAACAAAAATAAAGTAAAGTCAAGATCCCCCCTTTATTTATTTGCAGACCCTTCCGATTTTCACTCATCTTTTGCTCCATCACTATCACCTTTGCATGAATCGCTTCGCTCCTTCTTTGATAATGAACTCCATGGTTCAAATATGAAATCTGGAAACTCAGACACAAAAATAAATGGGTCATTGTATATTTTCTTAAAAGCACTTCTCATCGAGTCATCCCTTAGTTTTGAGTATCTCCAGTGGGCTTGTTGCTGCCATTGCATATGTTGCATTAAGTCCATCAATTTTGATAGTTCATCTCAAAGGTCTGGGCTCGGCGATTGAGCTCTAACCATTGAAGCTTCAGCATCAGGTTCAGCTTCTGGCTCCACTGATTCTACTTTATCAGGGACCTCAAATGATTGCATCGTGGGATCTTCTTCTTCATCAGGGCCCTTTGGTTCCTCACTTACTTCAACTCGTTACTGTACAACTGAGTCTCCAGCTACTCGGTAAAGGTCCCAATCTGTGATTGTGCCTTGGCTATACCTTGTCTTCCTTAAATTCGCAAGAATTTCAGCTTTCAAGCATAAAATAGTTATTGTAAAGGGGAAGTGAGCCAGGCCAGAGCATTTAACGGCACAATTTCGTATTTCCCTCAAGATGATCTTCCCCACATCAATGGTCTTACCAGTTAGAATCGAGTACAATAAGACCATCCGCTCTAATGAGATTGTAGTCCCATGTGAGCTAGGCATAAGGCTAAATCGGATGAAGTAAAACCATACCTTTTCGAGTGGCTTCAAATATTCTCTTTGACAAGTGTGGATTCCTTGTTTTGACACAGTCCATGTAGAACCCTGGACTGTCAGTTCCTCGAGAATTTCTTGCAAATTGTCAGGCTTGATATTGCTCATCAATGTGGAATATTTATCGTTTTCGAAATCTGTTAATTCAAAGAACTCATTAATAGCATTTGAATTTATCGATACCTTGATTTCGTGAACTAGAACTTCTGTCATCTCGCTTGAAGTTAAATTTGCATAAAAATCACGAACTAGCTCCTCATCCGCACTAGGTCTCTTTTCACAAAACAGCTCCCAATTGAGGGTTTCAGCAACTTGACGAATACATGCCATAAAGTCTCTATAGTTTCTTTCCTTTAATGTAAAGCCTTTTTGTTGATGCATCTGTTGATTTTTGAAGATATTTTCGTATCTCACTTTGGCTTCTTCACAGTGGAACTTGTTTTGTGTTTCATCAATTTGAGCGAAAGCACGAGTTCTCTTACAAGGCATGTTTAACCTGATCATAAGATGGAAAAATTAGTTTCTCAATAAAATTTAATTAAAATTATTAATAATTCAATGAATTGAAAAATTAATTAATAAAATTAAAATTAAAAATTAAGAGAAACTAGGTCTTACCACCTTTTTTGTAAAAATATAAGAACTCTAGAAATTAATAATCATAATGAAGAAAAAGATTGGAATTTAAAATGAGGGTTGGAGGGTTTGTTGGCGTAGGATGGATGAATGAAGAATGTCGCACAAGCAGCAAGGGCGTGCGGGCGTGGTACGTGTGGGAGCAGTGATGCGCAGCAGGGCTGGAAGCAAGCAGCGACACCGGCGTTCGGTAGCAGGTAGGACTTGGTCGCATGCAGGGCGTGCGGGATAAGGGCCTGGCGTGAGCTGAGGCTGAAGCAGCACGAGGCAACGCGCACATGGTGTGCGCGAGATGGGCGTGCGATGGAGCTGGGTGTGTGCTGGCTGACTGCTTGGTGCTCCTGTGGCTAGGGGCTTCGACACTTTGGTGTTTTGGTGCTTTGGGTTTTAAGTGTTAGATGAATGGGAAGATGGGTGGTATTTATAGAGGTTGAAATAGGAATTAGAGCAGAATTCTTAAAACAATTTAATGAATAAAAATTTCAAGTTCTAATCCTATATAAAGATAACAACAATTAATAATTAGATATATGCATATTAAATTATTAATTGCTATTTAATTTATTTAAACAAAGATAAAATCCTAATTTTATGCTAAATTGATTAAGATTAATGTACAAATTATAATAGATATAATTATATATTAAAGATTATCATCTTATTATCATTATTAAAAACTTATCAAATAAAATCCTACAATTGATAATAATTAATATATATTATAATGGGTATAATTATATATTAATAATTATCATTTTTTTAAACTAAAAACATTTATTCTAGAAGCCTTTTGAAAATATTTACAAAAAGAGGCATCTAGTTTTTATTATTTACGAAAAAAGTAACCAAATTTTAAAAATGTTTCAATTAAGTCCCTAGACTTAATGAAAATTTGGAATTGAGTTGCAATTTAAGACTTGGATCAAAAATTGACCCTTTTATTTGAAAAATCAAAAATTGAAATTTCTATTTAGAGAATAATTTTTAGGAAAATTATGTTAAAATCAATTCCCAAGAAAGATTGGAGGGGTCACAAGCGGTCCCGCTTAAGTTCCAATCTCCTAGACAGAATTTATTTAAACATACTAGTCCTGAAAATATACCCTAAATCATTTATTAAAAAGGAAAATAAGAAAATTTTAAACATCCGATAAAATAAACGAAATTTCATTCTGTTCAATCTTATCTCCCCAATAGTGTTTCAGGCGCTGAGCATTAACTTGAAAATTACCTCCCTTACCTTGGAGCTCGACAACTCCGTATGGATAGATGCAATGAATCGTAAATGGACCGGACCAACGTGATTTTAGCTTACCTGGAAAGAACTTTAGTCTGGAATTAGATAACAAAACTCGCTGACCTGCTTCAAATTCTCGAACTCGAATGTGCTTGTCATGCCACTTCTTAAGTCTCTCCTTGAGTAATTTGGCATTTTCGTAGGAGAATAGCCGGAGTTCCTCTAGCTCAATGAGTTGGAGCATCCGTTTCTCTTTAGCAAGCTTAGGATCCAAGTTGAGTTGTCGAAGAGCCCAGTAAGCCTTGTGCTCTAACTCTAAGGGTAGATGACATACTTTCCCAAAGACCAACCTATAGGGTGACATCCCTAAGGGTGTCTTGTATGCTGCTCGGTAAGCCCATAAAGCATCATCCAGCCTTTTGGACCAATCTCGTCGGTTTGGGCAAACTACCTTCTCAAGTATGCCTTTGATCTCTTTATTTGCCAGTTTAGCTTGCCCATTCGTTTGCGGATGGTAAGCTGTTGCAACCTTTGTGTGTCACTTAGTGCTTGTCTAATAACCATTTTAACCATTTGTTCACAAAGTGGGACCCTTCATCACTAATGATAGCTCTTAGGGTTCCAAACCTTGTGAACACGTGTTTCTGCAAGAACTTAATTACAACCCTAGCATCGTTTGTCGGATAAGCTTCAGCCTCGACCCACTTGGACACATAGTCTACTGCTACCAATATATACTTGTGACCAAAAGACAGAGGGAAAGGACCAAGAAAGTCAATACCTCATACGTCAAACAATTCTACCTCAATGATGTTTGTTCGAGGTATCTCATTTCTGTTGGTGACATTTCCAACCCTTTGACATCTGTCACAGCTCTTTACGTACTCATATGCATCCTTGAATAGTGTTGGCTAAAAGAATCCAGCTTGCAATACTTTGGCTGCCGTACGAGTACCTCCGAAGTGTCCCCCACTCGAAGCTAAGCGACAATGGTATAAAATCTTTTGTACTTCATCTTCTACCACGCATCTTTTAATCATCTGATCTGCACATCTTTTAAACAAATATGGCTCTTCCCAAAAATAGTACTTCACATCGTGAAGAAACTTTCTCCTTTGTTGATAAGCCTTATCAATTGGCATCAAACCACAAGCTAAATAGTAAGTAATATCAGCAAACCAAGGGGTATTATGGACGTGACTTACCTTCAGTATGTGTTCATCTGGAAACGTTTTCTGAATTAGTATAAAAGGAGAATTCCCTTCTTGCGGCTCCAATCTGGACAAGTGATCTGCTACTTGGTTTTCTACTCCCTTTCGATCTTGAATTTCTAGATTGAACTCTTGCAGTAGAAGCACCCACCGGATCAGTCTCGGCTTAGCATCTTTATTGGCTAGTAAGTACTTAATTATCGAGAGGTCCGTATAAACAGTTACTTTGGTACCTACAAGATAAGATCGAAACTTGTCAAAAGCAAATACAATAGCAAGTAACTCTTTTTCTGTTACCATATAGTTCAGTTGAGCTCCTGTAAGAGTCTGGCTTGCATAGCAGATGGGATGAAAATCTTTGTTCCTTCGCTGGCTCATGACAGCTCCTATCGTGAAGTCGCTTGTGTCACACATTAATTCAAATGGAAAATCCCAGTCTGGTGTGACGATTATGGGTGCCGTAACTAATCGACCCTTCAAATCCTTAAAAGCTCTTAGGCATTCATCATCGAACTTGAACGTCGTGTCCTTCTCCAATAATTTGCATAAGGGTTTAGCAATTTTGGAGAAGTCCTTGATAAATCTTCGATAAAACCCAGCATGGCCCAAAAAGCTCCTAACACCCTTTACAGATGTTAGAGGTGGAAGCTTCTCAATAACATCTACCATTTCTTTGTCTACCTCGATTCCGTGTCTCGTTATCCAATGCCCTAGAATAATTCTTTCTCGTACCATGAAATGGCACTTTTCCTAGTTAAGTACTAGGTTCGTTTCTTCGCATCATCTTAGTATCTTAGCTAGATTGGTTAAGCAATCATCGTAAGTATCTCTGAATACTGAAAAGTCATCCATAAAAACTTCCAAGTACTTCTCAATCATGTCAGTAAAAATAGACATCATACATCTTTGAAATGTAGCAGCTGCAATACATAAACCAAATGGCATATGTCTAAATGCAAATGTACCGTACGGGTAGGTGAACGTTGTCTTGTGCTAATCTTTCGATGCTACTGTAATCTAATTATACCCTGAGTATCCATCGAGAAAATAGTAATAGTCTCACCCCGCAAGTCTATCCAGCATCTGGTCCAAGAACGGCAAAGGAAAGTGATCTTTCCTAGTCGCCTTGTTCAGCTTCTGGTAATCGATGTAAATCCTCCATCCCGTAACTGTTCTAGTTGATATCAACTCGTTATTCTCATTTTCTATGACTGTGATACCTCCCTTCTTTGGCATGCACTGGACCGGACTTACCCACGAACTATCTGAGATGGGATTAATGATACCTACATCTAACCACTTAATAATCTTCTTTTTCACCACATCTTTCATGATAGGGTTCAGTCTTCGTTGTCCATCAATCGTCCCTTTTTCGCCATATTCCAGGATAATCTTGTGCATGCATACAGACGAACTAATACCACGGATATCGGCTATGGTCCATCTGATAGCCTTCTTGAATTGTTTCAACACCAAGATAAGTTTCTCTTCTTGCTCAGTAGTTAATTCTGCTGAAACAATCATAGGTAGAGTAGAAGAGCTACCTAAATAAACATATTTTAAATATGAGGGAAGTACCTTTAGTTCTAATTTAGGTGGCTCCTCGATTGACGCTTTTGGTTGGGAAAAATCCCTTTTCTCTAACTCCAAAGATTCGAAGCGGGATTGCGGATTAAATCCCCTTTGATTAGCTTCTAACAAAGCTAAGTACTCATCCTCCTCTTTATCATTTGGAGGATCTGATGTTAAAATTCTTTCCAGTGGATCCTCAACAGAATTGAGTTCCTTCTCCACTATTAAATCCTCTAAGTTAGATACTACAGAACAATCACCAGTCGCGTCAGGGAATCGCATAGACTTAAAAACATTAAATGTTACCTGATCATCCTTAACACGCATCATAAGCTCACCCTTCTGCACATCAATAAGGGTCCTTCCGATTGCTAAGAATGGTCTTCCTAGGATAATCAGTACTTCTTTGTTTGCTTCAAAGTCTAGGATAACAAAATTAGCAGAGAAGATAAATTTATCTACTCGTACCAATACGTCCTCGATTTTTCCTTCTGGATGTGCTAGGGATCGATCTGCTAGTTGAAGTGTAACTGTAGTAGGTCTAACTTCACCTATCCGTAACTTTCTAAATATTGACATAGGCATCAAGTTTATACTTGCACCCAAGTCACATAATGCCTTACCATATTATGTTGCTCCAATGTTGCAAGGTATAGTAAAACATCCAGGACCCTTCAACTTTGGGGGTAGTTTGTCTTGAAGATATGCATTGCATTCCTTTGTCAAAGCTACTATCTCAAATTCTCCAAGTTTTCTTTTTTAGGACAGGATATCCTTCATGAATTTGACGTAGTTTGGCATTTGTTCAAGTGCTTCAACCAACGGGATGTTGATGTGAAGTTACTTGAGTACATATAGGAATTTCTTGAATTGAATTTCCTGCTTCTGCTTCTGAAGTCTTTGAGGGTAGGGTGGTGGAGGTTTCTTTACTGGAACTGGTTGATTCATTTTCTGCGGCAATTTTGCATCTAACGGATTTGTTAGTTGATCAGAATTAGCTGGTTCTGGAATTAGCTTGTCTGGTTTTGTAGATTCTAGTTCTTGGGCAACTGGAATTTCAACACTCGGTTGAACTTCCTCTGAGTCTTGAGCATCAGCTGGCTCCTTTTCAGCTTCAATAGTGTTGAGCTCTACTATCTTTTTGCTCCTCAATGTTAACTCTTTGCAATGTTCCTTCCCCGATTTCCTGGATTCTCTGTATCACTAAATAAAGCACCTTATGGTCGGTTCCTGAGTTCAGTAGCAAGCTGGCCCACTTGATTTTCCAAATTCCTTAGAGTGTCGTCGTTTTTCGTCATGTGTGCCTTCAATAAATTCTCTAAGCTATTTAATGATTCAGCCTGATCTGGTTTCTAAACTTGTTGGGAAAAACTAGGTGGCTGAGTCGGTCTAGGTTGAGCGTAGTTGTTACTAGTTCTAGCCCCTTGGTTACTCTAGGAAAAATCTGGATGGTTTCGCCACGATGGTTTATAGAAGTTGGATTGCAGTCCTTGCCTTCCACGATTCTGTTTCTGGTTACCCATGTAATATACAGATTCGGGGTTTGATGGACATTCTTCGAACAAATGTCCCTCCCCACAATAAACACAAGCTATACTTTCAAATTGGTGAGGTGGTTGGGCTGCAAAACTGTTAGACCCATTAGTGGTAAGATTCTTAAGCATTGAGGATATTGAAGATACTTGAGCTATGAGTGAAGTGAGAGCATCCACTTCATGTATTCCCGCAACTCGTCTTCTTGATGCAGCTCGATTGGTTGGCCTTTGATAATTGTTACTGGCGATCCTCTCAATGATTTCGTAAGCCTCATTATAAGACTTAGAAAGGAGGGCACCGTTAGCAGAAGCGTCCACTACTATTCTCGTGTGAGCATTGAAATCATTATAAAATGTCTCAAGTTGGATGCAATGTGGGATTCCGTGGTAAGGGCATTTTTATAATAATTCTTTGTAACGTTCCCATGGCTCATACAAGGACTCATCATCCATTTCTTGGAAGGCAGCGATCTCATTCCTCAACTTAGCATTCTTGCTAGGCGGGAAATACTTCATGAGGAATCTTTCGGCTAACTCTTGCCATGTAGAAATTGAGTTTGGTGGCAATGAATTCAACCAAGCTCGAGCTCTGTCCTTTAGTGAGTACGGGAATAGCTTCAATCGCAATACATCTTCGGGTACTCCAACTAATTTGAAAGAGTCGCTCACCTCCATAAATAGTCTTAGGTGAAGATGAGGATATTCAGTAGGCATTCCACTGAATTGGGCCACAGTCTGAAGCATCTAGAACATGACTGGCTTCAGCTTGAATTGTTGTGCCTCAATTTCGGGTCTCCTAATGCCCGGATTAAGATCATTAAATACTGGCACAGCATATTGCCTTAAGGCTTTATCCCTATCGTCAGCAATAAGGATAGGATTTTGAGCAAGGTTTGCTCCATTTCCTTGATTCATATTTTTGAAATTCATTCCTTCAGTCCTTCTCTGATTCGCTTGTCTTCTTCGCTGTCGAAAGGTTCGTTCTATCTCAGGGTCTATAGGAAGTAAGTCAATAATCTAGTCAATACTCATAAACACCTAAAATAATCACATAAAAATTCAGTGAGTTAAAAATTAAATAGAAAAGCAAACCAAAATGTAAAACTAACAAATTCACAAATAATGGCTTTTTTAAAACAATCCTCGGTAACGGCGCCAAAAACTTGAAACGATGGAAAAATGTGCAAGTGTACACAATCGCAACAAGTAATAAAGTGACAAATAAATGTCGAGTTATCGTACCCACAGGGACTATAAAAAGAATTATTTATGAAATTAATTGTAAAACACTTTGGTGAAGTAAAAATAATTTGGTTTTAAAAGATGGTAAAAACTATTTAAAAACTAAGTAAATAATTAAAATAAAACAAAGGAGTTCTAGTGCACGATTTCAAACAAGATTTAATCAAGGTAACATACTTGTGTTGGATTAATTATATTTCTTTAACTTAGAATTCTTAAACTCATGTTTATATTATTACGAATAAATTCACAGCAACCCGATAATTTGCTAACTTATGAACAAACTTACATACAAAAATCCATTCATCTCTTGACATATCCCTATGTCAATTCAACCGACTAAACAAATTCTAGTAAGCAAACATGTTATTGCACATACATACTCATTAAATTGAACTAATCTCTTGCATATCCCTATGTCAATTCAAACGATTAATTAAATCTAATAAGCATATAAAAGACTATGTGAGGTAACAAGGCATCCCTACCTTGAAACAGTTTAATCACAATAATCTTGCAAGTTATGCAAAGCAATAATATCGCTAGATACATTGCTAATTTAACCTTCAGCTACCTTAGAAGAATAAACATGCACTGAATAAGTACTGTGTCAATTAATTACAATTGCAATCCGTTTAAATAATTAATTCATTAGTTACCTCACAGTCGTAATGCAAGAATAACTTAGGCATGATTTTACTTAATCAAGCATCTTACCGAGGCTTATAACAACATAAACACGATTTCAACAATTCAAGCAGGCAGAATATAATCAACCCAACACAAACTTAAGTTTAAGCTAAATTGATTAAAATAACCATTTCAATAGCATAAATATTCATAAACATGTTTGTCAAAACAACAACAACATTTAAAGAGATAGGGAACAAGAAGCAAATCAGGTGTTTCTCGGTGGCTTGACTAGTTGCTTTGCTCTTCATTCTTTGTTGCCCTCGGCTATCAAGGTGGCTTATGAACACCTAATTGCTGCTCCAAAATGGCTGGTGAGAGCCTCTTTCCCAAGAGAAGAAATCGGCACTTGAACACTAAGGGAAATAGGATGGAAAAAATGAGAGAAAAAGTGAGAGAGGAGAAGAGAGAATGAGAGAATGTTGTGGAATGAGGGATGATTTGAATGATCAGAAAAGGGTGGCTTCTATAGCTGATTGTGGCTGCTAAAAATAGCAAATTCCAGCGCCAAAGAGACCTCCCTTGGCCGGCCACACACATGGCAAAGTTGAGAGTTTCAACTTTGCTATTTTAAGCTTGGGGCATATCTACAAAGCCATAATTTAAGGTGGGGTTTGAATGCAATTTAGAAGTCTTTTGAGGACCTTTTTGCAAGCATATTTAATCAGCTAAAATGCTGATTTTGGTCAGCATATGGACGGTTCTGGGCTGCCCAATTAGTGGCTGGTTTGGTTCACTCAATATGGCTCGATCAGTGCGGTTCAACTGAACCCTTTCTCCATAATTAATTAAAAATAATTTATTTAACCCAAATTAAATGGGGAATAAATTAAAATTAATTCAATTATGAATTAATACACATTTCTGGACCATCTTAGGCTGGAAATTAAAGTGCCTCAATACTTCAAATTGCTTCTCAATTTTGTGCTTTCAACAGTGTCAGCCGAGCCAATTTTTGCCCTTTGCGCGAATCTGTCGAAAATAGTCAAAATTACTCAAAATTAAGTATAAAATTAAATAAATTCACCATGTTCATATTTTTAACATGATTTAATTATTTTTTATTATTTAATTATTTTTTGACAAGAATTTAACTGGATTTGCATGAATTTAAGTAAAATTGGGTATGAAAAAGTATATAAATTTTTGTGTTTCCAACAATACAATTCTCAAATGCTCAGCATGTTCCATTTTATCGCGTGAATATATCAATATGTTGTCAATAAATACAACAACAAATCTATCTAAGTACGGTCTAAAAATCTGGTTCATTAAATCCATAAAGACAGCAGGTGCATTCGTTAGTCTAAAAGGCATCACTAAGAATTCATAATGGTCATACCTCGTTCTAAATGCGGTTTTCAGCACGTCAGAGTCTTTAACTCGTAACTAGTAATAGCCCGATCTCAAATCTTTCTTTGAAAACACTGTAGCCCCTTTCAATTGATCAAACAAATCATCTATTCTAGGCAGAGGATATTTGTTCTTGTTCGTCACTTTGTTGAGCTATCTATAGTCCATACGCATTCTCATCATTCCATCTTTCTTTTTCACAAACAACACAGGAGCACCCCAGGGCGAGTAACTCGGTCGTGCAAATCCTCTATCCGTTAGTTCTTGTAACTGAGCTTTCAATTCTTTTAACTCTGTCGGTGCCATTCTATATGGATCTATCGATATCGGCGTAGTTCCTGGCACTAACTCAATGCTAAACTCAACTTCTCTGATCGGTGGTAAACCCAGTAACTCTTCAGGAAACACATCTGAATATTCACACACAACTGGCACTGATTCTATCTTCTTTTCAGTCACTTTTGTATCAAGCACATAAGCAAAATAAACTTCGCAACCCTTTCTCACATATTTCTGAGCTAACATTGAAGAAATCACTACTGGTAAATCGTTCAAATTATCTGACTCGATCTGGATAATCTCATTATTCTGACATCTCAAATCAATTGTCTTTCGTTTACAATTCACAATAGCATCATGCAACATTAGCTAATCCATACCCAGAATTATATCAAAATCATCAAATGGTAACAACATCAGATCAGCTAGAAAAAAGAAATCTCGAATCATCAACGGACAGTTCTTGCACACTTTATCAACCAATACCACTTGCCTAAGGGGTTCAATAATCTAATCACAAATTCAGTAGACTCTACAGGCAAAGTCTTACTGGATACTAAATTCACACATATATATGAATGAGTTGATCCTAGATCTATCAATGCAATAACTTTAGTATCAGAAAGAGTAAAAGTATCGGTAATAACATCTAGAGATGACGTTTCTTCGCAAGCACGAATAACGTAAGCTCGTGCAGGTGCTCTGGCTTCAGACCTCACAACAGAGTCTTTGGTCATTCTCTGACTACCACTCACATTAACAGCATTTCTAGGTGGTCTACCTTTAGTTGCAGTGTTACTCGGCCTCATGTTTCATACTGTATCTTGCTTAGCTAACTCAGGACAGTTATGAATAAAATGATCTAATGATTCACATTTAAAACAGGCCCGATCATTTAATCTAGAATCACCGAAATTTCATTTCCCACACTGTCTACATTCAGGTCGATTTTGTCTCACACTGCTAACATTAGCAATAGATGTAGCTTGAGCCTTAGAACTCATAGGTTGCTTTTCACGATCCCTAATTGAATGTCCCACAGATGCATTAGAACGATTAAACGAGTCTCAAAATTTCTTCGATGCAAACTGATAAGATTTACTAGTTGATCTCTTTCGCGAATCTCTTGCTTCAAAACCAGCTTTTCTCTTTTCTTTACTAAGATCGTCGGCTTTACAAGCCCTTTCAACCAAAATGACAAATTCTTTCAATTCAAGTATCCCGACTAACAGTTTTATATCTTCATTCAACCCGTCAACGAATCGTTTACACATGATTTCCTCAGTAGACACATACTCTCGAGCATATTTGCTTAAACATACGAATTCTCTTTCGTACTCAGTAAGAGCCATCCGGCCTTGTTTCAATTCTAGAAACTCTTACACGTAATCACAATACAATGCCAATTTCCTAGACATGGTCTTACATGTAATCACATCTCGATAACCTAATGTCATGACATTCGTATCCTGTACTATTCCTAAGGTTCGTATGGGACTTTCGGATGTTATAACTCTGTCAATTCTTGCTCATAATTGCTCGTTCAACATTTATAACAACTCAATGATAATTAAACACATATAATTCAATTTAAAGACATTTATTTTCATATGACCTTACCTCGTATTAGGGATTGACGTATCAGGTCAACTATTCGATAACTTTCGATTTCCTCCGATCTAAATTCGATTTCTTTTGTTCTTGATCTATATACATTCAAAATTAACTCTTTTACTCATCAACACATTCAATTTAGTCCACAACACATATTTGGGCATTTTGCACTTTAGCCCCTAAAGTTTCACATTTATTCAATTTAGTCCCTAATTCACAAAAACACAAATTAAACAAAATTTAACAAAACCCATGCTTGGCCGAATTCTCTATAGTTCCCTAGCAGCCCATATTTTTCAACATTTCACACATTTAAATGCACATTTTTATCTTTTCACAAATTAATCCCTAATATGCATTTTTACTCAAAATCACTTTACAAAACATGTATATCAAACACCAAACTTTCATATTTCATCATCAACATTCAAAGACATCAAGCTATCATCAATGGAATTTTACAAAATCACCAAAAAAACTCAAAAATGAAGGCACGGGCTAGCTAGTACTTAAAGCAACGATCAGAAAAACGTAAAAATCATAAAAAATCGAAAAAATTTCATACCTCAATTAATATGAACAATGGCTGAATACCTAAAGCTTCAATGGCTTCTTTATTTTCCCTATTTTTGATTGAGGAAGATGACCATTAAGCATTAAAATTATTTTTATTTTATTTAATATAACTTAATACATAGTTTACCATTTTACCCTTAGTTATTAAACCATTTAATCATCAATTATAAGGCCATTAATGTCCATCTCCACTATCAATGGTCTAATTTCAACATAAGGACTTCACATTTAATCAACTATAGCAATTAAGCACTTTTAACTTATAGCATGTTACTTTTGCATTTTACGCGATTTAGTCCTTTTCTCAAATTAAGCATCTAAACGATAAAATTATTTCACGAAACTTTCACACATATAATCACATGCCATAAACACCAAAAATGATATTGAAATAAATTTTTTCAACCTCAGATTTGTGGTCTCGAAACCACTATTCGATTTAGCTAAAACCAGGTTGTTACACGTTGCTTCAATGATCTCAAACCTTCACGAGCTTCCGAGCACTATAAAACAGGAAAAAATAAAATGGAGTAAGCATTACATGCTTAGTAAGTTCGTATAACGGAAACTAAACTTACCAATCCTGTTTATTACATTTAAGCATACAATATCATGATTTCCATCCATTGGGCTAAATTGTCTAAACACATACATTAAATCAAACATGTTAGTCACCAAAATCCTTATATCAATCAAGTAAGATAGATGAGCTCATCAAGCAATATTCTTTCAAGTCATTATCATATCATCTCAAGATTTTCATGCCAAGTCAAGAGTTATATGTCCATTGAATCATTGAATTCTGATGGATGCCCAAGTAGTACATTCAAAGTCTACGATTCAATAATCCTTCAATTTCTTATTCAAGGGTACCCCTTAGGGAACTTAATCAAGAAACACACCCTTAAGCCACATATAGTATAACAGGATTACCAGTCCAAGCTAAATCCTTGATATAGCGTATGATCAAAAGCTCGACTACGATTACCAGTCTAGGCTAAACCCTAATCTTAACGCATACTCGAAAGGTATTATATTAGGATTATCCGTCCGGGATAAATCCTTTATATACCAAGTTCAATGGGATTACTTGTCCGAGCTAAATCTCGTCCACAACAAATGCAGGACCTCATTCATTTCGGGAAAGCACATCAACTCATCGAAACTCAATATTCAATTGGGACATACCCTTTTTTCACCATTTCAAGCATGTATTAAATTTTCCATCAAAGCATACAAGCAATGCACATCAATATAAATCACATTACATACAAACACAACATTCAATTAACATATTTATATATTCGATTAAGTTACACGAACTTACCTCGACACTTGTTCGCATAATAATATACTAATTTGAAATATTTTCTTTTCCTCGATCTAGCCTCAAGTTTGTGTTTTTTGGATCTCTATAAATGAATTTAACCATCAATTTCACTCATTTCATATTTAAACGAACTCAATTTATGTCCTAGGCAAAATTACCATTTTGCCTTTAACTTTTCCATAAATTATGATTTTGTCCCTAGGCCCGAAAAATGAAACTTGTGCAAATTACTCCCTATTCCAAGCCTAACCAAAGCCCCATTACAAAATTTACAACTCATGTATTCATAAAATTTCATAATTTTTCCTTCAATTTCACAAGTTTACATTTTAGTCCCTAAATCAAGTTATCATCAAAAATCACTTTGTAAAAGTTGTTTATCTGTTAATAATCTTTCATTTTCTACCATAAATTTCTAATTTCCAGGATATACATCCATGACCCATTTTTCATACCTTCATAACTTTTCAAATTAATCCCTCAAATAGAGAGATTAAGCTATCCCGATTTCAAAAATATCAAAATTACTAAAAATGGGACAAGGAAACTTACCCAATTAGGTCTTGAAAGTTTCTTCTCTCTCTCCTAGGGTTTCCATAGAATTTTAGGTTGAAGATGACAAAAAAATAAGATGATATTTTCTTTTATCATCTTTTAATTAATTTAATTATTTCAAATTCCAATTTAGTCATTTCCCTTTTCTAATTTTTCCATGGATAAGTCACCAAGAAAAATCTACATACTTTTCTTAATGGTCTAATTACCATATAAGGACCTCTAGTTTTGAATTTTATTGTTATTTGATCCTTATAGCTACTAGAATTCAACTTTCACATTTTATGCTATTTAGTCCTTCTCGTAATTAAGCACTAAACTGATAAAATTTTCGTACCAAAATTTTCATATGTCATTTCTAACATATTAGAGACCATTTAATAAAACAAAAATAAACATTATTTTTGTATTAGATTTGTGATCTCGAAACCACTGTTCCGATTTCACTGAAAAATAGGTTGTTACAGAAGGAATGTTCAACTAAATCCACCACATGTTGGGTGCCTAAACTGTATTCAACCCGATACCTCTCCCCACCAGCATGTGATGGGCAACAACTAAAAATAGTTTAACATATCAGGAGTAGAGACATAAATAGTTTAGTTTTTTTCTGGATATTGGCAGAATAAAGGCATACATGGAGCAATTATATTAAAAAATAATCTATTTACCTCATTGAATCTTTGACATTGGCATCCAGTTTTTTCTTGATCTTTGGACACAAGTTTCCTTTAAATTTTTTAGTTTCTTGTTTCTTGTTGACAATCAGCAACAAAATTTTGGTCCTGATTGTTTTCATCATGGTCAGAATAGGCTTCCCTCTTGCTTCCAATATCAACTTATGTGAGTAATAAAAAGGAATATCAAATTACAAAAGCATAAAATAATTCAAAAATCAAAAATAAACTGCATATAGAGTAAAAAGTATAGGGGTTTACCTTGTTAAAGAATTCACAAAGATTATTCACCAGCATGTCAGACTTGCTCCTTGATGAGAAGTGGGACCCTGACCAGTGAGCATGATTCTTTCCCTTCAGCAAATCGTAAGCATCTTAATTGGTATTCTTCAGTTCAGCCATGGCATCCTTAAAATCCCTTGGAGTGATTGCTTTGGTAGCTTTCCAAAACTAGTCTTTCTTAAAGCCTTTATTATGAAAGAAGATTTCTTGAAATTTTGATGTAAGTGTCCAACACAATTTCTTATTTCTACATTAGGAAACAATAAACATATTGCTTCTATAAGTCCCTGCAAACAGAATAGAAACAATTTAAATTTTTGACATCTTTGCAAAAATAGAAACAGAAAAAGCAAACAAATGGTATTTTACCTTCTATTAGTCAGACAAGAAAGATATCTGATATGAGCTCACAATTTCCAAGCCCAATGAGAGAAACTCCAAGAACCAACACCATGATGTTTGGTTTTCACTTTCAACTGCAACATATACAATAAGATAGATGTCATTATTTGCATCTATCCCAACAGCTGCCAGCAGGTAACCACCAAAGTAATCCTTTAAGAAACATCAATCTAAATCTATTATCCTCCTACAACCAGCCTTATACCCACCTTTGCATGCCTGCAAACAAACATACATCCTTTGAAACAATATGTTATCTATTTGCAGATAACATATTTTTTTTGTTCCAACATTTTGGGTCCTAAGCTCCAACATATACTCATAAATCTTCTCATACTATGCTTTATACCCTCTGTCAATTAATTCCAATACCCTAAGTTTAGCCCTCTTACATTTGGTTAGTGAAACAAGGCAAAGAAAATTTGTTTTGACATCTTGTTGCAATGATGTCAAAGAATAATTTGGATCAACAATGAACTTTTCTTTATAATATTGACCTACCCAAGCTGACTTTATATTCCTATTTTTAAATACCTTAGAGCAAGTATGATTACGGTTTAAACTCCTAATTTTCCAAGTGTGGTCACTAGGGTCAATTGGGTTAATTCTGGAGGCCTTTATGTACCATGAACAATGTGGCTTGCAAACTGCCTTTAACCTCTTGTAATCATTTTTTGGGAACTTCACACAGTGATTATTCAGCCTACCATATTGTCTGCCAACTTCCTTTATACTGTCTTTGTTGGGAAATAATAATCCAATTTCAAGTTTTGGATTATTCATGTTAGTTTCAATATTGAACTCAAGCCAAGTTTTTCCATTTAAGTCTAATTCATGTGCACTATTTAATGTTTCAGATTTATCACTATCAAACAGTTCCTCTAAGTGTACATTATCCATGTTTCAGCCATCTAAATTAATCCTAATCCTATCACATACATTCATTCTAGCATTATTGAACACGTCATCACCTATTGCACAATCAGATCCATCAAAATCACTTAGTTCTTCTTCACTCTCACTCTCATTAAATTCATCATCAACTAAACCTACCAAACAAATTTAACATAAAAATTCACAATAAAGGAAGTGGGGTCTTTGGCTTTTTCATACACACTAAATGGCAAACAATATTCAGTCATTATCTAATATTTGGCAAGCATCCACAACTAGGTCCATATGCCAAACATTTTAATACAAACATATTCAGTTCTGTAATGCACATGGCAGATAATAACCAAGCAACACATGTGCAAACTATACAATACAAACATACACAGTGCGCTATTTAAATTTTGCATGCATCACCTGTTTCATCACACAAAACAAAGGACATCAAGACAACATTTATCACTCCCATTAAATTTGAATAGCTTACAACCTTAAACAATTTTTTAAACAAATTTCAATTCCAATAGCTTACACAAAAAAAAAAACCCATAAACCCATGGCAATTCCCATGAATTTAAACAATTGATAGCATAAAAGCATCAGGCCCGGGCAAACGCAACATGTAACAGTCCAATTTCGGTGAAATCGGAACAGTGGTAAATAAATTTTATTTTTATTTTATTATATGATACATATTATACCATAAATATCGTGTGAAAATTTTGAAAAGAAAATTTTACCGATTATGTGCTTAATTACGAAAAGGACCAAATCGCATAAAATGCAAAAGTTGGATTCTAGTAGCTAGAAGGATCAAATAGCTATGGAATTCAAAAAATAATGTCCTTATATGGTAATTATACCATTAATAAAAAGTATGCAGATATTTTTGGATGATTCATCCATGGAAAATGAGAAAAAGGCTGGGGACTAAATTGGAAAGTGAAAATATTAATTAATTAAAAAGATGAAAAGAAAATAAAAATCATATTTTCTCACCTTCTTCCCCAAAATAAACATGGAAACCCTATAAGAGAGAGAAAAGACTTTCATGGCCAAATTGGGTAAGTTTCCTTGTCTCGTTTTTAGTAATTTTGATATCTTTGGAATCGGGATAACTTAATCTCCCTATTTGGGGGATTAATTTGAAAATTTATCATGTTATAAAAATTAGTTCAAGGATGTATATTCTAGAAATTTGAAATTTATGGTAGAAAATGAAACAACTTTTACAAAGTGATTTTTTATGAAAACTTGATTTAGGGACTAAAATGAAAAATGGTGAAAATCCATGGAAAATGCTGAAATTTTTGAAATGTATGTGCTGTAAAAGTTGTATGTATAGTTCGGCTAGGCTTGGGTAGAGGGTCGAATTTCATGAATTTCATTTTCCGAGCCTAGGGTCAAAATGGTAATTTATGGAAAAGTTAGGGGCAAAATAGTAATTTTGCCTAGGATGAAAATTTAGTCTACATGAATATAGAATGTGATAAATTGATGTTAAATTTACTCGTATAGATCCGGATAGACCAAATTCAGAGTTAGAACAAGGAATGAGGAAAATGTCTGATTAGTAGAGTTTACGTACACGAACCTTTGTCGAGGTAAGTTCATGTAACTAAATTATATATGTTTTTATGCTTGATTTAAATGTTGTGCTTGTGAATTTTATTAATGTCATAAATATGTGAAATGATAACCTACTCGATAATGCCCAATAAAATGGTAAATGAATAAAATGTTACTTGTATGCTTGACATGAATGTGGAATGAGTTTTACTCGAATTACATAAATGTTACGAAGGTATGAAATAATCAAATGCCTAATAATGCTTGAAAAGTGTTTAAACCCCAGTTGAATAAAATGAAAAATCGATGGATATGTGATTTCCCGAAACGAAAGAGGTCTTGCATTTGTTCCGAATAGGATTTAGCTCGGATGAGTAATCCTTCGACCTCAATTCTCATAGGATTTAGCCCGGACGGGTAATCCTAATATAAGTCCTCTCGAGCATATATTATGGATTGGATTTAGCTCAGACGGGTAATCCAGATCAAGCTCTTTAGAGTATATGTCATAAAAAGGATTTAGCCTGGACTGGTAATCTTGTAGTATATATATATGTGGCTCGAGAGTGTACTCTTTGAAATAGTACCTTATGGGTACCATTGAATATGAATTGACAGATCCTTATTCGTACGCCTCGAGTGTACTACTTATGTATCCATCGATAATTCAAATAAATTCAACAGGCAAGGTTCTGACAGGGGCAAATATAAATTTAAGACAAATTGACATGGAGTGGTGTATATGATATAGAAATATGACATGAAAGAATATTAAGTGAAATGTAAGAAAATGATGATACATGACAAGTGATATGTGAAATACGAGATGATGATATTTGTACATAGAAACTATTTGATGAGAATGTTCATTCTTGATTATAGACTTGTACACCTAGAGTGTACTAATCATGACTTTGATATTTCGAGTAATATGTGTAAAGTTCTGATGCAAAATGACCTGATCTTGAAATGAACTATTATGAAATTATACTCGAAATAATGAGATGAATTATGTATGTTGAATGAATACATGGTGTGGAAAGCATATGTGCTTGGAAACTTGATTATTGTTGAACCCATACATGTCTTGATATTACTATGGAATATATGACTAACAAGGGCAATGAGGATCTGTGTAGGGCTTGAGATCAAAGTGGTTGATTATACCTTACTTAGTTACCTCAAATAGGATGAATGGTAAGTTAAATACCATGTTATATGAACTTACTAAGCATTTTATGCTTACTTTGTTTATTTTCCCCTGTTTTAGAGTAATCGGAAGCTCGTGGGATTGGAAGCTTGGCAGAGATCACTCACATTATCCATCAGCCCATGTCAATATAGTATGGCAATTCAATTGCGATTGTAATGGCATGTATAGGATATGTTGACCATATTGACATGTAAATGTAAATGATGCTTGTAATCTAGCCATTGGAATGGCTAGTAATGATTGTTTTGATATACTTGTAACGTCATATAATGTTAACCACATATATGTTAAGTAGTTGATCAAATTATGTCTAACATGAGGACATAACCAAGGTAAGATTCTAAATATGTATGCATGAAATGTTATGCCATGGTGATGGATGGAATATGATTGATTAGAATGCTTGAGATGCTTAGTAATTGTATGTGATGAAATATCATGTTAAATGATAGAATTAACTTGAATAAAATGCTTGGATTTGTTGGGTTATGAATGCAAGATGTGGTGTAGGATTATGGCAAAGATCGGGGTGAGAAATGAAGCTAGGAATGGTTTTATTTTGTCCACACGGGCAGACACACCGGCATGTGTCTAGACTATGTATGACACACGGCCTAGTAACACAGGCATGTGGTTAGGCCATGTGTCCCCTGCACCTTAATTTTGAGAAACAGAATTATCAGAATTGAAAATGCGGGCAGAGACACGGGCGTGTGTCTCAGCCATGTGTGCTACACGGCCTAGTACACGAACGTCTGGCATGGCCATGTATGCAAGTCAAAGAGTTACACGGGGTCGAACACGGCCTCTAGTACGGGTGTGTCCCTTGGACCACACGGACGTGTGAGCCCTGCTGATCGTCGATTTTTCGTGTGATAAGTTTTATAAATTTCTAATGCCTCATTCTTGAAACTAACTATGATCACGACGTAGGCAAGTGTACCTATCGAATAGTAGTATAGCTTTAGCAAGACCGGATTGTCGAACCCAAAGGACTATGAGTACTAGTAATGACCGTCTTTTTATTATCTAGGCGAATAAAAGAGGATTGTTTTGACTAACTAATTAAACTAAGAGCTTGTAGAAAATAGAAATTAAGAAATTACTCTTGTGGAAAACGATTGATTGAGACAATACCTAAGGAAAAATCCACCTAGACTCTTACTTGTTATTCTGGCTCCTAACCAGACGATTTATTCATTCAACTTGTTTCGTAGAAATCCCTAATGTATATTATTACCCTTTTCGAGACTAACAACGTCTAATCCCTAGGTTGAATAACCGAGAGTTATCTCTAATTAACACCCTAAGGTTACATTAACTCGATCTATGGATTCCCGTATTAGGTTTCACCCTAATCCGGCAAAATCTTGTCACCCTATCTCTATGCGTGCAATCAACTCCTCTTAATTACGACAAAATTACTCTTAGTCGGGATCTATTCCTCCTCCAACTAAGAGTAGTAACTTGAAGTGATATCCTGAAATACCAAAACAAGAATTAAGAACACGTAATTAAGAACAAGTTAAATATTTATCATACGATTCAGAAATAATAACAAGGTTTAGTCATAGGTTTCATCCCCTTAGGTATTTAGGGGTTTAGTTCATAACTAAACAATAACACATCTCAGAATAATAAAAATTACAAAACATAAAGAAAACCCAAAACTCCTGAAGGGGAGGTTGAGGAGAGATCTTCAGTCTTGATGGTGGCTTTGGCTTCTGAGATGGATCAATCGGCTTCCTCGGAGTAATTCCTTAATCCCTATTCTCCGTGCCCCTTTTCTTCCTCCTTTAGGGTGTATTTATAGGCTTTGGAATGCCTAAGAAGCCCTAAAATTTGGCCTTTTCCGAATGAAGGTTAACTAGGGTTCGACAGGGACACGCCTGTGTGGCACGGCCGTGTGCGACTACTTCAGGCCGTGTTTGAGCCTGTTAGATTGGCACAGGCGTGTGATCTGCCCATGTGAATCGTGCTTCAATTCTGCCAGATTGACACGGCCGTGTGATCTGCCCGTGTGAGGAGGTCCAGGCCGTGTTGATTTCGTGCTTTGGCCCATTTTCTCCGTTTTTTGCCTGTTTCTCGTTCCTTTCATTCTCCTATGCTTACCTAAGGATAAAACATGAAATTAAGGCATTAGGAGCATCAAATTCACCAAATCTAAGGAGAAATCATTCATAAAATGCGTTAAGCATGGGTTATAAATATGTATAAATTACGGTTTATCACCTGCACCTTGAAAAATTTCGAAATGTCGCGAAAAATTCTTAAAGGTCCTGATTAAGTCTCGACTCGACTCTAATGCTCGTATTGGACCTCGAGGGTCCAATTAAGGGACGTTATGAATAATCTTGGTTAATGAATAGTGACTTGCATTAATTAATTGTAAAATATTCTGAATATTTTGGTAACGCTCCGAAACTCTATTCCAACGACGGATATGGGTTAGGGGTGTTACACAACATATTTGAACTAACAAATCCAAAAAATCATAAGCCCAAATCCCCCTAAAACCGAAAATAATGAACCCAAATTAGAAACATTATTAAACCATATACCAAACCCAAACCATGTCCTTCTTAAACCCAAAAGTAACTCAAATGTGAAATAAACTTACCCGTTACAATCAATGGACACCTTCGGTTGGTTATCTTCTATTAACCATTCTGACAATGGTGAAAATTTGCACAATAATTCCCCAATTTCGAGTATTTTCAATCACTTCTCCAACGATTCCCTAAACATTTCAATAGTTCTCCCTTTTTTTTTGGATAATTTTTTTTCTTTAACCAAATTGTTTTTGCCTCTTCAGTTTCTTATCATGTTTTAATTGGTTTATTTTGTTACATTAAGTTAATATTTTTTTCATTTGACATGATGAAAAGTAATTACCCATTAAATGGACATATGTTCATGTCCAACGTGGCACCCTAATAGGCCATGTCAGCTGTCTCGTTAGGTCTGTAACGAAAAATGGGCTTAGGTGATTGGTTTGTCACTTTTCGAAAATGTTAGTGATTGATTTGTCACTTTTCGTAAATGTTAGTGATTGATTTGTCACTTTTAAAAGTTTAGTGAGTGAAATTTTATTTTAATCAAAATTTAGTGACTGTTGATGTACTTTTCCCAAAAATAATTTTATTTTATTTTAAATGTTGTTGATGTACTTTTTTATTATTATTTTAAAAATAAAAGGAAGACAAAAATATCCTCATAATAATATAACTTATTTAAAATACGTAAAGTTTTTTAATAATTTTATTGATTGAAAATTTGATTCATTACATTAACTCAATCACACAATTAAATAATTGTATAAATTCCAAAATTTTCTTATTCGTTTCTCATGAAAATACTTGACAAGCAAAAATGAGTATTAAGGCGTTGGAAACCCCTCCAAACAAAAAGGCTTTGGCTCCACATTTTTTGTGTTTGTAGTTGTTCCTATTCTTAAAAAAATAACAAATATTTATTTTGGTATGTAAGGGATCTTTAATACATGTTTTAGGTAGTATTATTTGGAAGAGGGGTTAGATTAGCTGATTTAAGAATTGTTTAGAATCATTTCATTTAGGTTAAAAATAAATTTAACTGATTTTTTTTATTTGTTTGTGATTTTTAATAATTTATTTAATTGAATTGAAACAATCAATTAGATTGATTGAATCAATAGTCAATGATCTAATCGATTTGACTATAGATCCAACTTTAAAAATCTTAATTTTTTGAGTCATCTCCAAGTTTCAAACTTGAATTCTGCAATATGTCCTACTACTACTACTCTCAACAATAATGAATAAAATAATATCATTTTAATATTTGAACACTTTGTATCCCTACCACGCCCCTTATTTATACAATGCTTAAAATTACTCATAATCACTTTCTAACATTTAAATAAAAAGACAAACACGCTCCAACACACTCGAACTCACAACCTCTTATATTGTTAACAATATCAAAATCAATTAATTTAATACTCAATCAACAAAATACACTTTCTTTTTCTTTTTTTTTTTTTTACTTTGTGCTTTAAAGGATTTTTTTTATTAGAAATATTCCAGATAAAAGAGACAATTATTTGGGCTAACTTGGCAATTAAGAATCTAACAAATACAAAACGTGACAATTTTTTTATGGATGATGTTTTATGAATATCTTTGGCGATACGGCCACATATAGGCCTTAAATTCTCTACCCAAAAAAAAAAAAAAAAAAAAAAAAGTAGGCCTCAAATTTACGGCCACAATAGCAACTAGCTAGGTCCTCACATTTGTTTTATATTAGGAATATAACTTCCGATGTGGGATCAAAATTTTAGTATATCTTATATAAAATTTTGGGTAGATTTTAAATATAGTCACTTTTATTTGCCTCAAATTACACTTTAGTCATTTATGTTTAAAATATTACATTTTAGTCACTTATGTTATCGTTTTGTTACGAAATGGTCACTCTACTGCTAAAATCCATTACCTCCCTAATGGTAGTCCTACGTGACAATCCAAATGGGTTTTAAATGCCAACTTAGATGTCCAGTTGCTAAGATGAAAATAGATTTTTAATTAAATAAAATTTAATTTGGAATACCACGTAGGACATCCAAGTTGGCAATTAAAACTCATTTGGGCTGTCACGTAGGACCGCCGTTAAGGAGGTAACAGAGCTTAATGGTAGAGTGACCACTTCGTAATAAAACGAAAATGTAAGTGACTAAAACGTAACATTTCAAACATAAGTGACAAAAATGTAATCTGAGGCAAATAAAAGTGACTATTTTTGTAGTTTACCCTAAATTTTTTTATATGATGAAGATTATCGAAAAAAATACACATATGAAAATAATATATATTTTTTAATTAGTATACATATTTTAACGGGTAAACTACTAAAATAGTCACTTTTGCTTGCCTTAGGTTACATTTTAGTCACTTATGTTTAAAAAGTTGTGTTTTAGTTACTTACGTTATTGTGTTGTAACATTTTAATCATTGAGCCATTAATTGTCGTTAACGGTGTAACATTAAGCTGACGTGACACGTTAAATAATCATTTCAAATGAAAATTTTAGGTTAAATTTTACAGTTGGTCTTTATATTTTTTTCATTTTGAGCAATTTAATTTTTTTATTTTATGTTCTTTTAACTTTTTTTCTTATTTTTTCATTCTTTTCTGTATCTCCCTCTGTTTTCCTCCCTTCTTCATTTCTTTTAATGTAATTTTTCTATGATTTTCATTTGTTAAAACTAGTCTACAAGCTCGCCTCACTCGAAAAAATTAAATTGTTCAAAAAAAATTAAAAGTATAGGGATTATTTTTAACAAATGGAAAACATAGAAAAACTACGTTAAAAAATGAAAAATGGGGGAAAATAGAGAGAGAAGCAGAAGAGAGTGGAAAATAAAGAAAAAAAAAAGGAAAGTTAAAAGAACATAAAAGGAAAAAAATAAATTGCTCAAAACGAAAAAGATATGAGGACCGATTGTATAAATTAACCTAAATTTTTATTTGAAATGACTATTTAACATGCCACGTCAGCTTACCGTTATACTGTTAACGGCAATTAACAGCTCAGTAAGTGATTAAAACGTAACATTTCAAACATAAATAACTTAAATGTAACCTAAGATAAACAAAAGTAACTATTTTAATAGTTTATTCTATTTTAAATGTAAAATTATTATATATTAGAGTAAAATATTTTATAATCAATCAAATATCAAATTGATAAAAATGAATGTTAGAATCAATACACTATAATTGATAAAAGTGGATACTTGAAAATAGATGATATTTTAAAAAAAATTATTATACAGATATAATCATTATCAAGAAGTTAAAAATACTATTAATGAATCGATACACTATAATCTTTCCGTTGATTTATGACATTAATTTAATTAGGAACTTAAACAATAGTATAGATATACAACTGATAGTATTAATAAAATGTGCATAATAAAATTAAAATCTATATAACATTAAAATAAAATTTTGGTTAAATGGTAAATTTAAGGTTTTGCTAATCCAATTAACATGGATTTAAATCTCACCACAAGAATATTTTTCGAAACCTCTCTTTTTAAAAGGGGAAGGTATTTTGAAAACGGGAGTCGCCACCAACCTTTTAAAGTGTGATTGGATCACCTTATAAAACATTTTGGTCTACGAAATTATGAGAAAGCGGGCTCGGGAGTCGGTTACGTACGAGGAAGGGTTAGCACCCTCGCAACACCCAAAATTGGTACCAAATTGAATAATTTTGTCTTAATGTCAAAAGTTTGAAAGAGCTTAGAAATAAGATCTCTTTTAAAACCGTAATAATTTGAGTTAAAAAAGAATCAAGATTCCTTCGCTTCAAAAGAATATAAACATCACATCCAGCATGATTGGACACGATATTCTTAAACTTTAGTAACTAAAATCATCTTGTGATTTACAAAACTTATTTACAAGGATATTTTAGGCATTTAGACAAACAGGAAATCGCAACCCAGCATGTTAGGGCACTACTTCCCAAATTCCTAACTACCAAAAACATTGCCTTATTTTTAATTCCTTTGGATTGAATGAAATATAAAAGTTTTAAAGTGATGATGCATTTAACTTATTACAAAGGATCAATATTAAATAAATTAACCTACATGATACCTCATTTAACATTCCATGCAAATATAATATATAAAAAATGATATATAATGGCATAAATTACACAATATACATTATCATTTTATGCATATATGATCATAGATAACATAAATATACATACATTATCGTTACATGCAAAATACAATGTAGAGTATAATGAATACAACAATATAAATTGCATAATACATATACAATAATATTACGTACCAATATAACTTAAATGACAACATAATAGTCAATTTTCATACAAATATATATAAACAACATAAAAGAAACAAATAATTTTTAAGAACATATTAAAACGATACTAATAAATCCTAAAGGATGCAAAAATAAATAACAAATTATAAACATATAAAAATACAATACAATAAAAATTAAATGAGATACTTTTAAAAATATTTAAAACTATAGATAAATAATAAAGAAGAAAACTGTATATATATGATTAATAAAAATAGACTATATGATGTAATAATTTAATATATTTTATAAAACAATATTATACAATAGAAATAAAATTTTATTATAAATTTTAGTGTATTACATACTAAATTTTAATAATGATACAAAAATGCCATATTGAGTAATAAAAATTTATATTATATAACAATAAATAATGAATAATTATAATATATAATAAAATAACAATAATATAGTGAATAATATATAATAAAATATATAAATCAAAATATATAATGAAATATAAATGATATAACAAATAATACACAAATGAAAATAATATATGTAATAATTTTTCACATATAAATAATATTTATGGTAAAAACAAATACTGTATATTATATTTAAAATAAATAAATTATATAAGAAAGAAAAAATAAAATAATAAAAAAACAAAACTTTAGGGTTAATTTTAAAATAAAATGAATTTTGGATCAAATTGAAGCACGCGTCAAAACACGAGGGACTCACTGGGCAATTTGGCCCTAATTCCAAAACGATGCTGCCCCGAAATAATCTTTAAAATAGTAAATAGGACTAAATTGAAATAAGAATAGAAGGTGAGGGCTAAATTAAAATAAAATAAAATGAGATTGTAAATAATAAAAATGCGGGAGGATCAATTGGGCAATTAGCCCTTTTACTAAAAACACGTGGATCCTCCCCGAGTCACGGGTCAACACGCGGATCCTGAGCTTTGAAACGACATCGTTTTGAAGCTATTTGGTTTTAAGCAAAATGGCACCGTTTTCGTAAGGCTATATAAGCCAAATATCGAGCCTAAAATTATTTTGAAACCTGATTTAAAAAAAAAAAAAAAAGGAAACCCTCTGAAAGAGGGTTGGGGTCTCTGAGCTCTATCGAGCCTCCGTCCAGAGGTTTGCACGCGCTCACGCGCCCCCGTCAACGCCGCCAAGTACGGCGGTCGGAAGCTGGAAAGCTTCGTTTTTCAACACAAATCAAAACGGTACGTTTCCTTTTCTTTTTATTTTTACGGAATTCATATGTATTTAGAGAGAAAAAAATATATTCACCTCTGTGTTCTTCAATCGACCGTTGTTCTCTTTTATTGTATATGTGTGTAAAAACGTAGTTACAAATTAGAACAAAAAGGGGTTTTTATAACCCCTTTGTTGCATCTTAGGAAAGAATCCTTTGATTTCTTTCCAAGTTTGCTTCTTTGGTTGCTGTGGTTCTTTCCTTTTTGCAGGTACCAGCGAGGAGAACGGGCACTAATGACGGCACACTGGCGTTGATTCGTGCGTCGATCACGACGCGATACAGAGCTGGAATCACGGCACTGATGGTGGGTCGCTGCGAGACGAAAGGACGCGTCGGTTGGAGTGCTTGCGGCGCCTAGGGGTTTCAAAACCCTAGGTCCACTGGTCCTCGTTTCTGATTTGGGCCTCTTGGGCCCCGTTCGTTTTTTGGGTTAAGGGTGTAATGGGGTAGTAGGTAATTTAGGCTAATTGGGTCTTGGGTCATTAGTTGGGCTACCAATGTAAACGGGTTTGGGCTATCAGGTTTTTAGGCCTGTTTATTATAATTTGACAGGGACATTTATTTTCAGTTTAAAACTTTGTTATTTTATTTCACAGGCCCGAGCAAATTTGGGCTAATACAATATTCTTATTTTTAAAATAAAAAGATTAAAGTACCCTCAAATAATATAATTTATTTTAAATACGAAAAAATATTAAAGTAATTTCTCTAATTAAATTGGACTCAATTAATGAATAATACTAACTTAATATATGTCTTTACAGTATAAATATATAACTACATACCAACGTAAATAAAACCCAAAAAATGTACATAAACCAAAACCCAAAAAATAAAAGCATAATGACTTATTTGACCTTTCAATTTTACATAAAAAGTTATTTTAGTTCTCCATTTAATTTTTTTTTTTACTTTTTTTAGCCTTTAAATTTTTATTTTTTGTCAAATCACTCAAAAATGGATGAAAAATTTATCGTTTTTAACTTTGCTGGCATGTCATCAATTTTTTTTACCTCGGCATTTAATTAATTTTTTAAAATTTTAAATTTTTAAAAAATATAAAAATTATTTTTAAAAAATAAGAATCATTAAACGTCAATAAAGTTAATAAGCGTTAACTTATCAATCCATTTTAGGATGATTTGATAAAAATTAAAAACATAAGTGTTAAAAGAGAAAAAAAAACAAAAAGTTAAAATATAAAAATTGGTGTACAAAAAAATTATTTTGTAAAAAATAAAACTTAAACTCACACGGCAGTGGTACTTGTATATTGTTAATGGGTCATAAAATCAGTAACAATCAGTCACCCGCTCGTGACTCCAAAGCATTTCTTGAGACCCAAGTTGCTTCAAAACCTCTCATCCCTAAGTTGATGAATGCCTACCAAACCTCCCTCTCCAAATATATTCTAATTATCTAAATTACGACCATCCCCTCGTATTTTTTTCTTTTTTATATATACAACTTTTTCAAAAACTGTTATTATTTCCAAAACCTTCAACTTATTTGGAGGTCCCCGAAAGTGGTATGCACCCTTAATATACACACACTTCCCAAGGTTCAGGACAAAGCATTTGAATTAAATAAAACTTGGGAATTTTGATATACTGAAAGGATACCAATATTTCCTATAAAAGAGATTACCAATGTTATAAAAGAATATAAAAGATAGATAGATAGATAGAACTTCATCATCCAATTTCACCAACCTTAAAGCATCCCAACAGATAGAGGGTCTATTATCTTCTTCATCAAAAGACAGCAACTGCATTTTTTGCTTTTACTTAAAGTCATATTAAATAAAGTCCCTGCAAAAGAACAAAAGAGAAAAAATGGAATGCAAACAACATGATGGAGAGCCAAACTCTGCATCCAGCATTTCAACCGGGATGGGACCTGGAAGATATCCGCTTGGCCTTCTTCAAATGCACCCGATGGCAAGTAGAAGAAACTCTGGATCCAATCAACTGCCCCTTCCATTACTTTTGTGACAGCGTTTATCCCGGCCATTACCCGCCGGTCGTCGACATTCTCGTTCTTCTCCTCGCCACTGCTTCGTACCTTGCAACACTGGTCATCATGTTGATAGATATATCGAGAAGAGGGCGGCCTTGCTTGAGTCAGTCCAAGAGGTTGTTTCTGCCATCAGGTCCACTGTCACTCCCTTTAATCCTATTGGCATTAGCCAAGGGCTCACGTATCAACATCTTATACCCTTTCTCCTGCATTGCTCCGGCAATTCTTCAACTGGTTCAAATTTCGTCTCTTGCGTTCGACAATGGAGTGGATAAGGACCCTAGGTACGCATTCTTGGAAGCTTCCACCATTTCGGGGATTCTGCATGCGAGTGTATACCTGGATTCCATCATCCTTCCTTACTATACCGGTATTGATGCTCTGGCGTCGTCGACGTTTTCCGGTGAGTGCCTATCTTGCATGTGCCGTAAACAGGTTTTGGTTGCAGGGGGGAAGTTGATCTCTTACAGGGGATTATCAGTTACTACATTTTGTGTGATGGGAGGTTTGTGTTTAAGGATCATTTGCAGACTGTCAACGGACAAAGCAAAAACCTTAACTATCAAGTCCCTTTTGGAGAGTTTAGCTTGGATCTTGATCACCAAAGATTGCGTTTATCTGGTGGCGAACACTCCGGCAGAACAACCGCTGCTTCAAGCTGCTGCTTTTGGTGGCATACTGCTATTAATTTGCCTTTATGGACTCAAGGTGTTATGCATTCGAATTACGCAATCGCACCGGTGAGGTTGAAATGATGTGTACGGTAGATGAGTGTGGGGTCTTAATATCATTACCACCCGTAGAAGCAGCTGCATTGAGTGTACATGATTGAGATTTGTTCAAAGACATCATCTAAGTTGTATAGGAAGACCAAATGTACAGTTGAATTCACATCATCGTCTCATTGTAGAACGAATTAGCTGATTGTTTGGCCCTCAAATTACTATTGTTAATGGTATGAATGAAGTTGCCAACCCCTTTTTTTTTTTCTGGATCTGTAATTGATTGTGTAATTTCTTTTTGGATTTAAGTAGGGGAAATGAGGAAATGGTGCGACTAGTTGTTCCCTATGTATCTACCAATATCATAAACTTGGAATAAGAACAAATATAAGACAATGGGAATGACAGATTATATAGATTGTTCCCTATCTACCTACCAATATCATACAAGCATCAAAATCAAATAAATAGAAAAACCAATTCAATCAATTTTTTAATATGGTTCAATCAATTTGCGATTTGTAGGTTAATAGATTTAACTGCTCTTCCTTAATCGACATCCTAATTGATTTCTAATCTAACCAATTGATCTAGTCTAATTTAAACAATGCCTATTAATATTCACTTAAATTGTAATAATAATTCAATGAACTCTTAAATTTATGTGATATATATACCTAATTGAATCTGAAATTAGCTAAGCCCAAATCTATTTCAAATGGGCTTACATCTATATTTTATAAAGATTGAATTTTGTTATGAGTCCTCATACTATTGATCATTTTAATCCTTGAATTGATCAATTTAGTTCATGTACTTTTCAAATTTTAGCATTTTAGTTCTCATCCAAACGATAATGATCAATCTTGTACTATATATGTGAAAAGTTATAGATTTAGTCTATCTTCTCTAATTTGATCATTTTTAGTCTCTATACTTTTTGAATTTTGAAATTTTAGTATTAACGCAAAATGGCAGCCATTAAAACCATCATATGTAATCATATGTTTGTTGTATAAGATTTTTGAAATAACAAAACCTAATGAATTTAACAATTACTGTCTGGTCAGGACTAAAATTTCAAAATTCAAAAAATAAATGTACTTAAAATGATCAAATTAAAATACAAAGACTAAATTCACAACTTATGTATAATATAGTGAATGATAGTAAAATTTAGCCATTAGCAAAAAAGTATATTTTATATTTTACTTAATTGGTACAAAATTCCAATATTTTAAATTGGTTTAAAACTCTAAAATATTTTAACTAAAATTTGAAAGATTTAGTATTTTAATAGTTAAGTTTTACTAATCTAATTGTTAGCTTGGACATTAAAATCTCACTAGTCTTTTTTCCTTTCTTTTTTTTTTTTTTTTTTTGTAGAAAAGAGACAGCACTAATTGATTACAATAACCAATTCATAAGTTAAATAGATCTAGACCCATAACGGTCTTCATCCAACAAGTCTCTAACTGAAACCGGTGGAATTGCAAACAAACGAAGCAAAGAATCCCTTGTGTCAACACATTTAGCCATGTGATTCGCAACCCTATTCTGATCCCTTGGAATATGTCAGACACGAACCTCCCATCTTCGACGCAGCAACTGCTATAATAACCTTAATTCCACTAAGCTACTATTAGCTCCTCCACTAGACAATATTAATTCTACCAATAGAGCATTATCACACTCAACTTCAATCTTTCTGAACCCCTTCTCCCAAGCTATAAAAAGGTCTTCCAACATCGCTCTTGCCTTAACTTTAAAAACTGATTCTTTACCAAAGCTCATCGTATAACCCCACAACCAATTTGCATTCGAATCCCTTAACACTCCTCCAGTAAAAGAACTTTGCCCACTAATCGACACTGCCCCATTAGAATTCATCTTTATCCAACCCATTTCAGGAGGCGACCAACTTGAAAATGCCCTTATGGGTCTTGGCGGTTTCATTTTCACATTTGAATCTAGATAACCCCTGGCCCAATTGTAACTTGTATCCATAATGGCTTGGTGTACCTGTAATAATTAGAAAACACAACCATATTTCTATTTTTTTTCCAAATTAGCCAACACAATATTATAAAAGGGTTTGTCAGTCCATATCATCGTTACTCAAGTTAGTTTTATTCTGCAAATTCCATAAAAGCCATTCCTTAAACAGCAGAGAAAAAAAGATACTCTGAGCTTGCCTTGGAACCACTGCTACCCATACAACTTTAGAAAATGAGCAATCACGAACTGTATGAACCCTCAGTTCCAAGTCACCATTACACAACGGACAATTATCGTCATTTGTCATGTGTCTTCATCTTCTTTCATAATTCGTCAATAGTCTATCCTGCCACAAAAGCCATAAGAAAACAAGTACCCTCTGAGGCGCTCGAGCTTGCCAAATCACCTTCCAAATAGTAGAACCATTATTATCTTCAATAAATAAATTCGTATATGTTTCAGTAGAGGAAAAGCCATCCTTTTTCATCGATTTCCAAGCCAAGTAATCTGGTCTCGCCTAAACACTTGAAGGCATCATTGTTGCAATTTGCCGAACAATATGCCTTGGAACAAGATCATTAAGCCGATCCCAATCCCAGAGACCATTTTTAGTCACCAAATCACAAATGCGTAAAGTGCTATCTGGTTGATCATATACTTTAAAGTTTTCCCATAAGAGTCCAAACTACCTAATCTACACATCATTAAAGAAGTTAGTAGTGCGACTATCACCAATGGACCAAGAGACATTACCAATAACTTCCAGCCAAACCCTCATTAAAGATTTCCATACAAAGGAACAATTACTATGACAAATAGAAATCAAAAGTACTCATTGTACATTGTATTTCTTCCTTACCACTTTGGCCCATAACGTATCAGTACTCGAGAGAAAACGGTAACCAAGTTTCATTTTTGTACTGAGTAGCTTAGCTTCACAATCCCAACCCTCCATTTTCCAGTGGATGACAGCAATCTCCCCAAGATATAAGAGCAGTTTTTCTTGTATCAATAGTAGTCCCCCAAATGAAATTACGGGCAATTCTTTCGATCTCATTACACACAGAAATAGGAATTCGAACAATATATATAAAACATTTTGGAATAGCTATGAGGACTGACCATACTAGAGTTATTCAACTTGCCATCGAAAGTTTTCTCGCTTCCCAACCAGATAATTTTTGTCGAAGTTTATTCACTACAAAATTAAAAGTATTCACTGTAACTCTATTATGCAGCAGCGACAACCCCAAATAAGTACCAAGATATTCAACACGATTAAAATCCACACTACTACATAGTGCCTCAGTAACAACTCCTGGCGTATTAGGAGAAAAAATACATTGGATTTACTTTTGTTCACCTTCTGCCCAGAAAAATAACAAAAATTCTCTAGAATGCTATTCATCATTGCTACTTAATCCCTACTAGCTTCACAAAAAAGCATAAGATCATAAAAAAAAAAAAAAAGATAAGATAAGGGCAAACCTCTTCTTGAGAGAAATAAAGGTTTCTAACTACCCCTTTCAATTGTCTCCTTGATAATATGCCCAAGCCTCTCCATGTAAAGTACAAAGATATAAGAAAAAAGAGGATCTCCCTATCTTATACCTTAGGAAGGCTGAAAAGAATCTGTAATAACCCGTTCCATAAAACCTGAAGAGACGAAGAAGAGATGCAATGTAAAAATATAGTAACTAAATGTGGGGGTAAACTAGCCTCTAGCAATGTGTCCTATAAGAAATCCCATTTGATTCTATCATAAGCCTTCTCTAGATCAATTTTTAAGATCATGCTACATTTACTACCTCGAAAGCTTTTCAAAGAATGCATCACTTCTTGTGCAACTACAATATGATAAGTAATGTCTCTTCTAAGAATAAAGCTTGATTGGTTCTATCGAGTCAGCTTTACCATCATTGGTCTCAATCTATTAACCACTATCTTTGTAATTATCTTATATAGCACTATGCATAAGCTTATTGGTCTAAATTGGGAAATTCTTTTCGGACTCTGAACCTTCGATATAAGCACCAATAAAGTTCTATTCAATTTAGGATCCAACAATTGACCCCCATAAGGTCTGCCTGACAAGAGAATATACTAATTGTCCCACTACCTCCCACTATGACTGAAAAAGATTTGCCTGAAACCCATCCACACCAAGAGCCTTTAGAGGGGACATACAAAAAATTGCTCTTCGTATTTCCTCATTGGAAGCCATTGAAAGTAGATTACTCGTCTCATCACATGATAATAAAGGGAATTTACCACAACAAAGAGTCGCTCTATCCTATTTTGCTTTAGTCTTGCCAAGGTACAACTATGAAAATAGGATGTATTCCTATCACCATTTCAGAGTCACTTCGCTCTATACTTCTGAAACCATAAAAATTCCTCATGTGTCAAAACTTATTCAATTTCCTGTTGAATTTTAAGTTCCCAACTACGAAGCATTAGAGAGAATCATACATCCAGAATTTTTTGCACACTTTCCAATTTAGAAATCAATTTCCTTTTGCGCACAAAAATATTTCCATACACCTATTTGTTTCATACCTTGATCACTTCTTGAAAAATATCCAAGTTCTCACCAACCTCCAATTCATTACTCCAACTCCCATTCACCAGGTTTTTAAAGTCGACATGAATCATCCAACTTGCAAGACAACGAAAAGGTCTGTTACCTCTGCTAGCCTTCGGTTTAAGAGAAATTAAAATCAACCTATGATAAGATTTTAACCTATGGAGATTTCTTACTAAACATTCTAGCGTGAAAGAATCCCATTCTAAGTTGCACATGACCCTATCCAATCTCTGCGACAAACCCTGTCTACACTAAGTAAACTTAGCACCACTCGTACCCAAGTCACACAAGGCATTATTAAATAAAAAATTCACGAAACGTGAGGTAGGTATGCTACTTATTCTTTTAGAACTGTCAATAATAAAGTTGAAATCACCAATTAAGATCCAAGGTCCCTTCACTGAATCTGCTAACGAAACCAAAAAATGCCATAAATTCCTTCACATCGTAATTCGAGGACTAGCATATACAATTGAGCAAAAGAAGCTATCTGAGTTTTGTGTGCTACTAATTTTCACATAAACCACCTTAGAATGAACTTCCAGAATATCCATCAGTAAATTCTCATTCCAACTTAACCAAATACCACCAACGAAACCATTTGCTTCAACCCGAAATGACCTAAGATACCTGATTTTTACAATAATGCCATCGACCCTAGCACTACTAACCCGAGTTTCAAGCAAACATAACAAATTGGAAGAAAAAATCATTTTGATATTCCTTTACAAAATTATGGAACCTAGGGTGCCCAGTTCCTTGGCAGTTCCAACATAATATTTTTGTGTTCATAAACAATAATAATAATAAGAGACATAAAATCCAACCTATAAGCAACAGAAATTAACAATTTATCTCATTACTGTAATAGTCCTCAACGACCATCACTTCCTCGACAACTTTAGAATATGCTCCATTAGAACTAGGTTCCTTTCAATATCACAAACCAACCCTTTCATTGCTGATTTCAACTCAACCGAGTCATGCAATTGGTTCTCCACCATCTCGTCTGGTGGTTTCCCTTGTTGTCCATATACAACATTTTGAGCTTTCAAGTGTGTTTCTTAAGGAGCTACATATTTTCCACCAAATCTAAAAATCTCAATCTCTTTATTAATGTTCGAACCTAATTTTTTCCCTTCCATTATGCGCATTGCAATATGCTTTTCTTTATTCAAATTTGGTGAAACATTTACTGGTGGTACAATATTTTTCCTCGATCAGCAGCACCCATCAGCCCCAATTTTGATCCATCATCAAATGCCCATTGCCCAATGTCAACCTTCATTCCAAATCTGCCATTATTGGGCCTTAATACTGATGGACTAGCTTTTGGCCCTGCGCCCATCATCACACTTTTACCCTTAGCCCACTTCTTAGCCTTAATCTTCAAAGGGCTACTTTTTGTCACTTGTAATCCTAAATCTCCATTATCTCCTACCTTCTTAATTGTTTCTAATTTTTTTCCCCATTTCACCATCAAACTCTTCATTAACAGTGCATTGATTTTCTCTCTAAAATCACCAAGTGTCGCGAAATACGATCCCTCAATTACACTGCTGAAACCATTATTCCTCCCTTCCCCTGTAACTCAACCTCTTCATTTCTGTCACTCCACCACCATTCAAGAGCCAAAGGGCACCTCCTCCACCTTCCGTTCAAGACTCGACTTCTCCATAACCGAATGAGAACAATCAGATTCTACCCCTGGTGTTGTCGCCTTATCCCCCACGCACAAATCTGCTCTATGCCCATAAAGCCCACACTTGAAGTAAATGTTTAGCAAGCCTTCATATTCAACTCAATGAAGACGGCAATTGATTCTAACCTTGGACACTAGTGGCTTTTCAAATCGACACAGACTGTCAGTTATGCAAACTGTCCCTTGCGAGCACAATCCGTGTCAACATCCAACTTTACCACCGGTCTAATTTTTTGACCAACTGCCTTGAGAAGACAATTTGAGTAATACCCCTCTGGTAATCTCGGAAGCCATATCCAAATAACTTACTATTCAATCTGACTTTGAGCGACTGAGAAATCCGGTGACCATGGCCGAACAGTCAGATACCGTCCAAATATTATCCACGATCCCGCAACTAAAGCCTTGTTATAGTCGTTCTTGTCCTGAAATCTAACTAGAAAAAAAAATCTTTCTCAAGATCCATAAGGTGAATCGGGCATTTTGGGTTCCATAGTAAGGTAATTTTGTTCAACAACACATTAAATCCAATATTTCCCCCCAGCATTTTTACAATAATTGTTCTAGCCATTCGACATTTAATATACCCTATCAGAGAACATGATCGACGGTACACCTTCAATGACTTCAGTTAACACATCACCTTCTGTTAGGGCAAAATCTTCCTCCATGAAAGTATTTTACTCCTTAACTGATAAGTCCCCTAAAATTGTTTACTTATGTGATGCTTTAGAGACATCTGATCCCTGATTTTTTTTTGCCCATTCCTGCCCACCATCAGATCATCTTTGTCTAACTATAGTTCCGGCCTGGTGCATACTTTTTTCGTAGCCTTACCAACACCACTGTTAGATCTCGGACTATTGGCACCCACCTTGGACTCCACCATAGGAAGTGTAACACTCGTCATTTTTACTCTTAGAGATATTTTGTCCCAAATAAGAATTAAATTCTCACTAGTCTTTGATGTAGAGTATATTTGAACATGTATATCAAATCTTAAACACATATATTTATTGCATTCACAACTTGTACCTAACATAATAAAAAAGAATAGACTATCATTTAAATTTAGTAGAGATGTTTTTTAAAAAAGTCAAGTCTAAGTTATCATGTGAAAAGCGCACACACATATATATATATAGAATTTAATTCATGTGTTTTAAATATGTTAAATGTTAAATTTAGGATCTATTTAGCTTTATGTTAGAATTAAGTGACCCGAATTCTTATTTAAATATAATACAATGGAAAATAAAATAAAAGTAAAATCCATATAGAACTAGACTTCTTTTATTTTATTTTAGAATAAGGTTTTTAAACCTTATTAAACTCCATCTATTTTATATTTATTAGGATAAGGTGTTTCAATCCTACTAGAATATGGCTTTACAAGCCTATAAATAGATATAGTCTATTCCTCTTGTATTGATTCAAATTAATTTTCGACATAGTGAATTTTCTTCTCCTCTGCCCGTGATTTTTTCCCGAAAGGGTTTCCACGTAAAATTTGTGTGTTCTTTATTTTATTTTTTATTTTATTTTATTTTTCACAAATTGGTATCAGAGCTTCTGGGTTGTTCATCTCAATCACAGTAATAACGTCTTTGAAGTATGAAATTCCGCTGTTGGATCGCAACACCAGATTTGCATTGTGGCAGATTAAGATGCAAGCAGTTCTTGCGCAGATGGATCTCGAGGATGCCCTGCTAGGGATAGATAAGATGCCTTCGATATTAACAGATGAAGAGAAAAAGTGTAAGGATCGAAAGGCGTTAACACAATTACATGTGCATTTGTCCAACGAAATTTTGTAAGATGTGATGAAAGAGAAGACTGCCGCTGCATGATGGAAGAGGCTAGAACAAATATGTATGTTGAAAACTCTAACAAGCAAGTTGCATATGAAGCAGCGTCTTTATGCTCATCGTTTGGAGAAAGGTGCGTCTGTACACGAACACTTAACAGTGTTTAAAGAAATTCTCTCAAACTTGAAGGCCATGGAGGTTCAGTATGATAAGGAAGATCTAGGGTTGATTCTACTTTGTTCGTTGCCCCCTTCTTATTCAACCTTTAGAGACACGATTTTATATATCCACAAGTTTTTCACAGTTGATGAGGTTTATGATTCTTTAACCTCGTATGATAAGATGAAACATCTTGTGGTTAAACATGAATCTCAGGGAGAGGGTCTCATTGTTCGTGGGAGACAAGATCAGAATACTGATGATGATCGTGGTAGGAAACAGGAACGGAATCCTCGTCGTAAATCTAAGGGTAGATCGAAGCCTTCAAATAGAGGTAAAACTTGTAACTTCTGCAAGAAGAAAGGGCGCATTAAACCTGAATGCTATAAGCTACAAAATAAGATTAAAAGGGATGCTGCGAATCAAAAGGAAAAATAACCAGAAAATTTCAGTGAAACTGATGTTGTAGAAGACTACAGCGATGGTGAACTTCTAGTTGCTTCTGTCAATGATTCTAAAGTAAGTGAGGAGTGGATACTTGATTCAGGCTGCACCTTCCACATAAGTCCTAATCAGGATTGGTTTACAACTTACGAAACTGTGTCTGAAGGTGTTTTTTGATGGGAAATAATGCTTCGTGTAAAATCGCAAGTGTTGGAACAATTAAAGTTAAGATGTTTGATGGAGTTGTCAGAACACTTAGTGACGTACGGCATGTTCCAGAATTGAAAAGAAAATTAATTTCGTTGAGTACTCTTGATTCAAAAAGGTACAGATACACAGCTGAAAGTAGGGTTTTAAAGATTTCCAAAGGGTCCCTTATTGTGATGAAAAGGCCGAGAAAAATTACCAAGTTATATGTTTTACAGGGTTCTACTGTTACTGGTGATGCAGTGGTCGCTTCCTCTTCCTTGTCAGATGATATTACTAAACTTTGGCATATGCGCCTAGGGCATATGAGTGAGAATGGCATGGCAGAATTGAGCAAAAGAGGACTTTTTGATGGGCAAGGAATTTGCAAACGGAATTTCTGTGAGCACTGTGTTTTTGGAAAGCAAAAGAGAGTTCGATTCACTAGAGGAATCCATAACACGAAGGAAACATTGGAGTATATTCATTCTGATCTATGGGGGCCATCCAGGGTACCTTCGAGAGGTGGAGCTAATTATATGCTAACCTTTATTGATGATTTTTCCAGAAAATTTTGGGCATTCTTCCGGAAGCAGAAAAGTGATATGTTTTTCGCATTTCAGTCTTGGAAAATTATGATTGAAAAATAGACGGAAAAACAGATAAAATACCTCCATACAGACAATGGCTTAGAGTTCTATTCTGATGAGTTTAATAGATTATGCAAGTCAGAAGGGATCATGAGACACTTGACAGTTCGTCATACTCTACAGTAAAACGGCGTTTCAGAACGAATGACAGAATGATCATGGAGAAAGTTCAATGTATGTTGTCAAATGCCAACTTACCGAAGTCATTTTGGGCAGAAGCAGCCTCTACTGCATATTTTTTGATCAACCGATCTCCATCCATTGCCATTGAGAAAAAGACTCCATAAGAGGTATGGTCTGGTAATCCTAATAACTATTCTGATTTAAAGATTTTTTGGTGTCCTACGTATGCTCATGTTGATAATGGAAAATTGGAACCGAGATCCATTAAATGCGTTTTTTCTTGGTTATAAAGCTGGTGTAAAAGGGTATAAGTTATGGTGTCCTGAAAATAGAAAAGTTGTGATTAGCAGAGATGTTGTTTTTGATGAAACTGCTATGCTACCTAACTTATCTCTTAAAGACTCTTCCAATAAAGAAAACCAAAAGCAGGTGTAGCATCAGATTAATACAGAGTCAACTCCTCAAGCCATAACAAAAATTGAGAATAGAGTTGCTTCTTCACCACAATACTCTATCGCCAAAAACAGAACTAGAAGAGAAATTAAACCTCTAAAGAAGTATGCCGAAGCTGATTTAGTTGCTTATGCTTTAAATGTGGCTGAAGATATAGATGCGAATCAAGAGCCATCTAATTATTCTGAGGCGGTTAGCTGTGAAGAATCAGAAAAGTGGATGTTTGCTATGTAAGAAGAGATGGAATCACTCCACAAAAATAGAACATGGGATCTTGTGAAACTTCCTAAAGGTAAAAAGGCTATTCGTTGTAAATGGGTGTTTAAAAAGAAAGAAGGGACTCCAGGAGTTGAAGAACCCAGATATAAAGCAAGGCTTATTGCTAAGGGTTATAGTCAAATTCCAGGAGTGGACTCCACAGATGTGTTCTCTTCATTTGTTAAGCATAGTTCGATTCGAGCTTTGTTGGTATTGTGGCCATGCATGATTTGGAGCTTAAGCATTTAGATGTAAAAACTGCATTTCTGCATGGAGAACTTGAGGAGGATATTTACATGCAACAACCAGAGGGTTTTATAGTCTCAGAAAAAGAGGACTATGTTTGCTTGCTAAGAAAGTCCCTTTACGGTTTGAAACAGTCACCAAGACAGTGGTACAAGAGGTTTGATTCCTTTATGACTTCTCATGATTTCAAAAGAAATAGTTTAGACAGTTGTGTTTACTTTAAGAAAAATAGTGATGGTTCTTTTGTGTATCTACTTCTTTATGTTGATGACATGTTGATAGCAACAAAAGATAAAGGAGAGATAAGAAAGGTCAAAGCCCAACTACGTGAAGAATTTGAGATGAAAGATTTAGGACCAGTAAAGAAGATACTTGGTATGAAGATTCTCAGAGATAGAAAAGCAAGTAAATTGTACCTAAGTTAGAAGGGGTACATTGAGAAAGTTCTTTGTAGGTTCAATATGCAGAGTGCTAAGCCTGTTAGTACTCCTTTAGCAAAATTTCATTTCGGACTTTCATCGGCTTTGTCTCCACAATTAGATGATGAGATTGAGTACATGTCACATGTTCCATACTCTAGTGCAGTGGGAGCTCTCATGTATGCTATGGTTTGCTCACGTCCAGATTTATCATATGCGATCAAGTCTGATTAGCGGATACATGGCAAATCCGGTAAAGAGCATTGGAAAGCGATTCGATGGATTTTAAGATACTTACGAGGCACTACTGATGTTTGCTTACAGTTTGGAAGAACTAAATATGGAGTCATAGGGTATGTTGATGCTGATTTTGCTGGAGACCTTGATAGAAGAAGCTCTCTCACAGGTTACGTATTTACGATCGGAGGTTGTGTAATTAGTTGGAAAGCCACTTTGCAAACTACAGTCGCTTTATCTACCACTGAAGCTGAGTACATGGCGATTACTGAGGCTTCTAAAGAAGCTATTTGGTTGAAGGGACTATTTAGTGAACTCAATGAAGACCTTCAAATCAGTACAGTATTTTGTGACAGTCAGAGTGTCATCTTCCTTACAAAAGATCAAATGTTTCATGAGAGAACAAAACATATTGATGTTCGGTATCATTTTGTTTGTGATATTATTGCTCGTGGTGATATTGTTGTGAGCAAAATTAGTACTCATGAAAATCCTGCAGATATGATGACTAAGTCACTTCCTATAACCAAGTTTGAGCATTGCTTAGACTTGGTTGGTTTTCATTGTTGAAGTTAAACCCTTAAGGGGTTTTATGGAAGAGGTGGAGAACTTGTTCGCGATGAAGAATTTGTTCATTGATAATTTGTGTCAAGGTGGAGATTGTTAGAATTACGTGACCGAATTCTTATTTAAATAAAATACGATGGAAAATAAAATAAAAGTAAAATCCATATAGAACTAAACTTCTTTTATTTTATTTTAGAATAAGGTTTTTTAAACCTTATTAAACTCCATCTATTTTATATTTATTAGGATAAGGTGTTTCAATCCTACTAGAATATGGCTTTACAAGCCCATAAATAGACATAGTCTATTCCTCTTGTATTGATTCAAATTTTCGACATAGTGAATTTTCTTCTCCTCTACCCGTGGTTTTTTCCTGAAAGGATTTCCACGTAAAATTTGTGTGTTCTTTATTTTATTTATTTTATTTTATTTTATTTTTCACACTTTGTTATTGTAATGCAAAAGTGCTTTTGAAAATTTGCATTTTGAAAAGTATTATAATAAAATGCTACGAAAAAGTGTAGTTTATTAATTTTTAGTGTTTGGCATTGCAGTTAAAAATTGGGGTTGAAAGTTAAATTATTCATACTAAACATGATATTGAAAAGTAAAAATTCATGTAATAACAAGTGTTGTTAATTCGATAATAACAACCACTATTAAATTAGTTAATTTAAATGATATTTATGTAATCTAATTTAAGTATATAAATCATATTAGATATTAGTAATATTATAACAATTATTATAAAATCCATAAATTTATGTAATTTAAATATTATAAAAATAATGTATTCAAGTTATATTTCTTAACCACACTTTGTAGTTGGGTACATAATAAGAAATTTAATAAGAGTTAAATGAAATTTTCACATCTCAAACCCTAAAACCCAAATGCCATTAAGCTTATCACCAGCTTTTCCATTTGGCATTTCTCTAAAGTGCTTCTACATCCCAAACACAACTTATTTAGGATTACTTCTGCAGGGCTCTTAAGATTTAAGAAGCAATCCCAAACGCAACCTTAAGCTAGCATTTAAACACCTAAACTAACGCAATGAATTGTTTTAAGTATAAGACCAATTTAGAATTTAAGCAATAGTCTAGGGACATCTCATGAATTAGTCCTTTATATTTATAGAATTTTATTGGATGACTAGAATGATTAAAATTTTGAAAATTATATACTTTTATAGTTTATCAACAATCCATACAAAATAAACATGTTTATTAAATAATAACTTATTAAATTTATTTCTTTGATCTTATTTTAGAATATATATTGCACGTTTAGTTTAAAATTTTATTTTGATATATTTTAATTAAATATATCAATAAAATGTCGTGCATCATGCATAGACAATAGAACTTCAACAACTCATGCACATCTTTAGAGATGTTTACATGCACTGCTAATAAAAGATTTAAAACCCTCCACCTCCAAGTAGATGGCAAAATCAAACTTTAGGAATTAAGTTCTTACTCCACAGGACGTGCTCATCAATGATAGTGAGATGCCCATCATCAAGGCGCTTCCATGTCTTAATCGACTTTACTGCCCCCTAACCTCCTTCATCCGTCTTCTCCAATGATGCCACCATCACCCTGGCTCTCCTTGACCACCCAACTTTCCCATACGCATGGTAACCAAAACCCCCTGCATAACACAGTTGTATTCCAGTCATTTGACCACAAAAGTCGTTGAGGTGATCGTGGCCTGTAAAAATAGACTTCACGTCGCCTGCTTCTACCATTGTTGTGAAGAAGCCTGAGTTTATAGAAGCCGAACCAATCCCTTGTTGTCTCACCCCGGTGAAGTTAGATGCGTCGAAACTAGAAAATTTCGGCAGTGGGATGCGAAAATACACAAGCCCTGGCGCAGATGATTTTTGAGCCATTGGTGGCCCCATGTAGACACTCTGAGATATAAACATAAATGGTTTATTATTAGATACAAAGATGGCATCCATTGACAGTTCAAATGAGGTTCTTACCTGAAGTTTTGCAGAGGTGCGTTGAAACCACAGCTATTGAGAGAGTTTAATCCAGCCATAGCCATGGATAGAAGGAACTGTGGAGTAATTGCCACTGTCAAGGAAATAGAGGTTGAGGACTGATTTTTTTGCAAAACCAGAGCCTTCAACCCCACCCACTTCCAGGTTATAGTTGCCAAAACCATCTATGATATGTGCTTCAGATGGATTGACTTGAGATAGTGTATGCTTCAACCCCACTATGTGTTTCATAGCCCCTTCCCTGGATAAGGTGCCTTCCTGGATAAGCAGCCCAAGGAATCCCTGCAGCAATTGCAGGGGCAAACGCTGCATTTAATGATTTGGCTGAATCTTTGGCATCTGATCCAAAGATGTTATCCCGTAACATAAGAAAAGATCACCCTATTAATAAAGCTCAGGGTTTTGGCCAATAAGGTCACCAGATAAATAAAATCAACACTGTACTACTCTGGCAGATGAAAGATTAAAATTTTCATAGTTTCATCACATAAAGTTGTTTTTTCTTACGATGAGTGAGCGTCAAAGGGTTGTATTGGATAATGGATTACCTGTGAAAACGATTAAATTTGGTTTCTCATCTTCGATCATGCGCTGGATAAACGCACTAGTGTTGAGATCAGAGCAACCATGAACCTGACTAGGCAACACATTCAAACACGGCGTTGTTTTACCATCAGCATAGTGCATGTCCGCCACTTTTAGTATCTTAAACTCCCCGGTCCGACCGAACCTCAGCTTCTGCGATAGCTGCAGCGGCAGAGAAAGTCGTCTCACGGCGGCCGAAAGGTTAATTGGTAGAAAACAAAGCAAAAGCACGGCTATCTCTACAAAAAAACCAGGTAAAGGAAGTGACACCCAAAGTTTCCACTTGCTGTAAACAAGCAAAGAAGCTAGTGCCATTGTTGGGGTTTTTCTTGGGGGGGTGGTTAGAGTTTCCTATCAAACTTTAAATAAGGGAACAAAGGAAAGCATAGTATTATTAAATATGATTTTCATAGCGTGAAACGAGGATTTGTCTTGGCTGGTACCCAATAACTGTTGACTGTCAGTTTTTAAAAGCAGTTTTCATATTGGAACATACATAGAAATATACCCGACGACCTTAGGTCAGGAGAACATACATAGAAATACTCGGAGTATAAATATTTCCACAAGTCAAAGTCATTTGCATTTGAATTCTCTCTTAGTTCATACAATATTAAAATCTGAAATTCTCCGTTGATGCTCTTTTTCACATTTACCATCCTTACCCGATAGTGAGGGAAAATTAAAATGTGACATTTACAGAAAAAGAAAAAAGATGAAGTCATATTGTAGTACAAAAACCAAGGAAACTAGTTCCAGTATTGAGGAGAAGGTGACTTCTACTGCCAACTTCAATGGACATCATCGAGTATTAGGTGTTCACTCGAGTTTGATTTTTCTAAAAAAATATGTATTATATTTACTAGTCGATCCCCATTATATTTCTTGTTATGTGTGATCAGATTATCTGTTAGGATCAACTTCTTTGCTTTTGTTTGCGTGAATGATTTGCAGACATGAATCCTAGAAAAACAACATTTCCCGTTGCACGAGCCCCATGAAAACCAAGCAATTTTGTGCTCTTAGCTCATTGTTTTATTGGCAGGAACATTGCTCCATAGTTAATTCAATTTTTTTTACTGCACCATTAAATCTTAGTATTTTTATTTTAGGTTTAAATATGTCAAATATTATGTATTTTTATATAAATTTAAAATTTTAGTCTCTATATACCTTAATTTTAAGACACTGAGTTTCTATACTTATTTTTATTTAAAAATCTTTATCATTCCATTTAATTTCACTGTTAAAGTTAACAAAGGTAAAATAATTTTTTAACCCTCAACAATTATTATTTTTTGTCAATTTAGTCATTACTTAATTTTTTTAAAATTTTTTATTATTTTAAAAACATAAAAATTAAAAATATCATTTTTTAAATAAAAATATAGAAAAAAATAAAAACTCTTTAAAATTTAAAAATAAAAAATAAAAATGTTTTTAAAAATATAAAAGAAATACAAATTTCAATTTTATCTAAACCGAACTAGACCAACCAGTCAAGCCAAGAACTGATTGCAATATCGATCCGATTAGAGGTAAAAAATGAGTTGACTCGTGAAACAGTACGAACTAGTCAAATAGATCTAAAATTCAGTTGAACTGATCTCAAACTTATCTAACCAATTGGTTCCTAAAATGACCAGTTCAATATATTCAAAGCAAATAAATTATTTAAAAATCAAAAATATAAAAATTAGTTCAATAGTCGCTTCAACTTATTTTTTAGTCCAATTCAATCAATTCATACAAATTCATGGGTCAATCAATTTTTAAGTTGAAAAGTAAAATCAAACCAATACAAAAACACAAATAAATTAATATTTGAATTATTCAAGCTAAAACTGATACATCGCATTAAAACTCACATCTGACGATAACCATAACACATGAAAGGATTTGAATCTAAATAGTTATGGACCTACTGCCTTAACCTTTGTCAATAATATCAAAGCCTCGTTAATTTTTATTAAAATAAATAATATATATTTACACAGTTTATCAACAGTTTATACAAAATAAACATTTTCTATTAAATAATAACTTATTAAAATAATTTCCTTGATTTTATTTTAGAAATTATATGCATTTTTTTGGGGTAAAAGCACCATGGAGACTCTTATATTGAGAGTCGGATTACATTTTACTCCCTCTACTTAAAAAATGGCAAATTAGTCATTGTATATTAGATCGAAGAGCAAATTTGTCATGTTAAAAATTCCATAAATTTCTTCTGTACTTAAAATTGATTTATGTACATCAATATGAGATACACATGGCATGCTAGGCCAATTTTGAACAAATACAAATAGATAATTTTTTTAATAAAAAAGACTAATTTGCTCTTTGATTTAACGTATAATTAATTTACTCTTTTTTTAGTAGAAATGGCAAAATGCAATCTGACTCATTGTACAGTGACCTCAATGATACTTTTACCCCTTTTTTTGCAATGTGAAAAAAATAAAATAAAGAACACACAAATTTTACGTGGAAACCCTTTCGGGAAAAAACCACGGGCAGAGGAGAAGAAAAATTCACTATGTCGAAAATTTTTGAATTAATACAAGAGGAATAGATTATGTCTATTTATAGGCTTGTAAAGCCATATTCTTGTAGGATTGAAACACCTTATCTTAATAAATATAAAATAGATGGAGTTTAATAAGGTTTAAAAAACCTTATTCTAAAATAAAATAAAAGAAGTCTAGTTCTATATGGATTTTACTTTTATTTTATTTTCCATCGTATTTTATTTAAATAAGAATTCGGGTCACTTAATTCTAACATGCAATTTGGTTTAAAATTTTAGGCCTAATATAGAAATTACCCCTTAAACTATACCCACTTCCCAATATTGATATCTAAACATTTTTTTTTATCAAAAGTGATACTTGAACTTTTTTTTTCCACATTGGTACTTCCGTAAGTTAACAATTAGTCAACTATAGCTAATGTTGACATGGCCCAATCATCAAGTGACATATGGCATCATTATTTATACTATTAATAGAACATCTAACTGAATTGGTGTTATAGGTTAACCAGGTACCAATTCGATTAAAAAATAACTAATATACCCTTTTATCAAAACGCTACTATTATTATTTTGACGATTTTTTTGTCGTTTTATATTTTTATATAATTTTTACATAAAAGAACTAAAATTATCATGCCTGGACATTGAATCCACGATTAATGAACTTATAAACAATTTTTTTTCATTACACCAATAATAATTTTTAAGTAAACTTTAAAAAATTAACTTTTAACAAGTATAGGATTGAATCTATATCTAATGAATTTATTTTATATTATTATTTTTTTATTAAAAAAAAAGAGAAATTTTTATAATATAGTAAATATAGAAATAATTTCACTTTTACTATTTCTTTTTTCCCTAATTTATATACCCCTTTCATTTTTGTGCAGTTCTTTCATTTTACTTTCTTCCCTTCTTCCCCTTCCTCTTTCATTCATGTCAGGAGGAAGGATCTATCTAAGAAAATTTGAAAGGGCTTAACTTTTAAAAGCAAGTTAGAGAGAGTGTGTAGAACCATATAAGGAGGCTTTCTGGCTTTATTTTGGCGGGTTTTCTCTTCTTGCCTTCTTGGACTGTCGATGGAGGAATGGAAGTGTGGTGGTGAGCCCATGGGGCTGAGCATCGGTGTGGAGTGGGTGTGTTTTAACAAAGAAAATATTTATTTTGCTGATTTGGGTTAATGTCTTACAAAGAAAATTTCTGAACTAAGCCTTAAAATTTTTGTAGATTTTACAAAGAAAATTTTTATAGATTACAACATCAGGTTTTAGGAAAACAAATGTATCTATGAATTCCAAAATAACATAACAAAACTTTAAAATCTACAACCTCAAAGAAAAGAAGTATTCTGCAGATTGCAGAAACCCATTGCAATCCGCATTTTAATGGAAGAGATTGAATCCCATTATCTTTGTCAGATTCCCATTCTCCTCCATTTTTAATTATTTTTAATAAATTGGCGAAAAAATAGAAACAGAATTTCTTTTTTCATAAATTAAATTTTATATATTTTCTAAATTTTTATTTCAAATTTTATATTTTTGGATTTATTTTATATATATAATGATGTGTAATTTCTTATGTGGCATTTGCCACACATTGTTTGAGGATTGGGTCACGTCAACATTGACTGACAAACGAAAGTAACAATGTAGCAAAAGAAAATAATTGAAAAAATTAAAACATTTAAGTACCCATGTGAAAAAGTGGTTATAGTTTAGGAGGTAAAATGTCACGTATTGTGCATAGAACTTCAACAACTGTTGCACATCTTTACAAATGTTTACATGCAGTAATAATAAAAGATTTCAACCCCCCTCCATGTAGATGGCAAAATCAGAGTTTAGGAGTTAAGTGCTTGCTCCAGAGGACCTGGCCGTTAATGGCAGTGAGATGCTCATCATCAAGGCGCTTCCATGTCTTAACCGTCTTCACTGCCCCCCAACCTCCTTCATCTGTCTTCTCTAAGGATGCCACCACCACCCTGGCTCTCCTTGACCACCCAGCTTTCCCATATGCGTGATACCCAAAACCACCAGCGTAACACAATTGTATTCCAGTCATTTGACCACAAAAGTCGTTGAGGTGATCGTGGCCTGTAAAAATAGCCTTCACATCGCCTGCTTCTACCATTGTTGTGAAGAAGCCTGAGTTTATAGAAGCCGAACTAATCCCTTCTTGTCTCACCCCGGTGAAGTTAGATGCACCGAAACTAGCAAATTCAGGCAGTGGGATGTGAAAATACACAAGCCCTGGCGCAAATGATATTTGAGCCATTGGTGGCCTCATGTAGGCGCTCTAAGATACAAACAAAAATGGTTTATTATTAGGTACGAAGATGGCATCCATTGACAGTTCAGATGAGGTTCTTACATGAAGTTTTGCAGAAGTGCGTTGAAACCATAACTGCTGAGAGGGTTTAATCCAGCCATAGCCAGGGATAGAAGGAACCGTGGAGTAATCGCCACTGTCAAGGAAGTAGAGGTTGAGGACTGATTTGTTTGCAAAACCAGAGCCTTCAACCCCACCCACCTCCAGGTTATAGTTGCCAAAACCATCTATGATATGTGCCTCAGATAGATTGAATTGAGACAGTGTATGCTTCAACCCCACTATGTGTTTCATAACCCCTTCCCTGGATAAGGTGCCTTCCTGGTCATGGTTCCCCAATACAGCAACCCATGGAATCCCAGCAGCAATTGCAGGGGCAAATGCTGTATTTAATGATTTGGCTGAATCTTTGGCTTCGAATCCAAAGATGTTATCCCCTAACAAAATAAAAGATCACCCTATTAATAGAGCTCCGGGTTTTGGCCAATAAGGTTACCAGATAGATAAAATCAACAATGTACTACTCTGGCAGATGAAAGATTATATTTTTCACAGTTTCATCACATAAAGATTTTTTTTTCCTACGACGAGTGAACGTAAAAGGTTTGTATTGGTATTTGATTACCTGTGAAAACGATTAAATTTGGTTTCTCAGCTTCGATCATGCGCTGGATAAATGCACTAGTGTTGAGATCAGAGCAACCATGAACCTGACTAGGCAACACATTCAAACACGGCGTTGGTTTACCATCAGCATAGTGCATGTCCGCCACTTGTAGTATTTTAAACTCCCCGGTCCAATCGAACCTCAGCTTCTGCGATAGCTGCAGCCGCGGAGATTGTTGTCTCGCAGCGGACGAAACGTTAATGGGTGAAAAACAAAGCAAAAGCACTGCCACTGCAACAACAAAACTGTGTAAAGGAAGCGGTACCCAAAGTTTCCTCTTCTTGTTGTAAACAACTGAAGAAGCTTGTGCCATTATTGGGTTTCTTTTTTACTTCACTTTTTTTCTTTTGGGGGGGGTAGGGTAGCAGTTCTTAAGGAGGTTCTCCTTATTGGGTTTAGAGTTTCCTATCAAGCTTTAAGAAGGAAACAAACGAAAGCATACCATTACTAAATTTGATTTTTGTTTTCTTTTGTCATAATATGAAACGAGGATATTCCTAGAGGTTATTTTGGCAGATCCCCATAAAAGTTTACTGTATTTTTCTGTCAATTTTCAAAGCAATTAATATAAATACAGCGATTTTTATCCATTAGGTTAACATTAAACTTGACCAAGTATTGTTTTCTTTAAATAAATAAATAAATAAAAATAGCTCAACCTCATCTTCCATCATTGGTCTCGTTCTGAAATGGTAGGGCATGCAATGAATGCAGTAGTAAATTTTGATCCTACCATATAAGTTGCATTTAGTGCTGAAGCAAATTAATTAACAACACTTTTAACAGCAATCAGCTACTTTTTCCAAATTTTGAGTTTTGAATTTGTCTATTGGTTGCATCATGCGTAAAGTACTAGTTATATGAGAGTAGGTTTAGCCGGGAAATATATCCGACGACCTAACTTTAAATCATTTCCATGGTTAAGTACATTAGATCGGTAGCCAAACGTCGCGAGAATGAGGTCCTGTGACTATAAATATTTCCACAAGTCAAAGTCATTATCCACCAGGATTCCAGTTTCATCTAACAACACCACCTGAGGGCACCAACATTGTTTAAGGAATTCAAATTTATCACCTTAATTCATACTAGATCCCGATTAAATCGTCTCTTCGCTATTTTCTCCTTTGATGCCATCTTAATAGTCTAAATTTCTTTTCACATTTATCATCATTAAGCTCAAAAAAGAACAAAAAGAACAAAAAAAGAAAAAGATGAACTAATATTGTAGCATATAGTATTGAGAAGAAGGTGACTTCTACTGCCAATTTCAATGGACCTCATCGTGTTCACTGATACAACATTATGTTGGAAAATTTTATAATTTATGAGAACTTTGAGGCATATTCTCAATTGATATAGGTGGAGAGTTGAATTATAAAATTATAGTTTCATATTCTACTCCATAATACATTTACAACGGTATATCATATGCTCAAAATGGTTAAGTGATGAATGAGAAATTGATGTTCAAAGTAAACTACTTGTGAATATTTGTTGAGGAAAAAAAAAGTTTAGATCTCACATTTAACACAAGTATGAGATGTGTATATATATGATAACCCACTTGAAGGATGATTAAATGACTAAGCTTGAAACTCTGCCTTGCGCAAGGGGGTCCAGATCCAAATCCATCGGGGGTTGAGGCGCACCCACACGACGTGGGCGATGTGAAATGTCTGAACTAGTTAGGCCCAAAATGGGCCTGTAAATATTTTAGTCCAACACGAAATTTATTTTTTCTTAGCAAATATATATAAAATATGATTTAAAAAGGCATATATCCTGATTTTATTTGATTTTAATTAAATTAATTTAATTGCCCCTTTAAATGCAGATTTTGTCTCCTTATACATGGATATTTTCAAAATTCCTCCACTTTGAATGCCTATAGAAGGCTAAGACTTCTTCAGAATTTTTTGCTCAATCTCACTCTATCACACCGAGATTATTTTCTCTCCAAAATTCTTCTCTTTTTCTCTCCATATTTTTCAATGTTTCGATGATAGAAAAATGCATCTTTTGTTCATTGATCACTACAAAAGTGTTACTGCTTCGATCATCGTGTTGTTTTATCATGGGAGACATTTAACCAACGTTTCTCCAAGTACTGTAGGAGTGGCTGAATTTGTCTTAGGGAAACTGTGTAATACAGGCCTCAACATCTAGTAAAACTCATTTCTTATTTTTGATTTCTGGTTTTTTGTTATGTTATATATTGGTTTTAGATATCCGAAAATTTAAATATAAATTATTCAACTTATTTTACTTTATATATATAAATATTTGTTTATTTATATTTATATTTTTTGTTCACTAATGTATTTTGTCCAACAATTTTAAGATGGATTTTATATTATTTTGTAATTCTCTAATCCGAGACAAACGAGACACCAAGGCGAAAGAAAGAAAAAAAATTGTTTTATTTGAAAACAAAATTTTAAATTGAATAAAATCTGTTTCGGGATTTATTCCCGTCGTTTAACAAATTTTATTTCATTTTTTATTTTATTTCCAAACGAGTATTAAAATTAAAATAAAATCTGTTTCGGGATTTATTCTCGTCATTCAACAAATTTTATTCCATTTTTTATTTTGTTGCAAAACGAGAAATTAAAATTAAATAAAATCTGTTTCGGGATTTATTTTCGTCGTTTAACAGATTTTATTTGATCTTGATTTGTTTCCAAACGAAGACTTAATCAAATAATTCTGTTTCAGGATTTATTTTCGCCGTTTAACAGATTTTATTTTGATTTAATTAAATAATTTTGTTTCGGGATTTAATCCTATCGTTCAATAGACTTGATTTTGATTTTGTTTTAGAATTTCAATTCTGCCGTTTAACAAATCAAAGGGTAATTTTTCTATTTATGGTGGTCTTAATTATGGCTTTAAATTGTGAAAGATTAAATTATAGCTTCAAAATTGTGACATCAAAGAACAATAAAATTTATTAACGGTGAATTAGAAAGACAATATGAGAATGCATGTCTAGGATTGGTTCTTTGAAAGACTTGGTATTTAAGCATGCCGAGTGCACTACCTCTCTTTAGGTTACCTACCTGGTGCATTATTTTATTATATTTTTTATTATATCGTATAAACTTTTGTTTCGGGTTTTATTAGATTCCTGCCGTCTAACAAAAGTTGATAATTTTTATAATCCTGGTTTTGTTTCTTAATAGAAAATGGAAACTCCCACCAATTCAATCAATTCGCAATCTGAAACTTTAGTTCAAATGCAGTCTTTGATCCAAAACTCAATGTTGCAAGTGGCGCCATCTTTGTAAAGCTACAACGAGAAACCCGCAAAATTCTCGGTAGAATTTCAAGACTTGGCAACAGAAAATGTTGTTTTATTTGACCATGTTGAACTTGGTCAAATTTTTTAAAGATAACCCTTCTACTGCTAAAGAGGGTGAGGTAGATGAAGTTACTGTTGTCACTTCTGTTAAAGCTTGGAAACATCCTGATTTCTTATACCGAAACTGCATCCTGAATGAATTTTCAAATGCACTGTACGAAGTGTATAGTATTAAGAAAACAACTAAGGAATTATGGACATCATTGGACCAAAAACACAAAGCCGAAGATGCTGGAGCTAAAAAGATTTTAGTTGCTAAATTCTTGAATTTTGTAATGATTGGTTCTAAATTAGTTGTGAATCAAGTGTAAGAGCTTCAACTGATCATTCATGGAATTTCTGCTAAAGGGATGATGATGATAAGTGAATCCTTTCAAGTGGCAGCCATTATTGAGAAGCTATCTCTTACTTGGAATGACTTCAAGAATTACCTAAAGCACAAAAGAAAAGAAATGTCAGTGGAAGATTTAATTGTCAGACTTCAGACTAAAAAAGACAATAAAGGTACGAAAAAAAGGCTCAACAAAGCAACAAATGACAATAGTGCTAGGGCAAACTTCGTAGAAGTCAAAAACGACTTCAAGAAAGGGAAATAACCTCAGAATGGGTTTAAACTGGGACCAAAATGTGGCGATTTTAAAAAAGTAAAAATTTCAAGAAAAATGCTTCAATTGCAACAAAATGGGGCACAAGTCATCTGGATCAGTAGGATCCCAAAGAAAGTTAGAGCTAACGAGGCCAATATTGTGGAAAAATTTTCTAATGAAGTGTCCGATATAGACTTATGTGCCTAACATACGCAAGAACTATAAATAAGAATGTTTCTTTCTAAAGAGGGAATGTTTGTGGGAAGTATTAAACTAAATGCAATCTCTGTAAAAGCAAAACTATGAATAAGAATGCTGCTTCTTTTTATATTTATATGCTTAAGCCATTTAATTTATGGCATAGCATGCTTGGACATGTTAATTATGATACTTTACGTACATTAATTAACTTAGAGAACATTCCTTCGTTTCACAATAATTATAAATGTGAAACATGTGTTAAGGCAAAATTAACAAGGTCAAAAGCACTTGATCTAATACATAGCGATGTTTGTTACCTAAAGTTTGTTCAAACAAGAGGAGTGATAAATATTTTATTACCTTCATTGCTACGTATATTTGTTTAAAAGCAAAGACAAAGCTATAGAGAAATTTATTCTCTATAAGTAAGAAGTTGAAAACCAACTTAATAATTTGAATATTGTATACAACCTGGCATTATTCATGAAGTAACACTATCATACTCTCCTCAATCAAATGGAATAGTCGAGCGGAAAAATCGGATTCTAAAGGAAAAGATAAACACATTGCTAAGAAGCTCTGGATTATCAAAGAAATGTGGGGGGAGTTTTTCTATGAGTTAATTACCTTTTAAACGAGGTGCCCCACAAGAAAAGGGACAAGACACCATATGAGTTATGGAAAGGTAGAAAATCATCCTACAACCACTTGAAAGTGTGGGGGTGTCTTGCTAACGTAACGTATAATGGTAAGTCGAAACATGCATCGTCGACACAATACCGTTAGACAACTGATCTCAAACGGAGTTATCTCTATTGATTTTGTAAAATCAAAAGATAACATTGCGAATCCACTAACTAATGGCTTAAATCGATATCAGGTTGATAAAACATCAAAAGGGATGAGACTAAAGGTCATAGAAATTAAAGGCGCTATATGAAGGAAAATCCTACCTAGTTGACTGGAGATCCCAATATCTAAGTTCAAAGGGACAACCTAATTGCATAGAGCTTATGAGGTCACTGTAGGGGTTCTTATCCCAAGTCCGTTCCTATGATGTAAACAGTAACTAAAAATAGGTTAGGTTAAGCAAAGCTTTTAATGACCATTGTGTGTTTCGATGAGCCGAACAACACAAGTCACCTATGTGATAGTGAAGCGGGGCCGATTTGAGGAGACTATTGAGGCATAGTTCTCTCAAATTCTTGCAGAGCCAAGAGATGTTCACGGCTATATAAACATACCCATGAGAACTAAAACCTTGCTAGGGAGGTAGTTGTGTCAGGTATGTCATTGTTTACACAAACAGCAAAACATTTCAAGGACATCACATCTACTAGTCAACTAGTAAAGTAAATATACTTTCACAAGGGAAGATTCAAGGGTGGAGACCTATGTATCCTATGCAACTGTCGATCGTAGATTCTATCACCAAATCGAGTCAATTTTTTCGATAAAATTATCAATTTTTATTCATGTGGGGGATTGTTGGAAAAATTGTAATTTATGGGAACTTTAAGGCATATTCTCAATTGGTAAAGGTAGAGAGTTGAATCATAAAATTATGGCTTCATATTTTACTCCATGAGACTTTTACAACGGTATATCATATGCCCAAAATAGTTGAGTGATAAATGAGAAATTGATATTCAATATAAGCTACTTATAAATATTTGTTGAGGAAAAGAAAATCTTAGATCATACATTGGTTAAAGACCAAGTGTAGAATGTGTAAATATATATGAACCCACTTGAAGGGTAATTGAATGACTAAACTTGAAATTCTTCCTGGCACGCAGGAGGTGTAGGAAAAAAAAAAAAGATGAACTAATCTTATAGCATATAGTATTGAGAAGGAGGTGACATCTACTGCCAATTTCAATATATAGTATTGAGAAGAAGGTGACATCTACCGCCAATTTCAATGTACCTCATCGTGTTCACTGATAGAACAAGTTCGATTTGTTTTTAAAAATAGATTATACTTACTAGTTGATCCCCATTATTTTCTTCATATGTGTGATATTCTTGTCATACTATCTGTTAGGATTAACATCTTTGTTTTTGTTTGTATGAATGATTTTCATGTTTACGTTTGTATGAATGAATGATTTGCATGTTTTTGCAGATACGCACCTAAAAGAGGAACATTTCTGTGGCACGGGGCCATGAAAACCAAGCATTTTGTGTTTTTAGCTAATTGTTTTATTGGCGTGAATATTCCTCCATGGGTAATTTAGCTTTTTTATTGTCATTTATTAAATCTTAGTATTTTTATTTTCTTTTATTTTTTTAAAATTGTTAATTAGACAAGAAAAACCTCAAAAAATTTAAAAGGAAAAAGGAGAACTTGAGCAAGGGGCTATTGCGCCTCTCTGCATGAAAACATCAATATATATATAGGTAGGAAGGTAGTTCAAGAAAACAAAAACCGGAAGAATCTACTGAAACTAAGTTCTAATCCTACAAACAACTCGACAACATTCCATACCGATAATGTCCGCAAAGCATACGTATACTCAACAAACCAAAATGAACTTGAGTTTAAGAAGAATAAACCTTGAGAATAAAGCAAAAGCTAATATGATTATGAATCTCTAACTGACTCAAATAGAAACTTGGGACTTGCCGGATATCCCATTCATAGAGGTCCACCGCCGGTTGCAATGTCCTTCTTTATTGCTCCTTGAATCCATTTGAGAACCAACCACTAGAACAACAACAAAGAACACAAAAACATGTGTTAGGAAATATTTATTTGTCCCAGTTCAGCCCAAAGAGAAACCAATGACCACTGGAAACTTTACAGAACCCCAAGAATAACAGGTATCCATAATTTTCCCACTGCTTTTGCGTCGGACCCATCAACCAACTTCTTGCTAACTACAATTGCTCGACTCTTATTTGTTGCAACACCTGATGGCTTTTACCAAGTTTGGAACCCAAGCTTCTCCATTGGGAAGAATCGCATTGAAACAATAATATATGTGTGTATATATTTGAAGGCACTTATGAATATGAAGGGTAACCAATTGAGAGCGATTTATGGAAAAGATAAGAAAAGATCAAACCTTTTCGTCTATGTCATTTTTATTACATCTCCCAAGTGTTTTCAACGAGAACAACAGGAATGACAGAATCCTACAAGCATCAAAACCAAGGAAATAATACACGACAAAGTAGTCACAATACTTCTAAGCATATCATCGTAAAATAAATAGTAATTAATTAAAATAAATTTACAAGCTAACAATCCTTCTCGGACAATTCAAATCGATTATAAACAAATTTGAATTTTATTTTATTTTTCCTTTTTAGTTTCCTTGAGACTTTACCTCATCATCTCAAGCAAGATTTTCCACATGCAAAGCATTCACTAACATCAAGTGAAATCTCCGATGAGCCTCAATCTAAAAATGTGAGTTCCGGGTTAATTAACATCTCCTAACTGATTATTGCCCACCAACAGAAACCATTGATTTTAAAGGCAAAGCTAACATGAATCTGAATAAATTATATATATTTAAGGCAAATATTGAAACTGCACACAATTACTCTGTCTCTCTATAACTAACAAGTATCATTTCCACTGTTTGTGGAACCAATAACATAATACGACTTTCACAACTCAAAAATAACAAAAAGATGCACAATCAAAGACAAAGAGCAATGTTAACATGATGGATAAGTTTTTCTTCCTGTCAACTCCGCCCACCTTTTCTCAAGGTCTAAAATAGAATTTGGAAGCATATAAATATATGTACACATGCACCTCAAAATATTTCTCTCCTAATTTAAATTCACTCAAATTATTTAGAACAGTGACAAAAGAATCCTATGCTATTGGGATATTTGATGAGAGGGTAGCTTACTGATGGTTTACAGATTAGCATCAAAATCCAAATTATAAGAAAAACCCACTTAAAAATTAGCTCTCTTGCATTACAAAGATGCATGAGAGAGAAGTGGAGAAGGTTAGCTGTTAGTGGCAAATAAATTGTTTCTACAGGAAGTGTCAGCAATCAAGTCTATCGTTCAATAGACTTGATTTTGATTTTGTTTTAGAATTTCAATTCTGCCGTTTAACAAATCAAAGGGTAATTTTTCTATTTATGGTGGTCTTAATTATGGCTTTAAATTGTGAAAGATTAAATTATAGCTTCAAAATTGTGACATCAAAGAACAATAAAATTTATTAACGGTGAATTAGAAAGACAATATGAGAATGCATGTCTAGGATTGGTTCTTTGAAAGACTTGGTATTTAAGCATGCCGAGTGCACTACCTCTCTTTTAGGGTTACCTACCTGGTGCATTATTTTATTATATTTTTTATTATATCGTATAAACTTTTGTTTCGGGTTTTATTAGATTCCTGCCGTCTAACAAAAGTTGATAATTTTTATAATCCTGGTTTTGTTTCTTAATAGAAAATGGAAACTCCCACCAATTCAATCAATTCGCAATCTGAAACTTTAGTTCAAATGCAGTCTTTGATCCAAAACTCAATGTTGCAAGTGGCGGCTACTGTAAAGCTACAACGAGAAACCTGCAAAATTCTCGGGGTAGAATTTCAAGACTTGGCAACAGAAAATGTTGTTTTATTTGACCATGTTGAACTTGGTCAAATTTTTTAAAGATAACCCTTCTACTGCTAAAGAGGGTGAGGTAGATGAAGTTACTGTTGTCACTTCTGTTAAAGCTTGGAAACATCCTGATTTCTTATACCGAAACTGCATCCTGAATGAATTTTCAAATGCACTGTACGAAGTGTATAGTATTAAGAAAACAACTAAGGAATTATGGACATCATTGGACCAAAAACACAAAGCCGAAGATGCTGGAGCTAAAAAGATTTTAGTTGCTAAATTCTTGAATTTTGTAATGATTGGTTCTAAATTAGTTGTGAATCAAGTGTAAGAGCTTCAACTGATCATTCATGGAATTCCTGCTAAAGGGATGATGATGATAAGTGAATCCTTTCAAGTGGCAGCCATTATTGAGAAGCTATCTCTTACTTGGAATGACTTCAAGAATTACCTAAAGCACAAAAGAAAAGAAATGTCAGTGGAAGATTTAATTGTCAGACTTCAGACTAAAAAAGACAATAAAGGTACGAAAAAAAGGCTCAACAAAGCAACAAATGACAATAGTGCTAGGGCAAACTTCGTAGAAGTCAAAAACGACTTCAAGAAAGGGAAATAACCTCAGAATGGGTTTAAACTGGGACCAAAATGTGGCGATTTTAAAAAAGTAAAAATTTCAAGAAAAATGCTTCAATTGCAACAAAATGGGGCACAAGTCATCGGACTGTAGGATCCCAAAGAAAGTTAGAGCTAACGAGGCCAATATTGTGGAAAAAATTTCTAATGAAGTGTCCGATATAGACTTATGTGCCTAACATACGCAAGAACTATAAATAAGAATGTTTCTTTCTAAAGAGGGAATGTTTGTGGGAAGTATTAAACTAAATGCAATCTCTGTAAAAGCAAAACTATGAATAAGAATGCTGCTTCTTTTTATATTTATATGCTTAAGCCATTTAATTTATGGCATAGCATGCTTGGACATGTTAATTATGATACTTTACATACATTAATTAACTTAGAGAACATTCCTTCGTTTCACAATAATTATAAATGTGAAACATGTGTTAAGGCAAAATTAACAAGGTCAAAAAGCACTTGATCTAATACATAGCGATGTTTGTTACCTAAAGTTTGTTCAAACAAGAGGAGTGATAAATATTTTATTACCTTCATTGCTACGTATATTTGTTTAAAAGCAAAGACAAAGCTATAGAGAAATTTATTCTCTATAAGTAAGAAGTTGAAAACCAACTTAATAATTTGAATATTGTATACAACCTGGCATTATTCATGAAGTAACACTATCATACTCTCCTCAATCAAATGGAATAGTCGAGCGGAAAAATCGGATTCTAAAGGAAAAGATAAACACATTGCTAAGAAGCTCTGGATTATCAAAGAAATGTGGGGGGAGTTTTTCTATGAGTTAATTACCTTTTAAACGAGGTGCCCCACAAGAAAAGGGACAAGACACCATATGAGTTATGGAAAGGTAGAAAATCATCCTACAACCACTTGAAAGTGTGGGGGTGTCTTGCTAACGTAACGTATAATGGTAAGTCGAAACATGCATCGTCGACACAATACCGTTAGACAACCGATCTCAAACGGAGTTATCTCTATTGATTTTGTAAAATCAAAAGATAACATTGCGAATCCACTAACTAATGGCTTAAATCGATATCAGGTTGATAAAACATCAAAAGGGATGAGACTAAAGGTCATAGAAATTAAAGGCGCTATATGAAGGAAAATCCTACCTAGTTGACTGGAGATCCCAATATCTAAGTTCAAAGGGACAACCTAATTGCATAGAGCTTATGAGGTCACTGTAGGGGTTCTTATCCCAAGTCCGTTCCTATGATGTAAACAGTAACTAAAAATAGGTTAGGTTAAGCAAAGCTTTTAATGACCATTGTGTGTTTCGATGAGCCGAACAACACAAGTCACCTATGTGATAGTGAAGCGGGGGCCGATTTGAGGAGACTATTGAGGCATAGTTCTCTCAAATTCTTGCAGAGCCAAGAGATGTTCACGGCTATATAAACATACCCATGAGAACTAAAACCTTGCTAGGGAGGTAGTTGTGTCAGGTATGTCATTGTTTACACAAACAGCAAAACATTTCAAGGACATCACACCTACTAGTCAACTAGTAAAGTAAATATACTTTCACAAGGGAAGATTCAAGGGTGGAGACCTATGTATCCTATGCAACTGTCGATCGTAGATTCTATCACCAAATCGAGTCAATTTTTCCGATAAAATTATCAATTTTTATTCATGTGGGGGATTGTTGGAAAAATTGTAATTTATAGGAACTTTAAGGCATATTCTCAATTGGTAAAGGTAGAGAGTTGAATCATAAAATTATGGCTTCATATTTTACTCCATGAGACTTTTACAACGGTATATCATATGCCCAAAATAGTTGAGTGATAAATGAGAAATTGATATTCAATATAAGCTACTTATAAATATTTGTTGAGGAAAAGAAAATCTTAGATCATACATTGGTTAAAGACCAAGTGTAGAATGTGTAAATATATATGAACCCACTTGAAGGGTAATTGAATGACTAAACTTGAAATTCTTCCTGGCACGCAGGAGGTGTAGGAAAAAAAAAAAAAAGATGAACTAATCTTATAGCATATAGTATTGAGAAGGAGGTGACATCTACTGCCAATTTCAATATATAGTATTGAGAAGAAGGTGACATCTACTGCCAATTTCAATGTACCTCATCGTGTTCACTGATAGAACAAGTTCGATTTGTTTTTTAAAAATAGATTATACTTACTAGTTGATCCCCATTATTTTCTTCGTTATGTGTGATATTCTTGTCATACTATCTGTTAGGATTAACATCTTTGTTTTTGTTTGTATGAATGATTTGCATGTTTACGTTTGTATGAATGAATGATTTGCATGTTTTTGCAGATACGCAGCCTAAAAGAGGAACATTTCCTGTGGCACGGGGCCATGAAAACCAAGCATTTTGTGTTTTTAGCTAATTGTTTTTTGGCAGGAATATTCCTCCATGGGTAATTTAGCTTTTTTACTGTACGATTAAATCTTAGTATTTTTATTTTCTTTTATTTTTTTAAAAAATTGTTAATTAGACAAGAAAAACCCTCAAAAAATTTAAAAGGAAAAAGGAGAACTTGAGCAAGGGGCTATTGCAGTCTCTGCATGAAAACATCAATATATATATAGGTAGGAAGGTAGTTCAAGAAAACAAAAACCAGAAGAATCGGCTGAAACTAAGTTCTAATCCTACAAACAACTCGACAACATTCCATACCGATAATGTCTGCCAAAGCATACGTATACTCAACAAACCAAAATGAACTTGAGTTTAAGAAGAATAAACCTTGAGAATAAAGCAAAAGCTAATATGATTATGAATCTCTAACCAGACTCAAATAGAAACTTGGGACTTGCCAGATATCCCATTCATAGAGGTCCACTGCCAGTTGCAATGTCCTTCTTTATTGCTCCTTGAATCCATTTGAGAACCAACCACTAGAACAACAACAAAGAACACAAAAACATGTGTTAGGAAATATTTATTTGTCCCAGTTCAGCCCAAAGAGAAACCAATGACCACTGGAAACTTTACCTGAACCCCAAGAATAACAGGTATCCATAATTTTCCCCTGTCGTTTGCGTCAGACCCATCAACCAACTTCTTGCTAACTACAATTGCTCGACTCTTATTTGTTGCAACACCTGTGATGGCTTTTACCAAGTTTGGAACCCAAGCTTCTCCATTGGGAAGAATCTGCATTGAAACAATAATATATGTGTGTATATATTTGAAGGCACTTATGAATATGAAGGGTAACCAATTGAGAGCAGACGATGGAAAAAGATAAGAAAAGATCAAACCTTTTCGTCTATGTCATTTTTATTACATCTCCCAGTGTTTTCAACCAGAACAACAGGAATGACAGAATCCTACAAGCATCAAAACCAAGGAAATAATACCTGACAAAGTAGTCACAGTACTCTAAGCATATCATCAGAAAATAAATAGTAATTAATTAAAATAAATTTACAAGCTAACAATCCTTCTCGGACAATTCAGTCTGATTATAAACAGCCTGAATTTTATTTTATTTTTCCTTTTTTTAGTTTCCTTGAGACTTTACCTACTGTCTGAAGCAAGATTTTCCACATGCAGCATTCACTAACATCAAGTGAAATCTCTGATGAGCCTCAATCTAAAAATGTGAGTTCCAGGTTAATTAACATCTCCTAACTGATTATTGCCCACCAACAGAAACCATTGATTTTAAAGGCAAAACTGCTGTAACGGGAATAAATTATATATATTTAAGGCAAATATTGAAACCAGACACAATTACTCTGTCTCCTATAACTAACAAGTATCATTTCCACTGTTTGTGGAACCAATAACATAATACGACTTTCACAACTCAAAAATAACAAAAAGATGCACAATCAGCACAGCAGGCAATGTTAACATGACAGATAAGTTTTTCTTCCTGTCAACCTGTCCACCTTTTCTGCGTCTAAAATAGAATTTGGAAGCATATAAATATATGTACACATGCACCTCAAAATATTTCTCTCCCTAATTTAAATTCACTCAAATTATTTAGAACAGTGACAAAAGAATCCTATGCTATTGGGATATTTGACAGAGGGTAGCTTACTGATGGTTTACAGTTAGCATCAAAATCCAAATTATAAGAAAAACCCACTTAAAAATTAGCTCTCTTGCATTACAAAGATGCATGAGAGAGAAGTGGAGAAGGTTAGCTGTTAGTGGCAAATAAATTGTTTCTACAGGAAGTGTCAGCAATCAGAAGCAGAACAAACTGTTAAGTCAGAATCCAAAATAGCTTAACAGCTTCTACATCAATGAGAAATTGTGGTTGCTTGCGAACGAGCATATCCTTAGATTAAAGGAAGATCCTAGGAGCGGATAACAAATCCATAGATCTTCTGCTCTCTCATAACTAGAAAATACCAATTTCTCCTCCACTGCGTGGAATCATTTAACTCTACTTCAGCAAATTATAAGTGACAAAAAAATTTTAGTCAGCACATCAAGCAATTTTTATGACAACAAATAAAAGCTTCCTTGTCCATGTTAACCTGTTCAACGCCATTATTCAGGCAAGCCAACATGTCTCCCACATAAATAAACTTGAAATAGAATACATACCTCAAGATCCATTTTCCTAATCCGAGCTCCCATACGAATAGCCTTTAGCACACCCTCTGATCTTTTAGAGGAAAACACATCATAATTCAGTCCATCTGGTGGACAAAGCTGTGCATGAGTGAGTACAAGCAAACTTTTCCGCCAAATTTCTTTTCCAAAACTGTTGGTGATAGCCCTAATGATCTGCTTATCCAAGTTGTCCACTCTATATACATCTAGGCGGTCAACATAAAGTAGAACATCTATGGTCTTATTCAAAAGAAACCTGCATTATATTTAAAACATTATGTTCTTAACCAAAATAACCATGCCATGTGGTAAAACTAAGTTCTAACAAGAAAATATCCCTAGCATATACCGAGAATTACTCAATAAGCTAAATCCATCAACTAACAGATAAGATGCTAAACTTTGACTGCTCAATTCAAGTACTTACCCTTTGATCAACTCAAGAGCTTGGTGATTGACATATCCAGCCTCCACGAGTCCGGGCGTATCAATTACATTCAATGTAAAGCCGGCCCATGAGCGTGAAACCATCACGGGTCTCAGCCCCTCGGACTGCAAAACAACCAAAAAACAATGACGATGAAACTCGTGAAATCTAAAACAGCAAACAAAAATCCACACAGCAATCCAAACGAACAGATAAAAGCAATACTTACCTGGAAAGCAGTGACTCGAACAACTTGCTCTCCAATGAGAGAATTGATAGTGGAAGACTTCCCTACACCGCCTTTGCCCATAACAACGATAGTCAAAGTGTTGACGTTCTATTATTTTTTTTCACAACAATAACAAATAATCATTACTGAACATGTTATTTAAGTCCACGTAAATGAAAAAGGGATTAAAAAAAGGGGGTTTATAAAAACCTCTTGCTTCAATTTTCCCAACAACTCGAACAATTTCGTTTGTGTAGCAGCGGGGAATTGTTGAAGGCCGAGCCATTCACGAGGCAAAGGAGTACCCATCACAGAAAACTGCATAAAATTCATTTTTTTTTAAAAACACATAAAAAAAAAAACTGAAGAAATAAACCCTAAACCCTAAAAATGGATAACATGCTAAAATGCTAGACCCATCTCGAAATGCAACTAAAAAAAAAAGATGGGTCAGTTTTCTTTTGACAGAGAAGAAAATAACGAAAGAATTGGAGGAGAAATCTGGGGTTTTACCGGCCTGGCTTGAGAAGTGCAACTGAAGAAATTGTAGAGGTTATTATGGTGGCGGTTGGTGGAAGTTTGGGTGTACAAAGAGAAGGTTATCTTATCAGCGTAGTGTTTGTTTTTTCCGCCCACCCAGCAAGCAAGCAAGCAAAAGCGAAATTCTTATTTCGCCCACTGGCATTTTTTTTTTTTTTTTTGTGAAATTCTTTAAAAGCTTTTGAACAAAGTGGGCTCAATATACAAAATAGGTGGGCTTGCTTTCTAGCCCGAACGAAAGATCAATAAAAAACTTGAATTACATCCTCCAATAAAGAAAGAAAACCACTGAGTTTTTAGCCCAAATAATCCAAGATTTCAGTAATGGTTTAGAAAGTTTTTAGTGTTGAAGCAGAGGATCTTGCCCCTATAAGCTATTTTGTGAAGAATTACAATATGTCAACTCTCTTGTGATGTCAATTTACTGGACACACCTAATCTTGGCCATCATAGTAACATCACTTGACATTGATTAATTACGAATTTTTTATTCTTTATTTATAAAACTACACTACAAATTAACTTATGCCTCTTTGACCTACTTATCAATTACCTAATTTCTTTTTAAATTTTAATAAATTTTCTTAAAAATTATATATTTTCTAAAATATTAATTGCTAACCTAATATATAAATAGATTGTCACGTAGGTATCACGTCAACATATGTTAAAATTTTTATCTATTTTGGGTAATTTGATAAACAATACAAGTTAAAAGCTAAAAGAGAATACAAAAATTAAATGGATGGCTAAAATGATTTTTTTATAAAATTGAAGAGCTAAGTAAGTCGGTTAAATTAGCCTAATATGTCTTTTTTTTTACTTAACATATTAGACCGTTTTTTTCGAAATTTAGGGAAATAGACTAATTTTAGAGATAGTGTGTGGAAGCACGTCTAGTTGGGTGCATTTTCACACTCTCTCTCCTTGACTTTTTTTTATTTTTTAGGATCAGGTTTAGGGTTTTTTTGGTTAGGAATTAAGGTTTAGTGTTTCGAGTTCTAAGAGTAAAACCGTGAAATTTTATAGGTAGATTTGAAGGGTCGAAGATGCGATAACACGTCTCAGAACACATACATTTTATATGTCATGCCGGGATAGGACTATTACCTCAGAGACCCATCTCATGGAAGTTAGGTTTCGGGGTGACTGTAATTGATACAGTCACGAGTCGAAGTCTAAGTAAAGGTCCCAGTGACGGTCATGATGTGGTTACAAATTTGAGTATAACTAGGGGCTAATTGACAGTCGTTATGCAGTCACGAGTTCAAGCTTTTTGGATACCCACAAATGATGCCCTATATAAACCATACATAAGATTCAGGCCATAATCATAGGGAAAAACGAAAAGTTTTCTGGTGTAATCAACATAATTTTTTTCTCTATTTCTATGCAATCGGTATCTTTAACCTTTCATTCTTATTTGAAGGCTAACACCAAGGTGGACACAAGAAGGCTCTCAAGCAGAGAGTGTAATGCCCCTCACCCGTGTCCGTCGCCGGAACAGGTTACAAGGTATTATCAGACTTTAACGTTTATAATTATGTAAAACCGAGCTATAAATATTCAATCAATTCAAAATTTATTCAATCATATATATATTGTCCCTTTTTCGAGCCCAAGAAGCACAAAACATACATCAAAAATGATTCGGGATTAAATAATAAATTTTAAGAATGCATGTATTATTTAGAAAATTTTCCATGTTTTGAAGGGCCACACGCCCGTATAGTTGGGCCGTGTGAATTTCACACGCCCGTGTCTCAGCCCGTGCTCAAAAACCTTATCATTTTGTTTATGACGTCATCATATATTTAGGGGCACACGACCAAGTCACATGCCCGTGTGCTTATGCCGTGTGACAAATTTAATTTTTGTAATAAAGGTGCAGACTTCACACGGCTTAGGCACACGCCTATGTCCCATGACCGTGTCTCTCACACGGCCTAGACACACGGCCGTGTCTAGCCCATGTAGCCATTTCGAAACTAAAATTTAAGATGCAGGGGACACACGACCGGACTACATGCCCATGGGGCTGTCCGTGTGTCACACACGGCCTAGACACACGCCCTTGTGTCTTACCCGTGTGGACGAAATAAGGTCATTTCCTAGCCCTATTTCTCACCCAAACTTAACCATTTTTCCTGCATGAAAACTTACAAGTATATATCAACCAATTCAACCAATTTCCAATATTCAAATTGATATGTTCCTATCTTTAATCATGTTTTTAAACTTACCTTTACATAAAATTTGACAATTTATGTTCATGGATGATTTTACTTAACTTGATTAACCAAAACAACTCATGATACAATACCATACCACATCATCATTAAAACATACATTACTATCCATTCCAATGGCTAGACTACAAACCAACAATTTAAGTATTCCTTGTCTACATTAGTCTATACATGTCATTATATCAAGATAAGTCTAACATTTATACCAGGATCAAAGGATTGATAGTGTGATGATAACTCTGACCCCAAATCCAACCTTCACGAGCTTTGAGCACTATAAAATAGGGAAAATAAACCTAATAAGCAATAATGCTTAGTAAATTTATATAACCAATACTACACTTACCAACCATGTTCAATGACCAAATTACACATAAAGCAATTTATCCATCAACTTAGCAAGATAGCAATTATGACCTATTTCCAATCATTCAATCAAATTGATTAGTACAAAAACATTAATATGCGTAGATGAGCTCATCATGCCATTTCTTCTTATATTACTTACAATATCGTTTCCGTTGAATCATCAAATTTCTGATGGACTTTTCCTTTTCCAATTGTACACCCGAGGTGTACATTCCCTTTTCAATAGTACACACAAAGTGTATATAACCTTTTCAAGTGTACACACAAAGTGTATATAACCTTTTCAAGTGTACATACAAAGTGTACATAACCTTTTCAAGTATCACCCTTTCAGGTTACATTCCTTTTCATAATGGGATCAAAGACTACCCCTTTCGGGACAACCTAAACTGTAACACATGCACGATCTCCTATTCATGATAATCACCTGTCCAATCGGAAATCAATATTCAAACAGATTCGTATGTCTTGTTATTAATTTACAAATCAATATTTGCTTTTTACATGTACATACCAATTACAAGTCATAACTCACATAGTTCAACAATCATTTTAACACATTTACATGCTTAATTTAAGTTAAACGAACTTACCTTGATAATTGATCGTATCTTCTATTCTGAAACTTTTTCTTTTCCTCGGTCTTTTTCTTTGTTTGACACTTTCGGACCTATATATATATATATATATATATATATATATATATATATATATATATAAGTTTAATCATCAATTCCACATCCAACTGAATCAATTTCACTTTCTAAGTAAAATTACTATTTTACCCCTAAACTTTTTATAAATTCCAATTTCATCCCTAGGCTCGGAAATTGAAATTCATGCAATTTACTCCTTATTCCAAGCTTAATCAAAATTTTAATATAACTTTTACAGCACATGTATTTCAGAAATTTTAAAATTTTTCCAAGAATTTCACTAATTTTCAATTTAGTCCCTATACATGTTTTCACTAAAAATCACCTTGTAAAAGTGATTTTTCTATTAATAACCTTTCATTTCCTATCATAAACTTTTAATTTACAGCATATTCATTCATGGGTAATTTTCTAAACTTTGATTTTCTTTCAATTTAATCCCCCAAATAAAGAAATTAACCTTTCTCGATATCAAAAATATGAAAATCATTAAAAACGAGACATAGAACTTACCAATTCAAGCTTGAAAAGTTTCTTTTCTCGCTCCTAGAGTTTCCATGTATTTTATGAAGAAGAAGGTGATATAAAACGAGTTTTAATTCTATTTAATCATTTATCAAATATTATTTAATTCAATTTTCAATTTAGTCCTTAACCTTTTTTAATTTTTCCATGGATGAGTCACTAAAATATCTACATGTTTTTCATCAATGGTCTAATTGCCATATAAGGACCTTTCACTTTTAATTCTATAGCTATTTAATCCTTATAGCTACTAGAATTCAACCTTGACATTTTATTCAATTTAGTCCTTTTTGCAATTAGACACATAATTGATAAAATTTTTCTATAAAAATTTTCATGCAATATCCCTATCATAATACCTATCATTTTATGAAATTCAAATAATTTCATTTTTCGGACTAGCATTTGTGGTCCCGAAACTACTATTTCGATTTCACTGAAATTAGGCTGTTACCGAGAGCGAATGTTCCGGTGCAGTAAAGGTCAAACTCTGGTCAGCGCGACAACTGTTGTAGTTATTAATTGATTGTTTAATAATGATAATCATTGCCATCCCAAAAGAAATATCACATTTACTACACCGCAACAACCACTGTCCGTTTGGGAGTCCTCCTACGTCCATAGCAGTGTCGGCTTTCAGATTTGAAGAAAGGTTAAAGATACCGGCAGCATGAGAATAGAGAAAAAAATTACATTGATTATTATGGGAAGTCCCACAGTTTTTCCTTATGATTATACCCTCAAACTTCTGTATAGTATTTATAAGGCAACATCTCCAGGTATTTGAAAAGTTTGAGCTCGTATCTACATAATGACCGTCAACTAACTCTCCTGTTATACTCCAATTTATGATCTCATAATGGCCGTTGACCACGACCTCTACGTAGGCTTCTACCAGTGACAGTATAAAATAAAATCACCCTGGAACCTGATTTTTTCCCAGGATAGGTTTTCGATGTAATGGTCTCATCTCGATAGGATATATGAAATGTGTGTTTCTTAGAGCGATATCACATCACGACAACTCAAGAATATCTCAAATTGGAAATTTTATTAGTGACAAAATTTTTTAATACTGAAATGAGAAAGAAAATCGAAAGAGAGAAATATTGTAAAGTGAAAGAATGGAAGCCGGGAGAGTTTATGGGTGTAGGGATGAAGTATGTAAGGAGAGCCCCCTCTTTAGAGGCACGGAGAAGGGTAAGATTGAAAAAAAAAACCTGTAGTTGAAAACGCGTAGCGATGGAGACATTTTCATCGAATATTTAAAAAATGTGCTTTAAATCTTACCCGAGATTCTCGGGGTCATGACACTGTTGGCAACTTGATGTGGAAATGGTAAGAAAGCTCACTCAGTTGGATAAGCTTTCTTACCATTTCCACTAAAATTGTGCCAAAAGTGCCCTGACCCTGGAATCCCAAATAATATTTAAAACATGTTTTGAAGCACTGAAGACCCTTTAAAATGCATATTTTGAAGTACGCGTCTAATAAAATTAGTTGATAAAATTATTATTCGATGAAATGGTGTCTTTTGAAAGACATTTTAAAGCACGCCTTCCCCCTCTCCTCATTCTTTTTTGCTATTAAACCATCGAAGTATTCAGAACTTAGTCACACAGCAAATTCATATCAAATATTGAAGAGTTGTACTATGAGTGTCGTTTGCATTTCTTTGGATAACCATTTGAAGTTTTTTTATTCTAAATATCTAATTCTTTTTAAATTGAAATGAGTCGACGAGTGCAATCCGTCATTTACTGCAACGTTTAAATTTGTAATATGGACATTGGGGTCGTATTTGCAAAAGCCCAGTCTGTGGAATTAGCTTTCAACCGTACTATTCAATTACATAAGCTATTGACTAGAATAAGGAGTAATGTTGAGGGTTCGAGTTGGGGAAGAATTTTGATCTTGCAATGTAGATATCAAACATCAATTGACCCCTTTAAGTATGAGTTATTTGATGTGATAGGCGATCTCGAGCTGGAGGTGACCATATCAGAAGTTATATTTTGACTTTTCCAAGGCTGGTAGAACTGGTCCATCTTCGACCATTGTTATAGCTAATGCGGGAACCAAAATAGAAGTAGAAAGTTCTACTACACGGTTATGTGGTGGGTTTACTAGTTTGTTACAAAGCTCATATTATAATGTCATTAAAGCATCAATGGGTAGACATTATTCGGTTTTACACACCAATTTCAACTTAGGTGACCATTATCAGCTGGGGTATGAGCGTAACTCGAACCTCGACACTCGGGCATGGCATTCAGTTAGTGCATTCGATTTCAACTTTGGTGGTTCGATGTTCTGGGGTGGAAGAACTTATAGCGGGGGGCCATCAACTTACATCAGTTGACAATTCGGTGTAAATGTAGACAGTAACATAATGTATAAAAGAACTGATGACTTCTCTCTACGATCGGGTCTGACAAGAGTACATAAAACCCTTTGGTTGAAGATAAAAATGAAGATGCGGCTAAGGAAGAAGATGCAATCGAGGAATAAGGGGCAGCGGATATTATTGAAGGATCAGAATTAGACCTCAATCCAATTTGGCAGTCTGGCCCGGATGGTTTAGAAGTGACACTTTTTTTGGAACCAGTACAGGTTCTAATTGAGCCAGAATCTTACGGTTCTGATGATGACAGTTCAAAAAATGCTCTGGATCCAAATCCATGATTCAGGGCATATGAACCTCTACCGTACATGACCAATGCCTACCTCTTTACTGATAGTGGTTTAGAGTTCTAGTAGATCCTACACAGAACACCTGGTCATGCAAGCTCATCGTCAAATGTTCGAGTATTGAAAGTTGGCGTGGAGTATCCCAACAAAGATGCTTTTCTTGTTGCACTGAAGCAGTACAGTTTCAAGAACTACGTGAACTATCATGTCACAAAATTCCATTCAGAGAAATTCGAGGAAAAGTGTGCAATGTGCGATATGAGGTGCAAATAAAAAATCATGCCATCTTTCCAAAAGAAGACGGGTTTTTAGACAATAAAGAAGTATTCTGGTCCACATACTTGTGTTGTAGCAACTGCATGATGCAATCACTCGATTTTCTGACATAATGTAACTTGACCGAGGTCTTTGTTTTTGCCAATAACATAACTTTAACTTTTACTTTGCAGGTGTAAGTCAAGATCATCCAAGGATAAACTCCGACATGATATCTGACATAATTCTACCTATGGTGAAATTAAGTTTGCCTTGGCCAATTTTGCCATCGTGTTTGCCCACAACCCGACATATGTGTCATATCTGACAAAGGGACCTAGAATCTTAATCATTATTAAATGACATGGAAGCTTTTAGGATCGCAAACACTATAAGTATTGTATATGATATGTCAGCTCCAACTACCATAAAAAATGACCTTCGAAAAATGAACGAGATTAATGCATTAACACGGGTATGTAGCTACCATTATGTTCACAATCATACTAAACCATATTTCATTCATTGTTTGCATTCATAGGTATACTTTTCTCGATAGGGTACGAGCTCATCCAACATCGTTTCCATGAAATGTTGGATAACTTGCGTGCTATTAATAGCGTCAATACAAACTATCTCGCCAACATACTTTCGAATAGTTGACACAATCGTATGGCAGGGTCTACAGTATGAGTACATAACGACGAACCAAGCGGAATGCATCAATTAGTACTAAATGAGACACGTTATTTGTCGATAACCTCGATTGTCAAAGAAACATACTTTCTTTTGGTAGCCTTATTTTCAAAGCGGGTTGCGATATTGTTGGACAGATAGTAGGCGGTCACGTTTGGTGCGAGGATGTCATGAAAGAAATTAGACAAAATGTAGAAAGAGTAAACACTATGTATGTAGTGTGTTACTCGCATCTAAACCTGAGATTTCGGGTCATGGAGTACGTTAGGCTTGACTAAAACATGTTAAGGGCATCATACCATATTGATTTACCAGAAGGACTTACAATTATAAGAGATTCCACACACTTTGATTCCCATACACACGTGTAATTATCGTATGTGCAAATGCACGAATTGAGAAATGCCTTATATTAACGATGTGTGTAGAGTGGAATGCATGCACAATATATGGATATTTAAATTCCCACTCGCCTTAGATGAGAGTATGTGTCTGCTAGTGTCCAACTCTCTTTTCGAGTTGGCCCCGAACATGAACTTGTGTCGCATCCCGAAAGGTCATTCGACTTTTACTCGGATATGTATCAATATGAATGTTTGGGAGAAGGGCAATCAACAGAGGTTATGCTGGTACTATAGAAACCCAAAGCACACGAATGCAACATGATCCATATTGAGGGATGCATTAAGGCCTCAACATCGTTAACATATTGTTTTGTACAAAAATTGATTACAATGCTTTTTCTTTTTTGTACAAAATCTGTTCATTCATTTTTTTGTATTTCATTTGTATTTGTCACCATCAACTAACATTCATATAGTGGAAAAATTACTATTTTAAGCACTACTTCAAGTACCAATTACAATTTATCTAGCAATTAAACTTTTATTTTTACTATCTAGTTTCTATACCTTAATTAATCACTAGTTAGATAAAGGTGCCTATTTAAAGTTATATATTTTATATCAACTATTATATATGGAAAAATACATACGATTTACATTAGAATTTAAAAAAGACAAATATGAATTGAAACAGAAATATAAAAAAAAATTGATCATTTTTTATTGATATCATTTATATTTACAGCACAAAAAGTAAATGAAAAATACATCATCAATGTCATTGGCCCGAATGTGTGCCACAGGACGATGGCTGACAGTTGCGAGTAGGATTTCTGCTTACAAGTTGTGGTGTCGACTCCTTCTCTTAATTATGATCATCGTCCTCATCTTTTTCGTTTTCACATCAACCCTTGTACACATCTTCATCTCAACCATCGTTTTTATCTTTATCTCCACCCCCCATTTTCATCTTCATCACATTCCTCAGTACTTGAGTGTAGTGTCATCCTAGCCCATCATCATATGTCCTCTATTCCACCAGAAGGTGGTTACGACAGTGGCCCACATCGATAAAACAACGACGCGATGGTTGTTTGTAACATTATCGACAAATAATTATACGATGTTGAAAAACCTAAATATGTCGGCATTGATACTAGCATTGGTGTAGCCATTAGTGTCGGTACATGTGTCGGCACTGGCGTCGACATCGAGGTGTAATATATTGGGGCAGAAGTGCCCCAAAATACGTACCTATAGGAGGTGTAGATGTAGAGTGCTACGATAATGTATAGTGCGATGCAAAATATGGTACTTGTGAATAAAACAGTGGTTAATGAAAGGAGCATAAATATTTGAAGGGAACTAATCGGGATATGGTGCAGGCCTCAGTGGCATTTGTTAGTTTGGATTCGAGGATGAACTTGTTACAACACTTGCTCTGAACCTACAATGCTGAAGCGGTCTTTATGCCCTCTTCCGATGAAATTGTCAACTCCTCACCTCTATCGACAGTAGATATAGCTTACCGGTAGTTCTGAACCAGGGCATGTACTTCAAGCAGGTTGCCATGTCCATTGAGAAAAAAGGTTCACAAATGGGTAAGATTTTCATCCTACGATCTGAAATGTCGATGTACTCCTTGTGGTAATCTCACCAATTTTTGTCGGTCTTCCCCTGCAGATAAAGCTTGTGCAATGCTTTCATGTCTTGCGGTGGCGGCAGAATTTTTTGCCTCTATCCGTCGTGTAAACTATCAATGGCACTTTCATACTCTAAATGGCCAAAATTTCAGGCAGAACACATTTTATGATATTCGGATCGACGTATGACATCCATTTAAATTGTAATTCACAATTAAAAATTTTGTTATATACAAAATTTTAAATTTTAAATTTTAAATCATTGCGTAATTATTATAGGTTTGAAAAAACCAATAACTAACACCGGATTCCGAACGTTGATCTATAAATAGCCGAATATCTTCGAGTTGCTTTGGTAGTCCCACATAACCCTATGGTTCCACCTATTTAAGCAATATGTTAATTCAAACATATAATAAATAAACAACATTTACTTTATTAACTACATATTGTTGTCAAATAAATTTTACTTTGTCATTAATGGGAATGTATAAGGGTCGTTCACTTGGGGATGTAAAAATGGCAGCTGCCACTACGCTCATGACTACAGTAGAAGTAGACAACCACTGATTGACATCTTATTTGGTTTCGTTGCTCGACACAACTCTCAGTACAATGTGGCTAACACGGTTGATCCCTAACTCAATTGTCTGCATTCTTTGGAGTCCACTAAGTGTAGTAGCCACATTATGCGTACCAAAATTTGAGATTTATCAAACATTAGAATGCCCCTAATTAACCTCAGGATGAATGCTCGAGCGTATTATTTTTTGATTACGTTAGTCGCGTCCTTAGAAAGTTCTTTCAAATTATTTTTCAACCACTTCATATCTATCCGACCACCTTAAATCTTATTCGGCACCTTCCCCAAAAATGCCTCGCAAAGGTCCTCTTTACTGGGAATGGCCACTGACCCCGTAATGATTGGCCCATCCACCGGTAATCGAGTTATAAACCTACTTCCTCGAGTGTGATTGTACACTCAACGCATGAAAGATGGAATGTGTGTGTGCCGAGTCTCTATCTTTCTACCAACACACTGATAAGTGGATGATCCAATTTTTAGCCCTCGAGCATACGAGACGCATGTAAGAATCTCACGTCTTACAAATAATCACGAATTTTGGTGCCTAGGCTCTTTGAGAAATTATGTATGAATCCCCTCCAAAACACAATCATCCACCTATTTATATTGACAAAATATAATAATTTAAAATAAATTAAAATTTTAAAAAACTTTAAATTTAACTTAATTGAAAATAACGAAATTTAAAATTTTTCCTTACCATTATTGCTTGAGCGGCGGAAATGTACTTTTCGTCGAAGCGAATCAGAAAGCTTGCCATTCATGAAAATTTAATCGAAATGATATACGAAATAATTAAATAAAACTATAGTATTTTTAAATAAGTATTAGAAAATTTCGAGCAAAAATTGAGAGAGTTGAGAGAATTGAAAGTTTAGAGAGAATAGAGAAAGTTGGATTTGAGTGAAAAGAAAGAAAAATGGTCTAGTATTTATAGGAAAAAAATTACCGTTGGCCTTTAAAAGTCGTTAGGAAAATGATCGTTGGAGGATGCACTTTCACTCTCTCTAAAAAAAGAACCTATTTTCCTAATAAAAAAATGACCTATTTGGCCAATTAAAAAACAAAATCAACATATATTTCTAATTTAGCCAAATAAGTCATTATGAAAAAAAATGAGAATTTGATTGTAAAAAAAAAATTGATATTATATCATTCATTCTCATCTATGGCTAGGGGATAAGCATCCGATTGAATCAAGTTGAACCAAATGAAAAAATTTCGAGTTAATTGAGTTAATGAGTCATATTTTATCATCCTAACTCTATTTGAAATTTTTTCAAATTGAGTCGAGTACTATGAAATTCGAGTCAAGTTGAATCGAGTAAAATTATTCAAGTTAAATTAAAAAAATAAACATGTCAAATTAAAATATTGTTATAATATAACTAATTCCATGTTAGAGTACACAAATTCGAAACCATATATATTTTAAAATTTTTTCAAATCAAAATAATAATAAAAATAAAATACTTTAGTTTTATAAACTTGAATCATTAATGAATCATTAATTAACTTATTTAGTTCCGAAAATTATTATTTTAGAAAAAATTTAAAATTTTAGCTTTCTCTATATATATTTTTTAAAATTTTTTTATAATTTTTTAAAAAGTATAAATTTTAGAATTTTTATAAATATTTTGAATTTTAAAAATTATTTTGATTTTTTTTTAATTTTTGTTGAGAGAGAGACTATTTTACTAATTTTCAAAATTGATAGGAACCAAAAGAGTATTTACAGAAATTTGTTATTTGAATTATTCGAATTGTAAAATTCAACTCGACTCTAACTCGAAACTCGAATTACTTATTTTTGTTGACTCAAATAATTCAATAACTTGATTAGATTAACTCGAAATTCGATTTTTTTTAGTCTAATCGAGTTTTGTCGACCCCTATCTATGACAGTTTGGTTTTTGGCATGGATCTATTTCTCACATGTACTAAAACAAGGGAAAGGTATTATGGAGGCTTTTATAGTAAGCGACAAATTGCATTTTGACTTTTCTACTAAAAAAAGGGCAAATTAGTTTCTATACATTAGATTAAAGAGCGAATTAGTCCTTCAAAATTATGTCCTTTTTTACTATTAAAAATTGGTCTTGTACGCCAGTATGATGTACACGTGGCACACCGCATGTCATTGTCCGGTTATTCCATTAGGCACACCAATTTTTAGTAGTACAAATAGATAAAATTTTTTAACATAAATGACTAATTTGCTCTTTAATTTGATCTAATGTATAATGACTAATTTACGCATTTTTTGAGTAAAGGGGACAGAATGCAATCTGACTCTTAGTATAAGGGAATTTATAGTACTTTTACTACTAAAAGAAGCCAATGAATTAGTAGACAATATTGCATGCTATACTAGTATAGCCAGGTCAGCAATGATGTTTGGAATAGATTGGTTGGTCGGATTGAAAATTGATCGAGAAATCGATCTCAAGAATGGTATTAAATAGATCTGGATCAGTGGAACTAGTTGAAAAAACTATTTGAATTGAGGTTTTTTTTTTAATTTTTTAATATATCTATTTTATTTTTATTTTGAATTTTTAATGATTTTTGAATTGATTTTTATTTATTTATATATATATTTTTAATATATATTTTTACCGATGAATTATTACTTGATCAATTCAACTATCGGTTTGGTTCTAAAAACATTGATAGATAGTTGCCATTTGGATTGAGTGTGCAATATCCCTTTTAAGTGGAAACCTCTTATATACATTTTTTTTCTCTATATTTTTAATGAAAAAAGAGCTTAAATCACAAAATAGTATCTACATTATATCAATTTTTTTAAATTGGTACTCAAACTTTTTTTGATCACTAGGAGTGCCTAAACTACATTCTATTACCCAAATTACCCTCACCGTTAAGAAAAATCTCTTAACCAATTCATTTTGTGACACATCATACTTTTAAATTAAAATTAAATTAAATTATAAAAATGAATTTAATTAAATTAAACTTTTCAATTTTTAATACTCTCTCTCCATGATTCTTTCTTTTATTTTAATACATTTTTTTAACTGTTAGATAACTTTTCTTTGTAATTCTCTTATAATTTTTTTCTACCCAGTTTCTTTTCAGTATTTAAGTTCCATGCTTTATTTGGTTTTTTCATTAGAGAGGTTTACCTGGTATTAACTATTTTATGCAAAGTATATAAAAATAAAAAAAATATTTTAAAGAAAAAAAATACATGGGTTTTGAATTGATGTAAAGAAGGAATTAAAATCAAGGTTTAACATGGAAAAGAAGCTTGCCAAAATCTGGATTTTGTCGCCGGAAAATTTCACCACCAAAGTTATTTAATGGAGAACAAAAGAGATTTTTTTAGTTAAAATTTGTCATATGTCACAAAATGATTGGTTAAGAGATTTGTTTAACGGTTGAGGTAACTTGGGTAAGAGTATAATTTAGATATTGCTTTTGGTAATAAAGTATAGTTAGTTACCATTTGTGAAAAAAAGAGAGTACCAATTTGAGAAGAAATATAATTTTTTAATATCATTATGTGATTTAAGCGAAGTAGAAAAAGAACTTTCAAATACAATTATAAAATGTCACAATGAAATAAAAATAAACATGTTCACAAGTTAAACTATTTATTCTGGTTTGAAATATAAAAGGAGTTGAAAAAAGATACCAAGTTTAGATAAATTTGAAGGATTACTTTTTATTCAAGTTAAATATGGAGTATTGCATATAAATATTGAATATATATAAGTAAACTAACATGTATTATATAAAACACAAAACGAACCGTTAGCGAAATAAATGTTAGTTAATGTTAATTTTGTAACCTAAGTAATAACCATTTTTTCTTTTACCAAAATTCATTTGATTGCTCCTCCATTGCTTATTAACATTATACTATAAGCTGTCTTTCTACATTTTTGTAGTTTGATGAATTTGAGTAGGGGAAAACCAATGACATTCACATACCACATCACTTGCTCAGTTTCCTAATTTTTATTTCTTCTATCGTGGAATATACATTTTATTTTTATCATGAAATGAACATATTATTTTGGATTGTGTAAAAATTTTACGTAAATTTCGTGTTAAAACTATTATATTCAAGTGAATGGGAGTTGCCATGTTTTAGGCGACAACTTGTATGGTGTGGCTGGGCCTAGAGTTTGACCTTGTGTTATAGACCGGCATATGCATTTGTCAAATTCAATCACACAAAATTAATGTTTAAGATGTGATAAGAAAGGTGTGACATGCTCAACGGATAATCACACAAAATAATGATAATTCCCTAAAATATAATAATAGGGCAACCCAAAACCATCAAAGTGGTTGCAATAACTTGCAAACAATTGAAGTCCCATTTTGACATCCTTTTTTACAGTTTTTTTTTTTTAGTTTAATTGAATTTCTCATTATTGTAACGATTAAGAATCTTAATTTTTAGTTTAAGAGTTTGAGAGAAAGAGGGATTTAATGAGACTTTGAATATTTTATAGTTAATATTAAAATTTAATTAAATTTGAAATCGAATTGAGTTAAATTTTTAAATAAAAATAATTTTTTTAATAATTTTTTTATTCATAATATTTAAATAAGAGATATCGTTTACAATACAATATTGTCCTAATCTATCATTTCACCCAATAATGGTTGTAGAAAATAAAAGAAATGTCAAATGAAGAAAATTTAATTTAAAAAAAAGAAATTGATAAAAGTTTGGTATTTTTGAAGGCAAATTTTTAATTTTATTATATATTAATAAAACAGTTAGGTGGAGAAAGAAAATACAATTTTTTTTAAGTATATATTATAAATTAACAATAAATAAAATTTCAACCCCAATATTTGAAGTGCAAATAAAAAAGATTAATCCTACTCCTTTATGATTTGGCCACTTTAATTATTGCCAATTATTACTCTCCTCCTCAAATGACACGTTCACCATGTTTGTATTTCTTCTTCTTCCTTGGATTACATTCTGATGTGTTTTAGAACCATTGTTGTCGACTCTGGTGGGTCAAAAAAGTGGATTTTGTCGCTGAAAACAATCAAATTTGATTTGGATAGTTGGTGGTAAAACAAAATATGAACACTTGTCAATATTCAAACGCTTGTGTTCCAGAAGGGCATGAAATCAAAGAAAAAAGAGGAAGAAGAACCCAACCCACCTAACATCTCAAAAACTCTCAGCATGCCATTATTAAACTACTCTTTTTATTTTTTTGCCTTTCAACATGGGTCATATTCACTGAGCACTACAATTTTGAAGTTGAACTGCTTTTATTTACTTTCAATGGAAACAAAGTAAGACTTGAACCGCTTTTCAAAACCATTAGCTTACACTTTTAGAAATGCAACACTCTTCTTTCATCCATAAAGATATAAAAAAGATTTCAATTAAAAAATTCATGGTTTTTGTTATTTCTCATTGAGTTTAGACACATCTTAGTACAGTAAATCATTGGAATGAATGAACTCTTTTACCCCAGGTTTTTTTTACCATCTATTCTCTTTTTAGAGTGATTTTGAATATGTCTTTAATAATAAATAAGTTTATTAGAAAATAATAATCTCGAATTGCCTAAGACTACTACATCTGTACTTCATGTATAACATATCAACATGATCATTATCTATTGTAACGACTTGTCATATCGCACTATAAAAAAAGAGGGATTTTTCCTATAAATACTCTCTCAACAATAAAGAAATGATAGACCTTCTGAGCTTTAGACTTACTCTAAACAATCTTCTCCTCCTTCAACAATCAACTTTATCATCTTTCCTATTTCCAATTTTCCACCTCTATAAATGAATCCATATTCTTAACATCACCACATATTTCTCCTTATCTTCTCTTATTCCCTTTCTTATTCTACTATATATATATATATATATAAAAGGTGTAGTTGTCAATCAGTTTTTGAATAGAAGAAACACTATTTTTTAACGTCAAACTCCATAGGTATCCATAAATACATGATTGCATGAGATCAAAGAAAGCATATAAATTTATAATATTCATACTAATTTGAGCTTCTAAAACCCATCAAACACGTCCTCTTCATCTAACCTATCTTTAAATAAACAAAATTAAGAAACCCAGCCATTTTCATTATTTAGAAAGACGTCAATAAACATATGCCATTGCTTTCTTCTTGCTTGCAAGCAATGATCCAATGTGCAGAGCATGGCTTTGTTTTTTAAACAATAATAATGTTATCTTTAAAAAATCTATCAAAATCTCTATGATGCCATTACTTCATTTAATCATTTTCTTTTTCTAACTCAGAATTTGATGTGACCTATGCAATTAAAAATTCATTTGAACTGAATTTTTTTTGGGGGTTGTCATGATACTAAAGGTGTTCACATTTATGATATGCTTGAAAACGTGTGATTCTGTATGAACTCATAGTTATGACGATTTTAAAAATCTTAAATAATTTCAAGTTAAGAGCACTTTCACCGTGATTCCATCATAACGAAAGCAACGAAGGAAAATAATGTTGGAAACAAACAAAATGTACTGAATCACATTAATCAGCTGGATCTAAAAACGGGACAGAGAGGGAAAAAAAAGCATATTCTCTCAACCCAGGTTCTTATCCTGATTCTGCCAATGCCATGCCAACGTTGGCAGCATTCCCATTTACCTTTCACCAATTCAATTAAAAAAATGGAAAACTTTATGGGTGGCTGATTCTTTTTCTCCCTCTGGAAACACGAAGTGAGCCAAGAAAAAAATTATATAAACAAGGGGCTGTCTTTCTTCTACCTTTGCATTTTCCAATTTATCCAAACGAATAGAAAATATTAGGTGGCAATGGCTAATGGGTTGTTGACTTGTTGGGAATTTCGAGGGAGAGCCAGCGGGTGAAAGAAAAAAAAAAATCCCAACAACTCCCCCCAGTTAGAGGTGTGCATGGCCGGGCGGCCCGGCCCGGCCCGAAGGCCCGCCCGAAAAATGGGAGGGTTTAAGTTAAAATATAGACCCGAAAAATAGGCTTGGGCAAAAAAAGAGGCCCGTTTAGGAAACGGGCCGGGTCTCGGACAAGATTTTTTTGGCCCAGGCCCGGCCCGATTTTAATATTAAATTATTTTTAAATTATTTTTATTTTAAATTTTAAGTAACTTTAGGCTTTTTTTTATTGTTTTTAATGTTATTTTGATATTGTAAAATTTTTATTATTAATATAATTTAGTTGTTAATTTAGTTCTAATTTATTTTAATTTTTTAATTTTAATATAATTATTTTTTATTATATTTTTAATTTATATATTATTTTAAGAATTATTTTAGTCCCATTTTTTTAATATTTTTTTATGTTTTAAATGCATTTGATTTATTATATTTTAAAGTTTTTTATTTAATAAAAAAAAGTAATTTTTTTTAATATGGCCGGCCGGGCTGGGCTCGGGCCTATCTTTTTTTCTCTGGCCGGGCTTGGACAAAATTCTAGGCCCATATTTCGGGCCGGGCCGGGCCCGGGCCTTGAAAATGGGCCGAAAATTTTTTATGGGCCTGGCCCGAACCCGGCCCGAAAATTATATATTTTTTATTTTCAGTTAAAATAAAAAAATTCGATTAACGAACCAAATTCGGTTAATCGATCGGTTAATCAAATTAATTCGGTTGGGGTCGGTTAATAATTTTTTGAGTTTTCAATTAACGGTTAATTCGGTTCGAAACCAATCGGTTAATCAAATTTTTCCGGTTTAACTGAAAAATAATAAATTAAAATTATAATATATTAATAGTTCACTATTGACTCAAACCCAATCCAACATAAACCCAAATACCCAATCTAATATATATTAACCCAAGTACTCAACCCAATCATAAAAATTACAAATAATTTAATAAAAAATAAAAATCTAAAACTAAAACTAAAACTAAAAATAAAAATAAAAAACATATAATTTTATACAAATAATTTGATTAATTCGGTTAATTCGGTTAATTTGGATAATTCGGTTAATTCGATTAATTTGGTTAATTCGGTTAATTTTATGCTTATTTTAACCAAAAATAAAAAAAATATAATTTTCGGTTAATTCGGTTAACCGACCGAATTAATTGAAAAAATTTCGGTTCGGTTAATTTTTTTGAAAAAAATTCGGTTCTGTTAACGGTTAAAAATTTTGAAGGGTTGGTTAATTCGATTAATGTTATTTCAGGTCTGTTAACCGATTGAACACCCTTACCAGTCTCTACCTTCGTCAAACTCAAATTCATTTTTAGCAATGAAATAAACCTGGGATAATGTAACTCTCGGATTTGGCTTAATTCTTTTCTTATTCTCATACATCCTTAAATTTAAAAGTTATTATTCATTTAAGCTCTTGAATTTAGTATGTATATTCATATTGGTCCTTCAACTTGACAACCAGATTTATTTTAACCTTTGAACTTGAAAATTTTAAAAGTTTAATAATGTAGCGCTTTGAGTTTAAAAAATAAATAACTTTTAGATGATGATGTAGTACTATTTTAATAATTGAATCCACAGTTGAATAGGTTAGACTACCAACAGTTCGATTGATTTAACCGTTGGATAAAAAAAAATATATTTAAAAATTCATAAAAATCTAAAAGAAAGTATAAAAAAGATTTTAATTTTTTTAGATTTTTATGAATTTTAGTTAATTAATTAATTATTATTGATTTGACGGTCAAATCGATCGGGCTGGTTGAATCGAGAACTAATAGTCTAATTCGTACAACTATCGATTTGGTTATTAAAACACTGACACTCTAAAATTGTTCATATCATTATCTAAAATTTTTTATTTTATTAAAATTGTATCATATCATTATTTAAAATTTTTTATTTTATTTTTCAAACTCCGAGTATAATATCATCAAACTTTTAAATATTTTAAATTAAATCAAAATGGAATTAATTATTAAATTTAATGGTAATATAGATCTACTTACAAAGTTCAATGGCTAAAAATTATATTATTATTATTTTTCACCGTCATTAATTTACGTTATCCCATTTAATGGTAATATAGATCTACTTACAAAGTTCAATGGCTAAAAATTATATTATTATTATTTTTCACCGTCATTAATTTACGTTATCCCAGTAAACATAAAATATTTTAGTCAGTGAAATGAAATATAATTGATAATTCTCTGAACACACGTCTTTCACGTTGCTACTGTGTTTGGAAGAGGAGAAAAAAAAAGGAGCATAAAAAGCTCCCTTCTGCTTTCCCTCTGTTCTGTTTTTTGTTGGGTGGTTTGAAGTGGACACATGCACCAATAACTCTTCAGCTGCTAACCTTTACTTTCATTTGCCATTGTTTCAAGCTATACAAGCTACATGCTTTTTCTTTTTTGGTCATTGGTTCTTTATAAATATATCAAGGAAAAAGGGTTCATTTCCAATCTGTAAAGGGTTGAAGGTGAATTTGGTTTATTCCACTTCCGATATCTCTTCAACGCTTTTCCTTAGCATTGTCTCGAGTGGGAACCTTTTCTTCTGGCATTGGGTTTCTTAAAAGGTTATAGTTGGAATCTTGGGAGGGATTGAAGTGTTTTTTTTTTCTCTCTTCAGCCTTTGTCTTTGCATTGTCTTGGCAAGTAAAAAGCTGTTTTTCTTTTCCATCAATTTTCTGGTACTGAGTTCCTTAGAAAGAAGGGATTGAAGTGTTGTGAAGGAGAAGATGTCGATCCCAAAGGAGCTAGAGCAAGTTATGAAGCTGAGAGGGGGATCAGTGTTGGGTAAAAAGACCATTCTCAAGAGTGACCATTTCCCTGGATGCCAAAACAAGCGCTTGTCTCCCCAGATCGATGGTGCTCCCAATTACCGTCAGGTTCTTTCCCTTTATAGAGATTTGTTTTGCTGCATTTTAGCTCTAGTATTTATCTTTGGATTACAAGTTTTGATGATATCTACTTATTGCTTAAAACAAGATACTATGGAGAATTAATTATGAACTTCATTTGACCTCATATTGGCTCTCGAGAAGTAATTATGAAATCTGTCACTCAATTTATGCTTCTTGCTTTCTTTCAGTTAACACTTTGATGATCCGTTGTCTCATGTTGGATATTGCTTATACTTACAAAAATAGGGTGGTAATATAGTAGGTGATTTAAGAACTATTAAACTTCATGGTTTGCCATGCCATTAATTTCATCTTAACTTATGCAGAGGCTGCCATGCTTGCATATTGGAATCCCACTTTGAATTGATCACTTATTATTCTATGGCATCGTTTATTTTGTTAAATTTCATATTTTTGAACCTTTTTCATTTGCCTTTTCTTGGTCTGCTGTTAACAGGCGGATTCATTGCGTGTTCATGGTGTTGCTATTCCAACAATTGTTGGAATTCAAAATGTTCTTAAACATATTGGAGCCCAGAAAGATGGGAAGCAAGCACGTGTTCTTTGGATTAGTCTACGGGAGGAACCGGTAAAGCAATATCTTACCAATTGATTTCTGTTGATAAGTGCATAGACTGACTGCTATATGTTCAGTTGACATTTGGGATACTTTAATTGACCACTAAAAGTAAGCTGAAATTTGATTGAGTTTCAAGACTAGTCACGATTTTGAAATCCTAGAACAAAAAATCAATGCCCGGAAAATTTAAAAAAAGAAAGAAAGAAAGAAAGAAAGAAAAGAAATGCAAACAGCCATGACTGAATTGTACCTGGCTGAACCTGCTTCATGTAACAAACAATTATTCTCTGCTGCATTCTCTTGACACCAATTATCATGGTCATAGATGATAGGTCAACAAGTAGATTGCAAAGGTTGTTTGTCATCAGGGATTTAAATTGCGGTCGCGGCCGCGTTTTCGGTTGCGTTGCGTTTGTCGCAGTTGCGGACATAACGAATGCTATTGCGGTCATTGCGGGTATCGCGGTCGTGAATTTTTCACATAACTTATTGTAAAACAATAATAGCGGTTTCGGTGGTAGCAGTTTCGGACGGTGCCGCTACCGCTATATAACGGCTGCTATAGCGGTAGCGGACCGCTATTTAAATCCCTGTTTGTCATTGTTACTGTTATCTCAAGTCAATTGCCTTCATTCAGTAAAAAAAAAAAAGGATATGTATATTAATGTTAATGAATTAACTTGAAACTATAAGTTCTCTCTCCAAGCACCCATCCTCCAACAAAGAAGAAAATACTTTTGCCAGTAGAGCTTATCTTGTTACTTGATATGACGATGATAAAATAAAAGTATAATACTTAAGTGTATTATTCATCATAAACTTTATGATGAAGACCTTCTTGATTTTGGTGTGCATGTTGTTTTACATAAACTCTATATTTTTTCAAAGAGTTTGCAAATTGACAATGTGCGTTTTGTTCTAATTTATATATATTATGCGTAAATAGGTTGTATATATTAACAGACGTCCTTTTGTTTTGCGTGATGTGGAAATGCCATTCTCGAACCTTGAATATACGGTATGTAAGCTTAAAGAAAATTTTGATCTATTCATTTATTTTTGACATCTGATTTCTGGTTTTATCACCCTTTTTTATTTTTAATATCATGATCTACTGCATTCTGGAAACTATGATGTAACGTTCTTACTTGCTAACTTAGCGTAAGTGTGATATCAAATGTATTCAACTTTTGGGAGGGTTGAGCAGATGTTGCAAATATAATTTCTAGTTAGGCATTGAGTTTTAGCTGGTTAGTAATCTGCTTCATTTCTGCCATGTGTGCCTTGAGAGCTTGTGTTTTCTAGTATACCAGTTTCATGTGAGCCTATGATGCCCAAATTATTAAGGAGAGTGAAAATATACACATATTTTACATTGTGCATGTGCATGCTAAAGGCCTGCTGACATGTACCATTCATCTTTATTGTTAGCTTGATCATAGCCTTTATATTGAACAGGGAATTAACAGGGATAGGGTTGAGCAAATGGAAGCTCGATTAAAGGAAGATATTCTGATGGAAGCTGCAAGGTATTTCCTTTGGTTGCGTAATTTATTTATTCTAATTTGTAGATGTTCCTTTCCTGTGTTTATCAATGGTTCGCCTTACCTCCATTATAGCAAATTTTATTTGGAACCCTGACATGGCAGATATGGAAATAAGATCCTTGTCACCGATGAACTGCCAGATGGTCAGATGGTGGACCTGTGGGAACGAGTATCCTGTGATTCTGTGAAGACACCACTAGAGGTATAAGCTTTGGAAATAAGAAAATATGACTGATCTGCCAAAAATTTGAAACATCATGTCAAAACTCTTTTTTTTTTTTTGGGATTTTACTGGTATAGGTGTATGAAGAATTGCAACTCAAAGGGTACCTGGTTGACTATGAGCGTGTGCCTATAACAGATGAAAAATCACCGAAGGAGATGGATTTTGATATTCTGGTGAGTTCCATGTTATTGACCTCCTTCTGCTTGCTGATTTGAGTAAATCGAACTTTTGTTTGCTTTTGGGGTTTATTTACTTTGTTACATACATCCTACTAAATTTCCGCTAATACATGGACACCCAAATGTCATCACCTCAACTTTTATTTATATAAAAACTTGGGGTAATAAGTACAACTCTTCTGATCAGTTTATTGTCTAACTGTGAAGTTTTGTCTTATTTTGGCCCAGTAATACAGTATAACTGCAGCTTATCTTTAATTCAATGGTGGAGGCCTTTTCAGAGATTAAATTTTCTGAGTTTTGCACTTGGGTTGTCTCATTGAAAATCAGAGCACACTACCTCACTCTCTGTTTAGCTCAGTGACTTAAATAAAAACAAATTGAATGCTGCAAAACAATTCAAATAGCTAATAAATGTCTAGTTCTCGATGAATTTATTAGATGCTTCTCCTTTTAAGAAAGAAGTAGGATAGTAGGGGGAAGCTTATATACTTTCATGTTTTACATGATATCAGGAATACGGTAACTCAAATTTTGGTTTTAGATTTTTAACTAAAGATGATCATAGAAGTGACTGTATTTGGTGTTTGGGTATTTTTTATATAGAAGCCTTGGATATGACCATGGCGATATTTTTCTGTTAGGCAAAATCCGTGAAAATTGTGACTTCGATATGATGGTTATATTTAATTTTGCTCATAAGGATACTTGGATATGAAGAAAATCTTGTGGTTTTATTATCATTGAATATATAAGCATTAACTTCTGAGCTTTCCTTTTTGTTTCCAGGTTAATAAACTTTCTCAAGCTGATATAAGGACAGAGGTTATTTTTAATTGTCAAATGGGACGAGGAAGAACTACTACTGGCATGGTGATTGCAACATTGGTTTATCTCAATAAAATTGGAGCTTCTGGTAGTGGTGTCTCCTTTTTTTTTTTTTTTATGCAATTTTAGTACGAACATGCTACACATTTTCTACTATTTATGTCATCCCTGTTATCAACATAAATATCTTTACATTGCCGTATTGGTATATTCAGTTTTTTGTACTTGGAAGTTTCTCATTGCATATGTTTTGTTTGCACTGGTTTTATTATGCCTATGCTGACTTCATAAGAAATATACTAAGACATACTTCACTGATTTAACTTGGCCAAATCCTTGTAACATTTGTGACTGAAATAGATTAGATGTTGGAAAAAATAAGGGGATTCCTCAACTTTTCTCCCTTTGCATTGGTCAATAAAATCTAACTAGGGTGTAAATTGTCCTTGAATGTGTACAGAGGCAGAAAAGCTTTCAGGAGGGATTTACAAGGGAGCTATCTGATTCAGTTTTTGTTGTATTAAGTTTTTTTTTTTTTTTTTTTTGATTTAAAATCTTTTGTTTTCTTCTTTGAGATTCACTTTTGTTAAGAGTTAAAGGTGAGGCTAATTGAGCTTAGGAGCCATAGAGAACCAGAGTAGCATAGAGAAAGAAGAGTATGTGATTGACTAATCTGGTATTGTTGACTGGAACCTGAAAAAAGAAAACCTTTATGAGCTATGAAGCTATCTTGTTCTCTATCGAATGGACTAGCATGAAGCTTTGTTTTGTCCTCAGTTAAATAGTCTAGATGAAGCTGCAATAGTGGGACACAGAGTCCTTTTGATCAAAAAAATAAAAATAAAACCTTGCAAGATAATTCTCCAGATTGAAACAGAGGTACTAGGATCTTCTGATTAAATCATTACTAGTTTTGCATCAACTTTGTTATTTGTTATATTCATCAAACTGCTTTATGAACTGCCTTGGGAGATTATTTGACTTGTATGTACATCATGTTTGTAATGTAGCTTATTCTGATTTTTAATGTTCTTATATCTAATAACTTAGGCATTCCAAGAACCAATTCAATAGGGCGAGTTTCTGAGTCTGGTTCTAATGTCACTGACAATCTGCCCAATTCCAAGGAAGCAATTCGGAGAGGAGAATACACTGTCATAAGAAGCCTGATTCGGGTCCTAGAGGTATTTAATACTACTACATGCTCTTGGTTGATTCTTTAACATTCTATTGGGTCTTTTTTCTTATAAATAGTGACATTCCTTTAGGGTGGTGTTGAAGGGAAAAGACAAGTGGACAAGGTCATTGACAAATGTGCTTCAATGCAGGTATGGCTTTCGAAGTATCCCATTTCATTCAGGTTTAGCTTCCAAGTTACTGCTCAAAAATTAATGGAAGTCTTTGTTTGAGATATAGCTTATATTGAACAAACAATTCATTCCTTCCTTGATACAAGATATTTTTGTCTTTATCTGCAAAGCTTATTAAGTTTTATCATAGGTCAATATGACTCACAGATGTGTTGCGTTAAATGCAAGTACAGAACTTAAGAGAAGCGATTGCCACTTATCGTAATAGTATTCTTCGTCAGCCGGATGAGATGAAGAGGGAAGCATCACTTTCATTTTTTATGGAGTACTTGGAGAGATATTACTTTCTTATATGCTTTGCTGTATACATTCATTCAGAAAGAGCAGCTCTCCATTCTAGTTCCTCTAATCATACCAGTTTTGCTGACTGGATGAAGGCAAGGCCAGAGCTATATAGCATTATTCGCAGGTAATGCTATAAATGAAAATCTTAAAAGAAGTTTCGTGTTTTAATTTCAGGACTTATGCTAAGCCATTTATGATACCGGTTTTACACTTACAGAAGCAATAAAGATACTAGTATCACTTTTTTATGAATACACTTGGGTGTCATATAGTGAGTCAAATTGAGCAGACATTTTCAGAGTCATGATTGAGAATTGATTAATAGTAATGTATCCGCAGAAGCTGAGCTGCCTGGACAAATAAATTTTGCCTTGTTTTTATCATCAATTCTTACCATTTTATTTTCAGTTATGATAATGTGATAAAGCATTATGAATATTGTGTGGTTGCTCTGATACTTCATGGCATTGCCTTCTAAACTCTCAGTTGGAGCTATTTTAACTACTGCCTGTAGAAATAAGTTGCTTTGTTGGTTAAACTGCAAGACTGATTCTAATTCAGCAATTTGATGCTGAATTCATGCGGATTAACCAGCAACAAGTTGCTTCTTCCAGATCCCCCTTTTTGTTTTTTTTCCTTCTTTCTTCATTCTTCCAGGAACTGCTTTAGTAAAGAAAGGAACCAAGAAGGGTAAATGCATTTGTAGCAATTGAATATGCTTAAGAAAATGCTGTTGGTTGAATACTAAAATACTAAACTTGACCATCATTGTTAAAAGTTATTTTCGCATCCTCAATGTAATACTAAATTTGTTCTCAATTCAAATTTAAAAGAAAACTAACCCAAGTATGGTTTTGTCATTGGTGCATTCATTAATTGACAATGTATTGTTTCAGGCTGTTGCGAAGAGATCCAATGCGTGCTCTTGGATATGCAAGTTTGAAGCCGTCTTTGAAAAAGATTGTTGAATCTGCTGATGGTCACCCTCATGAAGTGGGTTTAGTTGCTGCTCTCAGAAATGGAGAGGTTCTTGGGAGCCAGACTGTTCTAAAAAGTGACCATTGTCCTGGTTGTCAAAATGTAAGCTTACCTGAGAGAGTAGAGGGTGCTCCTAATTTCAGAGAGGTTCCTGCGTTTCCAGTTTATGGCGTTGCAAATCCAACAATTGATGGAATTCGATCTGTCATTCGAAGAATTGGCAGCTCCAAAGGTGGTCGTCCAGTTTTTTGGCACAATATGCGGGAAGAACCTGTCATCTACATTAATGGAAAGCCATTTGTTCTCCGTGAGATCGAAAGACCCTATAAGAACATGTTGGAATACTCGGTAAATTATGTTTAACTATAAAAACTCTCGGAATACATGGAAAATTGTTTATTCTTGCCATATGTGATAAAATTTTGTTAGATCTATGTGGAGGAACTTTGGGGTTAGGCACATATGAAGTAGAAAGGACACTGATGCAGGCACTAACTTATTGCATTTATGTGTCATCATGAGATAGCAGAGATGTATGCTTTTTAATCCAAAATGTGGTAAAATCATATGGACCTTCCTATTACTTCCTCGTGGGCATCTGGAACATGCCATTAAGGAATTAAACTGGACTATGCTCCTAGAATGGACAAAACTGAAAGTTTGCTAGAAATATAATCATTTGATCGTCAGAAATTGATTTGAATAATGGTACTTATACCTAAAGCAAACAGGGTTTTCTCCAAAAGAGTACCTCTTTCTTTGTTCTGTGCAGATTGTTTTTGAATCCCCCCTGCCCCAAGTACTTTGGAAGAAAAGGGCCAATTCTAACTGGAGTCTTAATTGATCTGCTTTCAGGGAATTGATTGTGAGAGAGTGGAGAGAATGGAAGCTCGATTGAAGGAAGATATCCTTCGAGAAGCTGAACGCTATGATGGTGCTATAATGGTCATTCATGAGACAGATGATGGGCAAATATTTGATGCTTGGGAACATGTCAACTCTGATTCTTTACAAACTCCACTAGAGGTTTTTAAATGCTTAGAGGATGATGGTTTTCCCATTAAGTATGCACGTGTGCCCATTACTGATGGCAAAGCTCCCAAAAGTTCTGACTTTGATACTCTAGCTGCAAACATTGCTTCTGCTTCAAAGGATACTGCTTTTGTATTCAATTGCCAGGTATTTCATTGTTTGACTGGATTTGCAGGTGCTTATTAAGTTTTTCTGTTTGCTTCTTTGCCCGGCTTTCCTAAATGTGATTGTTCCCTCTCTTTTTGTAGATGGGAAGAGGGAGGACAACTACTGGTGCTGTAATAGCTTGCCTTGTTAAGCTTCGTATTAGTTACGGGAGACCGATTAAAGTCCTGCTTGATGAGGTGAAGCATGAACAGCCAGATGGAAGCTCTTCAAGTGGTGAAGAAAGTGAAAGTAATGCCACTAGATTGACCTCTAGCACTGTTGAAGTAAGAACTAGAACTGAGCAAGGCTATGCATTTGGCATTGATGATATCCTATTGCTGTGGAAAATAACAAGATTATTCGATAATGGGGTGGAGTGCCGTGAGGCCTTAGATGCAATTATTGATAGATGTTCAGCACTCCAGAACATACGACAAGCAGTTCTGCAGTACCGGAAGGTATTCAACCAACAGCATGTTGAACCAAGGGTGAGGAGAGTAGCACTGAACCGTGGAGCTGAGTACTTGGAGCGGTACTTCCGTTTAATTGCTTTTTCTGCATATCTTGGAAGTGAAGCATTTGATGGGTTTTGTGGACAAGGAGAATGCATGATGACATTTAAGAGTTGGTTGCATCAGAGACCAGAGGTCCAGGCAATGAAATGGAGTATTAGATTAAGGCCTGGGCGATTTTTTAATGTCCCTGTAAATCTTCTTCACTGTCTAGAATCAAGTCAAAGGCTTAATGAATTCATTGTTTAATATCATTGATTATGCCTGTATAACTGATTTTGGTTTTCTGCATGCAGGAGGAGTTGAGAGCACCACATGAATCCCAACATGGTGATGCAGTGATGGAGGCCATTGTGAAGGCACGTAACGGTTCTGTTTTAGGAAAAGGCTCTATACTTAAAATGTACTTCTTTCCCGGTCAGATAACTTCCAGCCGCATCCAAATTCATGGTGCACCTCATGTTTTTAAGGTATGCTCAAAAGAAAGAGACTTTCTTGAGACTGGTATGCCTTAGGCTGTCTAATTGTTTAGGTCATTATAGCATTGGGTATATTAGATTTGTAGGTGTTAGTGATGTACACAACAAACATGCATGTTCTTGGTTCTAAGTTATATAAGATAATAAAATTTATTAAACATTTGCAAAGTCCTTATGTTTTATCCCTTTGAACCTATTTGTACAGGTCAATGGATACCCTGTTTATAGCATGGCAACTCCAACAATTATTGGTGCTAAAGAGATGCTAGCATATCTTGGTGCCAAGTCCAATGCAAGAGTTGCTGGTCAGAAAGTGGTAATAACTGATCTGAGGGAAGAGGCGGTTGTTTACATTCATGGCACACCATTTGTACTGAGGGAGTTAAATAAGCCTGTTGATACCCTAAAGCATGTTGGAATTACTGGCCCTGTGGTATGTCATCATGAATGATGTTCACTGTTTATTGTAAATTATTTAACACCAATTACTTAAGCCAATTCCTTGCAATGTGATCATTATGCAGGTAGAAAACATGGAGGCACGTCTAAAGGAAGATATATTGTCTGAGGTTGGACAGTCTGGTGGCCGAATGCTTTTACATCGTGAAGAATATTGCCCATCTTCAAATCAGTCCAGTGTTGTAGGGTACTGGGAAAACATCTTTCCTGATGATGTGAAGACACCTGCTGAAGTTTATGCTGCTCTAAAAGATGAGGGGTATAATATAGCATATAGAAGGATACCTTTAACTAGAGAGAGAGAGGCTTTAGCTTCTGACGTGGATGAAATCCAGAACTGTCGAGATGAGTAAGTATCAGTATATCTAGCTAGTGCTTCTTTCATTTTCTGCGGTTATTCTTACAATGGCTTCACCATTGTAGTTTTTTTTTACAATATTCACCAATGTAGTTTTAAATAGCCAACAACATCCATTTTTTTTTTTGTCGAGACTAGATTTGTTTACATCAGGACAACTTTAGTCATTATGAAACCAAGCATTTGAAAAAACACACAGAATTATTTTCTTGATTGCTATTGCTTGAGTGGTTCCTTTGAATTTAATCATTGTCGAGAAGCTGCAATAATGTCTTCTACAGGCCCTCAGCATGTTACCTTTACGTATCGCACACCGGATTTGGAGGGGTTGCATACACAATGGCAATTATCTGCTGCAGACTTGATGCCGAGGTGAACTTTGGGACATCCAGCGTCACACAAACAATGGTTAATGGAGATCAATATTCTACACCTGAAGAAAGCTTGCCATCCTGGACTTCTGAAGAAGAAGCACGAAGGATGGGTGATTACCGTGACATACTAAGCCTTACGAGAGTTCTCATGCATGGTCCCAAAAGCAAAGCAGATGTTGATATCATTATTGAAAGGTCTGCCTCATATCTTTTCCCCCTTTATTTAGCTTTAATATAAATTGAAATGAAGTTTTTCTTCTCACTATATTACAACAATACCGGCAGTATGCATAAATAAAGTTAGTGATTCAGATGGTCCTTCAAGGTAAAATGGTGGATCCAGTTTAACAAGCCTCTCCTGTTGCTTGTTTGATTTTTATTTAATTTCATTTTGCTACATTATTTCCCTCTTTGATGGTGCTGAGAGTGAGTTCCAATTCTTGTGAAGGTGTGCTGGTGCAGGGCATATACGAGATGATATCCTTCACTATAGTAAGGAACTTGAGGAAGTCCCGGATGATGATGATGAGCACCGAGCATACCTCATGGATATGGGTATTAAAGCTTTAAGGTTAGTGTTTGCATAGTTGCATTTAAGCAATAGGATTTTACTGCCTTCCTGAAGTGGTTTGCCAATTAATAATTTCTATCTTTACTGTAGGCGTTACTTTTTCCTCATAACATTCCGGTCATACCTATATTGCAAGTCTCCAACAGAGACAAAATTCACATCTTGGATGGATGCAAGGCCAGAACTTGGACATCTTTGTAATAATCTTAGAATTGATAAATAATTTGGCATACTATAGTTCCCTTCAAAATGTCAAATGTATATTTGTATTTATGTATGCATGTATGTATGTAGATTGTATAGGTCTCAATGCCTATGAATTATTGCCCTATCCAGTTTTTACCATCTTCACTGGTGTATGATTGATTGCTTTTATATGAATATGATGAGGGTTAGTAATTTGATGAGAAACTTCACCACTTGGACCTTTGAATTAGGGGACTTAGCAGGTTAAAAACTCATTGGATCGTAAGGTAAATCACCGAGAGTGTGTACTTTGCACATCTTTGTGAAACTTGAAAATGATCCCTTTAACTTCCTACTACTGTTTTTGATCCTTGAAAAGTAACAAGGCCGTCCACCTCTTTGATTTTTCTAAAAAAAAAAAAACCATTTCTTTTAAGGTTAAAATTTCTATCAATTAAGTATTTTGATTGTATTTTTTATTTTACTTATTTCCATTACTTGTCACATTAGTATTGTTTCACCTTGTGAAAATTGATATTTTCCTTCTCACTTTGTGAAAATTGGTATTTTCCTTTTAAAAATTCTTAAATATCATTACAAAATTATAAAAATTTATAAAATTTCATAAAAGATTAAAAAAACATTGCAATTATTAAAAAATTATAAAAAATTATAAAAAGTGCAAAAAATTATAAATATTATTTTAAAAAATAAAAAAATAAAAATTTATTTAAGATTACAAAAAATTTATAAAAATATTTACAATTTTATGTAGTGCATTTGTCATTTGCCCTCAGTCCATTTGCATCTTAAAACACTCAATCTTTCATTGTCCATCACTTTTTTATTTTAGAGAAACCTTTTTATATATATAATCCTTTCACAATCATCATTTTATGATCAATATCAACAAAAAACATCAATATCACAAAAGAAAATACTGAAAACAAAGCTAAAAAATGTTGGCATTATCATTGCTTGCGGTAACACCGTCATTGATGATGGGGTTGTATTGTTAAAATTAACGATAGCTAGTGTGAAAATGGGAAAATTTTGGGTTTTATAATTTTTCTTAAAATTTTAATTTGTTTTATTATTTTTATAATTTTAAATAATTCTAATATTTTTTTATAGTTTTTAAATATTTTTTTATATTTTCGTAATTTTATATAATTTTTATAGTTTTTATTTTTAATATTTTTCTTTCTTTTTATTTTTTTGTATTTTTTATAATGATTTGTCATTTTTATTAATGTTTATAATTTTCTATATATTTTTAAATAAATTTTTACAATGTTTTATGAATTTTTATTATTTTATTATAATTTCTTAAAAAAATACCAGTTTCCAACATATGACAAAATATTGATGTGACAAGTAACAAAAAATACTTAAAAAAATAATAAAAGAAAGACAATGGTTATACTTTTTTTTTTTTTTGAAAATATCGACTGGATTTAAAACAAATGGACCAAAACAAAGTCTGCCTCTCACTTGGACATTGGACCAAGGACCAGGCTTAAAAATAACGAAAATAATAAAATGCAAACAGGTCTTGAAGACCAGAATCCTAAACAGCTTCCAACTAAACAGTCTAACTAAACAAAACTTAAGAAAAGAAAACCTACTCTAGATATTTTCAGTCGATAGGAAGACAGCTATATCCCAATAACGTCTCATCTTTTCAATGCACCTGCACAGCCCTTGATAGCAGAACCCTTCAAATCCCATAAAATCTTTTAGCTTCCTGCTACACGTTTCCAAATGACCATTTTGTTTCGTCAGTCTGGAGCCTGTGGTCTTCTCCTTTCCAGTATTCGCTGAACATGTTCAGGAACTCCTCCATCCAGGTAATGGCTGTTAGAGTATCAGTTAAAGAAAGGCAGTAAGCTAGAGTTAGTTGTTAACAGTTAGTTAGTCTGTTAAGAAAGTTACAGCTTATCTCTATAAATGCATGTACTATCTCTTCAAGTCATATATCAAATATAGCTTTCATATATTCAGTATATTTCAACATGGTATCAGCAGACTGGATCTTCCAGGGTTGATATCTTGTGGCTTGTTTGCTTCATGGATCCCATATCCAGTCTATCTGTTGAACAATCTGCTACCTTCAGAATGGCTTCTCATCTCAATGAGGGGGCTGTTGATGGTCGATTTTTTGCCACAAAGAAACTCAGTATTCTTCTTGATGACTCTAACTATCTTTTATGGCGGCAATAGGTTCTTTTAGCTGTTAAGACCTATAAGCTTCAACCGTTTCTTGATGGTCGATCTGCTCCACCTCCTCGACTGATTGCAGATGATGATGGTATTCTTCAAGAAAACGTTGAGTTTACACAGTATGAACAGTAAGACAGTGCTCTTGCCTCCTGGTTACTATCTTCGGTAAGTCCGACTATTCTCCCTCATCTTATCGGGCTTGATACAAGTGCACAAATTTGGAATGCTATAGTGTCACTATATGGCAGTAAAACTACTTCTCGTCTGATGTTCTATCGTCAGGCACTTTATTCACAACGCAAGGGTGAACTTTCGATACGAGATTTTCTGTTGAAAGTTAAGTCCTATTGTGATAATCTTGCCAACTGTGGAGAGGTCATCAATGAGCATGAGCATGTCACTGCGATTCTCAACGGGTTACCACCTGAGTATGAATCTGTAATCTCTATTATTGTTGCTAGTCAACTCCCTTACAGTGTTCAGAGTGTAACAACTATGTTAGTTGATGCTGAAGCACGTCAGCAGGTTATAATGGCAGATGTTCCTAGCTCTGTTAATCTGGTGACACAACAGTCTGCTGAAAATAGTAGTCCAGCACCAGCCTATCGTCCTTCCAATTCTCGAGGTCGCGGGCGTGGTCATTCTTCTGGGCGTGTTCAGTGCCAGTTGTGTGGTAAAACAGGACACCTAGTCGATCGTTACTATCATAGATTTGATACTTCATATAAAAGTACTGGGTATAGGCCACCACCGCAAGCCAACATGTACACGTATGGACCTGGTTTGCCCTCTTGGTCATCACTACCCTCCATGCTTCCTTCTCCACTGACCAACTGGTCCTCTCAACCAGTTTTTCCACTCAATTGGTCAAACCCTTTTGTCAGCAACTCTGTACAACGTGCTAGTACTCCTACGCCTGCTGCACAACCAAATGCCTTTTTGGCAACTGCTGAAATAGTAGCTGACAATGCGTGGTATCCTGACTCTGGAGCAACGCACCATCTTACGCACTCAGCTGGCTCTCTTGGTGATAGCACTTCTCGCAATGGGCTAGGTACAGTATATGTGGGTAATGGTAATGCTCTCCCTGTTATTTGTTCTGGTCAATCCTCTTTACTTACTAGAACACGACCACTGTACATGAAGTCTCTTTTATTTGCACCTGGAATTACCAAAAATTTACTCTCAGTGTCTAAGTTTACAAGAGATAATCAAGTCATGTTTGAGTTTCTTCCTACACAGTGCAAGGTACGGGATTCGAGAACTAAGGAAGTGTTTCTTCAAGGCTCAGTTCATCAAGGATTGTACAAGCTGCATTTAAAAGATGAGGCTAAGGATGGTCACGTTGTTGGCACAGCTCACTGTTGTACAGTTAGTGCATCAATTCTTTTAAGTGTGTGGCACTCTAGACAAGGGCATCCTTGTAAAAACACTTTGCTCAAGGCTTTATCATATTGTAATGAGTCGTTTGATACTAATAAAGAATCATTTGCCTGTGTGGCATGTCATCTTGGAAAGGAGCACAAGCTGCCGTCTTCTATTTCTGAAACTAAGTATACTACACCTTTGCAACTGGTGGTTGCTGATGTTTGGGGACCTACTCCGGTTACTTCCAATGGGTTTCGATTTTATGTAGCATTCACTGATGCCTACACTCGCTACACATGGGTGTATTTTTTACGGAAGAAATCAGAAGTTTTTATAGTGTTTTCAAATTTTCATCGACAAGCTGAGCGATCCCTTGGCCTTCAATTACAAACTCTACAAACATTGTGGGGGTGAGTTTCAAGTTCTCAGATAGTATTTAACTCAACATGGGATCCTGCAGCGATTCACTTGTCCTTATACATCCGCTCAGAATGGCTTGGTTGAACGTAAGCACCAGCAAATTGTTGAAGCTGGACTTTCCATGCTTGCTCATGCGTCCATGCCTGTGTCTTTCTGGAATGATGCCTTCAACTGTGCTGTCTATCTCATCAATAGATTGCCTTCAGCTCCTTTGGGTTTTGTCTCTCTATATGAGAAGCTTTTCAACACTAAACCATCCTACTCATTCCTTCGAACATTTGGGTGTCTTTACTTTCCATACCTTCGACCTTACACCACTAATAAGCTTCAGTTTCGATCTAGTCCATGCATTTTTCTGGGATACTCATCTGTTCACAAAGGGTATCGCTGTTTAGCTAGTAATGGCCGGATATACATTTCACGCCATGTTACTTTTCATGAAACTGAGTTTCCTTTTAAGACTATTCTTACCAAACCTGTGTCTCCTGCATCACAACCTCATACTAGTTCAAAGTTGAATGTCTTGGTCTCTACACAAAATTAACAGCAACCGTGCAGTATTTTTTTACCCACTCAGTCTTCTTCTGTTTCTCACCCTTTGCCTGTACCCAGTCACTCCACTTCCTCTATTCCAGTCGTCTCACCTATTTGTTCTACCAATCTAATCTCTCAGTCCTCTCCTACTACCTCTCTTGTTCCTACTTCTTTCTCATCCACTCTTCCATAAAACACGCATACAATGATTACTCGAAGTAAGACGGGTGTCTTTAAACCTAAAGTTTACCTCAGCACCACCTCCTATTCACCACCTGACAACCCTACAGACATTCATGCTGCTATGGCTCATCAGTGCTGGAAAGATGCGGTTCAGGCTGAGTTACAAGCACTGGTACGCAACAATACATGGACTCTTTGTCCCCTTCTTGCCCATCTTAGAACTGTTGGTTGTAAATGGCTATTCAAAGTAAAAAAGAAAGCTGATAGAACTGTTGATCGTTACAAAGCTAGATTAGTTGCAAAGGGGTTCTCTCAACATGCAGGGATAGACTTTCGAGATACGTTCAGTCCAGTAGTGCGAGCAGTTACCATTAGAACCATACTTGCTGTTGCTGTCATGAAAGGTTGGAAGCTACGTCAAGTCGATGTCAATAACGCTTTCTTGAATGGGGAGCTGACTGAGGATATTTTTATGGACCAGTCACCTGGGTTTGAGGTGCTAGGAGCTGATGGTCAGAAGCTGGTTTGCAAGTTGAACAAAGCCCTTTATGGTCTGAGGCAAGCCCCTCGTGCCTGGTTTCATACACTTAAGCACTTTTTAATTGACAACCTCGGGTTTAGTGCATCCAAGGCTGATCCGTCGTTGTTTCTTCGAACCTTCGCCACTAGTCAAGTCTTTCTTATGGCTTATGTGGATGATATTATTCTCACTGGTAGCTCAAATGCAGAAATCGATAGTGTGGTTCAGCAAGTTCACGATCGATTTGCTCTTAAAGACATGGGGACACTCAACTTCTTCCTAGGTATTGAAGTAAAATATACACCCCAAGGGCTGCTTCTCAGTCAGCGCAAATATATTCAGGAGCTGTTAAATAAAACAGGCATGACTGATGTTGCTGCTACACCTACACCCATGGTGGGCAACTCTAAGTTGGTAGCTTCAGATGGTAGTCAACCTTTTGTAGATGGTCATTTGTATCGAAGTACTGTAGGAATGCTTCAATACTTGTGTATTACAAGGCCTGACTTGTCTTTCTGTGTTAACAAGCTCAGTCAGTATATGAACTCCCCCAGTGAGACTCATTGGAAAGCAGTTAAATGAGTCCTACATTACTTAAGTGGGACTATGGAGCATGGACTGCTTCTATCGAATGGACCGGTTCAGCTTGTGTGCTACTCTGATACAGACTGGGCATCATCGATTGAAGACAGACGATCCACAACAGGCTATGTCATCTACTTAGGTGCGAATCCCATAGCTTGGTGCTCCAAGAAGCAAGCTGTGGTGAGTAAGTCGTCTTCAGAAGCTGAATACCGCAGTTTAGCGAATTGTGTATCAGAATTGCTATGGGTCAAACAATTACTGGAAGAAATTAGACTGATCTTGTAACAAACGTCTGTGATCTGGTGTGATAACACCTCCATTGTCTCAATGTCGGCAAATCCAACCTATCATGCACGTGTTAAACATGTTGAAATTAACCACCATTTTGTTCGTGAAAAATTTCAGGATGGCACTCTCCAGGTTAACTTCATTCCATCAGCTAATCAGGTTGCAGATGTGCTTACAAAGCTTATCACTCCTAAGCTATTTGCGAATTTTCGACGTGCACTTCGAGTTACAACTGAAAAAGATCAGAAGCTTACAAGACCAGGAGAATGTTAGAGTATTAGTTAAAGAAAGGCAGTAAGCTAGAGTTAGTTGTTAACAGTTAGTTAGTCTGTTAAGGAAGTTACAACTTATCTCTATAAATGCATGTACTATCTCTTCAAGTCATATATCAAATATAGCTTTCATATATTCAGTATATTTCAACAATGGCCTTCATTTACTTTCAATGCTTCCTTCGCAATCACATGAACAAATATGTTCTCTGACTTTGGAATATGGTGGAAGTTTAGTTTTTGGAAGAAATGCTTCATATCTTGAATATTTCTTATTATAGCTCCGATAGTTGAGTTATCTCTGTCTGTATTTTGGCATTTTTTATAACAGTTCTTGAATCTCCATTTATGTCGCATTCATAAATCCCCAATAAGATTCCTAACCTTACTGCTTGTTCTCTTGCACGTGCTTCCGCCACAAACGGCAAGGCAACATTTTCATGGATGACCGATTTCGAGGCCAAAATATCCCCTCGCATGTCTCTAACTAGCAACCCCGATGCGGATCTGGAGAGTTGTTGGTCGAAGGCCCCATCAAAAGAAATGACTACCCTCTCCTGCCGATCTTCATGAGTAAAAACCCTTCCTGTATCTGAGATAAGTCTTTGCAACTCTGAAAAATAACTGCTTATTTGTCGTGAGATCTCTCTACTTGATCTATTTTCCTTTCATAAAGTAATTGATTCCTGTTTGACCAGATAAGCCAAAGCCTACAACAAAATAATCTGCACTGCTCTCTTGTTCCTCAATTGAAGATCCAGGTAAACCACTCCCAAATACTCTGAATATTATTATTAAGCACCCAAGAGAAATCTAAATACCTCCAAACTTCCATTGTTGTAGGACACATTCTGAAAACATGATTGCTATCTTCCTCAAACTGCCGACATCTGGGACACTAGACTTCATTCGTAACTTGCCTCACTTTAAGATTAACAAGCGTAGGGATATAATTCCAAGAAATTTTCCAGATTGTAACTTTAATTTTTGAAGGGATGTGTAGATCCCATAATTTTCTGTAAAAAGCTGCATTTTTAGCCTGTATAATATTATCACTAGGAATACGAGTAGTCTTTTGCAATAGTTTATAGGCACTTGTAACTGAAAAGGTACCTGTTGGTTCTCCACCCCAAACTTGGAAATCATCATATACAGACCTTGCCAAAGGGATCAGCAGAATGTTCTTTGCAATACCCGCATCAAAGGTATTAAAAATAAGATTCGTTTTCCATGATCTACTTTCTCCCTCTATCAAATCTGAGACTAACACAATATCTGCATTTCCTCTTTGGTGTTGTAACGTATTCTCTTCATAACCCGAAATCCAGCGATCGACCCAGATGGAAATACGATCCCCCTTGCCAATTTTCCAGTACAACCTTTTTTCTAGCACTCCTCTAGCTGACCAGATACTTCTCTAGGTAAGTGAAGGCAGGTTCCCTAATCGCGCATTTAAAAAATCTGTCGACGGATAATACTTGGCTTTCAAAACTCGAGCTAACAACGAATTTGGATAAGTAATTAAGCGCCAACCCTGTTTAGCTAATAACGCAGTATTAAATTTATCAAATTGTCGGAATCTAATACCTCCTTCCTCCTTGAAAGAAAATAAATCCTTCCAGGCACACCAATGAGTGCCTTTCTTATCCCTGCTTTTTTGCCACCAAAACTTTGCTATTAATCTCTCCAATTCCGTACAAAGGGACTTAGGAAGTAGAAAGCACGACATAGAGTAAGTTGGAATGGATTGAAGAACCGCCTTAATGAAAACCTTCTTAACTCCTTGAGAAGGATGTTTAACACTCCAATTATCAATTCTCTGTTGCATTCTATCCTTTAAAATTTGAAAAGACACTTTTTTCCTCCTCCCCACTAAAATAGGCAAACCCAAATACCGTTCAGGATCAATTGAGCAGCGCACTCCAAGCACTCTAGTTACTAAACTTATATCCCTTTCTTGAGTATTGGTGCTGAAGAAAATAGTAGATTTGGAATAATTAACCTTCTGTCCCGAACATCTTTCATATTCCTGCAAAATTTACTTTAATGAAATCGCCCCTCTTTCTGTAGCCTCGCCGAACAAAATGAAATCATTAGCAAATAATAAATGTGAAACCTGTGGACCGCTTCTACTCGCCTTAACTTCTCGAAGAATTTTCTTTTCCATTGCTGATCTCATAAGACTAGATAAGCCCTCCCCACAAAATAAAAATAAAAATGGGCTCAAAGGATCTCTTTGTCTAAGACCTCTAGAAGGATTGAAAGTGGAACCATTAAAACCATTAAAGACTACCGTATACGAAATTGTAGTAATACATTTCATTATCGAATCTACCCAATCGGAGTCAAATCCCATTTTCTTCATTACACTTTCTACGAAGCTCCATTCGGACCCTGTCATACGCCTTACTCATATCCAATTTCACTGCTATAAAACCTTTCTTCCTTACTCTTTTATGCTTCTGAGTATGAAGGAGTTCATAAGCCAGAATCACATTATTAAAAATCAATCTCCCTGGCACAAAAGCACTTTGTGCTGAACCAATACACTTGTCTATTAAAGATCGGAGATGATTAGCAATAGCTTTAGCTATCAATTTGTATAACACATTACACAAACTAATAGGTCGAAATTGCGTAATATTAGAGGGACTCGTAATTTTTGGGATTAGCACAATATTCGTCTTATTAATTAAGCTTAGATCCGTACCTTTATTCAAGAAGTTAAGGCAATAAGACGTAACATCTTATCCAATAATTGACCAGCATTTCTAGTAGAATAGTGCTGGAAAACCATCCTCACCTGGTGCCTTTGTTGGTCCCATTTCTTTCAATGCTTTGTAAAATTCCTCCTTTGTATATTTAGCCTTGAGTTTTAAATTGTCCTCCTAAAAAATGCAACGATCAATACTTGACAAAATGTGATTATAGTTTCCTCTCCTTCCAGCTAGAAACAACTGCTGAAAATGCGATCTTGCTATCTCCTCCATTTCTTTAACAACTTCAGTTTCCCTACCATCATCATATTGTAACTTGCGAATACAGTTCTTTCTCCACCTTTGTGTCGCCTGTTTATAAAAGAAAGTAGTATTTTTATCTCCTAGTTTCAGCCAATTAACTCTCACCCGTTTTTCCTAAACAATGGTTATACTTTAACAATCGTTTTTGCTAAAAAAAAAAACAATAAGCCATTAGAAAGTTTAATTGATGAGAATTTTAATGTTAAAGAAGTCAATTGATGAATTTGTGGTTAATTGAAATTAAAAAAAAAAAATGAAGGAAGTAAGTTGTGATATGTTATGCCAATTTCATTTATTTTTGTTGAGTGAAATGAGTTCTTGGAAGTTGAACTTCCATATCCTATTTAATTTTTGGTTTCATTACATATTCTGTTCAGAAACTATTGAGTTCCACAATATTAAAAAATTAGGACATTTAATGTTTCGAATTAGAATGATTTAAATGACATTAGAAACTGTTAAAATACTGGAAAGATTAATCAATTTTATTCATCACCTAATGTACTGTACTTATACTCAATAATTAACTAACTTCCTAAGAACAAAACTAATTAGTTACATGCTAACTAACCAGCTAACTAATCCTTTTAACACTCTCCCTCAAGTTGGAGAATGATATACATCTTTCATTCATGTTGAGCCAGACCTAAACCCTTGGTTAAAATGTCTGCTTGTTGATCTTTAGTTGAAACTTGAAACGTCTACACAACACCTTTTTGTATCTTTTCACGCACAAAATGACAATCGATCTTGATGTGTTTCATTCTTTCATGAAACACTGGGTTAGCAGCAATTTGCAACGTCACCTTACTATCACAAAACAATGCTATAGGAATCTCGTGTTTGATTCCAAGCTCTTCAATCAACCCTTTAAGCCATACTAGCTCAGCAACAGTGGAAGCCATGCACCTACACTCAGCTTCTGTTGAAGAACGTGACATTGTATTTTGCTTGTTCGATTTCCAACAAATCAAAGAATCACCTAACTTGATACAATATCCAGTAACAGACCTGCGTGTCATGAGATAGCTTGCCTAGTCTGAATCACAGTATGCATTCAACACTGGCTTTAAACTAGTTGATAAGAAAATTCCTTATCCTGGATGTTGTCGAACATATCTAACAACCCGTAAGGCTGCCTCATAATGAACCTTTTTAGGAGCTTGCATGAATTGACTTAGATGTTGAACCGCAAAAGTAATGTCCGAACGCGTATGAGTTAAGTAAAGTAATCTGCCTATCAACCTCTGATAAACTGTAACATCTTCTAACATCTCATCCACTGTATTCCTATGAACCTCTTTATCATAGTCTGCTGTAGTATACTTTGCATTCTGCTCAAGTGGTGTTGAAGCACAACGTGCTCCCCCTAGACCCAAATCAACTATCAACTCGAGCGCATACTTCCTTTGATGTAACACAATGCCTTCCTTGGAACGAACCACTTCCATGCAAGGAAATACTTAAGATGCCCAAGGTCCTTTATCTTGAAGTTGAGGTGTAAAATGCCTTTGAGTTCTTCAACCATTTCTCCATCATTCCCAGTAATTAGATCATCAACATATATGAGCAGCAATACTATTTTGTTTCCCTTAACTTTGGTAAAAAATGAATAATCATGTAGACTTTGAATATATCCATTATCAACAAGAGTTTCAGTCAGCTTCAAATTCCATTGGCGAGAAGCTTGCTTCAAACCATATAATGATTTAAGCAGCCTACAAACCTGAGATTTAGACTCTCCCTGGCTGCAAAAACCTTCAGGCATGGAGATATATACTTCTTCATGCAAATTACCCTGAAGAAAAGTGTTGAAGACGTCCATTTGAAATAATGGCCAGTTAAACATGGTTGCCAAAGAAATAATAGTACGCATAGTAACCTACTTTGCCACAAGAGAAAAAGTATCATGAGAATCAATCCCTTTACGCTATTTATAACCCTTAGTAACCAAGCGTGTCTTAAACCTTTCAACTGAGCCATCTGAATTATATTTCACCTTATACACTCATTTGTAGCCAATTGATTTTTTACCAGGGGGTAAATCAATCACCTCCCACGTGCCATTTGCCTCAAGAGCTTGTATTTCCTACTGCATGGCTTCAATCCATCTCTTGTCACTAATTGCCATCTGATAGGTGTCGGGTTCAATAATAAAAGACAAGGAGATTTCAAACAAACAAGAATGAGAGGGTAAATGAGCATAAGAAATAGAGTCAGATATAGGATATGTACCTGTAAGCAAAGTAGTAGATGAAGAAGGATTGGTGGAACAAACAAAGTTTGATAGCCAAGAAGGAGGTTTAGAGACTCTCAAAGACCTGCGCAAAGGTGGTTGACTAGAAGGAGCAGTGGGTGACACAGTAGGAAAGAGACCAACAGGTGAATGATCTGTAGAAAGATCAGAGGATGACTCAGCCAGTGACCCAGGTGATGCACTACTAGCATCAGAAAAAGGAAAAGAAACACTCTATGGTGTAAAAGGTTCCTGAAGTGCTTCATGCACAGGAATGACAGGGATATAAAAAAAATCATAATCAAGCTCGTGTGAAAATGAAGAAACAGGAAATAAAGGAGAATTTGTATAAAGTGACTGAAAAGGAAATAAATTCTCATGAAATATAACATCACGACTAACAAAGGAAGTCTTGGAATGAATGTTAAAAAGCAAGTAGCTTTTTTGAACAGTTGAATACCCCATGAAAATTGATGGAATAGCTTTAGATGTGAATTTATCATGATTGTTAAGCACTGTTGCAAAGCAAAGATAGCCGAAAACTCAGAGGTGAGACAAATCTAGAACACTCTTATGAAGCATTTCAAAGGGTGACTTCTAATCTAAAATGGAGGTAGGCAACAAGTTAATCAAGTAGCAGGTTGTCAAAACACATTCACCCTAAAATTGTATCGGTACATGGGACTAAAATTTAAGTGCACGAGCAACATTGAGAAGATGTTTCAGTTTACGTTCTGCTACACCATTTTGTTGTGGGGTATGCACACATGAGCTTTGGTGGACAATTCCCTATGAAGAAAAAAATCTTTCCCTGCATGATTAAAAAACTCCGAACCATTTTCACTCCTAATGGTTTTAATGGAAGTAGAATGATGATTTTGAACATAGGCAACAAACTGCTGTAAAATAACTATGGCATCACTTTTAAGACGAAGAAGATATACCCATATCATTCTAGTGAAGTCATCTACTAGTGTGAGAAAATATTTATGCCCACTATGTATTGATTCACGATATGCACCCTATAAATCAATTTGTATAAGAGAGAAATATTGTTCTTCTCGTGTATGACTAATAGGAAAAGGTAAACGTGACTGCTTTGCAAGAGGACATACACCACAGTGCTTAACATGATCACAATTAATGAGATTAGAATCAAACTGAGACATTTTATTCATAGTACTTAAGGAAGAATGGCCAAGTCGAGCATGCCATAAAACACCAGAATTGGATATATGTGGTAATGAACTAGATGACAAACACGAATTGAAATTAGAATTGACAAATAATGACTGAATATACTAATTTTGCGTTGATGAAAAAGTTGGTGAATGAAATGTGTATAGACTTCCTTTGACTCTACCAATCCCCTTCATCTTTCCATTGTAAAGGTCCTGTATAAGACAAAATGTCGATAAAAAAGAACACAAAAATTTAGTTCTTTGGTGAGTTGGGAAACATACAAGAGATTAAAATGAAAATCTGGTACATATAAAACTTTGGATAGGGTATGCATGGGAGTCAGTGAATAAGTTCCAACATGAGCAATTTTGGTTGTTTTACCATTTGGAAATTGAACAAAAGATGGAGAATCACATTCAGCAGGTGAATGCAAACACTCGAGATTAAATGTCATGTGATTGGTAGCTCCTGTGTTAAGAATCCAATCCTGTGATGAAGGACCAAAACTAGTACTTGCCATATGAGCTGATGCCTGCACCTCGGATCCTTTTCCCAATAGCTCCAGAATCTGTTGGTACTGCTCAGGTGTAAACACAGGTACTTGAAAAGAGCTCGAATTCACACTACCAACAGAAACAAAATCCGAACTTATATCTGTGATAACTGCACTATTGGCAGAAGTTCCCTTTTTCTTTGTAAACTTAAAATCCACAGGATAGCCAATCAACTTATAACATGTTTCTTTCTTATGACCCTTGATATGGTAGTAATAACAAGTCCCATTAAAACATTCTTTTAGACTGCACTGGTTGGTTAGATGCACCAGAATATAATGCAGTAGATTCAGAAACCAACGAGATTTTTTCAGCATTATGACGCTGCCCTTCCTCTTGAATAAGCAAAAAATATGCTTGGTTAACTGATGGCATGGGTTTCATAGGAAAAATCTAGCTACGAACTATCAAATAAGACTCATTTAATCCCATAAGAAACTGGAATAACCTCTGTTGCTTCAAATTTTCAATATATATGCTTGGGTTTTTCTTGAGGGAGTTGACTACGAATTTTCTTATTGCACTTGTAGAATATAATATCTATTTGTTCTTCAAACTCCAAGTTTCTCAGCCTAGAAACCATTTTAAAAGTTCCTCTTGTTATTTTATATTTGCAAGCTCATATGTACCACTACGTACCACGGATGGTATAATATTTAGTGCTTTCTTCTTATTGTAACGTGAATGTTTTTGTCGGTGTATTTTCTTCACTGTCCTTCCAAGTTTGAGCACTATTAATGCAGGGATCTGTCCATATGGATTATATTATATATATGCCATCTATTGAAAACTCTATGTAATGCAATGTTACTATAGGCCTTGTATTGTTACAAGTAACAGTTTTGTACAGTCAAATTTCTGACAGGATTACTCCCAATTATTTACTAGCTAGACATGAAGCTTGAAATTTAAACCCTAATAAAACATTGAAAAAAAATAAAATTAATTAAAATTCATCAAGAACAAGCAACGAAAATAAACCAACCAATTTAAGTAAAAGGAAAAATGCCAAAGAGGATTTTCAATTGTAATGTTTGATGATAATTTCAAAAACTGCGAAAGAGATTATATATACTTTTGTGTTGAGGAGAGGCAACAAACACCTAATACTCGCCGACCAAAATCCATCACTAAAACAATCCCAATCCCAATTGAAATTATTTTAGTTTTCTTAAATAATTATTTAATTTCAAATGGGTCTACATCTATATACTATTCTTTGTATATAATTTAAATATTTGTCAGATAAAAACTATATCTGGAAAATTAATTGGGACAAAATCTTGGTTAAGAAAAAAAGAGTACATGTATTTACTTCTTCTCATGAAAACATCACATAATATCTCATATTTTACATATTCAATCTTAGATACTAACTTTTCAAATGACCATTTGAACGTATTTGCTAAGAATTTATATCACCATTCTTTTGAAAGTTATGAGTGAAGAAAATTTTGGAGAAATATATTTTGATCTATTCAGGAGTTTCAACAATAATCATAACAAACTTTAATTATGATTCTTCTATAAAAATACAAATAGGTATTTTAGATCATTTTATAATCTTCCTTCAACTACTATTCACTAAGTTAAATTTACCATATATGTTCAAATTATTTCAATTCATATAAATGAACAATTTTCCAAGAATTTCAATATGCTTCTAGCATTCTAAATCCTTCAAGGATTTTAATATAAACTTTACTATAGAATGATTCATAAAAGGTTGTAACAACAACCATTATACGCAAGATAAATCTTTTATGAACTGCCAATTTAATAATAGATCAAAAGGTTATTGTATCCACCACAAAAGAATATTATAGCTTTTCATAATCAATGTTAGGACTTAGCGAAAAACTTCATATTTTATCTTGTTTTTGCAAAACTTCTTCATTTATACCCTCATACTTTAAGATATTTTGACTATTAGTCTAAAAACTCCATGAATTTAATTGTACTTAAGTTGTGTCTTTTTATTTTTGACTAATAAACCGTAATTTATACATATTTATAACCCATTTTTAACGCATTTTATGAATGATTTCTCCTTAGATTTGGTGAATTCGATGCTCCTAATGCCTTAATTTCATGTTTTATTCTCAGGTAGGCATAGGATAACGAAAGGAACGAGAAACGGGCCGAAAACGGAAAAAATGGGCCAAAGCACGAAATCAACAGGCCTGGACCTCTTCACACGGGCAGATCATACGGCCGTGTCAATTTGGTAGAATTGAAGCACGATTCACACGGGTATAACACACGGCCGTGTACCTTGAACATGGCCTGAAGTTATCGCACATGGGCATGTCCCTGCCGAGCCCAAGTTAAGTCCAATTCAAAAAAGGCCACTTTTGAGGGTTCTTAGGCATTCCAAAGCCTATAAATACACCCTAGAAGAGGAAGAAAAAGGGGAGATGGAGAATAGGGAGTAAGGAATTACTCCAAGGAAGCCGATTGATCCATCTCAGAAGCCGGAGCCACTATCAAGACTGAAGATCTCTCTTTAATTTCCCCTTTAGGAGTTTTGGGTTTTCTTTATGTTTTGTAATCATTATTATTCTGAGATGTTTTCTTGTTTACTTATGAACTAAACCCCTAAATACCTAAGGGGGATGAAACTTATGACAAAACCTTGTTATTATTTCTGAATCATATGATAAATATTTGACTTGTTCTTAATTATGTGTTCTTAATTCTTGGTTTGGTATTTCAGGATATCACTTCAAGTTACTACTCTTAGTTGGAGGAGGAATAGACCCTGGCTAAGAGTAACTTTGTCATAATTAAGCGGAGTTGATTGCGCGCCTAGAGATAGGGTGACAAGATTTTGCCAGATTAGAGTGAAACCTAATAAGGGAATCCATAGATCGAGTTAATGCAACCTTAGGGTGTTAATTAGAGATAACTCTCGGTTATTCAACCTAAGGATTAGACATTGTTAGTCTCGAGAGGGATAATAATATACATTAAGGATTTCTACGGAACAAGTTAAATGAATAAATCGTCCGGTTAGGAGCCAGAATAACAAGTAAAAGTCTAGGTGGATTTTTCCTTAGGTATTGTCTCAATCAATCGCTTTCCCCAAAAGTAATTTCCCAAATTCTATTTTCTGCAAGTTCTTAGTTTAATTAATTAGATAGTTAAAACAAATCTCTTTTCTTCGGCTAGATAATAAGAAGACAGTCATTACTAGTACTCATAGTCCTTTGGGTTCGACAATCCGGTCTTGTTAAAACTATACTACTGTTCGATAGGTACATTTGCCTACGTCGTGATAATAGTTAGTTTCAAGAACGATTCATTATAAATTTATAAAACTTATCACAGGAAAATCGACGATCATTGACCAATCCATTCCATATCTATATTTCTTTAGATTTATTCAAGATTCTCTTTTTATTTTGTTATTTCAACAATAATATTGCATACAAAACCATTATCGACTACTTTTATTATCGATTCCACATTTTTTGAATTAACATAACTTATCAGGATTTCTTTATTTTCACTATTTTAATATTCAGTTTCAGGTACTTAAATTTCTTCTAGAATTTTAGTTATTAGTAATGTCTTGGGTTTCTTTTAGAGCATCTGCCTCCATTATATGACCATCTAGAAGAATTTTCATCTTTGAAATTGATTAATCTATACTTTATTCTAATTGATTGTCCTACTGGGATTCAAATTAAAATATTAGATGATATATAACATTGGGTTATTCTCATTAAGTTTGTAAATACTTAACTTGTAATAAAGTGAGTTATCTTTTTTGAAATTCTAGTTCAAATTACTCTCTATAAGGATCTAGATAATGATAACTCATTACAAGCAGTGATTTCATTCAGCTATTATTTCTCACCTCTAATATCGAAAAAACTATCAAATCAAAATAGTAATCACAAATCATGTCATAATTGAATCTCCAATACATTCAAAACATCTAATAATACAAGGAGACTCATAATTAATATATGTTCCCAACTTTGTTTGAAGACTCACTCATCTTTGTGTGTTGTGGTGGATTAATTAGAACATATATGCACTACAAAAATTATAAGATGCGAAATATTTAGCTCTGAACCAAAAATCAATTGTAATGGGGAGTATTTATAACTTATTGGTTTGGTGCATACAACATGTAAATCAACATAATCTCATGTTAAAATAGGAAGTTTAGTTTGTCGAAACCATTTTTTTGGAATCTACCTTTTTTATTTTGAAAACGAAAATGGGAGTCGCCACCAATGTTTTTTATTAAGTGTGATCGAGTCACCTCGTAGTTTGATCGTTTTAATAAGATGTTTAATTTATTAAAACAATATTTTTTTCGGTCTACAAAATCTAGAAAACGGGTTCAAGAGTCAGTTACGTACGAGGAAGGATTAGCACCCTCGTAACGTCCAAAATTGGTACCTAATTGATTAATTCATGTCTTAGTGTTGAAAGTTGAAAACTTGGAAATAGTTTAAAATACGATCCCTCTTTGGACTAATGTTAATTTTACCTAAAAATTGCTTGAATAAATCGAAAAGTATGTTTAAGACCCTCCCATCTCGAGGCAACGAAATGTCATATCCTGTAAATTAGGACACTACACTTTGAATCCTTGAGAATGAGTTTGCCTTTATTTTTTATTTGAAATCTTATGTATTTTAATTTTGAAAGGATATTCGATTATTCGAGTTCAACAAGAAAATCGAAACCCCGTAAGTTAGGGTACGATTTCTTAAATCTCTCAAATACGAAACATTGCCTATTTTTGAAAATTTGTTTTGAATAATAATTGGTGTAAAATAAAAACGATAGATATTTATCTCATTTTGGGGTATAATATAAAAGCAACTAATTACATCTAAACATAATGCATGATGCAGTGATTTTATGTAACACCCCAAACCCGGCCTAGACGTTATGACCGGATCTGGTGCGCCACATTGATGCATTCAAAACATTCCGTATTACTTAGTTTGGAAAACTTAGTTGGTGTTTGTAAAAGACACTTTTGAAAGTAGGTTAAAGTGAATGGAAGTGTACACGGTAGGAAACCTAAAAGAGGAGGTGAGTCCGTCGGACCGCTTAAGTACCAAGCTCCTTCTGATCCAATCCTAGACATGTACACCGCCATTGCCACACTCTAACATCTCGTATGATGTTGAGAAAACCATTTTCGTTAAGTCCACCTTAAGAAAAATGTTTAAGTTCGAAAACGTTTGCTTAGCGGAAGCCTTATTTGTAATCATGTTGTTTGAAATCTCTTAATGTTTTTGAAAACGCGTCCTAGAGCTAATCCACTTCAATAGTTATCTCAGTTCATTTTATCAAAATAAGTCAAAACCATAAAATAATTAAGCGGCCTTATTACATTTTAAAAAAACCCAAAACCCTAAACGAAAATAAAAGACGTCCAGCTTCATCGTAAGGAAACTGAATTTGCGAAAACAAGTGGCCACTCCGAATCCTCACACACCAAGCCCACTATGGTTGGGGATTACCTGCAAAGATGAAAATGGAGGGGTGAGTTTGGGAAAACTCAGTGTGTAATTATCCCAACCATAGCCTAAATCAGTTCAAACCACAGAGACAGAATAAATTGGCCTCACTCACCTGAATGCATTTCAGATTAAAGCCCATAGGCCCGTAACAAATCAAGATCAGATTCATATCATGCTTATGCAAAAGCCCAACCCATATCCAACCACATACTCCCCATACCATCCTTTCACCATGTGGGAGACTACTCGACCCACCCAACCGCTACACGCCATTAAATATGCAGCAAAGGCCGCCAGATATGAAAAATGTGACAGAGTCACCATATTGATATATGTGGCAAAGCCACTGTATCAGATATATGTGGCAAAGCCACTGAATCAGAGATATATGTGGCATAGCCACCAGACGCTTCCTCCATAATATCACCCATGTCCCCATGCAATGTATATATATTCATGTCATACATCATAAAGAATATCATCAACATGCTTTTCAAACATAATTTACCCTAGGGGTATTTAGGTCATTTTACATCTAGGGGGTATAACAGAGAATTTTCATACATGAGGGTAGTCTAGTCATTTATCAATACTCGTGGTTTTCATGCATATTTTCACTATCTACATATATTCGTAACTACTTACCGCACATTCTTACCAAGTTGGGCCCGTTGACCCATTAACCGACTTTAGGCCCATTAAGCCCAAAATTTCCAAAACGCATGACGATCGGTGCACTTTGCGCACTTACCATCACGAATACTGAATTAATAACCCTTTCCTCTTACGAGCGTTCGCACACTCGTAAGTTCCCAAAATAACTTGCTTTTTTCGGTATTTCTACGCTTTTCGGCTTTTTGCCGATCTAGTCTATAGAAGGGTATAGATTACACACCTATTTCACGATGACCGCTCATCGAGATCCCTTACGATGTCCTACAATTATTCATCACCTATTTTTAGCGTACAAGTTATGCTTAACAAACTCAAAATCCACCTTACCTTATTCGGCCAAAGAACCCTTATTGACCGTAAGTTGTTTACCTTCACAGGGTCCAATAATACGATTCAAGCTTATCCAAGTCGATACTCCAAGCCTCGCTGCTCCTCCAAAGTTGTCTATATCACACGTCCAAGTCAGTCACTTGCCCACAAGGGCAAAACAATCATTTAACACCATAGGGCAAAAATGGTAATTCTACCCTACAGGGGTATTTCGGTAATTCTACCCTACAGGGGTATTTAAGTAATTTTACAAACCAAGGGTATTTTGGTAATTTTGTAAATCAAGGGTAAAACGGTAATTCTGTAAATCGGGGGTACTTTTGTAATTTTATAAGTCGATGGTATGTCAGTAATTTAGTGAACTAAAGTATTCTAAATAGGGATAACAATACGAATGGGCCTAAAGCCTTTTCTCGGCCCAAATGGGCCCACACGCTCGTGTGGCCCTTTTAGCCCAAATCCTACCCACAGATACGAGATTCACCTAGCCTAGTCCAATATTTACTACACAATCAAACAACTTATCCAATTGGGCCCGTAGGCCCATTGGGCTCACATGGCCCCTTTCGGCCCATCGCGGCCCGAAGTAGCCATCCTACAGCTAGAGTAGTGAGAAACACACACCTGATAGGAGACTGGAGTTAATCCACGCTCCGAGCACTTCTAGCCGATGCCCAACCCAAACGAGCACGCCCTAACGCGAAAGGGATCAGCCAAGAAAGGTACCTTTGCTTTCCTCATGGTTCTCTCTATTTAAAGCCGACCGCATCCACTCTTATGTTAGCTTACCGATGTGGGATCCTCCATCATCGAGTTTAAATTCAACACCAACTCTTGCCATCCCAACATAGCAAAATAATCAAACTTTGCATGCCAAGGGATTCGAACCAAAGTCCTCCCATATGCCAACTCACGCCACCACCACTAGGCCACCAACTTATTTGTGTCATAAATCCAACACATTAAACTTTAAAGCACACCTAATTGCTTCTAGATTTATTGAAAAGAAAAACCAAAATATATTGCAAGAGCCAAGACTTGAACCTTGGACCCCTTGCTTCCTCTATGGCGTCACTTCCTTGTCCCCTAAGTGGCGCTACCTTGCCACTACACCACACTCCTTCTTGTGTCACAATTTCTCCAACAATATTCTTAAGGCCTACCTACTACACCCAGGGTTTGATCAACCTTAAATTTTTTTACTAGAGTCCAGGTTTGAACCCAAGACTTCTCCAACACTTCTCAGCATACTTAACCACTAAAACAAGCCTTCATTAACGAAATTTACATGCACAACAAAATATTAAAAGCTGCCTTCAACTGCTCCCATGCTCAAGGCCCAAAACTTCTAGGCCCAAATTCAGGGTGTTACAACTCTACCTCCCTTACAGAAATTTCGTCCTCGAAATTTCCATCTAACAGGGTAGTCATGTAAAATCTACCCCACTACACTATCGCTGCGCACTCTGATCCTACTATCACTATCCCGGTGCTAGCTCTAACAACCCTTTCCAAAATCCTTAACATCGCTTGAGACAAAGCGTCGTCCCCCGCAGCCCGATCATGTGACCTAGTCTTAGTTGTCTGTGGCACAAATGCCTCCTCAGTTGGCCTATGCCCTGAGGATGAAGATTCAGCTTGCACCCTTCCGCGACCACGTCCGCGGGCTTGTCCACGAGTTCCTCTTGTACTCATATCGAATTATCTGATTACGAATTTTATGACATTAGTTTACTGTTTCCACTGTTTATTACAGAATGTCTTATGAACAGATAGAGTTTCAGAGTTATTTTCGCGCAATCGCAATTTAGCTACGGTCTCAGTTTTGTAGCCTCAATACTACATTATCTATAGTACTATCTCTAAGGCTCAATTACTATCTACATGATTATTTTCAGATTCATTTCCATATAAATATTTAAAGCGAGAAAAAGAATTAATACTTACAGACTTGGTGCCGGGATTCAATGTGCCACCTCTTTATCACCCATTTCAAAACCATGTTTTTATTCACCAAAAAATAAAATTTGATTTGAAAAAACGCTTTTATTTTGAAACTATTGATTTAACCCCGCTTAAAACCGAAAAAAACTTGAACATCTAAAAAAACTTACCATATCCAAAATACCCTTCTTAGGCCTAAGTTTTGAAAAGATTTTTGGACCCGATCCATGGCCAAGTTGTTGCAACTGGCTCGATACCACTAAATGTAACACCCAAACCCGCCTAGACGTTATGACCTGATCCAGTGCGCCACATTGATGCATTCAAAACATTCCGTATTACTTAGTTTGGAAAACTTAGTTGGTGTTTGTAAAAGACACTTTTGAAAGTAGGTTAAAGTGAATGGAAGTCAGTACACCGTAGTAGAAACCTGGAAAAGAGGAGGTGAGTCCGTCGGATCGCTTAAGTACCAAGCTCCTTCTGATCCAATCCTAGACATGTATACCGCCATTGCCACACTCTAACATCTCGTATGATGTTGAGAAAACCATTTTCGTTAAGTCCACCTTAAGAAAAATGTTTAAGTTCGAAAACGTTTGCTTAGCGGAAGCCTTATTTGTAATCGTGTTGTTTGAAATCTCTTAATGTTTTTGAAAACGCTGTCCCTAGAGCTAATCCACTTCAATAGTTATCTCGGTTCATTTTTATCAAAATAAATCAAAACCATAAAATAATTAAGCGGCCTTATTACATTTTAAAAAAACCCAAAACCCTAAACGAAAATAAAAGACGCCCAGTTCATCGTGAAGAAATCGAATTTGCGGAAACAAGTGGCCACTCCGAATCCCTCACACCCAAGCCCACTATGGTTGGGGATTACCCGCAAAGATGAAAATGGAGGGTGAGTTTGGGAAAACTCAGTGTGCAATTATCCCAACCATAGCCTAAATCGGTTCAAACCACGAGAGACAAATAAATTGGCCTCACTTCTGCAATGCATTTCAGATTAAAGCCCATAGGCCCGCAACAAATCAAGATCAGATTCATATCATGCTTATGCAAAAGCCCAACCCATATCCAACCACATACTCCCCATACCATCCTTTCACCATGTGGGAGACTACTCGACCCACCCAACCGCTACACGCCACGAAATATGCAAGCAAGGTCGCTAGATACGAAAATGTGACAGAGTCACCAGATATGAGATATATGTGGCAAAGCCACTGGATCAGAGAGATATATGTGGCAAAGCCACTGTATCAGATATATGTGGCATAGCCACCAGACGCTTTCCTCCATAATATCACCCATGTCCCCATGCAATGATATACATTCATGTCATACATCATAAAGAATATCATCAACATGCTTTTCAAACATAATTTACCCTAGGGGTATTTAGGTCATTTTACACCTAGGGGTATAACAGTAATTTTCATACATGAGGGTAGTCTAGTCATTTATCAATACTCAGGGTTTTCATGCATATTTTCACTATCTACATATATTCAGAACTACTTACTGCACATTCTTACCAAGTTGGGCCCGTTGACCCATTAACCGACTTTAGGCCCATTAAGCCCAAATCCTACCCACAGATACGAGATTCACCTAGCCTAGTCCAATATTTACTACACAATCAAACAACTTATCCAATTGGGCCCGTAGGCCCATTGGGCTCACATGGCCCCTTTTGGCCCATCGCGGCCCGAAGTAGCCATCCTACAGCTAGAGTAGTGAGAAACACACACCTGATAGGAGACTGGAGTTAATCCACGCTCCGAGCACTTCTAGCCGATGCCCAACCCAAACGAGCACGCCCTAACGCGAAAGGGATCAGCCAAGAAAGGTACCTTTGCTTTCCTCATGGTTCTCTCTATTTAAAGCCAGCTTCGCATCCACTCTTATGTTAGCTTACCGATGTGGGATCCCTCCATCATTAGAGTTTAAATTCAACACCAACTCTTGCCATCCCAACATAGCAAAATAATCAAACTTTGCATGCCAAGGGATTCGAACCAAAGTCCTCCCATATGCCAACTCACGCCACCACCACTAGGCCACCAACTCATTTGTGTCATAAATCCAACACATTAAACTTTAAAGCACACCTACTTGCTTCTAGATTTATTGAAAAGAAAAACCAAAATATATTGCAAGAGCCAAGACTTGAACCTTGGACCCCTTGCTTCCTCTATGGCGTCACTTCCTTGTCCCCTAAGTGGCGCTACCTTGCCACTACACCACACTCCTTCTTGTGTCACAATTTCTCCAACAATATTCTTAAGGCCTACCTACTACACCCAGGGTTTGATCTACCTTAAATTTTTTTACTAGAGTCCAGGTTTGAACCCAAGACTTCTCCAACACTTCTCAGCATACTTAACCACTAAAACAAGCCTTCATTAACGAAATTTACGTGCACAACAAAATATTAAAAGCTGCCTTCAACTGCTCCCATGCTCAAGGCCCAAAACTTCTAGGCCCAAATTCAGGGTGTTACATTTTAAAATGGTTATACGGATAAAATATTTGAATGACGTATAATAAGTGAATAAAGAAATGCTATGATAATATCAATTTAACTATAACAATAGTAAGAATATTAATCCATGGTATAATATAAATAAAGTGATAAAAATAAATAAAAATAAAAAATAAAAAATAAAAATGCTAGATGCCTTATGACGATTATAAACGTAAATGATGCGAGAATGATAAAAGAAATGACAAAGTAGTAAAAATAAGATAAAAAAAATGATGATAATAATGATAATAAATGAATAAAATGTACAAATAAAAAATATAAATAATTTAATTTTAAAAATATAAAAGGGGGTAATAAATAAATAGATGAACAAATAATAATAAATAGTAATAATAATGAAAGCATAGATAAAAAAATCGATGAAAGGAAATAAAAAATATTAATAAAAAAATAACGGAATAATAAATAAATGAATACAAGGATTAAAACAAAAATAAATAAATAAATGAATAATAAATAAATGAGTAAATGAATAGATAAAAGAATAAAGTAAATGGAATAATGAATAAATAAACAATAGAATTAAAGTAAATGGAATAATGAATAAATAAATAATAGAATTAAAATAAAAAGGTCTTAATAGTAATTTAAATGAAATTAAAAGGACAAATTGAATAAAATAAAAAAACAAAAGGGCTAAAATGTAATGCGTGAAAACAAGCGAGGACTAATTAAGAAATTATCCCAATCCTCTGGACAGGCGTCCCTTCTCCAGGAGATCGGCGAGCCAGGGACTAAATTGAAACGGGCAAAAAATTCAGTAGCCAAATCTATAAAATAAAAAAAGGACTAAATTGAAGTGAGCCGTAAAAGCGGAAGGAGCATTCATGAAAATATACCTTTAGACAAAAAAACGAGCGGATCCTCTGGTGGATCGGGTCAGCGCGCAGGTCAGGGATGAAACAACGCCGTTGGGCTATTGGAATCAACCCTAAAACGACGCCGTTTTACAAGGCTTATAAAAGTTAACTTTTTTGTTTTGAAAAATTTCATTCTTCCAACCCTTTCCAAAAAAAAAAAAAAAACTCTCTCAAACTCTCTCACCTTCTTCTTTTTCCGCCATATAGCTTGGCTATGTTGGCTAATACCATGGCACCGATCCACCACGGCGACGCCAAGTCAGTCCACAGCTGCCAAGACCTGAAAAACCCTTTTTATTTTAAAAGGAAAATCCCATTTTTGAAGGCACTACCTTCCACTTGAAAATACGAGAAGAAAACTTCTAATTAAAACCCTTCGGCCCTGATTATGAGTTTTTGACGCTGGAGCAAATCTCCGACGACAAGGAGACGAAGCGTCTCAGGTGAGTTTCTCTTCCTTTTTCCCCCTTTTATATATATATATTTTCAATGTAACAGAAACAAAATGAAAGTAGTCACCTTTTGTAAATTTTTTGTATTCGATTTTCTGTGTAAAAAAAAAAAAACTACATGGATGGATTTGGCTTTTATAGCATTTACATATATTATTTTTTTCTTTTTTCTTTCTCTGTCTCGCTACTGTTTGCTACTGTTTTCTTGCGTGGTCTCTGTTTCTTTCCCTTTTGCAAGCATCCATGGAGAGTCAACGGAGGCGGGAGAAGCGGTCTTCTTGCCTTTTTGGTGAAAGGGCGACAAACCTCTAGATGAAGAGCCCCAGGACGAGCATGCTGACATGGCTGAGGGTAGCGGCGCGTCAAGAGGTAGGGTTTTTTGTTTTGTTGAGAATGTTTAAGTTTTTGGGCCATTTGGACCATTAGGGTTTTTTGTTATTGGGCTGTTTTGGGTTATTGGAAATTTGGGCTGTTATATTTTGTAATGGACCTTTTTTTATATTTTGGACTTTATCATGTTTTTTTTTAATTTTTTGTGATTTGGGCCCGGGTAAAATTGGGCGATTACAACTGCCCCTCTTTGCTCGTTGTCGTGTAACGAGAATGGGGCAAAGACTTTTAAGAAAGACCAATTTTGGCCGTCCTAGCCGAATCTTGGATTATTGGTGTTCATCTTCTTTAAATAGCCTCTTTTTAACCCACTGCAACCTTAGCGGTATAGAATTTGTTGTTTTAATATACCCCACTACAACTTTAGGGAGATAAGATTTGTAATTTCAATCTATTCCACTGTAACTTTAGGGAGATAAGATTTGTAACTTCAATCTACTCCACTGTAACTTCGAGGAGATAAGATTCACTATCTTCAATTTGCTCCACTACAACTTCAGGGAGATAAGACTTGTAACTTCAACCTGCTCCACTACAACTTTAGGGAAATAAGGTTAGTGGCTTCAATCTACTCCACTGCAACTTCAGGGAGATAAGGTTAGTGGCTTCAATCTACTCCACTGCAAATTCAGGGAGATAAGATTCGCCATGATAGCTTCAACCTGTCCCACTACAACATTAGGGGAATAAGATTTGCTATCTTCAATCTACTCCGCTGCAACTTCAGGGAGATAAGATTTGTGGCTTCAATCTGTTCCACTGCAACTTTAGGGAGATAAGACTTGTAACTTCAACCTGCTGATGGTCGTGAAACTAACTAAAAATTCGACTAAGGCAAGCGCACCTATCGAATAGTAGTATAGTTCTGGTGAGACCGAAAATATCGTATCCACGAGGACTAAAAGTACTAGTAATTACTATCTTTTTATTATCTAGACTAAGAATTAAAGGGTGTTTTTAAACTAAAACTAATTATCTAATTAACTAAGATTGCGACAGAGATGAAAATTGGAAAATACTTTAGGAAAACCGATTGAGAAGGCAATACCCAAGAAAGAATCCACCTAGACTTCGCTTATTATCTTTGAATTAGACGATTTATTTACTTGACTTATTCCGTAGAAATCCCTGATTTATGTTAATATCTCTCTCGAGACTAAAAACAACTGACTCTAGGTTGATTAATTGAAATCTCTTTCTAATTAAAACCCCTATTATCGCATTAACTCGATCTATGGATTCCCTTATTAGATTTGACTCTAATCCGACAGATTTATGTCATCCTATCTTTAGGATTGCATTCAACTCCGCTTAATTATGAATGACCTAATCTTAAAGAGGGACTTTTGCTCCACTAAATAAGCACATCAAAACTTGGATTAATACCCTAGAATATTAAAAAAAGAGTTAAACTCATAATTAATAATAAGAACAAGTATTTGTCATATAAACCAAAGGATAATAAGATTCATCTTAGGTTTCATCTCCCTTAGGTATTTAGGGAGTTTAGTTCATAACAATGGAAAATGTCTCTAAATAAGGATATAACAAAACATAAAGAACCTAAAGAACTTCTAGGAAATTGGATGGAAATCTTCAGTCTTGATGTAGATCCTTGCTTCTGAGATGATTCTGATGGTTGTCCTTAGGTGTTTTCTGCTTTCTACTTTTCGTCCCCCCTTTAATCCTCTTCTAGGGTGTTTATATAGGCTTTAGAATGCTTCAAAACCCTTAAAAGTGACCTTTTCCGAGTAGAACAAGACTTGGGCTCGACAGGGACACGGCTGTGTGCCACGCCCGTGTGTAAGTGCTTAAACCGTGTGCAATTCTGACTTGGATTAATGTTGACACGGCCATGACACACGGGTGTGTGGTCTGCCCGTGTGCCTCACACGGGCGTGTGGATCACCCTTGTGAAAGTGCCTAGGCTGTGTGAAACACTGTTTTAAGCCCAATTTGTTTGTTTTTGGCCCGTTTCTCGCTCTTTTTGTTATCCTAAGCTTTCCTGAGTATAAAACATGAATTTAAATCATTAGGAGCATCGAATTCAATAAAACCAAGGAAAAATCATCCATAAATATACTAAGCATGGGGTAAAAATATGTATATATTACGGTTTATCAAATATCCCCACACTTAAGCATTTGCTTGTCCTTAAGCAAAATCCTCAACTCACAATTAAAATAAACCCTTCTCAAATTATAATTCTCATCAATAATGTTTCAAAATAATCCACAAGCAATGATACATTGAGAATTTAACTTAAAGAACATTAAAGTTTCAAATAATCAAAGTTGAACATTTTAATCATAAAATTATAGGCATCCCCCTTTGTCTAAGTAATTACCTTTAATTCCAAATTGACAAGGTTGATATCCTCACTAATGATTCAGTCAAATCACTCAAAGTGTTTAAGGTTCAATAATTAAACAGTCAGTGGTCAAACATGGAAAGTTATTACCATAAGCTTGCATGAAAATCAAATCTCCACCACTATAAATGAGATGATACACAAATCAAAAGGTGTTTAACAGGGTTGTAATGGGGCTTGGGTTAAAGGTGTGGATAAAGGCTGAAAGAGAAAGTTAGAATCGAGATTAATTTAATAGCTTACCAAATTTAGAAAAGCAATTCTAATTACTGAATTACAAACCAGTGCCAGAATTAACACTACCCTAAACTAATGAAGTGACTTTTTCTCTAAATATAATAACTTTAACTTATCTGAGCTCTTTAGAATAGTATGTAACTGTATGAATATAACAATATAGTTTTTTTTTAAGAATAAGAACAAGTACAATAATAGAAAATACATAATAAGAAATAATTCAGCAACTAGAATGAATGAACAAAGTTAGGTAACTAATTAAATCAAATCCCGGTAAAAAGGATTCAATGAAAAGGGAAAAATTCTTAATGAATCAAAAAGGGTTAAATTGTGGGTTATTATTAAGGGAAAAATCAATAAATAAAGGTTAAGGCCCAAGGGGTTCACTAGGGGTCAATTATGTGGGTAGGCTTTTATAGGGTAAATGGGTTAAAACCTAAGTGCCTTTATCATTTTCGTATATCAAATCAAATGTGTGGTCTTGACATGCATAATCGAAGCAAGTTCTAGAATAACAAATCAATGTTGACTCACTCATAACCAATAAAATTAGTGAGCAAGAAAGATATATGCCCTTTAAAAGGCTCAAGGTCTCACGAAAATTATGGGTATTTGATGTCAAACCTGTAAATTCAAAACGTCAAGATAATACTTCAATTCAGGGAAACAACCTAGGAATTTTAATTCTCAAAAGTTTCAACTTATCATACTCGATTCTCTAATGTCTTAAATTTTAAACAATCAATGCACAATTACCTATGATTTAATTCTAAACATATTAATAAAAATCATAAATCAATCAGAATTTACTCTAATAATGATATGATAAAATTATTTGAGAACAAGATAAAAATTTCGGGATTTTCTGATAATCACATAAATAACCTCCCCACACTTAATATGTACATTGTCCTCAATGTGCAAAGATATATAATAACAATATAAGCATAATATCAAAAGAGAGGGAGAGAAGTGAAGCTGCCCTGAAATTTGGATGATATCCTTGGAGTAGCGAGAGCGAGAATTGTAGAGAAAGCCGAATAAAAGGCATGATTCTAAGGTACTAATAAGAAAATAAACACCACTGTGGAAGACAATTAAGGAATAATTCGATAATCACCATAAAGATAAGCAGAGTTTAAAATATAAAACATAAGTCTTTAAAAATAAATAAGAGAAAATAAAATTTAAATAAAAATAAAAATAAAAATAAAATAATTGGAAAATAAAGGGACTCAAAAGTCCTCATCATCAGTGTCGTGAGCCGGTGGCACTGGAGGAGCGATATGGAGGTGCTCGCGAATCTACTGCAAAGTGTCATCGATACTATCGAACCTGGCATCAAGACTGTCAAACCTCTGAACACAATACTGACGGAAATCAGTAAACTCCTCGAATGACACGCTTCGAAAGCTGGCAGTAGAAGGAGGTGGTGGTGACTCGATGGTGGAGGCTATGGTGGAGGACACGGGCGTGGTGAGTTTGGCCATGTGGCGTGATGTGGGGGCTGGGAGGGGGTTGCGCACGGGGTTGAAGAGGAAAAGAAAAAAAATAGAGGGAAGAGATGGGGGGAAGGGAGAAAAGAAAAGAAATGGAGAAGGGGGCTAGGGGTGGCCGAACAGTGTGGGGGAAAGGATGCGGTGGCTAGGGTTGGAAAAGTTTTGGGGAAGAAGAAGAAGAAAAGAAAAGTTAGGGTTTGGGGGTTTAAAAAGGGGCACAGCCGTGTGAGACCCGTGTTGGGCCACACGGCCATGTCACACGCCCCTTGTGGCCTGAATTTAGCACTTGTTTTTCACAAAATTTTAATGCTCAGTTGTCACACGGTCTAGGGACACGCCCGTGTGTCTTGGCTGTGTGGTTTACACGATCGTATCGTACGACTATGTGGTTCACACAGTCGTATCATATAACCGTGTGTGATATTGTTCGCTTCTCCCACGCCCGTATGGTCTATCACATGCTCGTGTGTCCGAACACACGGCTGTGTACTATGCCCGTGTGGATCCTTGACTTGTTTAAAATTTGAATGTTTAGCTCTAGTTTTCACACGGCCTAGGACACGCTCGTGTGTCCAGGCCGTGTGTGTCACACAACCGTGCGTGGATCGACTTCATGGCCATGTGGCTCGATTCTTGGGGAATTTTTAGCCCTGTTTCCACACGGCCATGGACACACCCGTGTGTCCAGGCCGTATGGGCCACTGTACCTGCATAAAAACATCAGATATAACAACAATAAACTAGTTAGTGGTGTTAGTGCTCAGGTTGCCTCCTCAGAAGCACTTATTTAGAGTCTAAGCTCGGCTTACCTCTCCATTGCATGGTCATGGTGGTTCGAGGAGTTTAAACTCCTCATTCCTGCTATCAATCTTATCAAAATAAAGTTTTAGACGAGTGCTGTTTACCTTAAAAGAGCCGAATTTGGATTGAGTTACCTCTACTGTATCGTATGGGAAAATGTTGAGTACCGTAAAAGGGATTGCTCCATGAGGTTTAGAAATGGCAACACGAGGGTCTGCTGTATCTAATAGTACTTTGCCTCTAACCTTAAGTTGATTCGATAAAACTTTGAGTCCGTCATGGCGCGGTTTTGGTTTATCGTGTGTTATTGGTTTCTCCTTGACATGTGTTCACCATTCATCTAGTTCATCGATTTGAAGCCTTCGTTCTTCGTGAGTCACTCTGTTTTTGTGGCATGGATTAGAATGCAGTTCGATAACGTTCTTCCTAGGGGACTCCTGCAAAGAAGTTTGAGTTGTAACATTACTCAAATTATCAGAAATTAAATAATCATCTCGATTACTAGATATTTTAGCAAAATCACGAGCTTGGAGTTTAATCGTGTCATCACCTACACGAAGTATCAATTCACCTGTGCCAACGTCAATGATAGTTCTACCAGTTGCTAAAAAGGGTCTTCGTAGAATTAATGGTACGTCACTATCCTCTTCCATATCTAGAACAAAAAAATCAATTGGGAATATAAATTTATCGATTTTGACAAGTACGTCTTCAACGATACCCCTAGGAAATCTAATGGTTTTATCTGCTAACTGAATGCTTATCCTAGTTTGTTTAGGTTTCCCAAGACCTAGTTGTTTAAACATTTTATAGGGCATGACATTAATGCTTGCCCCTAAATCAGCCAATGCATTGTTAACATTTAAACTACCAATTAAATAAGGAATCGTAAAACTCTCTGGATCTTTCAATTTGTTGGGTAGCTTATTCTGTAGAATGGCTGACCAAACTGTGTTCAACTCCACATGCGACGCGTCATCCAACTTCTGCTTATTTGCTAAAAGTTCCTTTAAAAATTTCACTACATTTGGCATCTGCGAAAGAGCTTCAATAAACGGTAAGTTAATGTGTAATTTCTTTAATAATTTAAGGAATTTACCAAATTGTTCGTCAGTGTGGTCTTTCCTTGTCTCATTGGGGTATGGCACCCGAGGTTTATATTCTCTACCTACCGGTTTTCGCTCATTGTGGTCCACCTCATCATTACCTTTACTGACCACGAATCCTTGCCTCAATTCTGGTTCAGGTTCAACAATCCTTCTTCATCTCGAACAGTAATTACATTAAGTTGCTCCCTCGGGTTAGTTTCAGTATTTCTCGGCAAGCTACCTTGTGGTCGTTCGGAAATCATCTTTCCCAACTGGCCTATTTGATTCTCGAGCCCTTGAATTGATGCTTGTTGATTTTTAAGAGTTGTCTCAGTGTTTTGGAAACGTGTTTCGGATACCGCGATAAATTTCGTTAGCATCTCTTCAAGTTTCGGTTTTTTTTTTGGTAGTAAGGTGGTTGTTGAAAGCCCGGAGGATGTTGTGGTCTTTGATTTCCTTGACCACCCCAAGAGAAATTGGAATGGTTCTTCCACCCTGCATTATAAGTTTTGCTATACGGGTTATTTTGAGGTCTAGAATTATTACCCATATAGTGGATTTGTTCCTCCTCGGTGCTAGGGTTGAAGGATGGATAATCAGTGTTGTGTGCTCCTCCATTTACTGGATGTACCTGAGTAGAACCATACAAACCATCATTCTTTTTATTTAAAATTCTACCTGGTTAGATAGCATAGTGACCGTGTCGAGGTTGAAAACACCCGCTGCTTTTGTCGGCTTCGTTCTCATAACTTGCCACTGATAGTTATTCATTGACATCTCTTTAATAAATTCGTAAGCCTCTTTAGGTGTTTTGTTGTTTAAAGTTCCACCGGCGGCTGCGTCGATAAGTTGCCTTGTTGAGGGGTTCACACCGTTGTAAAAAGTCTAAACTTGTAGCCATAAAGGTAGCCCATGGTGAGGGCACCTTCTCAATAAGTCCTTGTATCTCTCCCATGCATCATAAAGAGTTTCCAGATCCATCTGCACAAAAGAAGAGATATCATTTCTCAATTTAGCCATTTTAGCCGGCGAAAAATATTTAAGTAAAGATTTTTCAGTCATTTGTTCCCAAGTAGTGATTGACCCTCGTGGTAACGAGTTCAACCACTGTTTAGCCTTATTCCTCAATGAAAAGGGAAATAACCGAAGGCGAATGGCATCATCAGAAATGCCATTTATCTTAAAGGTGTCGCAGAGTTCCAGAAAATTCACTAAATGAGTGTTTGGATCCTCGTCCTGCAAACCATCAAACTGAACAAACTGTTGTATCATTTGAATCGTGTTAGGTTTCAGTTCAAAATCTTTTGCAGCAACAGTAGGTTTAACTATACTCGATTCAGTTCCTGTTAAATTAGGTTTAGCATAATTACACATAGTATGAGGAGCAGGATTCTGTTCTACTGGATTTGCAGCAATCGCAGGAGGTAGCGGATTATTCTGATTATCAGCCATCTCCTCGTTTGTGGTATGAATATCGTCCTCTTGCCCTTCCTCTATGTATTGTAGGCTTCGCCTTATTTCTCTTCGGTTTCTGTGAGCTGTGCTTTCAATCTCACTATCAAAAAGTAAAGGTCCCGACGGGTTTCTTCTAGTCATAAACTATAAAAACCTGCCAGAAATAGAAAGAGAAAAATTTAGTAAATAAAAAGAAAAACAAAATTAAATAAAAATAAAAATAATGGCTAAAGTAATAAAAATTAAGCATTCCTAATATCTTAGTCCCCGGTAACGGCGTCAAAAACTTGATGGTCGTGAAACAAACTAAAAATTCGACTAAGGCAAGCCCACCTATCGAACAGTAGTATAGTTTTAGTGAGACAGGAAATATCGTATCCACGATAACTAAAAGTACTAGTAATTACTATCTTTTTATTATCTAGCCTAAGAATTAAAGGGTGTTTTTAAGTTGAAACTAATTATTTAATTAACTAAGATTACGACAGAGATGGAAATTGAAAAATACTTTAGGAAAACCAATTGAGAAGACAATACCTAAGAAAGAATCCACCTAGACTTCACTTATTATCTTTGAATTAGACGATTTATTCACTTGACTTATTCCGTAGAAATCCCTGATTTATGTTAATATCTCTCTCGAGACTAAAAACAACTGACTCTAGGTTGATTAATTGAAATCTCTTTCTAATTAAAACCCCTATTATCGCATTAACTCGATCAATGGATTCTCTTATTAGATTTGACTCTAATCCGACAGATTTATGTCGTCCTATCTCTAGGATTGCATTCAACTCCACTTAATTATGAATGGCATAATTTTAAACAGGGACTTTTGCTCCACTGAATAAGCACATCAAAACTTGGATTAATACCTTAGAATATTAAAACAAGAGTTAAACTCACAATTAAGAATAAGAACAAGTATTTATCATATAAGCCAAAGGATAATAAGATTCATCTTAGGTTTCATCTCCCTTAGGTATTTAGGGAGTTTAGTTCATAACAATGGAAAGCATCTCAAAATAAGGAAATAACAAAACATAAAGAACCCAAAGAACTTCTAGGAAATTGGATGGAAATCTTCAGTCTTGATGTAGACCCTTTCTTCTGAAATGATTCTGATGGCTGTCCTTAGGTGTTTTCTGCTTTCTACTCTACGTCCTCCTTTTAATCCTCTTGTAGGGTGTTTATATGGGCTTTAGAATGCTTCAAAACCCTTAAAAGTGGCCTTTTCCGAGTAGAACTAGACTTGGGCTCGACAGGAACACGGTCGTGTGCCACGCCCGTGTGCAAGTGCTCAAACTGTGTGCAATTCTGACTTGAATTAATGTCGACACGGCCATGACACACAGGCATGTGGTCTGCCCGTGTGCCTCACACGGGCGCGTGGATCACCCGTGTGGAAGTGCCTAGGCTGTGTGAAACACTATTTTAAGCCCAATTTGTCTATTTTTGGCCCGTTTCTTGCTCTTTTTGTTATCCTAAGCTTTCCTAAGTATAAAACATGAATTTAAAGCATTAGGAGCATCGAATCCAATAAAACCAAGGAAAAATAATCCATAAATATGCTAAGCATGGGGTAAAAATATGTATATATTACGGTTTATCACCTGCTCCACTACAACTTCAGGGAGATAAGGTTAGTGGCTTCAATCTACTTCACCGTAACTTCAGGGAGATAAGATCTGCCATGATAGCTTCAATCTGTCCCACTGTAACTTCAGGGGAATAAGATTTGATATCTTCAATCTACTCTATTACAACTTTGGGGAGATGAGATTAGTGGCTTCAATCTGCTCTACTGCAACTTCAGGGAGATAAGGTCTGCCATGATAGCTTCAACCTGTCCCACTGCAACTTCAGGATAATAATGTTTGGTATCTTCAATCTACTCCACTGTAACTTTAGGGAGATGAGATTAGTGGCTTCAATCTACTCCACTGCAACTTCAGGGAGATAAGATTCGCTATTATAACTTTAATCCGTCCCACTGCAATTTTAGGGGTGCGGGATTTATGGTTTTTCTGATCTTGTTACACTATTCTTTGGAGAACATGACCTGTAGAATCCATTTCATGGGCCTATTTATGCCTAGTGATTAGGATGTCATGATCAGGATGAATCAAATGCTCCTAACTAGATGTGTATGAATGATATTTTCATGAATACAGAATGTCATTTTTTGAGAATAATCCCTTTTTAATGCTTAGGTTAACAGTGCTCGTTGTTCGCTAACACTGCTTGTTGTTCACCAAGGTTCTATCACTGACGCATTACCCTGCACTTTTGTTCAGTTGATATTTTTGATAGAAAATCTGAAGAAATAGTCACAATTTAGACTATTCTTTCTCAAACATTTCCAACTCTTAGATTTGGTTAGTTCTGACTAGGGGTTCTGGTTTAGGTCCTTGTACTATTTAGAAAACTTTTAGAGCAATATGCAAGAAATCCTTTTACTTGAATATTATTAGTTCATTAATCATTATTTCAATGAAAAATGCTTAAAAAAGATTATCACAATGGAAAAAAGAGATTTTATTGAGAGCAAAGCTTGAAATGGATAAATTAATCAAAGATAGCAAACATTGCTAAAATACAAAATGAATATGATGAAAATAGCTCCCCCAGATATCATAGCATGAGCTTCTTCGCACTAACTTCTCGAGGACCCTTTTGAACTTGATATGTGTTTTGGAGATTTGAAATACTTTGCTGATGCCCAAAACATAGCATCTCCCCTTCTTGTTCATTCAGGGATAACAAGACTACCACATGCCCCATCTTTGATCAAAATTTGAATTGCCCTTTTCTTGGGTTTTCAATTCAAAACCCCTTTTGTCTCAAGACGCACTTTGCAGGTTTTCACCTCGGCCTCTCCTTTTTTTTAGGTGAAGTATCTTTTGACTGAATTTGAATTCACAGGGTTGGGCAAATCTCTTTCATCCATCTTGGTAAAAATCAATGATCTTCAATTTGGCATCCATTTCCCTCTGAAATCTTTTTGTATAAGTAGAATCTTTTTCAATACTAGGTCCCCCTTATGGAATTCTCTGGGATGAACCTTTTTATTGTAAGCTCGTATCATTCGTTTTTGTTACATCTGACCATGACGGATGGCTTTCAACCTTTTCTCTTCAATCAAGTTTAGCTAATCATATCGGGATTGGATCCATTCTGCTTCATCTAACTTTAATTCTGCCAAAACTCAGAGAGAAGGGATCTCGACTTTAATGGGTAAAACTGCCTTCATTCTATAAACGAAAGAGAAAGGCGTTGCCCCGGTGGAGGTCTTGACAGACATTCGATAAGCATATAGAGGAAATGGTAACTTCTCATGCCAATCTTTATAGGTCTTAGTCATTTCCCCACGATCTTCTTGATATTCTTATTGGCTGCCTCTACCGCACCGTTCATTTTTGGGCGATATGGTGACGAGTTGTGGTGTTTGATCTTGAATTGACTACAGACCTCTGCTGTCGTATTGTTGTTCAAGTTTAATGCATTGTTAGATATGATCATTTCTGGCATTCCATACCGACATAAGAATTCTTTTTTCAAGAATATGCTAACTACAGACTTTGTTACATTGGTGTAACAAGTGGCTTCTACGCACTTGGTGAAGTAATTGATGACCACAAAGATGAATCGACACCCATTAGAAGCTTTTGGTGATATCATCCCAATGAAATCCATACCTCACATAGAGAAAGGCCGTGGAGAGGTCATGACATGAAGAGATGAAAGAGGCACATGAATTTTGTCTTCATAAATTTGGCACTTATGACATCTCTTGGCATAATGAATACAATGCCCTTCCGTGGTGGACCAATAATACTCGAATCTCATGATTTGCCTGGCCATTGTAAAACCATTAGCATGTGTTCCGCAAACACCCTCATAGACTTCTTCAAAGATTTTCTTATCCTCGACAGCGTCTGCACATCTTAGTAGCACCTGATCCTTTTTTCTTTTATATTGGATCTCCCCATCTAAGACATAGCCATTGGCTAGTCTTCTCAACATCCTTTTATCATTCTCAGTTGCTTGGTCAGGGTATTCACGATTCTTCACATATCGCAGTATATCGTGGTACCAAGGATGACCATCCTTTTCTTCTTCTTCTTTGATGTTGTAACAATGAGCCGGAGTCTTATAAATACTCATCTGGATAGGTTCTACATCCTCTTATTTGTTCACTTTGACCATGGAAGCTGAAGTAGCCAACACATCAGCCATCTGATTTTCATCTCGTGGAAGGTAGCAGAAGGTGATGTCATCAAACTCTTTAATTAATTTAAGAACCAACTTTTGATAATCAATCAACTTGGGATCTCTTGTCTCCTATTCTTCCTTGAGTTGATAGATCACTAGCGCAGAATCCCCATATACCTCTAGCACTTTGATCTTACATTCTATGGCTGCACGGATACCCATGATGCATGCTTCGTATTCTGCCATATTGTTCGTGCAATCAAAATCCAATTTAATAGTGAATGGATAATGATCTCCGTTTGGGGATATCAGGACTGCCCCAATTCCGTTACCCACAGCATTTGAGGCTCCATCGAAGTTTAGTATCCAAGGATGACCTTCTTGAGAGTCTTATTCAGTGGTTGCAACATGCATTAGATCTTCATTCAGGAAATCAAAGTTCAAAGGCTCGTAATCTTATAGAGCTCTACTAGCCAGAAAATCTGCTACTACGCTTCTTTTTATAGCCTTTTGATTCACATAGTCTATATTAAGTTCAGAAAGCAGAATTTGCCACCGAGCTATTCTTACATTCAAAGCAGTCGACACCATCATGTACTTTATAGGATCGAATTTTGAGATGAGCCAAGTTGTGTGGTACAACATATACTGTCTCAGTCTTCGGGTTGTCTAGATCAAGGTGCAACACAACTTCTCGATTGGCGAATATCTTGTCTCACATTCAGTGAATTTCTTGCTGAGATAGTATATCGCTCTTTCTTTTCTCCCTGACTCATCATGTTGGCCAAGCATGTAACCCATGTAATTTGCAAATACTGCCAAGTACAGTATCAGCGGCTTATTTGGGTTAGGTGGCATCAGTACTGGGGCATTGGACAAGTAATGTTTGACCTTGTCGAAAGTCTTCTGGCATTCCTCATCATAAGCGCCTGAATTGTGTTTCTAAAGGAGACGAAATATGGGGTCGTATTTCTCAATTAGTTGTGAAATGAACTGGGCGATGTAATTAGTCTTTCTAGGAAACCTCGAATTTTTTTTGAGTGCACGGTGGAGGTAACTCCTGTATAGTATTTACTTTATTTGGGTCGATCTCGATCCCCTTTTCACTGATTGCAAATCCTAGCAATTTTCCTGACCTAGCCCAGAATGTACATTTTGCTGGATTGAGCTTTAGCTGGAATTTTCTCAATCTTAAGAACAACTTCCTTAAGACTTACACATGTTCCTTTTCCGTTCTGGATTTTGCAATCATGTCATCGACATAAACTTCAATTTCTTTGTGCATCATGTCATGAAATAAGGTTACCATGGCTCTTTGATACCTTGCTCCCACATTTTTCAGTCCAAATGGCATCACCTTATAGCAAAATGTTCCCCACATGGTTACAAATGTGATCTTCTCCATGTCTTCTGGATGCATCTTTATCTGGCTTTATCCCAAGAAACCATCCATAAAAGAGAACAACGGGTAACCTGCTGTGTTGTCTACTAAAGTGCCGATCTGAGGCAATGGGAAATTGTCTTTCGGGCCGGCTTTGTTCAAAACTCTGTAGTCTACGCACATTCATACTTTCCCATATTTTTTAGGGACATGGATGATATTGGCTACCCATTCTGAATATTTATCCACTTGTAAGAAACCAGCATCGAATTGCTTCTTGACTTCTTCTTTTATTTTCAGCAAAACGTCGGGCCTCATCCTTTAGAGCTTTTGTTGAAATGGCTTGAACTCTTCCTTTATAGGGAGTTGGTGTACCACGATATTAGTACTTATCCCGAGCATGTATTGATATGACCATGCAAAGACATCCTTGAATTCTTAGAGTAACTCAATGAGGTCTCGCTTTGTCTCTGCGGTAATGCAAGCTCCAATCTTCACCTCTTTTTCCTCTCCTAAGCTCACAATTTCTAGTGACTCTTTGTAAGGTAGGATTTGTTTCTCATCTTGTTCTGCCATCCTCAACAAATCAGGAGATAGGTTACAGTCTCGATCATCTTCAAAATCCTGAGAATCCTCCATACACATATCTTGCTCAAAAGGAGATTCTGAGTCAGTAGCAGCGTCGCTCATATCATTGATATCTGGAGACCTGTTATAGGGATGAAGAAAAATCCAAAGAACAAAAGAATCTAAGAATAATAATATGTATGGTATGATTATGAATGAAATGGAAAGAATAAAAGAATATTTGCTCAATATGGTACGTAAAGATGCATTTTATTGAAATAAAGATGTTGGACATAAGCCTATTTCACAAAAGGATTCTTATTGTTCCTAGGCTTATAGCAATAAGTGTTTTTTGAACATTACTCTGAATTAGCTCTAAAAACTGCAAGAATATTTCAGAACACTTTCAGGTACATAGGGGCAGATGCTTGATAAATTTTCTCCCCCAATTCTTTCTTTGGATATGGTGTTGATGTTTAGATTTCCCAACATTTCTTCTATGGTCTTTTTTCTCGACATCTTCTGTTCAGGGTGAATAGTTCCTCCTGCCAAGAAAGTCCTGGTTATATGGGGAAAGGTCATCGGTTCCCACTTGACCTCTTCCCTACTCAGTCGCGCTTTTCTCCTTTCTTGTTTCTTCTCCAACTCTCTCTTATTTTGTCTCGCATTTGGCTTGTATCCTATGCCAAATCGGTCTTGTTTGTCCATTAGCATAGGTTCTTTGACTCTTCCTTGTAGGCATTTTCCAAGTCCTCTCCCAAGCAAGGCTCCTTTCCCAATCGTCAGTTGCAGACTTATCCTTATGGTTTTAGTGATTTTGGGCATCGGGATCTTGTTCCCTTCAACAATGAAGGTTGCATTCACAAATTCCAGCAATTGAAAGGAACATTTTATCATTTCATCAGATGCAATAATGTCTTCTTTCATATTTATCATTACCAGTTGACCCTCAGTTACCAACTTTAGCTTTTGGTGCAGTGATGATGGCACTGCCCCAGCCGAGTGAATCTAAGGCCTCCCTAACAAGCAATTATAAGAAGGTTTGATGTCTATCACCAATAAATCTACTTCATACGTATTTGGACTAATCAAAAGGGGTATCTCAATCCTTCCCATCACCTTCCTTTCTGTACCATCGAATGCTCTTACTATGTTTTGACACGTCTTCATATGAGAGCTATCCACAGGCAACCTATTTAGTGTGGATAGGGGCAAGACATTTAGTGCAAATCCATTATCAATTAACACTCCTGGTAATGTATATCCTTTGCAGCGGGTGGTAATGCACAGAGCCTTTGTAGATCCCATGCCTCCTGGCGGTATTTCATCATCATTAAAGAAGATGAAGTTGTTGACACTTATATTGTTAAGTAGGCGGTCCAACTTGTTTATAGAGATATCGTTGGTGACATAAGTTTCATTTAGCACTTTCATCAACGCGCTACGATGTTTCTTCGAACTTAAGAGTAAAGCTAGCATTGATATGCAAGCTGATTGTTTGTGTAGCAGTTCTACAGTACTATACTCGCTATGCTTTAAGAATTTCAAGAATTCTTTAGTCTCTTTTTCTGTTATCGGCACATTAATGGGTGATTCAAGTCTGGCTGTCTTTTCTTTCTTTTGTTCAACCACCAAGGCTTTTCCTTTTATAGGCTCAGCTCCTGCTTTTGATAGATCATAGCACCTTCCACTGCGCATGTAGAAACCCACATCCTAGCCTTCTCCTGAAGCTCTAATTGGGTTCTCTTCTCCCGGGATCATCACGTTGTAGTTATAATTCTAGGGAACCCTCTTGCTATCCTTGTAGGGAAAGGCTACAGGTTTCTGGATTATGACCCTTGGTGCAATTTGTACTCCGACTTCATTGCTTCTTGGTCGTGAAATAATAACCACTGGGTGGTTGACCTTATGGACCTTCTCCGTTGATCTTTCCTCTGAGGCGCATATATCTCCTTCTTCTGAGCCCTTGGCATATTCAAAGAATTCTAAATCCTTATTCTTCATCAGATTTTGCACTAGGGCCCTAAATTCAACGCATTCCTAGATGTCATGATCCTTTTTAGCGTGGAACTCACAGTAGTTCCTCATCCCTTTGGGTCTCTCCTTTGAATCTTGTTTGATTAATCCTCTTTCTACCATCTTTTTCTAAACCCATCTCAGTGGGGCTTTTACTTCCGCTACATCCATCTTGGCTCTCTTTCCTCCATTCTCAATTATTGCGTATACCTCTTTATCAGAATGACTGGGTAAAAGATTACCCGCCACAGTAGGTCCAAATGGATCATCGTACTTCACAATGCCCATCTTGATGAACCTTTCAATCAACTTTTTAAAAGCGGTGCAATTCTCTATTGAGTGTCCTATTGTAACACCCCTAACCTGTATCCATTGTCAGAATAGGGTTACGAGGCATTACCGACATACACTTCTCAAACATAAATCCATTTTCACTTAAATATCAATCAAACATAATTACATTGTCCCTTATAAGGCTCTATGAGACTCTAAAACATGCTTGAAAGAGGTTTGGGACTAAACCGATAACAATTGAAAACTTTGGGAAACTTATAAAATTTCTTATGCATATAGGGATCACACACTCGTGTGAATAGGCCGTATGCCTCACACGGTCACTAGACACGCCCGTGTCACAAGCCGTGTGGAAACAGGGCATACATGCTGACTTGCATCACACGGCCGGAGACACGCCCGTGTGCCATGGCCGTGTGAAATCTGGAGGGTATACTGACTTGAGTCACATGGCTAACCACACGCCCATGTGCCAGCCCGTGTGTCACACATGGCCAGTAGACACGCCTGTGTGTCTAAGTCGTGTAACTCACTGACTTGTTTAACTAAGTTACAGCAGACACACGGTCGAGTCACACGCCCGTGTGCTCAACTGTGTGGGGCGAAATTAGGCTTGGTTTAAGCCACATTTCTCACCCTTCTCAAACAAACCAAACCACATCATTTCATACCATTTCAATATATTTATAGGCAACTAAAACATGCTATTTCACATACAAATCATGCCATTTAAAATCCATCCATTTCACTACTCAATTCATAATCCAAAACATACTAAAACAATATGCCATTACCAGCAATTTCACCTATCTTCTGTATGCATTTTTCTCATCATCTTATCATCTATTTTAAACCTCAAATCATACCAATTAATCATCACAATATCCATGACAAACATGCTAAAACACAAGGCCATTTATATACATCATATTTCACTTACCAAACTCATAAAACAAACCAACCCAAATGGCCAAATACACATAAACAATTATATCATTTATGAGCCAAATCTCATGGCTAAAATCATATCTCAAAACACATCATCATATCACTAGCCTATACATTCCATATACCATATTTACAAAGCACCAAAAATACCAACAAGTTGATCAATAGTGTGACGGTGTTCCTGATGATCCCTTAGTCTGAGCTAGCTTCGATTATTTATAGAAGAAGGAAAGAACACCCAAAGTAAGCTTTAAAAGCTTAGTAAGCCATATACAAATAAAATTACCACATGGATCAATATCATTTCCATCAATAGTCAAATTATGAGTAAGCACATATAAGCTCACAAACCTTTCCCAATGTATACATATTCAAAATCATGAGTGAATTCATCAAATACTTCTGTTTTCAATAATTGTATGAATCTCATACATACTTGAGTCACTTAACTCATTCACACATTCTTTCTACACTTGAGTTTGTCCATTGAACCTTTTGGAATTGTTAAGGATACTCGAGAATCGCTTATAACTCTTACAACGCCATATCCCAGATATGGTCTTACATCTTATCATATATTGATGCCGATAGCCCAGCTATGATCTTACACGAAATCAAATAATGATGCCAATGTCCCAGACATGGTCTTATATAATCACATAATGATGCCAATGTCCCAGACATGGTCTTACACATAATCACATCTTGTTAATCCTAATGTCATGACATTCGAATCCTATACTATTCATAAAGTTCGTACGAGACTTTCGGATATTGTAACCCTGTCGATTCTTGCTCGTATTTGATCATTCAACATGCATAACAGTTCAATGACAATTAAACATATATAATTCAATTTAAAGATATTTATTTGCATATGAACTTACCTTGTATTTGGGATAAACGGACTGGATCGACTATTTGATAACCTTTGATTTTCTCCGATCTAAATCCAATTTCTTTCGTTCTTGATCTATATACATTCAAAATTAACTCATTTGTTCATCAAATCATTCAATTCAGTCCAAAAACACATATTTGGGTTTTACACTTTAGCCCCTAAAGTTCCACATTTTTACAAATTAGTCCTTATTTTACAAAAATACAAATTCAAGCAATTTAATCCAATTTCACCATAGCCGAATTTCACTATGTCCCTAGTAGCCCACATATTTCATTTATTTCACATTTCAACCCCTCAATTTACACATTTTACAATATAATCCCTATTTGACATTTTGTTAAAAATTACTTTACAAAACATTAAAATCTATCATCAAGTTTTCATATTTCATCATCAAACATTCAAAAGCTCAAATATTCAACAATGGCACTTTAAAAAATCATAAACAAATTCAAAAATTAAGGCATGGGCTAGCTATAATAAAAAGCAACGATCTAAAAAAACGTTAAAATCATTAAAAACCGAGCTCAAAACATACCAAATTGCTTGAATTATTCATAGCCGAAAGAAGAAACTTATTTTCTCTTCTTGTCCTTCAAATTTCGGTGCATGGAGATGGAAAATAATGTTTTAATTCACTTTGTTTTATTAATAATAACATGATTTATCAATTACCAATATTAACATTTAATATTAACATATAAAATCACTTAATATAAGGCCATCTATGTAAAATTCCACTATCAATGGTTTAATAACATCATAAGGACCTTTCATTTAATAAACCATAGCAATTAAGCACTTTAAACAAGTAGAATGAAACTTTTACATTTTACGCAATTTAATCCTTTTTCTCAAATTAAGGTATTAAACGATAAAATTAGCTCACGAAATTATCACACATACATAAAGTCATGCTGTAAACATATAAAATAATATTAAAATAATTTTCTGACCTCAGATTTGTGGTTCCAAAACTACTGTTCCGATTTAACGAAAAACGGGCTGTTACAACTCTTCCCCCTTCGGGATTTTAGTCCCCGAAAATCTTACCAGTGAATAGGTTCGGGTATTGATTTATCATAGCATCCTTAGGTTCTGACATAGCTTCTTCAACCCCGTGTCGATGCCATAATACTTTCAATAATGCAATTTTCTTACTTCTCAGCTCTTTAATCTCACGAGGTAAAATTCGAATCTGTTCTTCAGCATATGACATATTTGATTGAATTTCAACCTCAGTAGGGGAAATGACATGTGAAAGGATAGATCGGTATCGTCGAAGCATCGGTACATGAAACACATTATGTATTTTCTCTAGCTCAGACGGTAAAGATAGTTGATAAGCAACTGGTTTGACTCGCTCGATAATCTCATACGGTCCGATGAATCGCGGACTCAATTTTCCTTTTCGACCAAACCTCAATATCTTTTTTCACGGTGACACTTTCAGAAACACTCTATCCCTGATCTAAAACTCAATATCTTTTCGTTTCAAGTTTGCATAAGATTTCTATGGATCCGATGCTGCTTTTAAACTATCGCGAATTACTTTAACTTTTTCTTCTGTTTCCCTGATCAGATCAACTCCGTGAATCTTATTCTCACTTAGCTTAGTCCAGTACAACGGTTTTCGACATTTACAACCATATAGAGCTTTGTATGGTGCCATGTTTATACTTTATTGAAAGTTGTTATTATAAGAAAATTCAATCAGCAGTAAATATTTCTCCTAGCTAACCCCAAACTCGAGAATGCAACAATGCAACATATCCTCAAGTATCTGAATAACTCACTCATATTGACCATCCGTCTGCAGGTAAAATACGGTTCTGAAATGTAACCTTGTACCTAAAGCTTCTTGCAATTTCTTCCAAAATCGCGAAGTGAATCTCGTATCTCTATCCGAAACAATAGATAATGGCACTCCGTGCAATCGAACAATCTCTGAGATATACAACTCAGCCAATTTATCAAGTGAATAATCTGAGCGTACAGGAATGAGATGAGTTGATTTCGTTAATCTGTCAACAACAACCCAGATTGCATCTTTCTTTCTCAGAGTTAAGGGCAAACCCGAAACAAAGTCCATAGTTACTCTGTCCTATTTCCACTCAGGAATCATGATAGGCTGTAATAAACCTGATGGGACTTGATGCTCAGCTTTGACTTACTGACAAATCAAACATTTAGAAACAAATTCTGAGATATCACACTTCATACCATGCCACCAGTAAAACTGTTTCAAATCATTATACATTTCTGTGCTTCCTGGATGTACAGATAAGCAACTACTATGTGCTTCTTTAATAATCATCTCAATCAACTTTGAATTTCTTGGAACACATATTCGGTCTCTGAATCTCAAACAATCATCGAAATCAACTTGAAACTCTGAATCAGAAGTTGACTCACACTAAACCCGTTTTGTTTGCAATTCATTATCAAACTTTTGAGCTTTACAGATCTGCTGTAGAAATAACGATCTTGCTTTCAACTCAGCTACTAACGAACCATTGTCAGACAAAGCTAATTGTGTGCTCAAAGCACGTAAAGCAAATAAGGACTTTCAGCTCAAAGCATCAGCAACTATATTCGTTTTCCTCGGATGATAGTCAATTACCAAGTCATAGTCTTTTAACAATTCTAACCATCTCCGCTGTCGTAAATTCAAATCCCTCTGAGTCATAAGATATTTCAAGCTTTTGTGGTTAGTATAAATATGACATTTCTCACCAAACAAATAATGGCGCCAAATTTTCAACACAAACATAATCATAGCCAATTCTAGACTGTGTGTTAGATAATTCTTTTCATGCGGCTTCAACTGTCTCGAGGCATAAGGTACAACTTTGCCTTCTTGCATTAAAACACAACCCAGGCCATTTAACGATACATCACTGAAATTAAAAATTCTTTACCTGACTTAGGTTGAACCAACACTGGAGCTTCAGTCAATAAAGCTTTTAACTGCTCAAAACTTTTCTGGCGTTTATTTGACCACTCGAACTTAACATCTTTTTGAAGCTATCGTGTCATTGGAGTCACAATCATCAAGAAGCCTTTCACAAATCATCTATAATAGTCGGCTAGTCCTAAAAAACTACAAAATTCAGATACATTTCTCGGAGGCTTCCAATCTATAATCGCAGATATCTTACCTGGATCAACCCGGATACCATCAGCTGAAACAATATGTCCCAGAAATCCAACCTCTCGTAGCCAGAACTCACATTTGCTAAACTTTGAAAACAACTATTTATTTCTCAAAGTTTGTAACACAATTCTCAAATGATCGGCATGTTCAGATTCATCACGAGAGTAAATCAAGATATCATCAATAAACACAACTATGAATCGGTCTAAATACTACTTGAAAATTCGGTTCATCAAGTCCATAAAACAGCAGGTGCATTCATTAATCCGAAAGGCATAACCAAAAATTCATAATGTCCATACCTTATTCTAAATGTAGTTTTTGGAAAATCCGAGTCTTTAACTCGCAACTGGTAATATCCCAATCTCAAATCGATTTTCGAAAACACTATTGCCCCTTTTAACTGATCAAACAAATCATCAATCCGCGGTAGAGGGTATTTGTTCTTTGTAGTCACTTTATTCAGCTGTCTATAGTTAATACACATTCTCATAGTACCATCATTCTTTTTCACAAACAACATGGGAGCACACTAAGGTAAAAAACTTAGTCTAGCAAAAACCTTTATCTGTCAACTCTTGCAACTGAGCTTTCAATTCTTTTAATTCTGTCGGTGCCATTCTGTACGGAGTTATCAATATCAGTGTTGTACCCGGTACTAATTCAATACCAAATTGAACTTCTCTGATAGGTGGAAAACCCGGTAACTCTTTGGGAAATACATCTGGATACTCACACACAACTGGTACTGACTCAATCTTTATTTCTGTCACTTTTGTATCAAGTACATAAGCAAGATAAGCTTCACACCCTTTACTCACAAATCTCTGAGCTAATATAGACGAGATCACAATTGGAAAACTATTCAGATCATTAGATTCAATTCTAATAATCTTATTGTTCTGATATTTCAGTTCAATCGTCTTTCGTCTACAATCCATTATAGCATTATGCATCGTTAGCCAATCCATACCCAAAATCATATCAAATTCATCGAATGGAAACAAAATCAGGTTAGCTAGAAAACAGAAATCTCGATGCATTAACGGGCAATTCTTGCAGACTTTGTCAACCAAAACACATTTACCTTAGGGGTTCGATACTCTAATCACAAATTCAGTAGATTCTACAGGTAAAGTCTTACTGGATACTAAATTTATACATATATAAGAATGAGCTGATCTTGGATCTATCAATGCAATCACATTAGTATCATAGAGAGTGAAAGTACAGGTAATCATGTCTGATGAGGATGCCTCCTCTCGTGCACGTATAGCATAAGCTCGGACAGGTGCTCGTGCTTTAGATCTAATAGTAGAATCTTTCATAACACCTCTATTACCATTCGTATTTTCAGTGTTTCGGGGTGGTCTTCCTTTAGCTGCAGTATTACTCGGCTTCATACTCTGAGTGTTATCTTTTTTAGCTAACTCTGGCCAATCTCTGATAAAATGATCTAATGATCCACATTTAAAACAAGCTCGATCATTCAATTTACAATCACCAAAATGTCATTTTCCACACTGTCTACATTCGGGTCGATTTGGTGTCGCACTCTCGACACTAGTTTTTGAGATAGCCGAAGCTTTAAAGCTTGAAGGTTGTCTTTCACGATCTCTGTTTGAATGTCCCACTGATACATTAGAATGATTAAATGAGTCTCAGAATTTCTTCAATGAAGATTGATATAGCTTACTCATTGATCTTTTTCTCGAGTCTTTAGCTTCTGAATCTGCCTTTCTTTTTTCTTTACTAAGATTCTCGGCTTTACAAGCCCTCTCAACTAGAACGACAAATTCTTTCAATTCTAAAATTCCTACTAGTAATTTTATATCTTCATTCAATCCATCTAAAAATCGTTTGCACATGATTTCTTTAGTGGAAACATATTTCTGGGCATGCTTAACCGTACGAATTCTCTTTCATACTCAATGAAAATCATCCAACCTTGTTTTAACTCTAGAAACTCTTTATGCTTTTGATCAAGGAATCTTTGACTGATGTACTTCTTTCAGAATTTGGATTGGAAAAACTCCCAAGTAACTTGTTCTCTAGGAACCATAGATATCAACGTTTTCCACCAATGGTACGCATTATCTCTCAGCAAAGATACAACATATTTGATACATTCATTAGGAGTGCAAGACAATTGATCAAATACTCTGATTTTATTTTTGAGCCAGAACTCAACTCTTTCCGCATCATCATCAACAGTAGCCCGAAACTCTTCGGCCCCATGTTTTCGATTCTTATCTACTAGTGGCTTGTTCATTCGTATCAGATCTATAACTTGAGGAATAACAGGGATTTTTAAGGAACATGTGGGGGTAGAGGCTGTTTAGCAGTCAGATTCATTTGAACAAACTCTGTAAACCACTCACTCATCATCTGGAAAAAGACTTGTTTAGCCTCTCCTTCATGGCTACTCGTTATAGGTCTAGAGTCGGATGGCGCTGCCCTTTGAGCAGGAATGGGCGCGTTACTCTCTACATCGTCAGCTACAGCTCTTTCGAGATTCATTACCATACGAAAACATAATTTAACATGTCAGGAATCATCACACTATCGTAGAGTATATATGGCATGTATAGCTAGACTCTCACACACGCTATGTTAGTATTAGAATCGACTAAACCGTAGCTTTGATACCAATAAATGTAACACCCCTAACCCGTATCCGTCCCCAGAATTGGGTTACGAGGCATTACCGATCAAATCACAATATATGACATACATTTCTCAAACATAAATCCATTATCACTTAAATATCAATCAAACTTAACTACATTGTCCCTTATAAGGCCCTATGAGACCTTAAAACATGTTTGAAAAAGGTTTGGGACTAAACTAATAACATTTGAAAACTTTGGGAAACTTATAAAATTTCTCATGCATACAGGGATCACACACCCATGTGAATAGGCCGTGTGCCTCACACGGTCACCAGACATGCCCGTGTCACAAGCCGTGTGGAAACATGTCATACATACTAACTTGCATCACACGGCCGGAGACATGCCCGTGTGAAGTCTGAAGGGTATACTGACTTGGGTCATATGGCCAGCCACACGCCTATGTGCCTTCCCGTGTGTCACACACGGCCAGTAGACACGCCCATGTGCTCAGCTGTACGGAGGGAAATTAGGCTTGGTTTAAGCCACATTTCTCACCCTCCTCAAACAAACCAAACCACATCATTTCATACCATTTCAATATATTTATAGGCAACTAAAACATGCTATTTAACATACAAATCATGCCATTTAAAATCCATCCATTTCATTACTCAATTCATAATCCAAAACATACTAAAACAATATGCCATTACCAACAATTTCACCTATCTTCTGTATGTATTTTTCTCATCATCTTATCATCTATTTTAAACCTCATATTAAACCAATTAATCATCACAACATCCATGACAAATATGCCAAAACACAAGGCCATTTATATACATCATATTTCACTTACCAAACTCATAAAATAAACCAACCCAAATGGCCAAATACATATAAACATTTATATCATTTATGAGCCAAATCTCATGGCTAAAATCATATCTCAAAACACATCATCATATCACTAGCCTATACATGCCATATACCATATTTACAAAGCACCAAAAATACCAACAAGTTGATCAATAGTGTGACGGTGTTCCTGATGATCCCTAAGTCCAAGCTAACTTCGATTATATATGAAATAGGGAAATAACACCCAAAGTAAGCTTTAAAAGCTTAGTAAGCCATATACAAATAAAATTACCATATGAATCAATATCATTTCCATCAATAGTCAAACTATGAGTAAGCACATATAAGCTTACAAACCTTTCCCAATGTATACATATTCAATATCATGAGTTACTTCATCAAATAATTCTCTTTTCAATATTTTTATGAATCTCGTACGTATCTAAGTCACTCAATTCATTCACACATTCTTTCTTGACTTGAATTTGCCTGTTGAACCTTTTGGAATTGTTAAGGATACTCAAAAATCACATATAGCTCTTACAATGCCGTATCCCAGATATGGTCTTACGTGTTATCACATATCGATGCCGATAGCCCAACTATGATCTTACACGAAATCAAATAACAATGCTAATGTCTCAAAAATGGTCTTACACGTAATCACATAATGATGCCAATGTCCCAGACATGGTCTTACACATAATCACATCTCGTTAATCCTAATGTCATGAGATTCGTATCCTATACTATTATTAAAATTCGTACGGGACTTTCGGATATTGTAACCCTATCAATTTTTGCTCGTATTTGATTATTCTACATTCATAGCAGTTCAATGACAATTAAACATATATAATTCAATTTAAAGACATTTATTTGAATATGAACTTACCTTGTATTCGGGATAAACGAACTGGAACGACTATTCGATAACCTTTGATTTTCCCCGATCTAAATAAGATTTCTTTCGTTCTTGATCTATATACATTCAAAATTAACTCATTTGTTCATAAAATCATTCAATTTAGTCCAGAAACACATATTTGGGCATTTTTACACTTTAGCCCCTAAAGTTCCATATTTTTACAAATTAGTCCTTATTTCACAAAAATAAAAATTCAAGCAATTTAATCCAATTTCACCATAGCCGAATCTCACCAGTGTCCCTAGTAATCCACATATTTCATTTATTTCACATTTCAACCCCTCAATTTACACATTTCACAATATAATCCCTATTTAACATTTTTGTCAAAAATCACTTTACAAAACATTAAAATCTATCATCAAGTTTTCATATTTCATAATCAAACATTCAAAAGCTCAAATAATCATCAATGGCACTTCAAAAAATCATAAAAAAATTCAAAAATTAAGGCATGTGCTAGCTAGAATACAAAGCAACAATCTCAAAAACGTAAAAATTATTAAAAATCGAGCTCAAAACATACCAAATTGCTTGAATTATTCATAGCCGAATGAAGAACCCTATTTTCTCTTCTTGTTCTTCAAATTTTGGTGCATGGAGATGGAAAATAATGTTTTAATTCACTTTGTTTTATTAATAATAACATGATTTATCAATTACCAATATTAACCTTTAATATTAACATATAAAATCACTTAATATAAGGCCATTTATGTCAAATTTCACTATCAATTATTTAATAACATCGTAAGGACCTTTCATTTAATAAACCATAGCAATTAAGCACTTTAAACAAGTAGAATGCAACTTTTACATTTTACGTGATTTACCCCTTTTTTCTCAAATTGAGCTATTAAATGATAAAATTAGCTCACAAAATTTTTACACATACATACAATCATGCTATAAACATACAAAAATAATATTAAAATAATTTTCTAACCTCAAATTTATGGTTCCAAAACCACTGTTCTGATTTAACGAAAATCGGGTTATTGCACCCGTGATTCTCGGGTGGTATTCGCATTGAGCATTCACATCGTACCATTTAGGGAATGGAGGTTGCATAGGTTTCAGGTAGAAGGGGGATACTACATGTGCATCAAACAAACTCTAATACAGCTCCCTATATGTCATCGGGATGGGTGTGAACTAGAGCCTTTTTGTATTTGGCCTTGGGTTGTATTCTTGCCTTGGGGGGCCTTGATGGCTAGTAGTTACCATTCTTAGCGGGCCTACAGTGATTGGTTTTGAATAACCCTTATTATATGTGCTTGTATTATTCTCTTCATTTTCCTTCTTCCTTGGGGCTGATCTTTTGGCACTTTCCCTTGCGTCTATCTTACCACTCTCACTGCATTTTCAATCATTTCACCGGACATTACTATATCTGAGAAGCTCTTAGTAGCGCTTCCCAACATATGGTTGATGAACGGGGCTTTTAAAGTATTGATGAAAAGCATTATGGTTTCTTTCTCCAAAAGAGGTGGCTGGACTTGCATTGCCATCTCTCTCCATCTTTGGGCATATTGCCTGAAGCTCTCATTTTGCTTCTTCTCCATGTTCTACAACGTGATTCTGTCGGGTGTCATGCCCGTCACATGACTATATTGCTTCGTAAAAGCTTGTGCTAAGTCTTTCCATGAATTGGTTTTGGCACGGCTCAGTTGGTTGTACCATTTAGCTACTGACCCAATCAAACTGTCTTAGAAGCAGTGGATTAACAGTTGATCATTATTAACGTATCCTATCATCCTTCGACAGAACTGTAACAGCCCAATTTTGAGGCTAGTCAAAATAGTGGTTTCGAAACCACGAATCTAACACAGTAAAATTTTTTTCTTATATTTTTGTGGTCTACAATTTCACGAAATGATTTCGTGAAAATTTTGTTTGAAAATTTGGATGTTTGGGCACTCAAGTTAGTCAAAAGGGTAAAAAGTGCAAAAGCTGAGTTCTGTATGTTAAAGGTGTCCAATTGCTATGAGATTTTAAGTTAGAGGTCCTTATATAATAATTAGACCATTTGTTAAGTTAGTGGACAAAAATGGACATGGTGAGATAAAATTTCAAAGAAAGGCTTTAGGGGCATTTTGGTCATTTAGTTAATAAAAGGATAAAAAGGGAAAATAAAGCCAAAATTTGCTCATCTTTCTTCTTACTTGACTAAATTTCATAAGGGTTCCATAGCTAGGGTTTCTTCAACTTTCAAGCCTGATAGTAAGTGCATCCTAGCCCCGTTTTTAATGCTCTTTACATTTTTGAAGTCCTCGAAACCCGGTTTACCTATTTCTACCATTATTTTGAAGTATGGTTCATGTTTAAAAATTTACCCATGTGTGACATGCATGTATTTTGATGTTTGATGGAAGATATTGTATGTTTAAGATGTGATAAACAACTTTTACTAAGTGATTTTTAGTGAAAATGCATAAAAAGGATCTATTTGTAAAAAAGTTTTAAAATGGGAAGTAAAAATCTGATTTGATGAAAAATGTGGGCTAATATGAGCATGTTTATGGTTCGGCTAGGCTTGAGTAACAAAGAAAATGGATATATTTCATTTTACGAGCCTAAGGACAAAAATGTAAATATGTCAAAATTTAGGGGCAAAAGTGTAATTTTTCCATTGTATGATTTTTGGACTGAATTGATTAATTTGAATAATAAATAAGTTAAATTTGCTATTATAGATCAAGAAAAACGAATTTCAGACATTGACCGGGAAAAGAATAAGGTGTTTGACGATTAAATCCATTTATCCTATTTTTGTACCGAGGTAAGTTCGTATGTAAATAATGCATTGTTTTAATTATGTTTTAAATGCTATATTATTGTATGAATTGTGATTGACCCTTGGACATATTTGACAAAGTTTCGACAAGCGTGAAATCACGATCGAACCTCAAGAATAGATAGGATACAAATGTCATTAGGTTTAGTTGAGATTACGTGTAAGACCATATCTAGGATATGGCATCGATATGAGATTTCGTGTAAGAACATAGCTGGGCTATTGGCATCGGTATGAGATCCCATGTAAGACCATATCTGGGATATGGCGTTGGTATGGTACTATGTGTGTGAGATTTCCCGAGTATCCTTTAGTATTCCAAGTGGTTCAACGGTTAACTTAATGACCATGTTAAAGTTATGAAAGATTATGGTATTGTGGAAGACAATGGTATGTTGCAAGTTGGTACAGGTATGTACACAAAACTCATGCTTAATGAGCTTGATATGTGATGAACCCTTGGTAAGGTTTGATTGAGTAAGTTACGATGTTAAGGTTTTAATATCATCTATGCCAAGCTTGATTATGAAATTGACAATGACATTTATGTTAATTTACTTCATGTTAAGTATATGTTAAAGTGTGCTTATGATGCCTATATTTGCATAGGAATTTACTAAGCTTTAAAGCTTACCCCCTTTCTTTTTCCCTTGTCTTATAGTGTCACCAAGCCAGCTCAGGGATCGAAGGCTGTCGGAGATCCATTCACACTATCAACTTAACACTTTGGGTACCAATGAATTTAATATTTTGTGTTATGGCATGTATAGGGACTTGGTCATTTTGTTATGTGTCATATTCGATTTGGCCAAATGTGTTGGCTTATAATGGATATTCGATTTGGCCAAATGTGTTGGCTTATAATGGTTGATAATTCATTTTGTAAATGACCATTGAAATTGGCTAATATTGGCTTAATTATATATACATATGATGATGTCCTTCATGGATGTGGATTTTGCATGGTTTGAGATGATAAGTATGAGATGTTGTATGTGATAGAAAATAGTATGTAACTGATGTGTGGATGACTTGGTTGTGGCTGACTTGATTGTATGTACATGCTTGGATTGGTGTTGCTTGTTGTTGTGTAGGTAGGTGCAAGTAAGGGTGGCAAAATGGCTTGGTAAATAGCCTTATTTTTGTCCACACAGGTTGACACACGGGTGTGTGTCTAGGTTGTGTGTGACACACGGCTTGCCCTATGGGTGTGTGATCCGGCCGTGTGTCCCTTTCATCTTGAATTTTTAGCTTCGAATTGGCCACATGGGCAGAGACACGACTGTATGTCTCAGCCGTGTAAAGGATATGGCCTAGGGACATGGGCGTGTGCCCAGGGCGTGTGAAGTCTGCACCTATTTTATGAAAAATTATGAAAATTAAATCGCCCACACGGCCTAAGCACACCGGCGTGTGACTTCAATTTGTTGATGATGTCATAAACAGAGAGTTGCACGGGTTAGGGACAGGGGCGTGTGTGACCACACGGCCTACCCACACGGGCGTGTGACCCCTATTTTGATGAATTTTTTTTAAGTGTTGGGAATTTTGCTAAAGTTATCGATTTAGTCCCAAACCACTCCTAATGCATGTTTTGGGCCTCGTAGACTCGTTTAAGGGATGATATAAATGTTTTGAAAAGTTTTAAATTTGAGTGGAAATTCATGTCTCGATTTTGAATGTTTGTTTGAGTTTAAGTCTAGTAATGCCTCGTACCCTGTTCCGGTGTCGAATACGGGTAAGGGGTGTTACAAGAACATAGTGATTTGAGCTTTAGGATAACTAGTCCTATTATATTTTTCAAACTTTGGATTTTTGAATTTCGGTGGGAGCACTAAATCGGGGACCAAACTCAGATCCTTAGTATCAACTCCGTAGTGGTAGTCAATATTTTCCATTGCTCTGAATTTTTCTTCTAACCATCTGCATCGATCCTCAAGTTGCTTTGGCAGTTCTACTCTTACTTTTTCCATTTCTGTCATATCATATAGATCAGGAACAACGGGATTGGTTGGATTATCCCCCAGATTGGAGCCTGAACATGTTGGGTAGTTTGTTGGTGCAGAGGTACCGGCTTGATACTGTTGGGGTCTGATAGTAATGGGTACCCTTCATGGGTACGCCTCTGGTTGTACCTGGACGTTTATCGGGGTAAAACCTGGGGGGTAAATAGGGTCATTATTATCATCCCCTAATTTGACCACAGTGCTTTTCCCGTTTTCAAGTCCTCTAACCAGAAACTGCGTCAATTAGCTTATCATACTTCTTTGGGATTCTTGTATCTGATCCCTCATATCCTGTTGTACTTTTGCTAACTATTCTTGTAGTTGCGCTTGCAACTGGTCTTGTATATCTTTTTGAATATGTTCTAGTCTTTCCAATCTTTGGTCCATTACTTTGGTTTTGGCGCGAGTACTGTAACGATGTTCGGTTGGTTGGCTCTTGTTGGTTTCCAGATTAACTAAAATAATTTCGTTTAGTTAGGGTCTTTTTGTGAAATTTAATGCATATGATGCAATGTAATGCAAATGCATTAAATGAATGCAAAAAGAGGCATTTGACTCTGATTCAATTATATTAGAACAACTTTACTAGAAAACAAGTTTCTTTACATAAAACGGATTACATATACGGCTTTGCCCTAATATTCAAAGCCTTAACCTTCCTAAGAAGCCAAGCTAACTCTTGACCCCGATCCGATTCTGATTCATACTTCAAGCTTAGTACGTCAGCCTGAACTGCTAGCGTTTGCAAATGATTGGCCACCTCTCATATTTGAGCCATAGCTTCACCCATGATATGGTCTCTATCCCTGACCTGACCTTGAGAATGGTGAAGTTGCTCTTTCTAATGCTTGTTGTTTGCCTTAAGGAGTTCAACTCGGAGTTCACAATTTTTTAATGCGGTCTTGAGCTCTTCTATTTTCTTTTTCAGCTCTTCAATCTTGTTTAAGCTTGCTTTCAGCTCAATTGTGGAGTTGCGACTACGATATTGATGAAGTGACTTTTCTAGTTTTGCTACCCTGGCTTTTAATCTGGCCTTTTCATTTTGGCATTGCAATAGGTCCCTTTCCAGAGCATTTTCTTAAACCCGGGCATTTTGGAATTTCTTTTCCCATTGATCGGCTCTATTCTTTTCATCTTTGATCTATTGTCACCATTGTTCTGATGTTTTTCCTAGCCCAGCAGTCCTCATCGACAAGCGCAGCTTCTTGTAATCCATTTTTAAACTGTCCAGATCTTCCTCGGCCTTGTTCTTTCCTTTTCTCAGTTTATCAGCCTCTAGCTTCTGAACGTCAACATCTAATCCTAATTGCATCTTTTCCTCTTCCAATCGCTCTATCTTCTTTCCTAGCTCTGAATTCTATTTTTCAAAATCCTGCTTTATGATGTCTAACTCAGATGGGATCACTTGTAGGTATTCCTCCATTGGTCGAGTGCCTTTTTGACTTAGCCCAGGGATGTTGTCATTGACTCTTTTACCCACCACCCATTATATTCGGGGGTCGTTATTGGGCCTGCAGCAAATCTTTTCATTTGGCGGGTTTGGTTCCAGGCGTTAGACATTTCTCGAACCTTTTTCTTGTAGTTATCACACTTATATGAAAACTTGCATTGAGCCAACCCTTGCGTTGCTGGTATGAACTGGCTCGATCTATACTGTCTCAATACGAGCAAAGGAGCGTATCCGAAATCTCCCCAAATCCCAAGTAGAGGAACCCAGTCAAAGTCTCCACACCAGTACAAAATCTCATCGGGGTCATCCAAGGGGCTCTCTATTCGACGTCCTCGTCTTGGAGATTCTAGAGGATCGTCATCCATTTTTCCTCTGAAATGTCGTCTCGCCTCGGTGTAGCCACTAATTGTAACACCCCTAACCTGAATTCGATCGTCGGATTAAGGCTAAGAGGTATTACCGAACTAAACATTTAATTAGCTCATTCACATTGTCAATAAACATAAACAGAGATCGAACTGAAATACATACTGATATTTAAGCTATACGCCATTTTCGTATGGTCCAAAATATTTACAATTTCAAAACATCGTTATCATCAGCCTAACCTATACATGCCATATTGAGTCCAAAATATAATTATACCAAAAAGATCGATAGTGTGATGAGCTGCTGATGATCCCCAAGTCAGTGGCCAAAATCAACAATCTATAAAACAGAGAAATAAAGAACAGAGTAAGCTTTCAAAGCTTAGTAAGGTTTTGAAGCATTACAAACAATTAAAGTCTTATCGAAAATCAAAACATGCATTTAATCAGACTTATACTCAATTCAAATTTGTTTCATGGCCGAATACACATAAACGTATACATAGATTTCTCAGCACATATTCTTCTTCTACTTAAAGTTTATATGATGCATTTAAATCAAATAATCTCATATATATACCATGACCGATCAAATCATTTTCATTTTCACAAATATAACCATCAATCATAATCATATAAATATTCTTCTTTGATACTAAAGCTTCACTTCGAAATCAATTCACTGATGAGTAAGTAACACGTACCTGAACATCTTAAATGTATAAAATCTACTTGACGATGGTTTACTGCGAACATTCAATTTGTAATCTTACTTAACTTCATCAAGTTAAGCCTATCAAGTCTTAGGATTTGAAATCAATACCAAAGACAAACTCATGAGAATTTAAACCCGTATAATACCACTGGAAGCTCATGGGGCTTTAGCCCGGACATAATTCCAGCATATAGCTTGCGGACCTTAAGTCCGGATATAATTCCAGCACATAGCTTGCGGACCTTAAGTCCGGATATAATTCCTCACTGAGTGTCATGCATACTTGTTTGCAAGAGAATTCAATTCACATAACATCTCACAATCATAGTTCATTTATTCCATTCAAATAATAATGTAACATGGCACCATTCATGTAATCTTTGGTTCAATAACATACATGAGAATATATGTCCATTTTAATTTCCAAACTTATCTTCTAATGTCTATTTGGCTTTAAGCCTTAAACATAAGTTATTTGACACACAACTATATTCGAATAGCATCAATAGATCTCAGTACAGTTATCATACATATATCGAGATATTATCAATTACGTACTAAATATGACTATTCAAAACTTACCTCGGATATACTTGAATGGTTGCGGAAAGGCTACTCAATTATTTTCTCTTTTCCCCTATCCAACTTCGACCCTCTTTGCTCTTGAGCTTGGATTCAAAAAAATTTAATCTAGTCATTATTCGACTATTCAAACATTACTTCAGAAATATAATATATATATATATATATATATATATATATATATATATATATATTTCGACTTTCACACATATAGATCATAGTAAGTTTATAAGAAAACATTAAGCAAATCATTAACAAATTTTTATCAATGTTTACCACATAATCACAAATTCACAATAAGCTGTCTTCCTGATCAACAGTCACTAAATTATTTATAACTGGAGTTACAAAACTCCAAATCAATTTCCGTAAAATTTATCTGAAAATAGACTCATATATATTTTATCCATAAAATTTTCAGAATTTTTAGTTTAGCCAAACAATACCAGATTTTTCTTAAAGTTTCCCATGTTTCACTGTATGACTAATCTGACCATCCTTTACTACGAATCAAATTTCTAATTGTAAAGAAGTCAAAATATGTTCTCGTTGATTTCATTAGAAACTAGACTCATTAAGATTTAATTACATAATTTATTCAGCTTCTAACTCCACTCCCACAATTTATGGTGATTTTCCAAAATCACGTTACAGCTGCTGTCCCAAGCAGATTTACTACAATTTACTCTTTCACAACTCTTTGCATTCATATTATTTAAACATGTATATTACCAATCAAATTCATCACATATCTATAATTTCACTTAAGCATAATCTCAATACAATACATCGATCTCAAATCATTATTCAAGTTCAAATTCGGCTAACCCACATATAAACACTAGCAACTAAATATTAACATTTCTCCCAAGGCCGAATTCATATACAACCTTTAATGCTCATACAAAGTTTATATTTTAAATAATTTATACACATAAAATTAACCTAATATCAACTTACTAAGCATTTAACAAATTTTCTACAACTATACACACATTCGGCAATGACAAAGACAATTTAACAAACCTTAAATTCAACTCATAACAATGCATACTCAATATTCAAAGCATTTAACATCATTTCGTCAAAATTTTACATCATTATACTTACAAGCTGGTAATCCCATGAATTTTAACACCATAATATCTATCCAACTCTCACTCATTAACTTCTATCATACATCTCAAAATCTATAGTTTTTCTACCCATAATCGAAACCTCCAACAACACCAAAATCAAAATATACTTCATGGTTTAAGGTAGAACCAAGAAAGGAACTCATAAACATCAAGATAGAAGAAAACTACTATGAACTTACCTTGGATTTTTCTTCCCCAAGTGACCGAACATTCAAGAGTTTCCCTTCCCCTATTTGTTTTCTTAGAGTTTTCGGCCAAAGAAATCAAAAGATGAACACTTTTATTTCTTTTCTTTGTTTTATTCATTTCATTAATTTAACACATTTTTTTATTACAAATTTCTCACCACTATTTAATATAATAATTTTAAACCACGCATATAATGCCCATAATTATGAGCTTGGCCGGCCACTAGTTTTATTTTGGACAATTAGCCATGCAAAACCTTAAATTTTGATTCATGTTTATTTCGGTCATCCCATATTATTCCTAGCACATTTTAACTTTAATCACTTAAGTCCTTTTTTTATGATTCCACATTCAATTGATAAAATTTAAAACATCAAATTTCACACATGCATTCTCACTACTAATAGACATAGAAAAGAGCATTTAAAAAATTTTTCGACTCGATTTTGTGGTCCCGAAACCACTTCCCGACTAGGGTCAAAATAGGGCTCTCACAATAATTCTTTCAATGGAGAGTAGTTCTCGGAGAATACTTGATAAGAAACTTTTTCTACTTTCCAGAAGTGGTTATGAAACCAAGCTAGCAAGAGTTGCGCACATCCGATGAATCTTCCTTCACCCGCTTTTCGGCATGCATTCAAAGATCTGAATGTTTCAGCCAAATTTGCCGGGACGGGTGTGACCCTCTTATCGATTCGGTCAAATAAATCTGAAACTGCCTCATCCACGTGCCCTAGTGCTTTAGGGAAAACAACCAACCCGTAAATACTCAAAGCAAACACATTGACCCTTTCTTCATATCTGGGTGTGCCAAGATCAAATCTCACAAAATATTCCAAGGAATACATTTACTATCTCCTGTTTGCTTGATCCGGGCTGCAACCTATTGCTCACTCATTCCCGTGATATTCATTAGCTTTTTTAAGAAAGTTGGGATGTTAGTGGCTCTGGAATAAACCTTGTCGGCTCGAATTTTTGGGCAATGAAGTAAGGTCGTGTTTTCTTCCACAGTAGGTACCAAATCTACTTTTCCAAAAGTAAAGCAGCTGTAGTTGGGATTCCAAAATTGAGCCAGAGCTCGAAACAAGTGCTTGTCCACTTTGATATCGAGTAGATAGGGCAAATCACCATAATTACAGTAAAATAGCTGCTTGATTTCATCACCCCATTGGACCCATATCTCTTTCAGTTCTTGGAAATTGTTCTGGGTCATGCTGATACGAGTGAAGTCCCACAATTCTGACACGTATCCCTCCATCAGGCTATCACCTTTCTCTATTTGCATTTTCTTAGACCATATTCAAACAGCTGTGTTATCTTCCACTTTATCAAGAAATTCATTCTCTATGGCAAGGTCTCTACTTAGTAACTGAACGTGAATCAACACCTTTTTTATGATGGAAATGTCATGCAATCACATTCAGAGCAAAACAAAACAAGTTAGTATATTGCATACTAAGCGAGAACTTGAAGCAAACAAGAAATAATAAATAGAGCACCTATTCGGGTGACCATTAGGGGTTCGGTGCGGTTCTACCTAGGGTAGGCTCTTAGGGCTCACTATATGCGGTTTGGTTCTAAAGTAAGGGTACCTGAGCAGGCAGATTCCTCGATCCTCACCCATTATTAGCTCATACAGATTGAGTTCAGTTCAGGGGAATACATTTCCCTATGGCTATACAGAGATGAAAATCTCATGAAGACATAGGTACGGATGTATCTCGAAAGTGATCCACTATCCTATACGAAGGTGAAGACCTCACGAAGGAATAGTTTCTCACTCCCACTTAAAGGGGTGTAATCGACCTGTTATGTAATGCAATATGCGAAAATATATCCAAAAACTCGAACCAATTAAGCAAATATATGAAAATGATGCAAACCATGCAATGAAAGGATCATAAATTTAAACCAAATTATCAATTTTCAATAAAAAGACAAGAAATAATCGACTCATGGCTTACTCTCTTCGGGATTCTATCTTATTATGTTGGAATATGAGTGGATGATGAAAATTGATATGAGACTACTCTTCTATTTCTACTGAAAGTTGTTTTGCTTTCTACTCGTATATTTGGAATATATATCACCCCTATGACAATTGATTTTAGAACATGTGAGCGTTGATTTCTTCCGATTTTCTCTGAGGAATCATCAAGATCCTTATTGTTTTTCTTATGAGTTAGGTTCTCGGACTTATAGTATGTGTATTCGTTGGCTTGTGATAGCTATGTTTGTTATAGGTGTAATCTTGATTCGATCATGAGAATGTAATGCTTTTGATATCGGAATTCCTCTATTTTTCGTGAAAAGAATTGACCTCGGCAAGGGTAAAAATAGTGAAAGCTCAGGCTCAAACTCTATGAAAATTTTCTTTTTCTTAAGAAAGTCTGATTAAAGTTAGTGAGTTCAATTAGGATATTTTGTTTTCCTTGAGCAAATGCAGTTGTGAAGGTTCTCATTAGAATGCTAAAGGAGTTGTAAAAGATTGTATGTTTGAGTTAGTTAATAGCATGAAGAAAAGAGTATTTTGATATGCTATTATTTGGTATTTGAAATTGACTCAATTGTTTTCATTTGAATGAGCTGGTCTGTTGCATATTAGTAAAAATGAAAAATAACAGTTGAAAGTGTTATTAATTGAAGTGCTAGTTTTGAGTTCTGTTCAAATTGATTAAAGAATTCATGATTTGTAAGTAATGCACTATCGAACAGATTGGAATGTGTTCTAAAATAAGAATGTAAAGTGACAGTTTATGCTTTCGAACGATTAAAATCTCATTAAAAGAGTTGCTAAATGAGTGACTTAGAGTCGACTGCTAGTGTGTCGGTGTTGAGAAATTGATTACTTTGTTTGTTCGATGAATAAAGTCATATGCTCCTTGATTCCAAGAATGTGGAGGATGCAATGTTACAGACAATTGAATGGAAAGCCTTTGTTCATTTTGTGAGTGTTGGCTACATGATCATTCCTATTTGATGGGAGTCTAAATTTAGCTAAAATGTAAAGCTGGAGTGATGTCTTCTTTGCAATACTGAGAACTATCAGAATGTGATGGTGAATGGCAACTAAACAAGTACAATGTGAGATGACTTCAAATTCGGATTTCTATTATTATTAATACTTCGAGATGGGATTGATTTGTAATTCTGAGGAAAAAAAAAAGGGGGTGAAAGTGATTCGTGAAAGTTGAAAGCAACTTTAGACTGACATGTGGTATATGGGTTTGAAAATTTAAGATGTTTGAATTTAGGTCGATGATCAAGTGATCATGGAAGTATCCCCTCGAAGAGGACTCTTGGTCAAGATAGGGGAAACTACGAGAACGTTACCCTAATCTCTTTTTCGATGAGATTTTCGTGGACGAAAATCTCTAAGAAGGGAGAATTGTAATATCCCGATTTTGAGCCTAGTCGAAACAATGATTTTGGAACCACAAATTTGAGGTCAGAGAAATTATTTTTGACATTATTTTATGTGTTATAGCATGATTTTATAGATATTTGAAAATTTTGGTGAATTAATTTTAGCAGTTGCATGCTTAATTTAAAAAAGAAAAGGGACTAAATCGTAAAAAGTGCAAAACTTGAGTTCTAGAAGCTAGAGGTGTTAAATAGCTATAGGATTTTTAGTAGAAGTCCTTATGTGATAATTAGCCCATTAATTAGTCAGTGGAAGATATTTGTTTGGTATTTTTGAAATTTGTTTGAAAAGAAAAGGGCAAATTGGTAATTAAGTTAATAAAGGCATAATAAGAAAAAAATTTAAAAGCTATCATCTTTTTTCTTTCTTATTCAACCGTTTATGAAGAAAATTGGCAGCCATGGATGAGCAAACATTCGGCCAAGCTTCTATGGCTCATCTAGGTAGGGTTTTTGTCCCGTTTTTAATTATTTCTATGTTTTTGGAGTTGTGGTAACTCAATTTAGCTATCTCGTACCTTCATTTTCAAAACTGTTAAAGTTTGTAGATTTTTCCATTGATGAATATATGTGTATTTTGATGCTTGATGATGGAAAATGCATCCTTGTTGTTAAATAAACGACTTTTACTAAGTGATTTTCGGTGGAAACGTCTAAAAGAACCTATTTGTGAAAGTTATGAAATACATGTTAAAAATCTATTTTAATGGAACATGTGGGCTGCTATAAGCATGAAAAAGGTTCGGCTAGGCATGGGTAGCAAAGAAATTGAATGAATTTCATTTTAAGAGCCTAGAGGCAAAAGCGTAAGTATGACAAAGTTTAGGGGTAAAAATGTAATTTTGCCAAAAAGTGAAATTGGGCTAATTTGAGTAGCATGTTGAGTAAATAAATTAAATGTATTGTTATAGATCAGGGAAGATGAGATTCAGGCTTAGAACGGGGGAAAAACAAAGAGTACGACGAATAAGTCCTTTTCACCTATTGTGCTACCGAGGTAAGTTGTATGTAAGTAAGGCAACTTTATCGTTACTATGTATTGAATGATTGATTTTGCATAATATGATTGCATATGCTTATGAATAATGCATGATGAAATTTAATGTGGTAAATTCCCGGTTGAACCTAGGAATAGATTGGATATCCGTGCCATGACATTCGGGTGATATGTGTGCTAGTGTAAGACCATGTCTGGTACATGGCATTGGCCACATTATGAGAGCCAGTGTAAGACCATGTCTGGGACATGGAATCGGCGTTGATATGTGTACTAGTGTAAGACCATGTCTGGGACATGGCATCGGCCACATTATGAGAGCCAGTGTAAGACCATGTCTAGGACATGGCATCGGCATTGAGACGAGAGTTAGTGTAAGACCATGTTTGGGACATGGCATCGGCCTCGACATGTGAGCCAGTGTAAGACCATGTCTGGGACACGGCATCAACATTTTACCCTCTTGTGTGAGGCTTATCGGATATCCTTTAGTATTCCAAGTGGTTCAACGGGTAATTTAAAGTTTATGCCAAAGATGTGAAAGGTTATGGTTATGTTATGAATTGGTACAGGTATGTACTTAAAGTTTACAAACATTGACTTCATGACATTGTAAGTTCATGATTTCTACAAGAATGTCTTTGTGAACACTTTGTGATTATTGAAAAATTGGTAAGAATGTAAATGAGTAAGTCACATCTATGAGAATGATCTTGTGATGACCTTGTAATTATAGGTCTATACTTATGATGTGTAACTATGTCGTAAAGTTGATTTATGATCATGTGTGAGGCTTTTAGACCAAATTAAGTTGAGACATGATATGTTTAAGTCTTTGTTGTTTATGTATAGGTTAAATTGGCCAATGAATGGCATGTAAATATTTGATAATGACTAGCTATTGGAATGGCTAGCTATGGATATGCTTTGGCATTATGTGTGTCTAAATGAAAGAGTAAAATTAGCAATAAAACAGTTTTGGACAGCAGCAGTTGCATAAATTTGAAAAATCACCAAAACTTGTGGGAATCAAATTAGAGGTTGAATAAAACATTAAATTAAACATTATTGAGTCTAGTTTCACATATAAGAAACGATGTAAGCAGAACAATTCCATATTTTGAGATATTTGAATTTTTGTGAGACAAGGTCAGAATGATTTTGGAATCCCCTATTCTGATTTTGGAAAATCATTAAAAATTGTATAAATATAATTATGGGTTATAATTTATATTTTTAAAATTCTTAATGAGTCTATTTTCAAGAGAAACAAATAGAAACATCATCTGAATCCCGTATTAGGAGATAATTAATTTTTAGTGAAGAAGGGTCAAAACTGTGGGACAGCAGAACAGGGAAGACTTTAAAGAATAAACTGTACTTGTTGGCTAGACCAAAAATTCTTAAAATTTTATGGTAATAAGATATATGAGTCTAGTTTCAGGGAAAATTAGCGGATCTTAATTTGGAGTTCTGTAGCTCAAGATATAAATAATTTAGTGACTATAACTCGCGTAGACAGCTTTATATGAACATAAGTGAATAGTGGAATTTTGTGCAATTATAATTGCATTATCTTGAGAACATATTATGAGGATTGTTAAAAGCATGTTAATAAATTGTTTAATTATTTACATACCTACTTACTAAGCTATATGCTTACTCTCTCGTCCTTTCCTTTTTTCCTATAGTATCACAGATGTTAGCTCGAGTTGGAGGTCGTCGGAGATCCTATCACACTAACAAGCTATTGATGGGTATCAATGATTTTCTAGCATTTTAAGTGTATGGCATGTATAAGGATTTGGTTATTGTGTACATGATATTATGAGTTGGCCTAGAATATTGGCCTATGCTAATTGAAGGTCATTGTTGTATAAGGCCATTTAGTGTGGCCAATATTTGCTATGTTATAAGTCTATGATGAAGCATTACATGGATGTGCATGCTTGCTTGGGTTGGATGAGTAAATGTGTGATAATTATGTGTGGCAAATACTAAATGTGAATGGTTGAGTAAGTTACATGTTATAATTAGTTAAGTGTGTGTGTGGTTGTGCATGTTGAATGTGATTTATAAATAGTGTGGGAATGCCATGGTGTGGTTATTGGGATGCCTAAAAATGCCATTTTGTGTGTTGATAAACTTAGTATGGGTGTGCAAGTTTTTTGGATGGAAAAAGGCTTGGTAAACAGCTTAACTATCATCCACACGGATGGCCACACGGCCTAGCACACGGGCATGTGACACGGCCGTGTGACCCTAAATGGGTGATGACGTCATAAGCAGAGAGTTACACGGGTGGACACGGGCGTGTCCTGAGCCAATGGGCATGTGTTACCACACGGCCTGCCACACAAGCGTGTAACTCTCCAAAATATGAAAATTTTCTTAGTGTCTCAAAAGTTCCAAAAGTTCTCGGTTTAGTCCCTAACCACCTCCAATGTATATTTTGGGCCTCGTAGGCCCATATAAGGGAATTTAAGATAGAAATTGAAAAGTTTTAAATTTAAATGAAATTTTATGACTTGAAAATGTTTGTATGCATACGTTTGAATCCGGTAATGCCTCATACCCTATTCCGGTGATGGACGTGGGTAAGGGGTGTTACACTCTGTTTCTTTCCTTTTTGCAGACATCCATGGAGAGTCAATGGAGGTGGGAAAGGCGGTCTTCTTGCCTCTTTGGTGAAAGGGCGATAGACCTCGGGACGAGCATGCTGACGTGGCTGAGGGCAGCGGCACGCCTAGAGCTAGGGTTTTTTGTTTTGCTGAGAATGTTTAAGTTTTTAGGCCATTTGGGCCATTAGGGTTTTTTGTTATTGGGCACTTTTGAGTTGTTGGAAATTTGGGTTGTTATATTTTGTAATGGACCTTTTTTTTATATTTTGGACTTTGTATCATTTTTTGTCCAATTTTTTGTGATTTGGGCCCAGGCAAAATTGGGCCATTACATAGTTCTAATAAGTAGTGGTTTAGATATTAATTAAAGACGTTGGTCAATCAATAATTTCTCTAAACTATTAAGCGCAAAAATAACAAGCTTTTAAAAAAGTTTTTTCAACTCAATCAGTAAAAGACTGAGATATAAACTCATCAACTTTAGTAATATGAATTGTCTTAACTGCATAATCTGAAATTAATTATTTAAACAAACAATCTTGCAAACGACAGGTTTCAAGTTGATAACCCATATGTGATTATTTTTTAGATACATCTACCAAAATCATATAATATCAAAACCATCCACATGGTGGATGAATGAGCCCATATTTATTTTAGAAATGCACGACATTAAATCTCAACTTTAACTAGTGAGGTTGTTAATAAACAATTTTCATTGAGAACAAGTAACATATGGAAATTCTTTAAATTAAATAATCTTTTGGTTCTTTAATGAATGTATATATGAATTCTCAATTAATTTTTGCATCATATATGATCCGGGATGGTCTAATTGGTCACACCAAGTAGTAAATGTATTTGTATCAATAAACTTCTGATTTACTTTAACATGCATTTCAATTGAACTAATAATGCCAATATAAATTGTGACAAATTGATAATTTTATTGTAATTCCTTTTACATATAAGTACTATTGTGACATTTACTACTAGAAATGCCTAAATCAATGTGAAGTCTATAATGCCACTAAGTTAACAAAATAAATATAATTTCCAAACAATTATATGCAATATTTGCTTTAGGGAATATGTCAAAATCTTCAAATGTCCAAATTGACTTTAATGATAAAAAAATGATTATAAAATTTATTATATTTATTGCAAACATTCACTTTAAGGAATGTGCAAAAATAAAATAATTCAGACAATAATGTAAGCATATATCATATTTCTTACGAATAAAATTATATAGATATCATCTGCTTCAAGGAATGATAAATTAGTATAAATAACTGAGCATTCTGTACTAAGAATAAATATTTGACAACATTTTGAATCATTCATCTCCTTCTTATCTATTTGTTAATGATGACAATAAGTTAAATTTTCATAATTGTTATGTATTGCTATTTTCTTCAGGGCATGGAGCAAAATTGGTGGAATGAATAACTCGTTATTTTGTTTAGCCATGAGAAGATATGAGATCAATTCAAAATACTTTTAAAGTCCATTTAACAAGAGTTTTGTATAATCAGTTAATTACCAAGAATAACTAGCTAGGTCATGTATAGAAACAAGCCTAAATTAAATATATGAAGAAAAGTCACATCTCAAACAGAAAAATATGACATAATGAAAACGTATCATTTTTTTTTTCATAGTTATCATTGTAAACATGCATGAAATTTAATTCAAAATCCAATCATTCATGTAACAACCTGTTTCCAGTGAAATCGGAAAAATGGTTTCAGAACCACAAATCTAAAGTCAAAAAATCTATTTTATCATTATTTTATGTTCTAATGTATGATAGAAATACCGTATAAAAATTTCGTTAAGAAATTTTACAGTTTAATACTTAATTTGATAAAAGAGACCAAATTGCGTAAAGTGCAAAAGTTGTGTTCTAATAGCTAAAGGTATTAAATAGCTATAGAATTATAAATTGGAGGTCCTTATATAGTAATTAGCCATTAAAGTTGTTACTGTATAAGCATGAGTAGTCATTATTGGAAATTGAATGAATTATTAAGGTTAAATTTGGAAATTAGTGATTAAAGTTATGATAAATAAAATAATATAAACTATTATCATCATCTTCCACCAAAATAAAAAAAAAACCTAGCCATGGAAGCTTGAAATTTAGGCAAGCTTATTTTGCTCCATTAGGTATGTATTTTTGTTCCGTTTTTGATGATTTCTATGTTTCCGGGATCGTTGTAGCTTTAATCTAGCTAACCTAGGGATTAATTTACAAAACTATTAAAGTATTAGCATTTTGCTATTTGTAACAGCCTAGTTTAGACCCTAGTAAGAACATTGGTTTCGGGGCCACGAATTTGAGTAAAAAAATATTTTAATATTATTTTCTGTGTTTAAAGTATGTGAATTGATATGTGTGAAATTTTCGTACAAAAATTTTATCGTTGTGTGCTTGATTTAATAAAAAGGACTAAATCGCGTAAAACGTAAAAGTTGCATGCTATTAGTTAAAGGTGTCAATTGGCCTTGGCTTTTTAATATGATGGCCTTAAATGGTAAATAGCCCATTTTTAAGATAGTGGATGATATTTGGTTTGGCATTTGTATATATATGAATTTATTTTAATGGTAAAATGGTAAAATGATAAAAAAAAGTTTAATTAAATAAATCAAAAGCCATGTGTTTTTGTCTTTTTATGCTATCATCTTTCTCCATAGCCGAATGTCAAAAGAAAAAGATGAGTTTGGAAGCTTTGAATATTCGGCATTTTGAAAGCTTAATTCGGGTATGTGTTTTACACGGTTTTTATAATTTTTACGTTTTTGAGATCGTTGCTTCGAGTACTAGTAAACCCATGCCTTAATTTTTGGATTTAATGAAGAATTTGAGATTTTCCATTGTTTATTATGTGATGAAATTGTTGTTTGATGATGAATAATAAATTTTTGATGTTTGATTTTCATGTTTAATTAAGTGATTTTTTTGATAAAAATGTGTATTAAGGACTAAATTTAGAAATTTGTAAATTGAGGGGTCAAAACATGAAATAAATAAAAGAAATGGGTTGCTAGATACCTAAGGTAAATTCGGCCTAACATGGGTTTGATGAAATTTTGAGTAATTTGTGTTATTTTGAAATAGGGATTAAATTGTAAAAATGTGAAATGTTAGGGGATAAAATGCAAAATGCCCAAATTATGTGTCTTTAGATAAAATTTAATGAAATGTTGAATAAGTGAGTTAATTTTGATATTAATTAGATTGGCAAAAGTGGAATTCGATTTGGATCGGGGAAAATCAAAGTGGTCTTAGTAGTCATCTCGTTCGATTATCGTTGTCCGAGGTAAGTCCTTAAGTAATTAAATTTGATTTGCTGCGCGCTTAAGATTATATAATATGATAAGTAATTATTTGACCTTTACAAGTTCGATTTGCAATAAGTATATTGAATTTAGGCTATAAAGCCGAATATGAAATGGATGATTTATGTATATAATGTGGTCGAATGACTATTAAGTGATGATGTGAAAGTGTGTAATATGTGTATACAATTTTATTGTACTTGTTTGTATAAAGTCGAATGTGAATTGAATGGTATATATGTGGTGACCGAATAGCTATTATGAAACAAAGTCAAAGAATGGGATATTTGTATAATAGAAGAATTGTGACTATTGTTCCTACTTGATCGAGTTTGTGTGTGAAATAATTTGTGAATATGGCATATAGCCGAATGGTTATTAAAAGTGAAACTGGGATAGTGAAAAGATTATGTGTTCCTTGTGTATGATTATTGAACCGAAAGTTAAAGGGTAGGTGTACATTTTGTGCTTATATTCGAATGAAGCAATTGAATTGCTAATGTGATATGTTATGTGAAATGTGTTAACATGTGAATAAATATGCAAGACACTCGAAATGTATCTCAAGCTAAAGTCCCGCAGCTTCGTGGCTTTGAAATGTATCCGCTAAAGTCCCCGTGCTTTGTGCGAAATGTATCCGAGCTAAAGTCCCGCAGGCTTTGTGCTGGTAATATAATTTCGGGTTTTATACCTAGCAAGCCAAGTGCCGATGAATTTGATAAAAGTATACAATTACAAGATCCTACACTAAGTCGACAAATTGAAAGTACATTACATATTAAGTTGGCCAGGTACGTATCATGTACTCGTATGCGATTTTGATTTGAATTAAATTATAAATATATAAAGTGATGCATCTGTGAATAAGTGTTATGACTATAAATGTGATCGTGATATATTCGGTAAATGTGTGAAGTTATGTGAAGTGATTCTATGTTTATATTCAAATATAAACACTTGGTCCTTGTGGAAAGGTTTGTGGAAGTATATGATTTTATTTTTAGGTGATTGCGATCATGGAAAATTAAATGTGAATATGATATTGTATTTTATTCGTTTCAATTGAACTAAAGCTGATAGTGAAGCATTTTAATGCCTATGTTATATGAGTTCGATCTTGAATGACATGATATACATGTTTAGATAATTTGAATGCAAGGAATGTGTGAAAGAGCAAATTTGTAATAAATCTGCTTGGGACAGCAACAGTAGCGTGATTTTGGAAAATCACCATAAGTTGTAGAAATTGAATTAGAAGCTGAATAAATTATGTAATTAAATCTTAATGAGTCTAGTTTCTTATAAAAGAAGCCGTGTAAGTAAAAGAGTTTTAGATAATGAGATATTTGAAGTGGCATGAGATAGAGTCAAAATGACTTTGAAATCCTCTATTCTGTCTTTAGAAAATCATTGTAAATTGTACAATGATGATTATAAGATAAAATTTATATAATTAGACTCCTTAATGAGTCTAGTTTCAAATTAAATAAACGATAACATATTTCGAATTCTGTATAATGAGAAAATTGATTCGTAGTGAAGAGTGGTCAGAATAGTCAAACAGTGAAACAGGGGAAACATCAATAAAAATCTGGTATTGATTGGTCTAACAAAAAATTTTGAAAATTTTATGGATGGAAGATATATGAGCCTATTTTCAGGGAAAATTAACGGCACTTGATTTGGAGTTTCTTATCTCTAGTTATAAATAATTTAGTGATTGTTGCTCAGGAAGACAGCTTGTAGTGAATTTGTGATTTTGTTGCAAACATGGTTAAAACTAGTTAATGAGATGCTTTTCGAGTTCTTATGATCTTCTTTGTGATTTCAATATTTGGTTTTATTTGAGTTCAGATTCAAGTGAGGTGAATTTGCTAAATATGCATTATGTTCATGGATACTTGGCCAAAATGGCAATTATCTAGGAATGATTTCTTGAAAATTTGAAATAATTGATCTATAAGTAAATTAATTGTTTGCATTGCTTAAAACTTACTAAGCATTGAAGCTTACTCCGTGTTCTCTTTTCTATTTCTTATAGATTTATACTTTAGCTCGAGTTGGAAGAGCCGGAGATATCATCACACTATCGAGTCATTATGTGAGTTGAAAAGATTGTATATCATCATGGTTTAAGGCATGTATACGATAGACTATAGGTAGAATGATATTTTGACTTTGTATACATTATAGCCATGCGAAGATGGCTTGCTCATTTTGTTTAGAGAAGCCTTATAATTGAACTAATGTGTTGAAATGTTTTAGTTATAACTTGATAGTAGTTAATTTGTTATTAGATATTCGGTTATGTGTTGATAGTGAGTCATTTTGGAAATTTATAAGAGCTCTTATGGAAAATCAATGAGACAGGTTTGCATTGTTGATAATTTATGTCTGGTAAGTATCTTTGACCTTATAGAAGTTTTGTTCAGTCAAGCAATACCTCATAACCTTATTCCGGCAACGGATACGGGTTAGGAGTGTTACACTATTAATGAACATACTTGAGTTTTGAAGTTTGATGATAGAAAATGAATGGTTGTTGTTAGATAAACAACTTTTGTAAAGAGATTTTTGGTGAAATCATCAGTTAGTGGATAAATTGAAAAAGGTGATAAATTTATGGTAAATGTTAGAATTAAGTGACCCTAATTCTTATTTAAATAAAATACGATGGAAAATAAAATAAAAGTAAAATCCATATAGAACTAGACTTCTTTTATTTTATTTTAGAATAAGGTTTTTTAAACCTTATTAAACTCCATCTATTTTATATTTACTAGGATAAGGTGTTTCAATCCTACTAGAATATGGCTTTACAAGCCTATAAATAGACATAGTCTATTCCTTTTGTATAGATTCAAATTTTCGACATAGTGAATTTTCTTCTCCTCTGGCCCGTGGTTTTTCCCAAAAGGGTTTCCACGTTAAATTTTGTGTTCTTTATTTTTATTTTATTTTATTTTATTTTTCACAATTGGTATCCGAGCTTCCGGGTTGTTCATCTCAATCACGGTAATGGCGTCTTTGAAATATGAAATTCGTTGTTGGATCGCAACACCGATTTGCGTTGTGGCGATTAAGATGCAAGCGCTTCTTGCAGATGGATCTCGAGGATGCCCCGCTAGGGATAGATAAGATGCCTTCGACATTAACAGATGAAGAGAAGAAGCGTAAGGATCGAAAGGCATTAACACAATTGCATCTCGCATTTGTCCAATGAAATTTTGCGAGATGTGATGAAAGAGAAGACTGCCACGCATTATGGAAGAGGCTAGAACAAATATGTATGTCGAAAACTCTAACAAGCAAGTTGCATATGAAGCAGCGTCTTTATGCTCATCGCTTGGAGGAAGGTGCGTCAGTACACGAACACTTAACAATGTGTTTAAAGAAATTCTCTCAAACTTGGAGGCCATGGAGGTTCAAAGATGATAAGGAAGATCTAGGGTTGATTCTACTTTGTTCGTTGCCTCCGTCTTATTCAACCTTTAGAGACACGATTTTATATAGCCAGAGTCTCTCACAGCTTGATGAGGTTTATGATTCTTTAACCTCGTATGATAAGATGAAACATCTTGTGGTTAAACTCGACTCTCAAGGAGAGGGTCTCATTGTTCGTGGGAGACAAGATCGGAATATCGATGATGATCGTGGTAGGACACAGAAAGAAATCATCGTGCTAAATCTAAGGGTAGATCAAGTCTTCAAATAGAGGTAAAACTTGTAACTTCAGTAAGAAGAAAGGGCACATTAAATCCCAAGTGCTATAAGCTACAAAATAAGATTAAAAGGGAGGCTGCGAATCAAAGGGAAAACAACCGAAAAATTCTCGGTGAAGTCGATGTTGTAGAAGACTACAAATGATGGTGAACTTGTAGTCGCTCACAATGATTCTAAAGTAAGTGAGGAGTGGATACTTGATTCAGCCGCACCTTCCATATGAGTCCCAATCGGGATTGGTTTACAACTTACGAAACAAAGTGTCCAAAGGTGTTGTTTTAATGGGAAATAATGCTTCGTGTAAGATCGCAGTGTGTTGGAACAATTAAAGTTAAGATGTTTGATGGAGTTGTCGAACACTTAGTGACGCACGGTATGTTCCAGCAATTGAAAAGAAATTTAATTTCGTTGAGTACTCTTGATTCAAAAGGGTACATATACACAAATTGAAGTGGGGTTTTAAAGATTTCCAAAGGGTCCCTTGTTGTGATGAAAGGGCAAAGAAAAACGCCAAGTTATATGTTTTGCGGAGTTTCTTCTATCATATCGTGATGCAAATTGCCGCTTCCTCTTCCTTGTCGATGATGATATTACTAAACTTTGGCATATGCGCCTAGGGCATATGAGTGAGAATGGCATGGTAGAATTGAGCAAAGAGAGGACTTCTTGATGGGCAAGGAATTTGCAAACCGAATTTCTGAGAGCAATCGTGTGTTTTTGGGAAGCAAAGAGAGTTCGATTCACTAGAGGAATCCATAACACGAAGGAAACGTTGGAGTATATTCATTCTGATCTATGGGGACCATCCAGAGTGCCTTCGAGAGGTGGAGCTAATTATATGCTAACCTTTATTGATGATTTTTCCGTAAAAGTTTGGGCGTTTTTCCCGAAGCGAGCGCGATGTGTTTTCCGCATTTAAGTCTTGGAAAATTATGATTGAAAAACAGACGGAAAATGGATAAAATACCTCCGCATGCATAAATGGCTTAGAGTTCGTTACGATGAGTTTAATAGATTGTGCAAGTCGGAAGGATCGTGAGACACTTGACAGTCGTCATACTCCACAAAGAAAACGGCGTTGCGAACGAATGAACAAAACGATCATGGAGAAGGTTCGATGTATGTTGTCAAATGCCAACTTACACCAAGTCGTTTTGGGCGTACGACCTCATCGCATGTTTTTGATCAACCGATCTCCATCCGCTGCCATTGAGAAAAAGACTCCACAAGAGGTATGGTCCGTAATCCCGCTAATTATTCTCGATTTAAAGATCTTTGGGTGTCTGCGTATGCTCATGTTAATAATGGAAAATTGGAACCGAGATCCATTAAATGTGTTTTTCTTGGTTATAAAGCTGGTGTAAAAGGGTATAAGTTATGGTGTCCTGAAAATAGGAAAGTTGTGATTAGCAGAGATGTTGTTTTTGATGAAACTGCTATGCTTCCTAACTTATCTCTTAAAGACTCTTCCAATAAAGAAAATCAAAAGCAGGTGGAGCATCAGATTAATACAGAGTCGACTCCTCAAGTCAGTACAAAAATTGAGAATAGAGTTGCTTCTTCGCCTCAATACTCTATCGCCAAAAACAGAACTAAAAGAGAAATTAAACCTCCAAAGAAGTATGCTGAGGCTGATCTAGTTGCTTATGCTTTAAATGTGGCTGAAGATATAGATGCGAATCAAGAGCCATCAAATTATTCTGAGGCGATTAGCTGTGAAGACTCAGAAAAATGGATGTTTGCTATGCAAGAGGAGATGGAATCACTCCACAAAAACAAAACATGGGATCTTGTGAAACTTCCTAAAGGTAAGAAGACTGTTCGTTGTAAATGGGTGTTTAAAAGTAAAGAAGGGACTCCAGGAGTTGAAGAACCTAAATATAAAGCAAGGCTTGTTGCAAAGGGTTACAGTCAAGTTCCAGGAGTGGACTTCACAGATGTGTTCTCCCCAGTTGTGAAGCATAGTTCGATTCGAGCTTTGCTTGGTATTGTGGCCATGCATGATTTAGAGCTTGAGCAGTTAGATGTCAAAACTGCATTTTTGCATGGAGAACTTGAGGAAGATATTTACATGCAACAACCAGAGGGTTTTACAGTCCTCGAAAAAGAGGATTATGTTTGCTTGCTGAAAAAGTCCCTTTACGGTTTGAAACAAATACCAAGGCGATGGTACAAGAGGTTTGATTCCTTTATGACTTCTCACGATTTCAAAAGAAGTAGTTTTGATGATTGTGTTTACTTTAAGAAAAACAATGATGGTTCTTTTGTGTATCTACTTCTTTACGTTGATGACATGTTGATAGCAAAAAAAGACAAAGGAGAGATAAGAAAGGTCAAAGCCCAACTAAGTGAAGAATTTGAGATGAAAGATTTGGGACCAAAGAAAGAAGATACTTGGTATGGAGATTCTTAGAGATAGAAAAACAAGTAAATTGTACCTAAGTCGGAAGGGTACATTGAGAAACTTCTTTGCAGTTCAATATGCGAGTGCTAAGCTCATTAGTACTCCTTTAGCACCATTTTAGACTTTCATCGACTTTGTCTCCACAATCGGATGATGAGATTGAGTACATGTCACATGTTCCATACTCTAGTGCAATGGGATCTCTCATGTATGCTATGGTTTGTTCACGCCCGCATTTATCATATGCAATCGGTGCAGATTAGCGGATATATGGCGAATCCCGTAAAGAACACCGAAAGCGATTCGATGGATTTTAAGATACTTACGAGGTACTCATCGATGTTTGCTTACGCTTTGAAGAACTCAAGATGGAGTTATTGGGTATGTTGATGCTGATTTTGCTGGAGACCTTGATAGAAGAAGATCTCTCACAGTTATGTCTTTACAATCGGAGGTTGTGCAATAAGTTGGAAAGCCACTTTGCAAACTACAATCGCTTTGTCTACCACTTGAAGAGCCGAGTACATGGCGATTCATCGAGGCTTGTAAAGAAGCTATTTGGTTGAAGGGACTCTTTAGTGAACTAAATGAAGACCTTCAAATCAAAGACAAGATTTTTGTGACAATCAGTGCCATCTTTCTTACAAAAGATCAAATGTTTCATGAGAGAACAAAACACATTGATGTTCTAGTATCATTTTGTTCGTGATATTATTGCTCGTGGTGATATTGTTGTGAGCAAAATTAGTACTCATGAAAATCCTGCAGATATGATGACCAAGTCACTTCCTATAACCAAGTTTGAGCATTGCTTAGACTTGGTTGGTGTTCATTGTTGAAGTTAAACCGTTAAGGGGTTTTATGGAAGAGGTGGAGAACTTGTTCATGATTAAGAACTTGTTCATTGAGAATTTGTGTCAAGGTGGAGATTGTTAGAATTAAGTGACCCTAATTCTTATTTAAATAAAATACGATGGAAAATAAAATAAAAGTAAAATCCATATAGAACTAGACTTCTTTTATTTTATTTTAGAATAAGGTTTTTTAAACCTTATTAAACTCCATCTATTTTATATTTACTAGGATAAGGTGTTTCAATCCTACTAGAATATGGCTTTACAAGCCTATAAATAGACATAGTCTATTCCTTTTGTATAGATTCAAATTTTCGACATAGTGAATTTTCTTCTCCTCTGCCCGTGGTTTTTTCCCAAAAGGGTTTCCACGTTAAATTTTGTGTTCTTTATTTTTTATTTTATTTTATTTTATTTTTTTCACAGTAAAATTTGTGAAATTGTGAATTTATGGGCTGCTATTAATATGTGTAAAAATTGGCTAGGCTTGAGTAAGGATTAAATTACATTAAATTTATTTTTGAGCTTAGGGACTAAATTACAAAGGAATTAAAATTATAGGGTAAAATGGTAATTTTGCCAAAATTTCCATGTTGGATTAAATTGAATGAGAATTATATTGAAATGAGTTAAATTCATTCATATAGATCCTGTCAAACGTCGTATAGAGTTAGATCGAGGCAAAGTGAAAATATTAGATTAGTTGCCTATGTATCTATGTACATTTATCGAGGTAAGTTCATGTAATTAAATTGTAAATTTATATGTTTTAAATTTAATTATATGTATGTGATTTGTATAATTTTCATGTTTAAATACCGATCACATATCCAACAATTACCGAGTCCCATTTGAACCTTAGGAATTCGTAGGATACAAATGACATGTCATTAGGGTTACTGATTTGGTTAAGGTCTTGCATGTGTTGCGGACACACCACAGCTCGTATGAGCTTACCGATTTGCAGCTCTTGAGAGCTTACCAATTCTCAGCTCGAATGAGATTTTACCAATTCACAGCTCGTGAGAGCATACCGATTCATAGCTCAAATGAGCATACATGTATATGAATTGATGGATTACAGTTCAGTGAACCTCATATGCACTACCCGTGTATCCAATGATATTCTAAATGGTTCAACTGGCAATGTTCTGTTATGAGACAATATGAGTTTGATATGAACTATTACAGGTAAATACATGAAATACATGGAAATGATATTACATGATATATTGAAACATGAAACGGATGATACATGTATATGAAACTTTCTTAGTGGTTATTTTCATTCATGTTTATTGGCTATTATGTGTTTTACATGGCTAACATGTTGAGGATATGTGTTTAGGCTTTTGGCCAAATTGGTTTGGATATACTTTGTATGCTTACCTTAAACGTGATTAAATGGTAAGTTAATTTCTTTGTTATATGAACTTGCTAAGCTTAAATGCTTACTCCGTGTTATTTCCCGTGTATTATAGTAATTTGGAAGCTCGTTTGGGTTGGAATCTTGTTGGAGCTATTTCACATTATCCATCGGCTCTTTTGGTACTTTCGGATATTTAAATTTGGTTATAATGGAATGCATAGGTTGATTTGGCCAATGTTGGCATATAAGTGTTTTGTTGAGATTAGCCACTTAAATGGCTTGTATTTGGTATATTTTGATGTATATATATATGTGGTCTTATCATATTGATGTCTTTTAGAATGGTATATTTGGTACTACTTGGGCTTATATATATATTTGGTTATTTAGGTAAGTTTGGATACTTGGTTGACATTTTTTTAAGTTGTCATTTGAGGTGTCTAAGGGCATATTGGTTGTATGTGGTGATAATACAGGTTTAAGACTTGATTTTTAGCTTGTTTTGAATTCCTTTTTATGACTTGCTGATGTGCAATATGTTGAGTTTAGGTTGGTGTCAAATTGGGTGAGAAATGTGGCCTGGAAAATGACCTATTTTCGTCCACATGGCCAAAGACACGGGTGTGTGTCTCAGCCGTGTGTGACACACGGCCAGGTGACATAGTGTCCCCTGTATCTTCTTAAGAATGCAAGCTAGTATGCTCACACGACCTAGTACATGGGCGTGTGACTTGGCCGTGTGACCCAAGTCAGAGAGTTACATGGGTACAGACATAGGCTGGGGCACGACCGTGTGTCCCTATTTCAAATGTCCACACGGTCTAGCCACACGGCCGTGTAACCCCTGCAGCTTTGAAAATTTTCAATGTTTTTTGAAAAATTCTTTGAGAACCTGATCTAGTCTCGACTTGTTCCTAACTCGTATTTTGGGCCTTGAGGGCTCGTATAAGGGACAATATGTTTAATTTTGATTTGTTTCTGACATGAATGTATATGATATGAAATGTTTTTTTATTTGATCTATAAAATTTGGTAATGCTCTATAACCCTGTTTCGGTGATGGATACGGGTTAGGGGTGTTACAATTCATGCTCATAGAACTTTACAATTGCTCATGTCATTTCTCTAAATAATTAAGAAATGAAATAATATAAAACGTATGATCTATTACATTTAACAATACTTTGAACTAAATCAAATCCGAATAAAATTTATTGGTTTATTAACACAAATTTGCATACTAGATATGTTTTAATCAAATATATTATTTAATTATAAAACCTACTATAGACATAAATAAATCAGTTCGTTGATTATAAACCTACTATAGACACAAATATATTATTCATGGGCCTTTACATGCCTTTGGGTTTAATGGCTCATTAATTCACAGTTGTTATGGGCTCCATTAGTCAAAATTTCCAAAATTTCTTCATTTGAAATTTATTTAAAATCAAATAATCTACAGGAAAAGAAAAACACTAAATTTTCCAAAAAAATTCAAGACATCTTTTCCCTACATATTTTTTGAACTGTTTTCGGTGATAAACAAAGGCAAGGCTACAGTTCATTAATCACTGTAGTCGTGCTACTGCTGTGCTCATCTTGTTGTTGTATCCTGGGAGACAGTCGATCAACGTTTCTCCAACAGCAAAGGAACGGCCAAATCTATCTTAAGGAAACTGTGGAAACACACCTCAATTACCAATCCATTTTTTCCTTCCTACCTACAAGTATAGTATTTCGATCTAGTCTTTTTTTTTTAGATTATATATAATCTATATGTATATCTATATTGTTCTAGTTTGATCTTGTGATTTAAATAAATGTTTTACATTACTATTTATTTCACTAACGTGTGTGCAACATTTATTACATACTGTTACATTCTCTTCAGGGAATAGTTAGGTTTCATGATTAAGAACTTTTGTGCAATCATAAGTAAACATGATTTTTAACTCTTGAATTCTTTTTCATGGTATTGCTATTGTCGGAGTACATTTGAAGTATGAAAAGTTGAATAAGTTTTCTCCTGCAAGTTTTCATCAGTAATATTTTTTCACTTAATTTTAATTGAAAACCTATTCTGAATCTTGTAGAATTATACTAATAGTTTTAAAAAGTTACAATTTCATATGCATCCAACCATAACGAGCTTTAGGTAGAATTACCATATTCTATTGCTCATATTTTTTATAACTCCTGAAAAGAGTTATATTCTAGGCTTCTAAGCTGAAGTATTTGCTTGTAATTAAGAAAATATGTTTACATTTTAAACTTATTACTAAAGCATTACATACTAAAGCTTGGATTATGTTTTAACTGTAAATTTATGTTACTTTTAATTGTTAGGAAGAAGTTTGGTAGTCTTTGGTAGTAGGTGTCGGTAGGATGAAAGAGGCAAGAAGAGGAAAAGAGAACGAAGGAGGTGAAACATTGCCATGAAAAATGGTGGGATAGATTTCGAACAGAAACGTCATGTCAATTCTAGGAAGATGACGCAACACTCAATTCACGTCACTCTCAGCCAGTTATACATGTACCAGATAAATCACTTTGAAAAAGAAGAGCAAAATATGTGTGTCGAGAGGGATATATCTACCCTATAAAAGGAGGAGAGAGAAGAGAAGAAGGACACATGTATTGTCAGGAGAAAAGAAAAGGAGAGAGGTTCATCTCTTTACAATAAAATCCTGTGGAGAAATTGTGTGGAAATTTTAGAAGAGAAGAAAAGGGTAGCAGCTAAAAAGTGGAGATCACAGTCGCGAAAAAGGGGAAGAGGCTGGAGTGTAGCGAGAAATTCCTGTAGTTATGTCTTTGTTCTATATTTCTTGGTTTTAATTTCTATGATTCGTAAAACTTAAGTAATGTTGATGAATGATTTAATTTTGGATTTCATCGCCTAACCCATAAGCTAATTATCTTTGGGTTGGAATTATTTGTGTGAATATTGAATTATCTATAATGTCCATGATATGATTTTGATTAAAATTACTGTTTCATTTGATTTTTGCTTATTTTGAATGCATGCATGCAAGCTCTAGATATAGTTGACTGTATGTTATGTTCTTATATGGATTTGAATCTGAAAGGATTAAATACATCAGATTATTAATCGATTGATACTGGTGAGTATTTGAAAGAATAATTACAACACTCTAGACATAGAAGTTGTGATCTGTACAGGTGAAGAACGTTAGTGTGGCTATCATTCATGAGTCTTGTAGACATACACAAACTTAGAATAATAACTAAATTCTGCCTTTCGAAAGAAGTAGACTGTAGTAGTAATTCTCTGGTAGTAGCTAGTCAAAATTTTTCCATGGCATTTGATAAACCGTAATTTATACATATTTACAACCCATGGTTAACGCATTTTATGAATGATTTCTCTTTAGATCTGGTGAATTCGATGCTCCTAATGCCTTAATTTCATGTTTTATTCTCAGGTAGGCATAGGAGAACGAAAGGAACGAGAAACGGGCCAAAAATGGAGAAAATGGACCAAAGCACGAAATCAACACGGCCTGGACCTCTTCGCACGGGCAGATCACACAGCCGTGTCAATTTGGCAAAATTGAAGCACGATTCACATGGGTATAACACTTGGCCGTGTACCTCGAACACGGCCTGAAGTTATCGCACACAGGCGTGTCACACGGGCGTGTCCCTGCCGAGCCCAAGTTAAGTCCAATTCGGAAAAGGCCACTTTTGAGGGTTCTAAGGCATTCCAAAGCCTATAAATACACCCTAGAGGAGGAAGAAAAGGGAGACGGAGAATAGAGAGTAAGGAATTACTTCAAGAAAGCCGATTGATCTATCTCAGAAGCCGATTGATCCATCTCAAAAGCCGGAGCCACTATCAAGACTGAAGATCTCTCCTCAATTTCCCCTTCAGGAGTTTTGGGTTTTCTTTATGTTTTGTAATCATTATTATTTTGAGATGTTTTCTTGTTTACTTATGAACTAAAACCCTAAATACCTAAGGGGGATGAAACCTATGACAAAACCTTGTTATTATTTCTGAATCGTATGATAAATATTTGACTTGTTCTTAATTATGTGTTCTTAATTCTTGTTTTAGTATTTCAGGATATCACTTCAAGTTACTACTCTTAGTTGGAGGAGGAATAGACCCTAGCTAAGAGTAACTTTGTCGTAATTAAGCGGAGTTGATTGCGCGCCTAGAGATAGGGTGACAAGATTTTGCCGAATTAGGGTGAAACCTAATAAGGGAATCCATAGATCGAGTTAATGCAACCTTAGGGTGTTAATTAGAGATAACTCTCGGTTATTCAACCTAGGGATTAGATGTTGTTAGTCTCGAGAGGGATAATAATATACAGTAGGGATTTCTACAGAACAAGTTAAATGAATAAATCGTTCGGTTCGGAGCCAGAATAACAAGTAAAAGTCTAGGTGGATTTTTCCTTAGGTATTATCTCAATCAATCGCTTTCCCCAAAAGTAATTTCCCAAATTCTATTTTCTGCAAGTTCTTAATTTAATTAATTAGTTAGTTAAAACAAATCTCTTTTCTTCGGCTAGATAATAAGAAGACAGTCATTACTAGTACTCATAGTCTTTTGGGTTTGACAATCCGGTTTTGCTAAAACTATACTACTGTTCGATAGGTACACTTGCCTACGTCGTGATAATAGTTAGTTTCAAGAACGATTCATTATAAATTTATAAAACTTATCACAGGAAAATTGACGATCAAGTTTTTGGCGCCGTTGCCGGGGACTAAGATATTAGGAACGCTCAATTTTTATTACTCTAGCCATTTATTTTCTTGCAATTTAAATTCAATTTTTATTTTAATAATTTTTTTTCCTTTTTTTCTCCTAGCAGGTTCTTATAGTTTATAACTAGAAGAAACCCGTCAGGACAATTGCTTTTTGACGAGAAAATTGATCGTACAGCTCGTAGAAACCGACGAGAAATCAGGCGTAGCTTAAGATACACAGAGGAAGAGCAAGAGGATGATATCTCAACTACAACCGAAGAGATGGCTGAAAATCAAGACAATCCGCTACCTCCAGCCATACCTGCTGAATTAGCAGATCAGAATCCTGCTCCTCGTACTATGTATGATTATGTTAAACCTAATTTTACAGGAACAGAGTCAAGTATTGTTAGGCCTGCTATTGCTGCAAATAATTTTGAACTAAAACCTAACACGATTCAGATGATACAGCAATTTGTTCAATTTGATGGTTTGCAGGATGAGAACCCCAACACTCACTTGGCAAATTTCCTAGAACTGTGCGACACTTTCAAAATTAATGATGTTTTTGATGATGCCATTCGCCTTCAGTTATTCCCTTTTTCACTAAGGAATAAAGCTAAACAATGGTTGAACTCACTACCACAAGGGTCCATTACCACTTGGGAACAAATGATCGAAAATTTTTTATTAAAATATTTTCCACCGGCAAAAATAGCTAAGTTGCGTAATGATATCTCTTTTTTTGTGCAGATGGATTTAGAAACTCTTTACGATGCATGGGAGAGATACAAGGACCTTTTGCGAAGGTGCCCACACCATGGACTACCTCTATGGCTACAAGTTCAAACATTCTACAACGGTGTGAACCATTCGACAAGACAAATGATTGAAGCAGCTGCTGGTGGGACCATCAATAACAAAACACCTGAAGAGGCTTCTGAATTTATTGAAGAGATGTCACTGAATAACTATCAGTGGCAAGTCATGAGGACTAAGCCAACGAAAATAGCAGGCGTTTATAGCGTCGATTTGGTTACTATGTTGTTAAATCAGGTAGAACTTCTGAATAAGAAAATTGATGGTTTACTTGGTTCTACGCAGGTATATCCAGTGATGAGGAGTGATTCAAGTGGAGGAGGTGTGCTTACAGAATACCCACCATTCAATCCTACAACCAAAGAGGAACAAGTCAACTATATGGGTAACAATAATTTTAGATCTCAAAATAACCCATATAGTAATACTTATAATGCAGGTTGGAAGAACCACCCAAATTTCTCTTGGGGTGGTCAAGGAAATCAAAGGCCACAGAATCCTCAGGGTTTTCAACAGCCACCTTATCAACAGGAAAAGAAATCGAACCTTGAGGAGATGCTCTCTAAATTCATCTCGGTTTCAGAAACTCGTTTCCAGAATACCGAGACAGCACTCAAAAATCAACAAGTATCAATCCAAGGACTCAAAACTCAGATAGGTCAGCTATCCAAATTAATTTCTGAACGACCACAAGGTAGTTTGCCAAGTAGAATACTGAACCAAACCCAAGGGAATAGCTCAATGCAATTGATGCTCAAGAAGGATGCGTTGAGACCGAGCCAGAACCAAGGCAAGAAAATGTGGAAAGCAAAGGTGATGGTGAGGTAAGTCATAATAAAACGGTGAATGTAGAATATAAGCCTCGAGTGCCATACCCTAACGTGGCAAGGAAAGACCACTCAGATGAACAATTCGGTAAATTTCTTAAACTTTTAAAACAATTACATATCAACTTACCGTTTATTGAAGCTTTGTCACAGATGCCAAACGCAATGAAATTTTTAAGAGAGCTTTTAGCAAACAAGCGGAAGTTGGACGAAGCATCGCATGTGGAGCTAAACACAGTTTGCTCAGCTATTATACAGAATAAGGTACCCAACAAATTGAAAGATCCAAGGAGTTTTACAATTCCTTGCTTAATTGGTAGTTTAGATGTGAATAATGCATTAGCTGATTTAGGGGCAAGTATCAATGTCATGCCTTACAAAATGTTTAAGCAACTAGGTCTTGGGAAACCCAAACAAACTAGGATGAGCATTCAACTGGCAGATAAAACCATAAGATTTCTTAGGGGTATTATTGAAGATGTACTAGTGAAAGTGGATAAATTCATATTTCCCATTGATTTCGTTGTTTTAGACATAGAGGAGGAGACCAACACCCTTTTGATTTTAGGGAGCCCCTTTTTAGCAACTGCTACAACAATTATTGATGTTGGCATAGGAGAACTTACACTTCGCATGGGAGACGAAACGATCACCCTTCAAGCTCGTAATTTTAGCATCACATTGAACATGGAAGGTAATGATCCACACCATCCTACTAAAACTGATAATATGACACAATCCACTATGCAGAAATTAAGTTTGAAAGAAGTACACGAGCCATGTTCCAAAAACAATAGAGGACCCATTCATGAAGAACGAAGGCTACAGATGGAGGAGCTAGACGAATGGCAAGCACATAAATTGAGAACACCCGATAAACTGAAACTACGCCAAAACAAGCTCGATACCTCTCCAAATCAACTTAAGGTTGGAGATCAAGTCTTATTAGATATCGCAGACCCTCACATTGTCACTCCCAACCCGGATGAAGAAACCCCTCTTACGGTACTTAGTGTTTTCCCATCCGGTACAGTGGAGGTAAGTCATCCCAAGTTCGGCACTTTTAAGGTAAACAATTCCTGGCTAAAGCTTTATTTTGATAAGAATCATAGCCGGAATGAGGAGTACGAACTCCTTAAACCACCTTGACCATTTAACAGAGAGGTAAGTCGAGCTTAGACTATAAATAAGCACTTCTCGGGAGGCAACCCGAATACTAATTGCACTAACTTCTTTAAAATTTTAGTGTTTAACACTTTCCATGACTAACAGAGCTCTTGAAAATAGGTTTACCACAGGGACACGGCCAAGCACACGGGTGTGTGTAAGACCGTGTGGAAACAGGGCAATATTTTCCCCAAAACATGGGCAATGATAAATCGCCACGGCCGTGCGACATAGCTGTGGACAAACCTGCCAAAACAGCATGGGTGTGCGGCACGCCTGTGCCTGAGGACCGTGGTCGAAACTGAGAAACTAGCACGGGCGAGCGACACGCCCGTGTCGACCACCTATGGGCGAACCTGTGAAATTAACACGGGCGTGGGAGAGGCGAACAGGGCAAAACACGGTCGTGTGACAAGGCCATGTTAACCAACATGCCCAAGGCACAAGGGCGTGTGTCGAATTTCAGACGCGCCAAAAATGGAAAAACGTGAAACACACGGCCTGAAATTGAGACACACGGGCGTGTCCCTTGGCCGTGGGCCCCAAAATCTATAAATACCCTGTACTATTCATTGTCTTCCCCACTCAAAAACCCTAACCCTAGCCGCTGCAAGTCCACACGGCCTCCACGCCACACCTGTGCGTCGCCTCCAACTTTGTTTTTGACGCATTTTCTCCTCTTCCTAGCGTTTGTTTACTTCTTCCTTTTATATTTTATTGATTTTTAGGCCTAGTTATCATGATAATATGCAAATTTTTTTCTTTATTTCTATATTTTTCATCATTTAAATATCACACGCATCATTTAGTTTAAGTTCTTGCATGCATTCTTTACTTTATTCATTTAGGTAGAAATAAAACTTTCATGATAAAGAATAGTTAAAATTTTTCATGCATTTTATGTTCATAAAAGTTGTTAGGAAAGCTTCATTCTTTTGTCATTTACATGCCATTCATATGCTCATCCACATGTCCTCACTTTGATAAATGTCAAGAAATTATGCTGTTAAAAGAAATTGGGTTGGTTATGCTTGGTTCGTATTTTGGCTGAAATTATTTGTTCAAAGTTATGGCTTTTCAATTTATATACCTATTGTTATTTCTTTTTTCTCCATTCATATAGGTTCACAATGTCGTCCTCACGAGGCAAGAAAGCCGCCATCCCCGCTTCGAAGAAAAGAAAGGGAGCATCATCTTCCACGGGCCTTATTGCAAAAATCCGTCACCCATTCCTCCAGTTTCCCAATGGACCTCAAGAGGAACTATATCAGATACTACGAGCGGACCCTTAGCAATGGGCTGCGTGACAGATCGGGCGCTGCTATCGAACAAGTCCAGTTGGCTGACGCAATCCGGGCTCTCTTTACCACTGACCCATGGGAGTCATTCTTTGGGATCATCGAGCCGACGTACCTTGAGCTCACAATGGAACTGTGTTCGACATTCCATCTTCAAACCGTCATGACCAACTATGACGATCCCGGCACTGTCCAGTTTCACTTAGGTGGATTAGTCCACCAACTAAGCGTTTTCGAGTTCAGTACTGCATTGGGTCTCTATACCGAGGAGTTTAGAGAGGAGAATGCCTTACACGCTCTTGACCTCCACATCCATCGTTCTCTCTCACGGTGTTGGGACGCCCTCATCCCATGTTCGGCTACCTACGACCCCAGTTGCACAAAGGCATCATCCCTCCCTCTGTCCCTAAGGTACCTTCATTCTCTCTTATCTCACACTTTGACAGGATGGAGGGAGAGCACCGGCGTCGTCACTACCCACGATGTCTATTATTTATGGTGTATGTCCAACGGGCACGTCATCGACCTCGCCTACTTCATCGCCCTTGCCATACGCCACCAGACAGAACAACATCAGAGAGGGGTCATCTCTATTGGCCCATACGTGACTCGACTGGCGCGATACTTCAGACTCCTCAACACCGTAGCCCAAGCATCATCCTTGACCCTTATTGGCTAGATGTCTCCACAAGGCATCTCGAGTATGATGAGCATGAGGATGATCGAGAGGCACTAAGGAACCTACCCTCCCCAATATCGTCTCACTCAATCCACCGAGGAGGAGGTTCCCGAGGACATTACTGATGATGTCCCTACCCAACACGAGGACCCACCACTACCACCTTCTCGGCCAATTCATGCGGCGGCTTCATACACTGACAACTCTGAGCGCCTTAGCAGATTTAAACAGTAATGTTTTCAAAGATTTGACAACATTGATGCTACTCTATAGCAAATTTGTCAGCACCTCCACATCTCATCGCCAGTCCCACCTCGCGAACTATCCAGCGATGAAGATGTTTAGAAATTTTCATTTTTCTTATTTTATGTTTTTATTTTTATTTTCATTTAAGACAAATTTTTTATTTTCCTTTCATTTTATTTTTATTAGGATTTATAATATTTATCTAACAATCTTTACTCTCGTCCAATCTTTTACGAGTAAATCATTATTCCTAATATCCCTTAAACAGTTCCTGCTTTTATCATAGTTATCACAGAGCTCCAAAGCTCACAATCATTTAGGAACTTCAAACCCCAATGGAAAAGGTTCAACACGGTTACCATGCCCTGCTCAATAAGGAGATATGATATTCTTTTGGCACAGCACCTGTGGTATCCAACCTCTACTACCACCGGAGTATCCTCCTCCACCTCCATAGCGCCAAACTTGGACATGCATTCAGTACTCAGGAAGTTTCAATTCTTTTCTTATCTTATGATTTTATATTTTTCCATATATCTAACCTTGTACATTAAGGGCAATGTACATCTTAAGTGTGGGGGGTAATTATTTCATTATCTGAAAATCCCTGAATATTGTTTTGTTCTCTTGTGAATCTCTCATATCATGTTTAAGATGAATTTTGATTGACTGACAATTTTGATTGATATATCTTGAATTAAAACATAGGCATTCATGCATTGATTGTTAAATTTTAAGACACTAAAAAATCAAGCATGATAAGTTGAATTTTAAGAATTTAAAATTTTATGTTGTTTCCCCAAATTTAGGTATTATCTTGAATTGAATCCCACAGATTGAAACATCAAAAAGCCATAATTTTTGTGAGATTTCTGAGTTGTTTGAGCATTTATTAATTCTTTCATGCTCACTTTTATTATTGCTTTGAGTGTGCCAATATTGAATTGTTATTCTAGAACTTGTCTGATTATGCATGTCAAGACCACACTATTTGATTTGATATATCAAGATGATAGAGGCACTTAGGATTAACCCACTCGTGCCATGAAAAGCCTACCTCCACGATTAACCCTTAGTAAACCCCTTTGAGCCTAACAAACCATTCCTTGTACCACCCTCGATATTAACCATTAACCCATTATTGTTGAAATCCCCTTAAATTAATTTGATCCCCAATTTTTGCCGAGAATTTATTTGAATAAATTGCTTAACTATGTCTTGTTCTTAATAGTAATCTATGATATTTGACTTGTTCTTAAAAAAAACCCATGTATATAAATCAGTAGTTATCTGCTGCTTGTAAGTCTCATTCCATAGTCAAAGAAGAAAGCTTTGTTGTACGCAAGTGATGAATTAATATTTTTTTTCTAGTTAAGTAATTTTTCAAGTCAATCTCGATTCTAACCCTTTCTTTCAGCTTGTGACCACACCACCTAACTAAGCCTTGTTACAACCCTTTAAAGACCTTTGGATTGATGTATCATCTCGATTTATAGTGGTGGAGATTTGATTTTTATGCAAGCCTATGGTAATAACTTTTCATATTGACTGATGAGTGCTAATTTCATTGTCCTTAAACACTTCTAGTGATTTGAGTGAATCTTTAGTGAGGATGTTAAACTCTGTGAGGTTCCAAATCAATGATAACTACCTAGGGGAGGGGAGAGACCTAAGTTTTTCATGATTAAAATACTCAATTTAGAATGTTTGAAGCTCTATTGTTCTTTTAGTTGAATTCTTAATGTATGATTACTTATGAGATGATTTGAGATAATATTGATTAGAATTATAAGTTGAGAAAAAGGAAATTTTAACTGTGATCTGAGGATTTTGCTTGAGGACAAGCAAACGCTTAAGTGTAGGGGTATTTGATAAACCGTAATTTATACATATTTATAACCCATGCTTAACACATTTTATGAATGATTTCTCCTTAGATTTGGTGAATTCGATGCTCTTAATGCCTTAATTTCATGTTTTATTCTCAGGTAGGCATAGGAGAACGAAAGGAACGAGAAACGGGCTGAAAATGGAGAAAATGGGCCAAAGCACGAAATCAACACGGCCTGGACCTCTTCGCACGGGCAGATCACACGGCCGTGTCAATTTGGCAAACTTGAAGCACGACTCACACGGGTATAACACATGGCCGTGTACCTTGGACACGGCCTGAAGTTATCACACACGGGCGTGTCCCTGCTGAGCCCAAGTTAAGTCCAATTCAAAAAAGGCCACTTTTGAGGGTTTTAAGGCATTCCAAAGCCTATAAATACGCCCTAGAGGAGGAAGAAAAGGGAGACGAAGAATTCAGAATAATGGATTACTCCAAGGAAGCCGATTGATCCATCTCAAAAGCTGGAGCCACTATCAAGACTGAAGATCTCTCCTCAATTTCCCCTTCAGGAGTTTTGGGTTTTCTTTATGTTTTTAATCATTATTATTCTGAGATGTTTTCTTGTTTAGTTATGAACTAAACCCCTAAATACCTAAGGGGGATGAAACCTATGACAAAACCTTGTTATTATTTCTGAATCGTATGATAAATATTTGACTTGTTCTTAATTATGTGTTCTTAATTCTTGTTTTGGTATTTCAGTATATCACTTCAAGTTACTACTCTTAGTTGGAGGAGGAATAGACCCTGGCTAAGAGTAACTTTGTCAGAATTAAGCAGAGTTGATTGCGCGCCTAAAGATAGGGTGACAAGATTTTGCCAAATTAGGGTGAAAACTAATAAGGGAATCCATAGATCTAGTTAATACAACCTTAGGGTGTTAATTAGAGATAACTCTCGGTTATTCAACCTAGGGATTAGACGTTGTTAGTCTCGAGAGGGATAATAATATACAGTAGGGATTTCTACGGAACAAGTTAAATGAATAAATCGTCCAGTTCGGAGCCAGAATAACAAGTAAAAGTCTAGGTGGATTTTTCCTTAGGTATTATCTCAATCAATCGTTTTCCCCAAAAGTAATTTCTCAAATTCTATTTTCTGCAAGTTCTTAGTTTAATTAATTAGTTAGTTAAAAAAAATCTCTTTTCTTTGGCTAGATAATAAGAAGACAGTCATTACTAGTACTTATAGTCCTTTGGGTTCGACAATCCGGTCTTGCTAAAACTATACTATTGTTCGATAGGTACACTTTCCTACATCGTGATAATAGTTAGTTTCAAGAACGATTCATTATAAATTTATAAAACTTATCACAGGAAAATCGACGATCAGCATTATTATGTTATGAAAATATTCCCTGAGTAATTCCAACATTTATCATTCAACAATTGAAATACTTTTTACTTATTCTTTGTGAATTGCCACGACATTTAGATTGCTGTGTCATTTTTTCAATTATAATTGAAATTATTAGTTCATTCATTAATTCCCTTCATCAATTTATACTATGTTTCTTTTACAATTTAATAAGTTAAATCTACAGTAAAACTTTACCAATTGTAATCAATTTTTGATCCATGTAGAGATGATACTCACTCATCATTATATTACTTGAATCGATGTATACACTTGCACATTTGCATTACATATTTGCACGCAACAATTTTTCTTTTAAATTATTCCATAATTTAAGTAGATCTTTCATAGTTAAATATTTTGCTTTCAACTCCTTAATGAGGATGATGACAAAACAAGATCACAAAGATAGTCACAATCAATTCAATTTAATAACAATAGTAATAAATATAAATCAATAACTCAATCCTTTCTTTTTTCATCATTTCAAAATGGATATTTATAACAATATTGGTTCATATGAAATATAATTTGTTTCTCATTCACAATCTCAATATGAGATCCATTACAATGAATATCTTTTAAAACCGTATTAACCATAATAAATTTTGTTCTTTTTAGATATTGATGGAGCTTTCAACTAATTTTGTACTACTAAATATTGAAAGAATATTGGTTTAAATTTTCTTTTATGCTTGTGTTCACTTTAAGGAATGCAACAAATTTAGTAGGACAAACTTATAAACATCCTAATAGATTTTTTATTTCATAATCATCATCGTCTTCACTCTAGTTATTATCACATACTATTACAAGTATCAAAACAATCTTTGCATTAATGATAACATTTACATATTTATAATAAAAAATAATTCAATCATAATATAAATTGTGTATAATAAAACAATATGTAAACCATATTTTTCTCTATTTTATATGCCAATGATATCTATAATGAAAAACAAAGTATCATATTATAATGAAAATTAAAGGAGATGCATATTAAATACATAGAATACTTATACTGAAAGTTTATAAGCAAAGACGTAGAGTATTTATACATACAGTATTTGTAAAGCATCAAATCACCTCATCCTATGGATATAAATTTTCATGCATAATATGTATTTTAATCATGCTAACATATTATTATAATAACTGACACAAATTAACATACGAGGATTAATATATGCATAAACCTCAATAGTTTCCGTATCAAAATCAGAGTTTAAGGTATTCTACATTTCTTAAATAACAATTTAGCATCCACAGAAACATTGAATTCAACATAAAAAAAATCTTTTGACACAAACACTCTATTGTTTCAAAATATATTTTCTTTTGCAATTAATAATGTTAAAGGTTGAAATTTTTTTTACCAAAGTCTAAACATTAAAGACACAAGAGTTTCCTTTGGTGCCTTGAACAAAATATCAACTATGATTAAATTATTCAAATTTCTTGGTATTGTAATAAAAATTGAGTAGGAAAATAATTAAGATTAACTTAAAGTTTGGGCATGTAGATACCTTAACAAAAGTTGCAAGCGGATATTGTGAAAGCACTCTTACAGTCAATGATGGGAAAACATGACACATGATTAAATGAAATTTCTCTTCGTTTAATTTTATTGACACCATCAATGAAACTATCAATTCTTCCTCCTTTCTCGAACTATTTGTTGGAAGGCCTTGGGCTCATTACTATTTTAGTTCCATAAAGCACAAGCCTCAATTGAAATAGCAACAGCTCTAAGAGGCAATCGACAACAATAAATTTGAGGATATTGATGATCGTTTTATGATTCACTAAACTAGACTACGATCACGACAAAGGCAAGCGCACCTGTCAAATGATAGTATAGCTATTGTGAGTCAGAATATCATATTCACAAGGACTAAAAGTACTAGTATTAACTATCTTTCTATTACTTAGCCTAAAATAAAAAGGATTTGTTTTAATCTATATTTAACTAAACTAATTAACTAATGAACGCAACAAAGAGTGAAGAAAATAATCGAATAAACCAATGATAAAGACAATACCCAAGGAAGAATCCACCTAGACTTCACATATTATTCTGACTCTGAATCAAATGATTTATTCACTTGTCTTGATCCGTAGATATCCCTAAATTATGTTAATATCTCTTTCGATACTAAGAACAACTGACTCTAGGTTGATTAATTGAAATCTCTTTCCAATTAAAACCCCTATCGTCGCATTAACTCGATTTATGGATTCCCCTATTAGATTTGACTCTAATCTGACAGATTTATGTCGTCCTATCTCTAGGATTGCATGCAAATCCGCTTAATTATGCTAGATCTACTCTTAAACAAGGACTTTTGCTCTACTGAATAAGCACATCAAACTTGGATTAATATCCTGAAAATATTAAAACACGGATTAAGAACACATAATCAAGAAAAAGAATAAGTATTTATCGTGTAATTTAGATAATTAAATAATAAGATCCATTGTACGTTTCATCCTTCCTAGGTATTTAGGGAGTTTAGTTCATAATGTAATAGGAAAACATCTCAAAAATAGGAAAACAACAAAACATATAGAAACCCAAAATCTTCGAGACAAAATTTGATGGAGATCTTCAGTCTTGAAGGAGATCCTACTTCCGAGTTGAATCTGTTGGCTTTCTTCGAGTAATTCCAGTGTTCCACTCTGCGTGCCCCCTTTAGCTCTACTTCTAGTGTGTTTATATAGACTTTTTAATGCTCAGAAACCCTAAAAATTGACTTTTTTTGCATACTTGGGAAATCGGGAGTGATGCCGACACGGGATGCCACATGGGCGTGTGGCTAGCCCGTGTGGCTCACACGAGTGTGTGCTCTACCCATGTGGAAATGGTCTTGACCATGTGGATCTTTAAATCAGCCCGTTTTGTCCGTTTTTGGCCCGTTTTCTGCTCCTTTTGTTCCCCTATGCTCTCCTAAGTATAAAACATGAAATTAAAGGATTAAGAGCATCAAATTCACTAAATTAAATAATAAATCATCCAAAAACATGCTAAGCATGGGATTAAAATTTGTTACTTTTATGATTTATCAAATACTCCCACACTTAAACGTTTGCTTGTCCTCAAGAAAAACTTTCAACTCACAATTAAAATTAACTTTCTCAATTCATAATTCTCATCAATAATGTTTTATCATAATTCACAAATAATCACATATTGATAATTCAACTAAAAGAGTACTAAATGCACAAGCTATCCAAGTCTATCAATTTTAAAGCATGAAAACATAGGTATTTCCCTTTATCTAAATAATTAACCTTAATTCAAAAATCAACAATAATTGACATCCTCACTAAAGATTCACTCAAATCACTCAAAGTGTTTAAGGTTCAACAATTTAGCATTCAAAAGTCAAACATGAATAATTATTACCATAAGCTTATATGAAAATCAAATCTCCACCACTATAAATGAGATGATACACAAATCAAAAGGTCTTTAAAGGGTTGTAACGGTGCTTGGGTTAAAGTTGTGGATAAAGCCTAAAAAAGAAGTTTAGAATCGAGATCGAATTGATAAATTACCTAACTAGAAATATAAACTAATATTGAATAATTACATCAATCAAAGTTAATAAAGAATAACACAAGCTTTTCTCAGAATATGAAATTAACTACTTAAGCTCAAAACAAAGGAATAATAATAATCAACATATATGTTTTTTTTTTTTTTTGAATGAATGAATAATAAGAGAAAATTATACAACTAAAATAAAAGAACACAGTTAGGCAATTAACCAAATCAAATCTCGACAAAAAGGGAGTCAACAGAATAGGTTTGTTAGGGTAATATTAAGTGTAAATTAAGAAAAGGTTTGTTAGGCTCAAAGGGGCTCACTAAGGGTTAATTATAAAGGTAGGTTTTTATGGGGTAAGTGGGTTAAACCTAAGTGCCTTTATCATCTTAGTATATCAAATCAAAGGTGTGGTCTCAACATGTATAATCGAAGCAAGTTCTAGAATAACAATTCAATATTGACACACTCATAACCAATAATAAAGTGAGCAAGAATGATGTATGCTCTAAAGGCTAAAAATCTCACAGAAATTATGGCTTTTGATGTCAATCTTGCAAATATCAAACTTCAAGGTAATACCTTAATTTAGGGAAACATCCTAAAAATTTTTAATTCTGACAAATAGACTTGTCATGCTTGATTCTCTAGAATCTTAAAGTTTAAAAAATCAATGCACAATTACCTATGAATTTAATCTAAGACACATCATTGAAAATTACAAATCAATAAGAGTTCATTCTAAAAGTAATATGAGAGAATTACTTAAACACAAGGCATAATTCAGGGATTTTCATATAATCATATAAATAACCTCCCCACAATTAAGATGCACATTGTCCTCAATGTACAAACAAATATAAATCATAATAGAAACATAATATCATAAGATAGGGAGATAATTGAAACTGCCTTGAATGGTGGATGAATTTCCCAAAATAGTGAAAAGCGGAATTGTAGATAAAATGTAGAGGTAGTGCAAAATTCTGAGCAACTGATAAGAAGATAAACACAAAACTGAAGAGGATTAAAAGGGCTACTCGATTAGAAACAACCATAATAATTAAAATAAAGTTCAAAATAGAAAAACAAAATAAAAATAAAAATAAAGATAAAGATAAAAATAAAAATAAAAATAAAACAAATGGACTCAATGGTCTACATCATCAGGCTCATCAATGTCTCGAGCTGGTGGCACTAGAGGAGAAATATGAAGATGCTGATAGATCTGCTGTAAAGTCGCATCAAGACTGTTGAACTACTCAGTACAGTACTGACGGAAACTCATGAACTCTTCATAGGACACTACTCGAGAGCTAGCAGCAGAATGGGCCGGTCTATGACTCGAATGTGGTGGCTGAGGTGGATCCTCGTGATTGGGAGGAACATCATTAGTGAAGTCTTCTGGGTCAGGCTTAACGTCAAACTAAAATAGTTTGTACTGAGAAGGCTCCACTCCACGTCGCCGCTCAATCATCCTCATGTGGATCATGCTCGAGGACTACTCTGATGTGTCGAGCAAATCGAAGTGTCAAGTGAGACGAGTCATGTAAGGGCCGAGATAGATGGGGCCCTTCTTATGGCGTTCAGTCTTATAGTGGAAAGATAGTGCGATGAAGTATGCCAAATAAAAAACATGCCCAGTAGCCATGCTCTAAAAAAAGTAGACATCATAGGTACTAACAACTCCTGTGCTCTCTCTCCGTCCTATCAAAGTGTGAGCTAGGAGAGCATGAAGATACCGTAGGGCTAGAGAGAGATGTGTTGCCCTCGAGGGACTCGCGTTATAGTTCGTCAGGCCGCCCGTGATATCAGTCCAACAGTGCGAATGCGAGTGATAAATATGCCTATGAACCTGAAGAAAGTCCTCGGTGCTCATGAACTCCTTTGTGTAGAGTCCTAAAGCAGCACCAAACTCTGGGACGCTCATGTGTCGCACTAACCCACCAAGGCAAAAGGTGATGGTGCCTGGCTCGTCATGGACCGACATGACCCGCTAGACCGAAAATATGGGGCTGAATTATAAGGTGAGATCTGAGTAGGTAGGCTCGATGATGTTGAAAAATTTATCCCACGGGGCTGTAACAATAAGCTCGTACACATCATCAGCCAAACAAACCTACTCCAATGCGGCTCAATCAATACAGCGACCTAAGTCGAGTGGTCGCTGTCGAAGTAGCTGGTATAGATCTTTCTGGGGGCCTGCCAAAAATCGAAGATAAGGATAGTGAGCCTCTGTAGATGCGCTCGAGGAGGAGTTCCCACCAAGTCCCTTCCGCTTTTTCGAAGCGGGGACAGCGACTTTGGACTTGCCTCAAGTTCGTCATAAGAAATCTGCAAGAAAGAAATTGACTAAATCAAGATAGATATAGGCCAATAAGGAATCAAAATCTAAATTAAACTAAACAAGAGAACTATAAAAGACATTGACCTGTAATATAATAATACTAATAAACAGAATCCAAACAAAAATCAAGTGATGCAGAATAATGCACATAATCAAACCACTAGCAAGAAATACAGAATAACAGCAAGAGCCTAATATAAAGTAATAAGCTATGTGAAAATAAATACATCTAAAAGTAAAAGCTAACTAATCTAGTTGTACCAAATTAATATCCTTTAAAATAACAAGAAAAATTTAAACTGAAACTAAAATGGAATAACAAATAATAAATAATAAATAAATAAAACTGAAATAAAATAAAGGTGAGGGTAAAAGAGGAAACCATGGGCAGTGATCGGAGGTGCGGACGGCGATGGGACAGGGGGCGTGTGGCTAGGTTTGTGGTGGTTGTAATGGCTATTGATGGCAAGAGGAGAGGGCCGGGTCGTGAATGTTGGTGGAGAGGGGACTGTGCGTGGATGTGAGCGTGGGTAAGAGGGGAAGTGTGGTCGTGGGTGGAAGGTCGTGCGACGAGGGAGCGACAGTGAAGGAGGGTGGAAATGGCGTTGGTCTAAGGAACGGGAGAGGAGGGGTGCATGCGGGGACTTGGGTTGCTAAGGGTGGAGTTGGTTGAGGGTTGTGGGCTCAAGGTGGGGCAAGAGGGAGAAGAAAAGAAAAGAAAAGAAAGGAGGGGGGAAGGGGAAAGGGGCCGACGGTGGCCAAAAAAAATAAAAATAAAAAGAGGGAGCGGCGGCTATAGTGGAAAGGGTGAAGAAGAAGACAAATGAAAAGAAAAAGTGAGGCTAGGGCTCTAAGGGTGACACAGTCGTGTAACGGTCCGTGTTGGCCACACGGCCGTGGTATACGCCAGTTTGGCCTCTGCATAGCCCACGTGCGATTAAATTTCTAAGCCCAGTCTTTACATGGTCAAGGACACGGCCGTGTGTAATGTTGTTCGCTTCTCCCACGCCCGTGTGCCTCACCCGTGTAGCTCTCTGACTTGTTTAAAAATTGAAAATTTAGCTCCAGTTTTCACTCGGCCTAAGACACACCCGTGTGTTTAGGCCATGTGGTCTACACGGCCGTGTCACACTCCCTTAGCCCGTGTCTCTGTCGATTTTTGGGGATTTAAGCTTCAGGGCTCACACAGCCTAGGACAGGCCCGTGTGCCCTGGCCGTGTACCTCTCTGTCGATTTCCTTAAAATTTAAAAACTAAGTCTCAAAGTCCGCACAGCCAAAGACACACCCATGTATCCAGGCCGTGTGGGTCACACGGCCATATCGCGCCCATGTTAAGTCACACGGCCTAGGACACGCCCCTGTGTCCAGGTCGTGTGGGTCAAAATCCTGCATTTAATCATGAAAGTAGATAAAAATAAACTAGTTAGTGGTGTTAGTGCTCGGGTTGCCTCTCGAGAAGCCCTTATTTAAATTTTAAGCTCGACTTACCTCAACATCAAATGGTTAGGGTGGTTTGAGGAGTTGAAACTCCTCCTCCTTGCTATCAATTCTATCAAAATAAGATTTAAGTCTAGTACTATTTACCTTGAAAGTTCCAAATTTATTATGTGTTACCTCGACTGTACCAGATGGGAAGACACTCAGTACCGTGAAGGGAGTTACTCTGTCTGCATTAGACTTTGAAGTGACAGCTCGAGGGTCTATTTTATCCAACAGTACCTAATCCCAAACCTTAAATTGATTCGTCCCATTCTTAAGTTCGTCAGTAGGTCACTTTGGTTCTGCAACGTGTATTTTTGGCTTCTCTTTGTATAGGTCTGCCATTCGTCTAGTTCATCGATTTGTAGAATTCTTTCTTCATGAATTGTTCTAATATTGTCACATGAACTTGAACGTGGCTCATTTGTGCTTCTCAAAACTGTTTCCTGCAAAGAGGGTCGAACCACAGGATTAATCTTATTAACCGAATTTACAAATTCATTTTCATTACTTGATATCTTAATCGAGTCACAAGCCTGAAGAGTAATTGTTTCATCACCTACACGAAGCGTTAGTTCACCTATACCAACATTAATAATAGTCTTGGCAGTCGCTAAAATGGCTCGCCCTAAGATTAAAGGAGCGTCACTGTCCTTTTCCATGTCTAAAACAACAAAGTCTATTAGGAATATGAATTTATCTAATTTTACTAGTACATCTTCAATGATACCCCTAGGAAATCTAATATTTTTATCTGCTAGTTGAATACTAATTGTAGTTTGTTTGGGTTTCCCAAGACCTAGTTGCTTAAAAATTTTATAGGGCATGACGTTAATGCTTGCCCCTAAGTTAGCCAAAGCATTATTAACAGTTAAACTACCAATTAAATAAGGAACAGTAAAACTCTCTGGATCTTTTAATTTACTGGGTAGTTTATTCTGCAAAATGGCCGAGCAAATTGTATTCAACTCCACGTACGACGAATCATCTAACTTCCATTTGTTTGCCAGAAGCTCTTTTAAAAATTTTACTGAGTTGGGCATCTATGAAAGAGCTACAATGAACGGTAAGTTAATATGCAACTTTTTCAAAAGGTTAAGAAATTTACCGAATTATTCATCTTTGCGGTCTTTCTTTGTCGCATTGGGGTATGGCATGCGAGGTGTATATTCTCTGCTCACCGGTTCTTGTTTACTGTGGCTTTTATCAACCTTACCTTTACTTACCACGCCTTCTTGCCTTGGTTCTAGTTTGAAATAAACTAACCCTACTTAATCTCGAACAGTAATCGCATGTAGTTGCTCTCTTGGGTTAGTCTCGGTGTTGCTAGGCAAGCTTCCTTTTGGCCTTTTTGAGATCAGCTTAGCAAGCTGACCTATTTGAATCCTGAGCCCTTGAATCAACGCTTGCTGATTTTTAAGCGTTGTTTTGGTGCTTTGGAAACGTGTTTCTGACACCGAGATTGATCGTGATTTTCTGTGATAAGCTTTATAAATTTATAATGACTTAGCTCTTGAAACTAACTATTATCACGACGCAGGCAAGTGTACTTATCGAATAGTAGTATAGCTTTATCAAGACCAGATTGTCGAACCTAAAGGTCTAAAAGTACTAGTAATGACTATCTTTTTATTATCTAACCTAAGAGTTAAAGGGGTTTGTTTTATCTAACTATTTAAACTAAGAAATTGCAGAAAAATAGGATTGGGAACTTACTTTTGGAAAAACGATTGATTAAGGGCAATACCTAAGGAAAAATCCACCTAGACTTTTACTTGTTATTCTGGCTCCGAACTGGACGATTTATTCATTTAACTTGTTCCGTAAAAATCCCTACATTATGTTATTATCCCTATTCAAGACTAATAACGTCTAATCCCTAGGTTGAATAACTGAGACTTTTCTCTAATTAACACCATAGGGTTGCATTAACTCGATCTATGGATTCCCTTATTAGGTTTCACCCTAGTTCGACAAAATCCTGTCACCCTATCTCTAGGCGTGCACTCAACTACGCTTAATTATGACAAAGTTACTCTTAGTCAGGGCCTATTCCTCTTCCAACTAAGAGTAGTAACTTGAAGTGATATCCTGAAATACCAAAACAAGAATTAAGAACAAACAATTAAGAACAAGTTAAATATTTATCATATGATTCAGAAAATAATAACAAGATTCGTCTTAGGTTTCATCCCCCTTAGGTATTTAGGGGTTTAGTTCATAACTAAACAAGAAAACATCTCGGAATAATAAAGAATACAAAACATAAAGAAAACCCAAAACTCCTGAAGGGGAAATTGAGGAGAGATCTTCAGTTTTGATGGTGAATTCAGCTTCTGAGATGGTACAATCGGCTTTCTTGGAGTGATTTCTTACTCCTTATTCTCTGTCTCCCCTCTCTTCCTCTTCTGGGGTACATTTATAGGCTTTGGAATGCCTAAGAACCCTCAAAAGTGGCCTTTTCTGAATTGGACTCAACTTAGGCTCGGCAGGGACACGTTCGTGTGACACGCCCGTGTGCGATTACTTTAGGCCGTGTTCGAGCCTGTTAAAATTGCACAGCCGTGTGTTCTAACCATGTGAGTCGTGCTTCAATTCTACCAAATTGATGCTACCGTGTGAGATGCCCGTGTGAGGAGGTCCAGCCGTGTTGATTTTGGACTTTGGCCCATTTTTTTCGTTTTTGGCCTGTTTCTCGTTCCTTTCGCTCTCTTATGCTTACCTAAGTGTAAAACATGAAATTAAGGCATTAGGAGCATTGAATTCACTAATTCTAAGGAAAAATCATTCATAAAATGCATTAAGGATGGGGTATAACTATGTATAAATTACGGTTTATCAAATACCCCCACACTTAAGCGTTTGCTTGTCCTCAAGAAAAATCCTCAAATCATAATTAAAAATTTCTTTTTCTCAACTTATAATTCCTATCAACAATATCTCAAACCATCTCATAAGCAATCATACATTGAAAATTCAACTAAAAGAACATTAAAGCTTCAAACATTCCAAATTGAGTATTTAATCATGAAAAACTTAGGCATCTCCCTTTATCTAAGTAGTTATCATTGATTCGGAACCTTACAGAGTTTACCATCCTCACTAAAGATTCACTCAAATCACTTGAAGTGTTTAAGGATAATGAAATTAGCACTCATCAGTCAATATGAAAAGTTATTACCATAGGCTTGCATGAAAATCAAATCTCCACCACTATAAATCGAGATGATACATCAATCAAAAGGTCTTTAAAGGGTTGTAACCAGGCTTGGTTAGGGGGTGTGGTCACAAGCTGAAAGAAAAGGTTAGAATCGAGATTGACTTGAAAAATTACTTAACTAGAAAAATATTTAATCATTACTTGCGTACAACAAACTTCTTTCTGACTATAAAATTTGAATACTGAAGTTTACAAACAAAAGATCACTACTAATATGTATACATGTTTCTTTCTTTCTTTTTTCTAAGAACAAGTTAGATTATCATAAACTAACTATTAAGAACAAGACATAGCTAAACAATTTATTCAAATCAAATCTCGACAAAAAATAGGTATCGAATTAATTTAAAGGGATTTCAACAATAATGGGTTAAGGGTTAATATTGAGGGTCATGCAAGGAATGGCTTGTTAGGCTCAAAGGGGTTTACTAAGGGTTAATCGTGTAGGTAGGCTTTTCATAGCATGAGTGAGTTAATCCTAAGTGTCTCTATCATCTTGACATATCAAATCAAATAATGTGGTCTTGACATGCATAATCAAGCAAGTTCTAGAATAACAATTCAATATTGACACACTCAAAGCAATAATAAAAGTGAGCATGAAAAAATTAATAGATGCTCAAAAGGCTCAAAAATCTCACAAAAATCATGGCTTTTTGATGTTTAAACCTGTGGGATTCAATTCAAGATAATACCTATACTTGGGGAAACAACCTAAAATTTTAAATTCTTAAGAACCAACTTATCATGCTTGATTGTCTAATGTTTTAAAATTAAATAATCAATGCATGAATGCCTATGTTTTAATTTAAGATATATCAATAGAAATTATTAGTCAATCAAAGTTCATCCTAAACATGATATGAGAGATTTGCAAGAGAACAAAGCAATATTCAGGGGTTTTTCAGAAAATGAAATGATTACCCCCCCACACTTGAGATGTACATTGCCCTCAATGTACAAAGATAGATATATGGAAAAATATAAAATCATAAGAGAAGGAGAGAATTGAAACTTCCTGAGTGTGAAATGAATGTCCTAGTTTAGGGTTATAGAGGTGAAGGAGGATACTCCGTTGGTGGTAGAGGTTGGGTACCACAGTGCTGTGCCAAAAGAATATTATATCTCGTCATTGAGCAGGGCATGACAGTCGTGGATAACCTTTCCCAATGGATTTTGAAGTTCCTAAGTGATTGTGAGCTTTAGAGCTCATTATAACTGTGATGAAAGCCAGAACTGTTTAGGGGATATTAGAAAGAATAATTACTTAGAAAGGAATAGCCGAGATTAAAAATTGTTAGAGAAAAATTATAAATCCTAATAAAAATAAGATGAAAGAAAAATAAAAAGTGGTCTTAAATGAAAATAAAAATAGAAACATAAAATAATAAATAAAAGTTTTTAAACATCTTCATCGCTGGATGGTTCGCGAGGTGGGACTGGCGATGAGATGTGGAAATGCTGACAAATCTGCTTTAGAGTAGCATTAATGTTGTCAAGTCTTTGAAAACACTATCGCTCAATCATAAGGCGCCGGAGATGTCAACATATGAAGCCGCCGCATGAACCGCCGGTAAGGTGGTGGTGGCTGGGGAGGTGGGTCCTCGTGCTGGGTAGGGACATCATCAGTAATGTCCTCTAGAGCCTTCTCCTCAGTAGATTGAGCGAGATGATATTAAGGAGGGTAGGTTCCTCAGTGCCTCTCGATCATCCTCATGCTAAGCATGCTCGAGATGCCTTGTGGAGACATCTGGCCAATGAGGTTCAGGGATGATTCTTGGGCCGCGGTGTTGAAAAGTCTGAAGTGTTGCGCCAGTCGAGTCACGTAGGGGCCAATGGAGATGACCCCCCTCCGATGTCGCTCTGTCTGGTGGTGTATGGCAAGGGTGATAAAGTAGGCAAGGACGATGACGTACCCGTTTGACATACATCATAAGTAATAGACGTCGTGGGTAGTGACGACGCCGGTGCTCTCTCTCCGCCTTGTCAAAGTGTGAGATAAAATAGAATGGAAGTACCATAGGGATGGAGGGAGAGATGATGCCTTAGTGCGATTGGGGTCGTAGGTGGCCGAACGTGGGATGAGGGCATCCCAGCAACGTGAGGGAGAACGATGGATGTGGCAGTCTAGAGCATGTAAGTCATTCTTCTCTCTGAACTCCTTGATATAAAGACCCAATGCAGTGCCTAATTCTGAGATGCTTAGTTGGAGGATTAATCCACCTAAGCGAAACTGGACTGTGCCAGGATCATTCTAGTTTGTCATTACCGTTTGAAGATGGAACGTGAAGCATAGTTCCATCGTTAACTCTAAGTATGTTGGCTCGATGATCCAATAGCTCCCATGGATCGATGGTAAGGAGGGCTCGAATCACATCAGCCAACTGAATTTGTTCGACGGCAAATTGATCGATACAATGGCCCATGTAAGAGGTCGGGCCTGTAGTATTTGAAAAAGTTCCTCTTGGGGCCCGTTGGGAAACTGTAGGAACGGGTGGTGAATTTTCGCCGTAGGAATAGAGGAGAATGATGCTCTTTTCCTTTTCTTCGAAGCAGGTACGGCGGCTTTCTTTCCTCGTGAAGACGATATTGTGAACCTGTAATTAGAATCATTGAATCATCTTGATGAGTAAACATGGGAAAATGAAACTAAATTGTAAGAGGAAAGAGGCATAGATATTTTCAGCCACAAAAATTAAAATAATGAGTTCTTGTGGCATTAGCATTGTGGTATGAATCAAAATGACAAAGAATGCAGTGTAATATATTAAATAGATAAGAGAATGGCAACACGAAAGGCATGAAAATTTCAACTACCCTAATCATGAAAATTTTACTTCTAGCTGAACAAAAGGAGTAGATAATGCATGCAATGAATAAGAATTTGAACATGAAAAATATAATAGTTATTCTAGATTATGACATTTAAGTGATAAAACTATGAAGGAAAATGAAAACTTGTATATTATTATGATAAATAGCCTTAGAAATCAGTAAAATAGAAAAGGAAGAAGTAAACAAACGCTAGGAAGAGGAGAAATAGCGTCAAAAATGAAGTTGGAGGCGGCGCACGGGAGTGGCAGAGAGACCGTGTGGACTTGCAGCAGCTAGGGTTAGGGTTTTTGAGTGGGGAAGACAATGAATAGTGCAGCTTATTTATAGATTTTGGGGCACATGGCCAGGGGACACGCCCGTGTTTTCTAATTTCAGCCCGTGTGTTTCACATTTTTCCTATTTTGGTGCGTCTGAAATTCGACACGCGCCCGTATACCTCAGGCGTGTTGGTGTACACGGCCGTGTTGCACGATCGTGTCTTGCTTCATTTGCTTCTCCCACGCCTGTGTATGTAAGCCCCACGCCCGTGTATGCAAGCACCACGCCCGTGTTAATTTGACAGGTTCGACCACGGGTGTTAGGCACGGGCGTACCGAACGCCCGTGTTAGTTTCTCAGTTTCAACCACGGTCTTCAGGCACGGGCATGTCGCACGCCCGTGTTGCTTTGGCAGGTTCGCCCACGGCCATATCGCACGGCCATGGCGATTTATCGTCGCCTTTGTTTTAGGGGAAATCTTTGCCCTGTTTCCACACGGTCTTAAGCATGCCCGTGTGCTTGCCCTTGTCCCTGTTGGTGAACCTATTTTCAAGGGCTCCGTTAGCATGTCAGGTGTTAAACACTAAAATTAAAAGAAGTTAATGTAGTTAGTGCTCGGGTTGCCTCCCGAGAAGTGCTTATTTATAGTCTAAGCTCGACTTAACTCTCCTTTAGATGGTCATGTTGGTTTAAGGAGTTCATACTCCTCATTCCTACTATCAATCTTATCAAAATAAGGTTTTAGACGGGTGTTGTTTACCTTAAAAGTGTCGAACTTGGGATGACTTACCTCCACTGTATCGAATGGGAAAATATAAAGTACCGTAAGAGGAATTTCTTTATTCGAGTTGGTGGTGACAAAGTGAGGATCAGCAGCATCTAGCAAGACTTTATCTTCAACCTTAAGTTGATTTGGAAGGGTATCAAGCTCGTTCTGGCGTAGTTTTAGTTTATCGTGTGTTCTCGATTTATGTGCTCGCCATTCATCTAACTCCTCTATTTGTAGCCTTCGTTCTTCATGAATGAGTCCTCTATTATTGCTTAAACCTTTAATATTTGATGTGTTGCCAGAGTTTCGAGCTTGAAGGGTGATTGTTTCGTCTCCCACGCGAAGTGTGAGCTCACCTGTGCCAACATCAATAATTGTTTTAGCAGTTGCTAAAAAGGGCCTCCCTAAAATCAAATGGGTGTTGTTATCCTCCTCTATGTCTAGAACAACGAAGTCAACGGGAAATATGAACTTATCTATTTTCACTAGTACATCTTCAATAATACCCCTAGGAAATCTTATAGTTTTATCTGCCAATTGAATGCTCATCCTAGTTTTTTTAGGTTTCCCAAGACCTAGTTGCTTAAACATTTTGTAAGGTATGACGTTAATACTAGCCCCTAAATCAGCTAATGCATTATTCACATCTAAACTACCAATTAAGCAAGGAATTGTAAAACTCCCTAGATCTTTCAATTTGTGGGGTAGCTTATTCTATAGAATAGCTGAGCAAACTGCGTTTAGCTCCACATGCGATGCCTCGTCCAACTTCCGTTTGTTTGATAAAAGCTCTCTTAGAAATTTCATTACATTTGGCATCTACGACAGAGCTTCAATAAATGGTAAGTTAATATGTAATTTTTTTAGAAGTTTAAGAAATTTACTGAATTGTTCGTCTGACCAGTCTTTCCTCGTCGCGTTAGGGTTATGAGACACGAGGTTTATATTCTACATTCTCTTTTTTGTTTTCATTATGACTCACCTCACCTTTACCCTTGCTCACCACAGTTTCTTGCATCAATTCGAGCTCAGGCTCAACGAATCTTTCTTTATCTTGAACATTAATTGCGTTAAGCTGTTCCCTTGGGTTAGGTTCAGTATTACTTGGCAAGCTACCTTGTGGTCGTTCAGAGATTAGTTTAGACGGCTGGCCTATCTGAGTTTCGAGCCCTTGGATCGATGCTTGTTGATTTTTAAGTGCTGTCTCGGTATTCTGGAAATGGGTTTCTGACACCAAGATGAATTTGGATAGCATTTCCTTAAGGTTCGGTTTCTTCTCCTGTTGATAAGGTGGCTGTTGAAAACTCTGAGGATTTTGTGGCCTTTGATTCCCTTGACCACCCCAGGAGAAATTTGGGTGGTTCCTCCAACCTGCATTATAAGTATTACTATATGGGTTATTTTGAGATCTAAAGTTATTGTTACCCATATAGCTGACTTGTTCCTCTTCGGTTGTAGGATTGAATGGTTGATATTCTGTTTGCACACCTCATCCACTTGAATCACACCACATCACTGGATGTACCTGCGTAGAACCAAGTAAACCATCAATTTTTTTATTCAGAAGTTCTACCTGATTTGTCAACATAGTAACCGAGTCAATGTTATAAACGCCTGCTATTTTCGTTGGCTTAGTTCTCATGACTTGCCACTGATAATTATTTAGTGACATCTCTTCAATAAATTCGTAAGCCTCTTCAGGTGTTTTGTTGTTGATGGTTCCTCCAGCAGCTGAGTCAATCATCTGTCTTGTCGAGGGATTCACACCATTGTAGAACGTTTGAACTTGCAGCCATAGAGGTAACCCATGGTGAGGGCACCTTCGTAGTAGGTCCTTGTATCTCTCCCATGCATCGTAAAGTGTTTCTAAGTCCATCTGCACAAAAGAAGAGATATTATTACATAACTTAGCTGTTTTTACCGGCGAAAAATATTTTAATAAAAAATTTTCGGTTATTTGTTCCCAAGTAGTGATGGACCCTCGTGGTAACTAGTTTAACCACTGTTTAGCCTTGTTTCTCAATGAAAAAGGGAATAACCGAAGACGGATGGCATCATCAGAAATGCCATTAATATTGAAAGTGTCACAAAATTCCAGAAAACTCGCCAAGTGAGTGTTAGGATTCTCATCCTGCAAACCATAAAACTGAACAAATTGCTGTATCATCTGAATCGTGTTAGGTTTCAGTTCAAAATTATTTGCAGCAATAGCAGGCCTAACTATACTTGACTCAGTTCCTGTTAAATTAGGTTTAGCATAATCATACATAGTACGGGGAGCAGGATTCTGATTTGCTAATTCAGCGGGTATTGCCGGAGGTAGCTGATTGTCTTAATTTTTAGCCATCTCCTCAGTTGTAGTTGAAATATCATCCTCCTGTTCTTCTTCTGTGTATCTTAGGCTTCGCCTAATTTCTCGCCGATTCTTACGAGCTGTGCGATCTATCTCTTCGTCAAAAAGTAGTGGTCCCGACGGGTTTCTTCTAGTCATAAACTATAAGAACCTGCCAGAAGAAAGAAAAAGAAAATTAGTAAAATAAAAATAAAGTTAAATTGCAAGAAAATAAATGGATAAAGTAATAAAAATTGAGTGTTCCTAATATTTTAGTCCTCGGCAACGGCGCCAAAAACTTGATCATGATTTTCTGTGATAAGCTTTATAAATTTATAATGACTCGCTCTTGAAACTAACTATTATCACGATGCAGGCAAGTGTACCTATCGAAAGTAGTATAGCTTTAGCAAGACCGGAATATCGAACCCAAAGGACTAAAAGTACTAGTAATGACTTTCTTTTTATTATCTAGCCTAAGAGTTAAAGGGGTTTGTTTTATCTAACTAATTAAACTAAGAAATTGCAGAAAAATAGGATTGGGAAATTACTTTTGGAAAAACGATTGATTAAGGACAATACCTAAGGAAAAATCCACCCAGACTTTTACTTGTTATTCTGGCTCCGAATCGAACGATTTATTCATTTAACTTGTTCTGTAGAATTCCCTACGTTATGTTATTATCCCTATTAAAGACTAATAACGCCTAATCCCTAGGTTGAATAATTGAGACTTTTCTCTAATTAACACCCTAGGGTTGCATTAACTCGATCTATGAATTCCCTTATTAGGTTTCACCCTAATTCGGCAAAATCTTGTCACCCTATCTCTAGGCGCGCAATCAACTCCACTTAATTATGACAAAGTTACTCTTAGTCAGGGTCTATTCCTCCTCCAACTAAGAGTAGTAACTTGAAGTGATATCCTGAAATACCAAAACAAGAATTAAGAACACACAATTAAGAACAAGTTAAATATTTATCATACGATTCAAAAATAATAACAAGATTCGTCTTAGGTTTCATCCCCCTTAGGTACTTAGGGTTTTAGTTCATAACTAAACAAGAAAACATCTCGGAATAATAAAGAATACAAAACATAAAGAAAACCCAAAACTCCTGAAGGGGAAATTGAAGAGAGATCTTCAGTCTTGATGGTGAATCCGACTTCTAAGATGGATCAATGGGCTTCCTCGGAGTGATTTCTTACTCCCTATTCTCCGTCTCCCCTCTCTTCCTCTTCTGGGGTATATTTATAGGCTTTGGAATGCCTAAGAACCTCCAAAGTGGCCTTTTCTGAATTGGACTTAACTTAGGCTTGGCAGGGACACGCCCGTGTGACATGCCCGTGTGCGATTACTTTAGGTCGTGTCCAAGCCTGTTAAATTGGCACGGGCATGTGTTCTACCCGTGTGAGTCGTGCTTCAATTCTGCCAAATTGACACGGCCGTGTGAGATGCCCGTGTGAGGAGGTCCAGACCGTGTTGATTTCGTACTTTGGCCCATTTTCTCTGTTTTTGGCCTGTTTCTCGTTCCTTTCGCTCTCCTATGCTTACCTAAGTGTAAAACATGAAATTAAAGCATTAGGAGCATCGAATTCACTAATTCTAAGGAAAAATCATTCATAAAATGTGTTAAGCATGGGGTATAAATATGTATAAATTACAGTTTATCAGAGATGAATTTCCTTAGCATCTCCTCAAGGTTCATCTTCTTTTCCTGCTGGTAGGGTGGTTGTGGAAAACCTGGAGGGGGTGTGGTCTTTGATTACCTTGACCACCCCAAGAGAAATTGGGTTGGTTCCTCCAACCGATATTGTAAGTATTACTATAGGGGTTATTCTGAGGTCTAGAATTGTTACCCATATAATTGACTTATTCGTTCGTAGTGCTAAGGTCGTAGGCTAGGCATTCTAGATTATTCATTCCTCCTCCACTTGTGTTACACTACATCACTAGATGTACCTACATAGAAACACATAAACTATCAACCTTTTTATTTAAGAGCTCTACATGGTTTGATAACACAGTGACAGCGTCGAGGTTGAAAACACCAGCGGCTTTTGTTGGCTTTGTCCTCATTACTTGCCATTGATAATTATTTAGTGACATCTCTTTAATGAACTCATAAGCCTCCTCAGGTGTTTTGTTATTTAGGGTACCGCCGGCAGCTGCATCAATCAGTTGTCTAGTTGAGGGGTTCAGACCATTGTAAAAAGTCTGAACTTGTAACCATAAGGGTAACCCATGGTGAGGGCACCTCCTCAATAAATCCTTATACCTCTCCCATGTATCGCATAGGGTTTCTAAGTCCGTTTGCACAAAAGAAGAGATATCATTCCTCAACTTTATCGTCTTGGACGGCGAAAAGTATTTCAACAGAAACTTTTCGGTCATTTGCTCCCATGTAGTGATGGACCATCGTGGTAGAGAGTTCAACCATTGTTTAGCTTTATTCCTCAATGAGAAGGGAAATAACCGAAGGTGAATGGCATCATCAGAAACGCCATTAATCTTGAAAGTGTCACAGTACTCTAGAAAGTTAGCCAAATGAGTATTTGGATCCTCATCTTGCAAACCATCGAACTGAATAAATTATTAAATCATCTGAATGGTGTTCGACTTCAATTCAAAGTTATTTGCAGCAATAGCAGGTCTCACAATACTCGATTTAGCCCCTGCTAAGTTAGGCTTAGCATAGTCATACATAGTACGAGGAGCAGAATTCTGATTTACAGGATTCGTGGCAACCACAGGAGGTAGCAGATTATTCTGATTTTTAGCCATCTCCTCAGTATTATTGGTATGGTCCTCGTGCTCTTCCTCTATATACTGTAAACTCCGCCTTATTTCTCTACGATTTCTGCGAGTTATACTTTCAATTTCACTGTCAAAAATTAGAGGTCCTGACTGGTTTCTTCTAGTCATAAACTTCAAGAACCTGCCAAAAGCAAACAAAAGAAAAGTTAGTAAACTAAAGTAAAAAAAAAAGAAAATAAAAATAATGGTTAAAGTAATAAAAATTAAGCGTTCCTAATATTTTAGTCCACGACAACGGCGCCAAAAACTTGATGATCGTTTTATGATTCACTAAACTAGACTACGATCACAACAAAAGGTAAGCGCAACTGTCGAATGATAGTATAGCTATTGTGAGTCCAGAATATCATATCCACAAGGACTAAAAGTACTAGTATTAACTATTTTTCTATTATTTAGCCTAAAATAAAAGGGATCTATTTTAATCTAAATTTAACTAAACTAATTAGGTAATGAACGTGACAGAGAGTGAAGAAAATAATTGAATAAACCAATGATAAAGACAATACCCAAGGAAGAATCCACCTAGACTTCACATATTATTCTCACTCTGAATCAAATTATTTATTCACTTGTCTTGATCTGTAGAAATCCCTAAATTATGGTAATATCTCTTTCGAGACTAAGAACAACTGACTCTACGTTGATTAATTGAAATCTCTTTCTAATTAAAACCCCTATCGTTGCATTAACTCGATTTATGGATTCCCCTATTAGATTTGACTCTAATACGGTAGGTTTATGTTGTCCTATCTCTAGGATTGCATGCAACTCCGCTTAATTATGGTAGATCTAATCTTAAACAGGGACTTTTGCTCTACTGAATAAGCACATCAAACTTGGATTAATATCCTGAAAATATTAAAACACAGATTAAGAACACATAATCAAGAACAAAAACAAGTATTGATTGTGTAATTCAGATAATTAAATAATAAGATCCATTGTAGGTTTCATCCTCCCTAGGTATTTAGGGAGTTTAGTTCATAATGTAATAGGAAAACACCTCAAAAATAGGAAAACAACAAAACATAAATAAACCCAAAAACTTTGAGAGAAATTGGAGGGACATATTCAATCTTGAAGGAGATCCTACTTCCGAGCTGAATCTGTTGGCGTTCTTCGACTGATTCCTGTGTTCCACTCTGCGTGCCCCCCTTAGATCTACTTTTAGTGTGTTTATATAGACTTTTTAATGCTCAGAAACCCTAAAAATTGGCTTTTTCTGTATTCTTGGGAAACCGGGAGCGATATCGACATGAGATGCCACATGGATAGGCGTGTGCTCTACTCGTGTGGAAATGGTCTTAACCATGTGGATCTTTAAATCAGCTCGTTTTGTCCGTTTTTGGCCCGTTTTCTGCTCTTTTTGTTCCCCTATGCTCTCCTAAATATAAAACATGAAATTAAAGGATTAAGAGCATCAAATTCACTAAATTAAATAATAAATCATCCAAAAACATGATAAGCATGGGATTAAAATGTGTTACTTTTATGGTTTATCAGATATTTTTTGTGACTTATGGATAAAAACAAGTAAAAGGGAACCATATTGATAACATGTTATAAAATAAAAAGACAGAGAGTAAAGAACAAAGAAAATGAGAGAGCAAAAGAGAGAGCGTATTTTATTGATCAATGAGAATAATCTACAATGCTTCTGTAAAGTCTATATTTTGATGGACATCCACTTAATAATAAAATATTCATAAAACTTAAACTTTTATTAGTCTAGTAGTATAAAAAATCTAACACTTTGAAATATCTTGAAAGTTCTAAAGAAATGTAATAATATATTAAATTATCACTCCTCAAACTTCCCATGTTTACTAGCAAAGTTAGGAGCTGTAAAAATATTCAAAGATGAGTGAGTTTAACTACTCAGTAAATAACGGGCATTTCCTTTTGTTGGGTTAAGCAAGCACAAAAGCATTTAGGCCATTTTTTTTATTAAAATGATGTAATTGTAAATTTTATGGATAATTCAAAAAAAAATAATTCAAAACATATTCCATATCAAAACTTTAGTAAAGACAAATTAATAATTTGTAAAATATCGATAGATAAAAATTAACTCTTTTTTTATAGTTAGGGGTGTGGTAATACATCTAAGAAATTATTCCATCGAACATATTCTCCCCAGGATCCAGTAATAGCGACATGGACTAAGTCCCTATCCAAGCCAAAGAACTTACTCCGAATAGTCTTGACAAATGATGACTGAGATGAGATTCGGCGTTTTTGAACCATGAAACACTCGGTTTCCATTTCAGTTGTAAGTGTAACCAACCCACTATTAAGGATAGAGTAGAAAGAAATAATAGAAAAAAGGCTCCAGTATAAAGATCTTCATTAGTACGTAACCTGATTGTATACCACCACTGATAAACACTAGAGTAAGCGATATTCACTGGACCAGGAGCACCCCTATCTAGTAAAAGCTTCCACCGATGGTTGACCAAAATGAAGATCCCAAATTGCATGAGCAATCAGCCTTACATGTAAAGGATCCTGTACCCATGCCTCAAAATTTCCTTGCCAAGCTACATGAAACAGATTTTCGGAAGTCCACAGAAAAAATTATTGCTAATTAATCGAAGCGAGAAGCAAAATCTTTCTGACAAAGACGTTCCTCAGTAATATCATCACGACACTTGAAGTCATGCGCGGTAGCAATACCAAACCAAATACAACGAGTAGTGGGGACTTGAGTTGATCCTTGGCTAAACCTTGGAAATCTTAATGCCATAATGCTTTTCAAATCCTCCTAGCCATTATCCTATTGCAATAATTCTTACTAAGAAGAATGCCCATGTTGTGGCAATTCCACCCAGAAGGTAATAGGTTACCCCTACAACATGTTCTTGTACAATGCTCAAGGCTCTAGGCTGAGTAGCAGGAGCAACTATGGTCACCTGTAACCTCGGTGACAAAGGTCAAAAACCAAAATAAATCCCATTTGTAATGGATTAGAACAAAAACCATAATTAACCTCAATGATTGTGGTTTGAAACAAAAATTACAATTCATTCTAGCAACAAAGGGTCAAAACCTACTATTCTTACTGGTGACACAGTTGAAATCGATTTCTAAGTATAAAATACATGTTAACATGACCAACGTTTAACCCCCCTCATTGGTAGGGTTCAAAAATAGCATTTTAGGAGGAAGTTCAGACTTAGAAAAGTAGGTTACCAGTAATGTCTCAAATATATAAAAAAAATATTCATATACAAAGTCATAATTCAATGTTATATTATCTTACAAAGTGTTATATATATTCCAAAATTAATTTTAATAACATGTATACCAAAAGCACATTGTAATAAAAATATTTCTAAAAAAATAATTGTACTTGCATATTTAACTCGATTTTCACAAAACATGGACTAAAATACTATATGTCACAGATATAACATAAAACATTAATGGCTGATTTTGTGAGTTAAGCACCAAAAAAATGACAAGTCCTTATGTAACGCCCCAAATTTTTAATTTTTGATTTCGTATATGTGTGACACACAATTGAGTATTTGCTTCAGTGGTTACGTGTTCTGGATGTGTGTGAGAGGTCCTAAGTTCAAGCCTTACTTGGGAAAATTTTGGTATTTTTATAAATAAAGCCTTAACCTTGTGCAAAGGGCTTAAGTTTAATTGTTGGTAAGTTTATATTAGAATGGGTCTGTTGGTCTGGTGGTTAAGTGGAGTGTTGGAGTGTTGGAGGTCCTGTATTCAATTCTCTGTGATGGTTTCAGCTAAGAGTTGTGTTGGGGCAAAATTTTGAGTAGTTATGTTTTAGTGGGTTAATAGGGAGTGATTTTAGGAGATAATTGGGGAGAGATTATCATAAAATAATCTGATTATCTTTTTGTTGCAAAAATAATAATAATAATAGAGTTTCGATTTTCTCTCCAATTCCCCAAACTTTTTTGGACATTTTATTCTTTTTCTTTTTTTTCTCTCCTCTGCCGATTCTTTCCCCTAGTTGCTACCGAAATTTCCATTATTTTTTTCCCTTCCGTTTCTTTCTTCTTCTTTTTTTCTAATTGATTCGGTTGTTCATCGTTAGTTGCACGTTTTCAGTAAGTAACGGTTTTATCTATTGTTAATCGTTCTTGGTTAATCTCTAAAAGGGGGATTCCTTTTTGGTGTTTAGGAGTTAATCAAGGGGCTGGTGGTTTTCAATCGACGCTGTGATTATGTGAAGTCGTGGTTACTCAAGCGAGGTAAGGGTTTTGTTAGGTTTTTAGTCGAGTTCCTTCTGAAATTGGTTGATTAAAAATGAATTAAGTGATTAATCTGGAGATATGTTGGTCGATTTTTAGGTTCTGGAAGCGTAGAAGTGCTTACGCATCAGAAACGATACGAGGTGTGTACCTGTAACACAAAAAAAGGATTCGGCGAAAAGCCAAAATTGCTTTATGTCGAGAAATAAGAGAAAATGATGAAAAAAAATTGTAGAGAAAGGAAATAAGGGTGTTATAAACTTGGAAATCAACATTTTGCACTAAAATAGTTTTGGACAGCAGTAGTAGTCTAACTTTGAAAAATCATCAAAAATAGTAGAAATTGAGTTAGAGGTTTAATAAAATATGAAATTAAATTCTATTGAGCTAGTTTTTGTATGGAAGAAACAGTGTAAGTAATGGAATTGTAAATTATAAGATATAATAAATTTTGTGTGACATGATCAGAATGATTTTGGGTTCCCCTGTTCTAACTTTGGAAAATCATCAAAAATTGAAAAAAAATTAATTATGGGCTTAAATTTATATGTTTAAATCCTTAATGAGTTTATCTTCAAGAGAAACAAACGGAAACATCATCCAAATTCTGTACTAAGAAATAAATAATTTTTAGTAAGGAAAGGTTGAAGCTGTCAAACAGTAGAATAGGGATAAATTTGAAGATTTTACTGTACTTATTTGATAAACTATAAATTCTGAAAATTTTATGATAGAAAGGTATTTGAGTCTAGTTTCAAAAACATCAAGCGGATCTTAATTTGGATTTTTTTAGCTCAAGATATAAATAATTTAGTGACAATGACTCAAGTAGACAACTTTGAATGAACATATAAGTAAATAGTGAAAACATATCTGAATATTTAGCTAGCATGGGATACATTAAAAATGGATCACACGGCTAAGGCCAATTTGGGCCAAGTGGGCCATACGGGCGTGTGGGCCCACACGTGCAGATCACATGGGCGTGTGAGCCCTTTTTTACCGAAATGTTTCTAAGGTTGCACGGGTTACACAAGTCGACTATGAACCTACTGTAAGGTTGGTAAGCGCTACTCTGACCCTTAAATGTGTGAAATTGACTGAATGATATCTGTACTGAGCATGTTAATATCTGAACTGGATATATGTACTGAAATTGCGTAATAGCGTATCATCCATTGTATGTTGCATTGCATTGGGTTGAGGGTTGTTATTCGAAGGAAGTGTACTGAAAGGCTTTAAGCCTAATTTACTGGCAGCTCAGCTGCAAACTACTATTTTGTGCCGCATTCGGTTCTACTTGGAGTGTAGGGATGGGTGGGTTAATTATATCCTCACATGGAGTGTAGGGTTGGACGGAGATGGTGTGTAGAGGCTGGATGGGTAGGATTTTGCTCTTTGCATAATCATATTTGCTATCGATCATCGTGATGGGCTAAGGCCCTACTGCATTTTTGACACTGTACTGAGATAGGCTAAGGCCCAAACTGTCATTGATACTGAAAAGGCTTAGGCCCAAGACTATTCAACTATGCGCTATGAATATTGATTTTTTATTTGTTTCTACAGGATTACACACTGAGTTTACCTAAACTCACCCTTTTTGTTTAATGTGCCTAGGTAATCCCCAGACTTAGACGAACCGGTGCAACGGAGGACTCAACAATGACCACAGTAATTTTTGGACTTCATGGTTTTCAATTTACGATTTATAATTTGATTATTGATTATTTGGGTTGTAATTTAAGGACCCTCTAGGACTTTGGTTTTAAATTTGGGTTTTTATTTATTTATTTATTTTACTTTATGGATTTATACCTGCTGGTCGTAGAAAATTTGGTTTTCAAAAAGTTAAAGTATTTTCTAAACGTATGATCACTTAGACTATTTTATTAAAACTTCCGCAACGAGGGATGTTTCAAAACAAATGTTTTAAATGAATAAAGATGACTTCCTAAGTTCTAACAAAGGTTTACTAAAGATAATAACATGGAATGTTTTCTTCGTAACAACGAGGTTTCAGAAACACTATCGTGTGACATTGCCAGATACGGCCATAACGTCTATGCTGGGTTTGGGGTGTTACAACTTATCTGGTCTATTGAATCGACACTAAAGTAATGGTTTTCACAAATCCTCTAATAACCTAAAATTTAAGAATGGAACTTGAAAATAAAAATTCGATAAATAAATTGGAGGCTTAAAAGGCACGGATTTTCATGGTAATCAAAAAAGACATTTAAATCGTGTAACAATTCCATAACAAACTAAGATATAATTGTACAATTTAATAAAACTAACTTTTACCCAAAAAGTAAGTAAATAAAATTTAATAAAATACATACGTATTATAAGAAAATTCAATAAATTAATAAAAATAGTTTAGTATGGTCTCCAATCAAGTAATATTATTTGGACCAAAAATATTTTTAAAGACAATTAAACTTTACAAATTGGTCCTAATTCAAGTTCGGGTTAGCAAAAGAGTTTTCGTAAGCTCGTGTGAGACCCAAAAATAATTATGTAACATATTATATTTGGTAATTATGCATAATTACATGTGTGAATGATCAAATTATGTACAATTGTCCATAGTTACTCCGATAACGAATGTAGCATCCTGTAGCTCGAACCTGACGATTGGGTCAGGCGAGAGGTGTTACACTAAACACATTAACAAAGATACATGTTTAATAAACTCGACATAATGATCGATCTCGTTAAAAATCTTCCCAAATTTCTATGGCCTAGAATCTCTATTGCACACTCTATTGCACACCCATGAGACAACAACCACGAAATCAGAATCGAGAACAATGGGCACCAAATGCACCCATGTGAATAAGCATAAAGTTGCAAGCAGTTTTAATATCAATTAATTCGGCTTCGTTAGAGCACATAGAACCAAGAGGATCAGAGAACAGATCTTTAACACTACTTGCAACATCTCTCAAAACGTCGCCACAACCTGTTGGGCCTGGTTTACTGTGTGAAGAACCATTCACATTAAACTTCATGGTGTTGCTGGTAGGAAGAGACCGAAAAACACCAGCTCCATGGCTAAGAGCACAGGATGAGAATCAAAGGGCCTTGGTGACACCCACCAACAGGCTTCAACAATATGTATTACAATAGTCAGATATAAAATAAAAAATAGTTAATACGAATCTAAATTAGGTGAGATAGTAAATATCTCTCCTATCTTAACCAATGGTCGAGGAAACAATCCTCACATTGGGTATGAAGTAGCTTTAAAACTCGTGTCCAATATCTACCCTTAATGGGATAGGCTAAAAATTACCACAAGAAGTGTGGGTTTAGAACCATACTAATATATATTATAGATATTTAAAATGAAAATATGGCCATTGCTACATTGCTCCAAACAACCTTTTGGTCTTAAATTTCCATTATTCAATTCCATAGAAATAGATTATGTTTATATACGAATATCTGCACTGATCATTATTACCCATAAAACGTTATGAAAATTGAGATATTATTCATACAAAAGTAGTATCATCCATGGAAACTAGAATTTGATGGTTTTGCCTTAGCCCCTTCAATGCCTCATTTAGCTTAGCTTTTCTTAGGGGCAAGCTTATTTTTTATTTTATCGACTTCCTTGGTGCCAATTTGGAAGGCCTTGGTCAATACATTGTTTGGCACTGGGGGTGTCGAAGTAAACAATGTGGCGGCAATAGATTGAGTTCCAGGCAACTGGCTGTTGAATCCTGCAATCACGGAAGCTGGCTTCTCACCATTGTTCTTCTGGAAATGTACCAGTCCCTTGGGGAAGACAAATATGTCGCCTTTCTTGACGGATTTGGAGATCAACTTGTTTGATGTAGTGATGAACCCAACATCTAATTCACCATCGAGAACAAAGATGATCTCAGTGGCACGTGGGTGAGTGTGGGGCGGGTTAAGGCCACCAGGTTTATAGTCAATGCGAGCAAGTGACACTCCAAGGGTGTTGAGCCCTGGAATTTTCTCCACATTGGCTCCTGTTACCACTGATCCCACTGAATTGTTGATGACTCCTGAATTGGCTAAACCGCTAAAGAAAAAATCAGCTTTCGTAACATTCGCTTCCTCCTTGCAAGGAAATCCATTCACCTTTATTCCTACAATTGTATATATACCAGTACCATAAAATATACACGATTCCTGAGTAAGAAAACGAACAGAAAACTATATATATATATATATATATATATATATATACATGTACCTGCAGCTCTGTTAGCTACACAGAGATCCTGGAGATGATCAGAGTCAGATGCAACCATGCCAAAGAGAGCTAGAAACACGAAGAGATATGCAGAAACCATGGCAGCCATGAAGATAAATTACAAGCAAAAAAGGGACAATTGATAGGTAAGAGAAAAAAAAATGCAGAGAAAAGTTTGTGCTTTGACTGTTGGAAGAGAAGGGGGCTGTCTATATATATGGAAACGAAAATGGGTAAGCATTGAGTGGTACAGATAAGAGATGTGACTGTAAAGTTTGGGGAAAAAACAGGGTACTTCAACTTGAAAACAAAGCAATTAGTTTAAATGCAAACAAAATTTTCAGGTCGTAATTCTTTTCTGGAACATATATTAAACTATTAATAGGACATTTGCTCATTTACAATCTTAGTTTTGGCAAGTCAAAAGAGAGGGAAGAACAATACAAGTGTCCTTCACGCCAATACCTACCACAAAGAAAGCGATAAATGGCCCCCATAGGATTTTTTTTTTTTTTTTGTGTCTCCAACATCCTGGTTTAACGATAAACAAAGATACTTAATCTAGATTCTTAGCAAAAGAAAAAAGGTTGAATTGGGTTGGTTTAGCAGCTGTTGTTGCAGTGGTTGAATTGTCGTATCGGCCTTAGCTTACCTTAAAGCCTTTACAAGATCATTAGCAGTTAGCTCATGCATGCTTTATTTTGGTTCAGGCTATACTGTAAGCTTTAGATAAAGTAATTAGTTGCATCTTGACTTTAATGAAAAGTGAAGGGAAAAAGATAATGCTTGTACATTTACTTGATAATTACCAAAGAGAAGTGGGTTATGATGTAAAACCTGCAGTTACCATGTTTCTTTCCTGCAACTACTGTACTAGAAAGGCCTAGGCATGTCTACCAGAAAAGGCCTGGAAAAGGTTGAAGCATGCATTTTTTGTAGTCAAAGCAAATAACTTCATTGCTTAAATCCAAACTATTGCATATATAGTTGGTGTTTAGAATAGACATTCTCAATCCTCTCGGTATCCTTATTCAGCAAATTCGACCCTCTAAAAAAAATTAAGATAATTTAATCTTTATCAATTTCCAAAAGGAACAATTAGGCAATTGTATATAATTTCGATTGGTATAATAACAATGTAGTCCTCAAAGTTTATATATTTTGTCACTTTAATATTGATTTAACAAATTTATCCTACAAAAATGTGTATAAATGTTGAGATTAAATTTGTTGAATCTTTTAGAATCAAGACTAAATCGACAAAATATATAAGCATCAATGGCTAAATTTGTTATTATATCAATCAAAATTATGTATAATAACGAAAAACATTAGCAAGTGATTAATTGTCTTTAGTGACACATTTTCAAAATTGACAAGGACTAAATTATTCTGAATTTTTTAAAGACACCAATTTGCTCAATATCGAAATTAAGAATAATTGAAGAGGTCTTTTTACTGATTAAATTATAAAATATATTAATATAAAAAATAATCTTTAATAAATTAGAATATATGAAGGGTAAAAAATTAGATGATTGGGTGAAGCCGAAGTGAATTCAGGCATGAAGATGGAAATGTTTTTCTAGTGCCGCACACTTCAAAATCAATTATCTACTCAGCCAGAGGAAACGAAGTGAAACCAATTACCATATGCAGCATTCAATCACCATGAATCAAATTATCCATCAAAGTTCAAATTCAATAGAAACTATGAATGAAATGAAATGTTAAAGATTTAGACCATTAAATGTTTTTAAATGAATTTCTTAGAAAATAATTCTTGGAAATATTATGATTATAATTTTCATATCTCAATATTTCAACTCAAGAAAATTACATCAAACATTTTCAAGTAGATTTTTATTTAAACTGTTAATATAACAAATTTAAAAAAAAAGGTAAACTATAAAATAGTCATTTATATATGGTTTCAATTATGTTTTAGTCCTTCAATTTTAATTTATTATATTTTGGTTACTAACATTATCAATTTGTAATATTTTAGTCACTATGTTGTTACCTAACATCAGTGGTATTGCGAAAATCTAACATGGCCCATTAAATATGAATAGATTCAAAATATCTTTTGAGTTTGATTGTGAACTTGACGAGTCACAATTTTATAATTAAATATATTCTTACACATTTTGAGCTCTTAAATCTTTTATCGGTTCTATTAAATCATTACATGTTAAAAAAAAAGTTATTTTTATTTTTTAAAAGGTTTTGAATAAATTGATTATATTTCAAGAACGGAAGAATTGTAACCTATGAAATTTTGCCTTTTTATATATTTAATAAAATCAATAAAAAAATTATATATTATGAGATTTAAATCAATGTGACTAACATTTCACTTTTTTCAATTCAACCAAGGTTTTATTTTTAGTTTTTTTAGAAGAAATTTAATATTTTTACAAAGAAAAAAACTTTTTTATCCACATCGTTCGTATCAATAATGTTGTTTATTGAATTTGTATCATAAGTTAACTCAACACTAACTCTAAATTAATGAGGAATCTTTTTATAAATAAGTTACCACTTTACCTCTGAGTTAATTGTTAAATAAATCTTTAACCAACATGATAACAGTTTGAAAACATGTTAAATAATACTTCCTAACATGATAACATTTTAATGTGTTATAGAAAAATTGTAAATACGAGTTAGAAAGTAATTGGCGCTCATTTAATATTTTTTAATTAAATGTATTTACCTAATTAAATTCTTTTTTACTCGCAATTTAAACTAAATTGTTTTATTTTAATTTCATACATATTGTATATATGTCATTATTAATAATTTTAAACCATATATATGTTTCATTATTTATTAAATATTATTTTTGAATATATACATATATTTTAAATATGTAATTTTCACCCGCTAATACAATATTAATGTCCCTCATGAGATGCATAGGTTTGGCTGTATGTGTCAATATATATTATATTTATTTGTTTTGAAATTTATAAAATATTCAAAATATTATGATTGAGAAAGTAAAAAAAACTCTTAACTAATTACATATTTAAATTTAAATATTTAAAAAACAACAATTTATGTGAAAATTTGAAAAGTCAACTATTTATGAAATAATTTATAAAAAAATTGTAAAACATTTTTTAGTTTTAAAATTATTTATATATAATTATTTATTAATATATGATAATTCAATAATATAACATAAAATATTTTGAAGTAATTTTAGAGCATATCATAAGAAAGGTTTAAAGGGAGCAGTTGATTTACCATCAACTATTGATGGGTAGATAGGTTTAATTTTGTAATTAAATTCAAGTTTGCTTTTCAAAGTTAAATTGGAGCGTCCACCTTTAAATTAAATTGAATTCTTCTAGATGTTTTAAATATGGCATAATAATTTTTTTAGCTTTTAATTTTATAAAAAATTTATTTTATTATTTTATTTGTTATTTTTAGGCTTTAAATTAGTATTGTTTATTAAATTACCCTTAACCCTAAAATATATGAAATAGTTAATATTTATTACTTTTACTGATATGACATATGTATATATAACAAATTTGACAATTTTTAAAAACTTTAGTTTTAGGTAAGTAGATCCCTTGTCCTCTATGTATTGGCACAATTTTGGAAATGTACAAGGTATTTATACATATATGGAGAGTTTTTTATTGGGCGTAGTTCATATATTAACAAGTGTATGACACATAATGATTTTGTTATTTTGGTTAACATAAATGAATTGGCTTAATTTAAGTCCGGTTGGAGATTTTATTACAATATTTATAAAATTATGGTTTAATATGTTATATTTTTTTAGGATAAATTTTAAAATTATATATGAATTTTGATTTGGTGTAATTATACACGTAAAACTTTAATTTTCGTTAAAATATATACTTGAAATTTAATTTTGATTTAATTATAAGCATTTAAAGAAATAATACATGAATTTATTTTTATATTGGATAAATATAATTATTTATGTATGCAATAAATAAACATAAAATGATGTTATATCAATAAATTACAAGGATAGGATGAAATTAAAATCAAAGTTAATACTATAAAATCTGCAAAGTTTTCAATTTTAAATTAATAATCCCAATAACTTAGGTTAAATTCCTTATTTTAAATATGGCTATTAAATCCCTCCCCTGCCAAATTTCAGAATTGGTTACAATAGAATGCCATTCCTGAATCGAATAAGCAATGATTTTTTTTCTATATTTTTAATTTACTATAATGGAATCAATAAATAATTTTAGGAAATTCTTTACCATATTATTTACAACTTTCATGGAAATAAAATTAATCCTTTAGCATTTTACTTCATAATCTGATTACAGAACACCAAAATGAAATTGCAATTTTCTTTTTCTTCCTCAAACGTTGCATGTAATCTCCGTACTCCGCTTATTTGATTCTCAATTTTATAAAAATAATAATAATCAATGGAAAAGTTTACTTTTTTAAATAAAAAAAATTTCATGTGGATGGCATGTCAATATTTAATTAAAATTTTAAATTTTTTTAAATTTTTAAAAATTTTAAAATATATATAATTTATTTCTAAAAATTAAAAATTATTAAAATTATTTAAAAAGTATAAAATCTATAAATTTTAAAAGGCCAAAAAAAAAATATTATGCCAAAAAATTATCCATAAAGTTATATTTTTAATTTTTAAGTTTATCATTTGCATGTTGATGTCAAAATTAACTTTTCCAAATTCACTAAAATTTATTGCTAAATGTTAAATGTCTTAATATTATTAATTAAACTAATTGTATTTTCTATTCTATTACTTTTATATTTTGTATATTATTAAATTTCAATCAAAACATATTTAGTAATTTAACCTAAAAAATCATATTTCATTTACATCATTAAATTATAATTAGTTCTTATACCTCTCACACAGACATATATTATCCCTTAAAAAAATTTAAATCCCTAATCTAAGATTTAACTATCAACATAATATCAATCAATCACTTTTATCTCTTTGAATTGATTTTTGTGCAATTTTATCTATTATCCAATTAATCCTTCTAGGTGTTGTTTAGTGAAATTAATTTTTGGTGTTGATTTGTCGTAATATAATACATAGTGATTAGCTAACTAGACTTTTTAGTGGCATGCATTGTTATTGTTAGTCACATTATCGTTCGATCTCTAGAATACTTGAAAGTGTTTTATTGTAACACTTAAAAATATTACAATTTATTTGTCACACTTGTAGTCAAACCACTTTAATTTATGATATTTTGTGCTAATTCTCTGCTTGACATTTGTACGTCGTGGCGCGGTCATCATCCCTTGCCCAAGTGACCTCTTAGCCTACTAGTGGCAGGCTTACTATTCAAATGTTTTCTTAGCTTGCCCCATTTCTTAACTCGTATAGGATATAACACTACTTTACCATCAGCATCAGAATATTAAGCTTACACGTTGTCAATACTCTTTCAGTGCTCAACCTTTATACTCTCTTCTCCACCACTCTCTATAACTTCCAACTCTCCACCTCGATTAGATGAACCGACCTTCCTAACAATCACTCTCCTTTCCTCTCTACTCCTCCCTTATTATACACAATATCAAAAAGTTTATATGCCAAACATTTGGGTAAATTTTATTTAATATTATAATGTTCCCTTCTTGATAAAAAGGAAAATGAAACGTGAAAAAGTTTGGCACATTAAATGTTTTAAAGTGAATTTCTTTACAATAGACAGAAAAAAAAACTGGGAAAATTGTAAATTTTGCCAAGAAAATGGCATGAAACATCATATTTTTACTAAAATTGATTTTTTTGTTTGATAGATTTTTATTAAAAGTCAAGATTGTATAACCCATTCCCTGTGGATAAGAAATATGTATTATACATTTTCATCAAAGTGACCATCATACTCAGAGAAATTTTATTAAACATGTAAACCAAAAAGTAATTGATAGGTAAAAATTTTGTTAAACATGTAAACAGATAATGCTAAAGAGAGGTGAAAGCAGTTATAACTCTCTTGGCTTCATCACGTATACAGGAAAGGTTGGTCTTTATCTCTTTACAAAGCCTGCCTTCAACAAGACGAATAGGCAACCACAGCTTGGGCTTTACATCAACCAAATACGAAAGTGTTGTGTGGGAGGATTCTTCACCACCAATTACTTGATGATTGTCTTCATTTTTTGTTTTACTAAACTGCACAATCCCGTTATTAAGAAAGTTTTACTGCAATGGAAATGCAATTAGATGATGGAATTAGTATGTTGTTACCTGTTCAAGCAACCATGTTCCTTCAAACTGTGTGAAGTCGCCTTCAACCATCTTGAATTGAATTTCACGTTTTTTACCATGAGGCAAAATCTCAACATCTTTCTCATAACAATCTAAAACTCCTTTAGCATTGAATTTCAAACCCAATGGCAAGTTTTGCTGTCCAATCTGTTGAAACCAATGTGATTAACCACACCACTTTTCAATCCATCAACAATTATATTTAAACAACACAGTTAGTTTGAGTGTGAGGGACATATATCATTACTACCCACCCTCATATACCCTATTGTCTTCAAATTTAAATATGACTGGTAATATAAATCGACCTACAATTGTATGAATGAAATCAAGCCTTTTTTTAACTCAAACCAATTTTCGTTTCCTTATATGTATTGGGTTAGGCAAGACAAGCTGATCCTACATGCCATTGTCGCCTGTCTCCCAGTATATCATTCCTATTACTGCAGTAGCCACAACATCACTTTCAAATACTTTTGCTAATAAAACACGATTCAGAATATTTCTTAAAAAAAAAAAAAAAATTGATTATGGTAAGACAATAAAAAGTGGAAAGGGATAAATAATTAACCTGAAAAAGTCGAGCAAACTTGTCATTTTTTTCAACAACTTTGCTGACAGCAAGACCCGGAATAAGATCAGCCAACTTCTCGTAGTCAGTCAAAATGTCCCAAACAGTATCAAGGCTGGCTTCAATTCCAATTTTGGACCGAATTCTACGACAGTTCCCTCCAAGCTTTTTTATCTCAATGAAGACACCGTCTTCACACAACGATTCTTCCTTCTCATCTGACAGAACATAACCACCACCACCATCATCATTTGTGTTGGATGATGTACATATTCAGACCATCGATGCAGTATGTCGAAAGGAAAGCATATAATATATATATTCACCTTGAATGATGATGGCTCTCCCGTCGTAGTGGAGAGACATGGTCGGTTGCCGTCGATCTATCTATTTATCTTCAACTGTGCATCTTCAATAAATAAATTATGAACCAAATATATACTAATATTATCCTAAGCTTAAAACGTATAACAATATAGCATTACTTGGAAGTTATACCTTCCTCGATGGAAGTCTGATATTTGGGGTAATTCGAGGGATAGCTTTTCTGAGGATTTAAGTAATAGTAATACATACTCTATTTTAAGCTACGCCTAATATTTCTTATTTTAAAAATTAAAGTTCATGCATATAGTTAGATTAAACGATCAAAAGGAATCATGTTGGATCTGCATCTGATTTTCTACATTAAAATATGTAAGTTGAAACATGGGGATTTTACATGATCACGTGCTGCATTTATCAACTATTTTTTCTTTTCCAACGCATCTGCATCTCAGGGTTTTACTATCCTCATTGGTATTATTTAAAGGAAATGGTTTTTTGCTTCAAAAATTATTTGACTCCCAAGTCACAGGAAATTAAGATGTAAGTCCAGCCCAAAACCAAAAAAAAAAAATAAAATAAACAAAATAAAAACTAAAATAAAGTCCAAGTCCATTTACAAGATAATGGCCCAAATAAAAAAAACTCAAGGCCCAAAATATATAACTTGACCCTAAAGCCCAATAACCTAAGCCCAATAAGACTATAACCTAAACTCTTTTTTAGAAAGCTAGAAACCTTAGGGTTCCTGGCGCTGCTCCAACCCTCATGTCAGGTGCTCGCCACCTGAGGCCTGACGCGCCTCTGCCACCATTGCACTAAAATGGCAAAGGTGCGCTTCCCGTCGTCATCATTGATCGCGCACCACTACCTGCAAAAAGAACGAAAGAGGACAGAAGCAAAGCAGCAAAAACAACAACAAAATACAAAAAAAATGTAATAAACACTATGTAATATATGGCTATAAAAGCCATAGAAACAGATTGTATTAAAGGAGATTTTTTGGAAATAGAAGTTGAATACGAACATTTAAAAAAAAGTGATTTACTCTATTCTATTTTTAGATTCGAAGCAAATAAAAAATAATATAAATAAAATCTTTTCACCTGTCGCTTTGTGTTGAGCCACCGTCGGGATCTCTTCCGATCACGAGAGTCGTCGAACCCATTAGGGTGTCGTTTGGGCTTCGATAAGGGGGATATGAAAGGGTGTACGGCAGAAAAGGGTGAAAGCCGAAAATTTTTCATTCTTTTTTTATTTTTTAAGGCGTTTGCCTTTAGATCCGAACTCTAGGGTTAAAAAGGGGAAAAAATAGGGTTTTTTGGACTCCAGCCACCAGAGGCTACGATTGCCGTCGCCGATGACCGGTGGCCACAGTGGGCTCCCGACGGCCCAGTGGTTGGACCTTAGGCTGTGTTTAGAGAAAAAAGAGTAAGGAAGGGATTTTTTTAAAAAAAAAAAAGTGGAAGAAATAAATTTTTTTTACAGAATTTTTTGACTTTTATAGGCCTCTAAAACGATGCTATTTTGGGATTGGTCTCAAACGCCCAAAACGACATCATTTTGACGCGACCCAGAACCCAACCCGATTGCTTAGCAGGATTCGCATGTTTTCGTAGAGTGGTCTATTTTTTCCTTGGGTCCTTTCGCTTTTGCAACTTCTTTTAATTTAGTCTTGTTTTATTTTTTATTTTTCCATTTAATTTTGTTTTATTTTTATTTTGGTCCATGGGTCATGTTTTCTTATCCCGTTTTTAGTAATTTTTATATTTTCGAGATCGTAATAGTTTAATTTAACTATCTCGAGGATTAATTTGTAAAGAAATCAAAGTACTAGGGTTTTGCCATGGATGAGTATGAATGAATTATGAAGTTTTATGGTAAAAAATGAAAGGTTGTTGATAGACAAACAACTTTTGTAAAGTGAATTTTGATGAAATTGTGATTTAGGGACTAAATTGTAAAGATGTAAAATTCATTAAAAATTCTAAATTTTATGAAATACATGAGCTATTATTGTGATATATGAAATTAAGCTAGGCTTGGAATAAGGATTAAATTGCATAAATTTCATTTTCCGAGCCTAGGGACGAAATCATAATTAAATAAAAGTATAGGGGTAAAATAGTAATTTTGCTTAAGACGTGAATTGGATTGAATTGAATATGAATTGTATTAAATTGAGCTAAATTTACTCGTATAGATCCGAATAAACTAAATACGGAATTGGATAGGAAAAGAAAAAGTATCAGATTAGTAGATTACAATTCATGAACACTTGTCAAGGTAAGTTCATGTAACTAAATTGTGAATATTTATATGTTTGAATTGAATGTTATATATTTGAATTGTGTAATTGCTATTTATATAAAATTGATTACATATCCGACAAAGCCTGATAAATGTTAAGTTTCGTTTGAATATATGAAATTTCGAGGAATATAGGGCTCCTGAATTGGTTGTGGTCCTGCATATGTTGTGGACACACCATAGCTCAAAAGAGCGTCCCATTATTAGCCCTATCAAGCTTCCCGTTACATGGTTCTCGCGAGCTTCCTGTTAATAGCTCTTCGAAGCATCCCGATTGGTTGAGATTCTGTATGTGTTGTAGAAACACCACAGCTCTTATGAGTGTCTCGATATATGGCTCTTCGTGAGTCTCCTGATAAAAGGCTCTTTCATGAGCTTCATGATATGGATCACTTGAACTTCCCGATATATGGCTATCTGGAGCTTCCTGATTAATGACTCTTCGGAGCTACCTGTTATTGGTTTACATGAGCTTCTTGATTATGGCTCTTATGAGCTTCTCGTTATACATCTCATATGAGCTTCCTGTTTATGTACTCATATGAGCATTTCCAAATATGAATTGACGGCTTATAGATTTGTACACTTCGAGTGTACTACCCGAGTATCCATCGATATTTTAAATGGTTCAACAGACAAAATCCTGATATGAGAAAATAAATGAATTCAAAGTGAATCATTACCCGTATATATATGAAGTTTATGGAATTGATATATGAATACAAGAAGAGGAAAGTTATGAACATGGAAACTTGATAATGTTGAGTTCATACATGTTCCTTGACATTTATATGAAATATGTGTCTATCATGGTTGATGAGGATATGTGCTAGGGCTTTTGGTCATCTTGCTTAAGTATGCTTTATATGCTTACCTTAATTTTGATTAAATGGTAAGTTAAATTTCATGTTATACGAACTTACTAAGCATTAAATGTTCACTCTGTTTTATAGTAATTCGAAAGCTCAATTTGGTTGGAAGCTGGTCGGAGCAACATCACACTATCCATCGGCTCATTTTGTTATAATTAGTAAATTACTTTTGGTTATAATGGCATGTATAGTAAATTAGGCCATTAATGGTATGTATGTGATTTTGGTTGTAACTAGCCATTGGAATGGCTTGTAATAGATATGATTTGTAGAGTATATAAGAGTCTATACATGGTTGATATGTGTTTGAAATGGATGAGTGATGGAAATCATATTGTAACAACTCGTTTTTAGGGTTAATCAGAATAGTAGTTTTGGGACCACAATTCGAAGATAAAATATTTATTTTATTATTTTATTAAGGTTTATAGTATGATAGAATGTTTTTGTGAAAATTTCTTAAAGAAATTTTACCATTTGGATTGTTAATTCGATAAAAAGGACTAAATCGCATAAAGCATAAAAGTTGAATTCTATAAGTTAAAGGTACTAAATGGCTATGAAATTAAATAGTGGGAGTCCTTAAGTGGTAATTATCCCATAAATGTTGATAGTGGAATTCTATGGCTTGGTATAATGGAAATTTTAAATATTATTAAAGGTTAAAATGGTAAAATGGTTAAAATGTTAATAATAAATAAAACAAAATCAAATATCATCATCTTCCATCTATTTTACAACTGAAAATGGGGTTTAAAACAGCAATGGAAGAGCTTGACATTCGGCCATGGTATTCTTGCTCAAATAGGTACGGTTTTAACTTTGTTTTTAATAATTTCTACGTTTTTAAGCTCGTTGCAGCTTAATCTAGCTAGACTGTATCTCCGTTTTCAAAACTGTTATAGATTTTGAATGATGTCATTGTTGCTTGCTTGGTTGTTTAGATGTTTAATGATAGATTATTAAAGTTTGAAGTTAGATTAACAAGTTTTATAAAGTGATTTAGATTAACAAGTTTTATAAAGTGATTTTTGACAAAAATGTCAAATAGAGATTAAATTGTGAAAATGTAAAATTTTGTGGTTAAAAGTGTGAAATAAATGAAAATATGGGCTGCTATAAAGTTGTATTAAATTCGGCTAGGCTTGGGTTTGGCCAAAATTGAATGAATTTCATTTTATGAGCTTAGGGACTAAATTGTGAAAGTGTGAAACTTTAAGGGCAAAAGCGTAATTTTGCCAAAATATGTATATAGTGTCAAATTGAATAGAAAGGAAAGTTAATATGCTGAATTTGATATTATATATAGATCAAGATAAGCAATTACCGAAACTAGATCGGGGAAAATGAAAAGTGGACGAATAGCCGATAATTTTATTTGAGCGACACAAGGTAAGTTCGTATAATTAGAATCGAACTTTTCTATACTTGTAATTGTTGAATTGAATGCATTTAATTGAAATATTTGAAATATGAATGTTTTGATGATATATTATATTCGTTACTGAGCCCTGTTTGAACTATGTGAATTCATTGGATACGAGTGACGTGTTACTGGAATTACCATAATGGTCAAGCTCCTGTATTTGTTGTAGACTCACCATAGCTCGTAAGAGCTTATTGTTTCGGCTCATTAGAGCTTACCGATTCAGCTCGTAAGAGATTACTATTTCAGCTCGTTAGAGCTTACCGTTTTCAGCTCAATAGAGCTTACTATTTATAAGCTTAGGAGGAGCTTAACGACCATGACTCGAAAGAGCATGTATGATGATGAATTGACGGATTACTGACATTGTTCACTCAACTATCCTTTGAATTTCTAATAGGTTCAACGGGCCTAAATACTGTTTATACGGAATAGTTACGGGTTATAAGTGATATTAATGTTATATGTATGATATGTGAATTTTGGAATAATACAGAATATTTTATTAATGGATGAATTACTGTTGAAATGAATGAATTACTATTGATACGGATGAATTACTTTTGATACGGATAAATTATTGTTATTACTGATGAACTACTAGTTATATGAATGAATTACAGTTTATACGAATAGAAATGAATTGCCATAATGTTATGTGAATTACATGGTATTGATGATTTTATAAGCTTATGTATTTGGCAAATTTGGTTGGATTGTATTGAAATGGTAATATAAGTTATAATGACGTATGAACAAATGTTATATATGTGAATCAAGATATAAGTGGTTTAACCACATATATGCCCATTAGTGTGCAAGATACAGATTATTCGGTGTTATTTCCATGGTTCAACGGAGAAGATAATGGTATGAGAATTGGAATGATGCTATGAATCAATTTAGGTATACGTGACACACTCGACAAGTAAGTGATATTTAATAATTTCATATGAGATGTAAGTGAAAACCGATGAATACATACAAAAATTACAGGTTATTATTATATTACGAGTTGGTTTTGATGGAACTAATTTATATATATTCTTATGTTTCTCTAATTCTGAATTAATTGTTAAATTGTATATAGTACATACTAGTCATACGAGCTTACTAAGCTTATTAGCTTACTCTATTTATTTTTCGTATTTTACAGTGATTTGAAAGCTTACTCGGGTTGGAAGTCATCGAAGATTTCATCATACTATCCAGGAGTTGATTTGGTATTTTTGAATTCTTTGAATTGGTAATATGGCATGTATAGACTAGTTGATGATTTGAGATGTATGAGTTATGTAAGCTATTGAAGCTCATATGCATTAATGTGTTTAAGCCATGTGATTTGGCTTAACTTGGTTAAATATTGGGTTATGTTTATGTATACTAGATATGGCATGTTTTGGTAAGTAGTTGATGGAATAAGGATATGTAAATGGTATGGATATGTGAAGGAAATATGAATCGAAACTGTTGGAATAATAGTTGGTACTTGGATGTTTAAGGTTGAATTATTGAATGGGTTATATGTGTATATTAGCTAATGAATCATATTGGTTTGGTATATGTTTGAATGCACAAATGGAATTGATTTGAGTATATAAATATTTGGTTTTGTAATGGCATATAATGTGTATTTGAAATGGTTGTTTTGATTGCCAAATTAAATGAAAGTATGGTGTTATATGTGAGCTTAAGTGATTGAAGTTGGGTGAGGAAAAGTGGCTTAAAACAAGCCTATTTCTCGTCCACACGATTGAGCACACGGACGTGTGATTCGACCGTGTGTCTGTTGAAGCTTAGTTAAAATAAGTCAGTGAGTTATACGGTTTAGACACACAGGCGTGTCTATTGGCCGTGTGTGGCACACGGGCTGACACACGGGCGTGTGGTCGGCCGTGTGACCCAAGTCAGTATGTATTCCCTATTTCCACACAGCCTATGACACGGGCGTGTCTGGTGGACGTGAGAGGCACACGGGCTTGTGACCTCTGTATTAAAGAAAATTTTCTAAGTTTCCCAAAGTTTTCAAATGTTATCAATGTAGTCCTGAATGCATGTTTTAAGTTATTTTTGCTCGACTTAAGCATGTTATAAGTGTAAATGAATAACTTTGATTGAAATGAATTGATTTATTGATAAATGAATGTTCTGAATTGTGATATAAGTCCAGTAATGCCTTGTAACCTATCCCGGCGAAGGATTCAGGTTAGGGGTGTTACACATATGGATAAATTGATGAATGGATGAAATGGCATATTTAGTACAAAGATTTTTTAATGTATTAGATTAACTTGATAAAAATGAAGACTTGGTCATATGTATTAATATGTAATATATGATACTTGGTGTTGGCTTGATTTGGATGTATTATATTAGCTTGAGAATATGTTTAAGTGTTTATGTAGGTGGAAGGCAAAATTGGGTGAGAAATATGGCTTAAAAATATCCCTATTTTGTCCACACAAACATGTGTGACACACGACCTAGCACATGGGCGTTTTGGCCGTGTGTCCTCTGCATCTTTAAAATTTCAAAACAGAATGTTCAGAATTGATCACACGGCCTAGCACACGGGCGTGTGGCTTAGCCTTGTGACCTCTGCACCTATTTAATGCAGATTTTTATGTTCACACAGCCTAGCACACGGGCGTGTGACTTGGCCATATAACCCAAGTCAGAGAGTTACACGGGTACTAACATGGGCTGGGACACGGCTGTGTGCCCTATTTCGAATTGCCACACGGCCTAAGACACAGCCGTGTCCCAGCCCATGTTACTTGAGGTTCCGGAGCTTCCTAGTATTACTAGCTTGAACTTCCTTAATATATGGCTATTCGGAGCTTCTTGATTAATGGCTCTTCAAAGCTACCCGTTATTAGCTCGCATGAGCTTCCTGAATATGGCTCTTATAAGCTTCCTATTATACATCCCGGATAAGCTTCCCGTTATATGGCTCGAGAGAGAGCTTCTCGTTTATGTGCTCGTATAAACATTCCCGAATATGAATTGACGGATTACAGTTTTGTACACTTCAAATGTACTACCTGTGTATCCATTGATATTTCAAATAAATTTAATGGGCAAAGTTTCTACATGGAATAATCTGAACTTGAGATGAATTATTATGGAAATATATATGTTATATGAATATATGATGTGGAAAACATATGTATATGAAAATTGTTACATGATTAACTTATCTTTGTTTCTTGATATTCACATGAAATGCATGACTAACATGTTTCTTGAGGTTATAAGTGTTTAGGCAAATTGTCAAATTTCTTTGGATGAATTTTGCATGCTTACTTTAAATGTAAATGAATGGTAAGTTAATTTCCCGTTATACGAACTTACTGAACATTAAATGCTTACTCTGTTTTATTTTCTCTGTTTTATAATAACTCGGAAGCTCGTTAAGGTTAGAAGCTGGTCGGAGCCACATTACACTATCAATCACCTTTTTTCAGTATATTTATTATATCAGCTTTGGTATAGTGGCATGTATAGGTTAATTTGGCCATTGATGGCATGTAAATATTTTGTTGTGATTAGCCATTTGAATGGTTTATGTTTGATACATTTTGATATATATATGAGAATATGACCTTATCATGGTTGATATGTGTTTTGGTATAATTGACTGATGGTTAACTAATAGGTAAATTGTAATATGGTTTGAGTTGGTATAGTTGGTTCAAATATGAATATATATGTAAGTAATCAAATTGTTAAGTATGGATACTTGGATATATATGATGATATGATTTACATAAGACTTGGTTTTGACTTGATTCAAATGTTTTATATTGGTTTGGGAATGTGCTTAAGGGTTAATGTAGGTGGAAGACAAGTTTGGGTGAGAAACATGGCTAGGAAATGGTCTTATTTTGTCCACACTGACAAAGACACGGGTGTGTGTCTTAACCGTGTGTGACACACGGCCTAGCACATGAGTGTGTGTTTTGGCCGTATGTCCCCTGCATCTTTAAAATTTCAAAACAGAATGCTCAGAATTGATTACATGGCCTGGCACACGGGCGTGTGGCTTAGCCGTGTTACCTTTATACCTATTTAATGCAAAAAAAAAAAAATTTATGTTCATACAGCCTAGCACATGGAGGTGTGACTTGGCCGTGTGACCCAAGTCAGAGAGTTACACAGGTAAGGGCACGGACTAGGACACGATCGTGTGCCTTATTTTGAATGCCCACACAACCTAACCACACGGACGTGTGTCCCCTACACTTAGGAAAATTTTTGAAGTTTTGCAAAAAATTCTCTGAGTTTCCGGTGTAGTCCTGACTTGTTTCTAATGTATGTTTTGGGCCTCGATGGCTCATATAAGGGACATTGTGATTGTTTCTAATATAAATTCCAAATGATATGAAATGCTTGTTACATGTTTTTATAAATTCTGATAATGTTTCATAACCCTGTTTTGATGACAAATACGGGTTAGGGGTGTTACATTTATTGGTATCAGAGCTACGATTTAGCCGATTCTTGGACTAACGTAGCAATACGAGTTTAGCTATACCTGGCATTATATAACTTGAGATAGAGTGATATCTCCTGACCATTTTAAATATGTTTTTCATATAGTAATGTGATCCAACCAAGCTGAATTCGAAGAAACTGAGAACAATGCTCAAACTTTAGTTCAATGAGCAGCATCTAGTATTAGAAGGCCCATATTTGAGGGCCAAGGAGGAGAGGCAAAAGTAGCCTTCTTCCAAATGATGAATGAATGTTTTACCGAATATGTAATAACAAACCCGGCTGGTCAACAACCTCCACCCCCTCCTGTTTCTCAATCGGTTCCCAATATGCCACAAAATACAGAACTTGTTAGAATTGGTAAGCCTCTTATAGATAAAATCTGTAAGTATGGGGCTGAAGAATTCCAAGCTATAGCTAAAGATGATCCTGAAAAAGCTGAGTTCTGGTTAGAAAACACTATCAGGGTTCTGGATGAATTGTCTTGTACACCAGTTGAATGTTTAAAATGTGTTGTATCACTGTTAAAAGACTTAGTTTACTAGTGGTGGAACACTTTAATTTCTGTTGTACCGAAGGAGATGATCACTTGGGAATTTTTCCAAACTGAGTTTAAAAAGAAATATATCTATCAGAGATTTCTTGATCAGAAACGAAAAAAATTTCTGGAGCTCAAACAGGGGCATATGACTGTATCTGAGTATGAAAGAGAATTTGTCCGACTGAGTAAGTATGTCAGAGAATGTACCCCAACTAAAATCGCAATGTGTAAGCGGTTTAAAGAGGGTCTTAATGAAGATATAAAATTACTAGTTGGGATTCTTAAAATAAAAGAATTTGTTGTACTTGTTGACCGGGCATACAAAGCCGAAGAGCTTAGTAAAAAGAAAAGACAAGCTGAGATGGAAGCCAGAACCTCAAGTAAAATATTTACTGGAAAGTTATATCGGTTGGCCTCAAAGAAATTAAAGAAAAATTTTGATCGTTCTACTACCTCCGTGGGGTGCTCTAGGAGAGGTAGAGGCATTCAACCTTTCAGTTCAAGATCTCAGGCTACATCTGTAGTAAGTGCGGGCAGTGTTAGAAATACCAAACCCATATGCAAGCACTGTAATAAACTTCATTTTGGAAAGTGTCGCATGAAAAGCGAAGTGTAACACCCCTTACTCGTATCCAAGGTCGGAACAGAGTACGAGGCATTACCAGACTTAACAATACACATAGTCAAAAACCGGGCCATAAAATTTCATTTAATTCATAACTTTTCAAACATATGCATGATAAACAAAGCTAACTATATCTGTAACACCCCATACCCATATTCTAGACCGAAATAAGGTACGGAGCATTATCATTCATGAAAACATGAATTTACACATTAACCTGACCCTACTCAATTTACTTACTTTAGCTTAGACTAAAGTTGATAGCATTAACAGATATACATAGATACATGTAGATTTTAAAATTTAGAAAAGTGATACTTTAGAACAAATTAATTATGTCATATAACAAAATGATCCGTCTCTCTCTATACATGCCATAACTCCAAAGTAGTGATTACAAAATACCAAAAAGTATTGATAGTGTGGATGAGTCTCCAACGATCTCCAAAATCCCGAGCTGGCTTAATAGTTTTATAAAACAAGAAAAAGAAAAGAGGGTAAGCATATAGCTTAGTAAGTAAGTACTAAATTGATATATAATTTATCAAAGTAAAACAATCATACTAGTATATGATTGCATATATTGATGACAGGCTATTTTCTAGAGTCCTGGTTAAAAGAAAAATCATATCTTGAGCTACATATCTCGAAATTAAATTCTGTAAATTTTTCTTGAAACTAGACTCATAAATCTACCTACTAATTTTTTCCTAGAATTTATGGTCGATCCTATTAGTACAGTTTATTAGTTAAAGTCTCCCCTGTTTTAGGGTATGACTACTCTGACACCTGTGCATTACGAACAAAATTTATCCCTGTACAAGATTTCAATGACCATTTCGTTTGTTTCCCTTAAAAATAGACTCAATAAGGAATCTATGCATGTAAAGTATGACTCTTAATAATTTTTGTACAATTTATGGTGAATTTCTAAAGTCAGAATAGGGGATCTTAAATTCATTCAGAACCTATTTCACAAGAATTCAATTATCACATAGTATAAAAGTCTTTTGTTTCCCCTGTTTCTTTTATATGAAAGTAGACCCATTAAGCTTTAATTCCATAATTTATTTGAGATTTAATTCTACTTCCATGATTTTTGGTGAATTTTCAAAATTATGCAACTGCTGCTGTCCATCATTGTTTTACTACAAAAATTCACTCTTACATAATTCGCTCAATCCTTTCCATTTTACCAAGGTTCACTCACATATCGAGCATATTGCTCATAAATTCAAATAAACATATACTTGCACTTATTCATCACATAATCACTTTCACATGTATCTTCATTTAATCGATTTCCCGTTGAACTCATCGGAACAACAACAGATACACAACTACTTGAACATTTTCCCATTTCCACACTTGTAGCCGAAGTTATATGATACGCATAGTAGCCTGCACTTAGTACTACACATGCGACCAATAATCTGGTACACGTAGTAGCCTGCACTTAGTACTACACACGTGACCTCACAATAGTTCATTTGTATCGTTTCTATTCCGAAGGTTCAACAGGAAATTCCTCACTTTTCCAACATTTTACTAAATTGTCTGAAATCAATTTAAATTCATAACTTACATCAAATAGCCATTTGGTAAGCAGCCATGTTCCATATGTCATCAAAATATAATAACATAAAAGAAATCGATGATTTATTTACGTACAAACTTACCTCGGTGCAAAATATAGAAATTTTGCAGTTTAGTCCAAAGCTTTTTCTTTCCCCCGTTCGAGGTCGATTCCACGCCTTTCTTGATTATTGAGCTTGGAAAGCTTGAAAACCCTAGCCATGGCTTCCCCCATGCTAATTTCGGCCTCCATGAAGAAGATGAGCAAAATTGGCTTTTAATTTTGTATTTTAATTCATTTTACCCCTAAATGACCAAAATGCCCTTACTACTAAACTTTCAAAAATTCCTTCCATGTCCTAATTTTGTCCATGAACTTAAAATTGGTCAAATTCTATTTAAGACCTCCTAATTAATATTTCAATGCAATTTCATACTAAAAACTTCTAGAATGCAAATTTTGCAACTTATTCGATTTAGTCCCTACTTTCAATTTAAACACTTTAGGCATAGAATTTCATTACGAAATTTTCACGAAATCATGAAATCATATCATAAACCTCAAAATAATTATAAAATAATTATAAAACAATTATTTCTATCTTAGATTTGTGGTCACGAAACCACTATTCCGATTAGGCCCTAATTCGGGTTATCACACGAAGCTTGCTTTAGATGTGGTTCCTTTGACCACTATTTGAGAGATTGCCCAAAAAAGCTTGAGAAAATACTATTCAAACTTCAAGGCCGAGCAATCTCGCCACGAAAGCTAGACCACCTCGTAATCCCGGCAATGTTAGATCTGAAGCACGAGCACCAGCCAGAACATATGCTATTCGTTCACGTGAAGATTCTACTACACCCGGTGTTATTATTGATACTTTTTATCTTCTTGATACTGATATAATTGCTTTAATTGATCTTAGTTTGACACATTCATTTATTTGCACGAATTTAGTAAATAATAAAAATTTACCTGTTGAGTCCACTGAATTCGTGGTTAAAGTATTGAAACCCCTAAGTCAGTATGTAATGGTGGATAAAATTTGTAAAAATTGTCCGTTAACGATACGGGGTTTTTGTTTCCTGGCTGATTTGATGTTATTTCCATTTGATGAATTTGATGTGATTCTGGGTATGGACTGGTTAACTCAACATGATGCCATGGTAAATTGTAAACAGAAGCATATTATGTTGAAATGTCAGAACGGTGAATTACTCTGTATTGAATCTGATAAATTGGATGGTTTTTCTAATGTGATATCAGTCATGTCAGCACAGAAATATGTCAAAAAAGGGTATGATGTTTACTTTGCTTATGTGTTGGATACTAAAGTGTTTGAATCAAATATTAAATCAATGTCAGTGGTTTGTGAATATCCTGATGTGTTTCTGGATGAGTTACCCGAATTATCGCTGGTCAGAGAAGTGGAATTTTCTATAGGTCTTCTACCGGGAACAACACCGATATCTATAGCACCATACAGAATGGCTCCTACTGAATTAAAGGAGTTGAAACACAGTTGCAAGAACTGACTGACAGATGTTTCACTTGACCTAGTTCTTCATTTTGGGGTGCGCCGATTTTGTTTGTTAAGAAGAATAATGGATCCTTAATGTTATGTATTGATTACTGACAACTCAATAAAGTCACAATTAAGAATAAGTATTCACTACCTCGTATTGATGACTTGTTTGACCAGTTGAAAGGTGCTACAATATTTTCGAGGATAGATCTCTGTTCTGGCTACTACCAGTTACGAGTAAAAGATTTGGATGTACCAAAAACAACATTCAGAACTAGGTACGGACATTATGAATTCCTTGTGATGCCGTTTGGTTTGACTAATACACCTGCGGTATTTATGGACTTGATGAATAGAATTTTTAGAGCATATCTGGATAAATTTGTGGTGGTATTATTGATGATATTCTGATATATTCCCGAAATGAAAATGAACATGCCGAGCATTTGAGAATTATTTTGCAAACTCTGCGTGATAAACAATTGTTTGCCAAATTTAGCAAATGTGAATTTTGGCTTCGGGAAGTTGGTTTTCTTAGACATATAGTATCTGCTAAAGGCATTAGAGTGGATCCGAATAAAATTTCAGCAATTGTTAATTGGAAACCACTGAAAAACGTGTTTGAACTCAGAAGCTTTCTGGGATTAGTCGGTTATTATCAGAGATTTGTACAAGGATTCTCGATGATAGCTTCGCCAATGACATGGCTATTACAAAAAGATGTGAAATTTGAATGGACCGATAAATTTTAACAAAGCTTTGATCGATTGAAAGCCCTGTATACTGAAGCACCTGTTCTGGTTCAACCTGAATCGAGTAAGGAATTTATGATTTACAGTAATGCTTCATTGAATGGCTTAGGTTGTGTTTTGATGCAAGAAGGTAAATTAATAGCCTGTGCTTCTAGACAGCTTAAGCCACATGAAAAGAATTACTCGATACATGATCTTAAATTAGCAGCTATTGTATTTGCTTTGAAAAATTGGCAATACTACTTGTTTGGTGAAAAGTGTTAAAAGATTATGGAGATGGCTTGAACTGTTAAAAGATTATGATTTGGTAATTGATTATCGTCTAGGAAAAGCAAATGCAGTTGCAAATGCTCTGAGTAGAAAGTCTCTGTTTGCTTTACGAGCAATGAACACCCGATTGGCATTGTCTGATGATGGTTCAATCTTGGCTGAGTTAAAAGCTAAATCGATGTTTCTGCAACAAATCTGTGAAGCTCAGAAAAGTGATAGTGACTTGCAAGCTAAATGGGTACAGTGTGAATCGACTTCTAATTTAGAATTTCAGATTGGACCTGATGACTGTCTGTTATTCAGAGGTAGAGTTTGTGTTCCAAAGAATTCAGAACTTGTACAGAAGATTTTACACGAAGCTCATAATGGTACTATGTTCGTTCATCCAATGAGTAATAAAATGTATAATAATTTGAAGAAGATGTACTGGTGGTCGAGAATGAAACGCGACATTTCTGAATTTGTATTTAGATGTTTGATATGTCAGCAAGTTAAACTGAACATCAGGTACCTTCAGGATTGCTATAGCCAGTCACGATACCGGAATGGAAGTGGGATAGAGTTACCATGGATTTTGTGTCAGGGTTACCCTTATCTCCGAAAAAGAATGATGTCATTTAGGTAATTGTTAACCGTTTGACGAAATCTGCACACTTTATTCTGGTACGTATGGATTTTTCACTTGATAGACTGGCTGAATTATATGTTTCTGAGATTGTCAGATTACATGGAATACCAGTTTCTATTATTTCTGATACGATTCCAGTACGTATAGATTTCTCATGTGATTCACATCCCGGTTCTAGGAAAAGTTACAAGAAGCTCTAGGTACGCGGTTATACACCCTCAGACTGATCGTCAATCAGAGCGTGTGGTTCAGATTTTTGAAGATATGCTTCGGTGTTGTGTACTAGAATTCGAAGGCAATTGGGAAAAATATCTGCCTTCAGTTGAATTCGCATATAATAACAGCTATTAGCCAAGCATTAAAATGGCACTGTACGAAGCTTTGTATGGTCGTAAATGTAAAACTCTGTTGTATTGGACTGAACTCAGTGAGAAAAAGATACATGAAGTTGATTTAATTCATGAAACCGACGAAAAAGTGAAAGTGATCCGAAATAGCTTGAAAGTAGCTTCTGATTGTCAAAAATCTTATGCGGATCTTATACGAAAAGAAATAGAATTCCAAATTGGCAACAAGGTATTCTTGAAAGTTTCACCATGGAAGAAAGTTTTTCGATTTGGCCGTAAAGGTAAATTGATTCAACAATTTATTGGGTCGTATGATGTTATTGAAAGAATCAGATCTGTTGCATACCGATTGGCACAACCACCAGAACTTGACAAGATTCACAATGTCTTTCACGTGTCTATGTTACGAAGATATCGGTTAGACCTTTCACATGTTATTTCTCCGATAGATGTTGAGATTCAGCCTGACATGACATATAGTGAGGAACCAGTCAAAATTCTAGCATGTGAGACAAAATAACTAAGAAATAAAAAGGTAGCTCTAGTAAAAAATTCTTTAGGAACAACATGGAATGTAACATCCTAAAATAGGGTCTAGTTAGAACAGTGATTTCGAGACCACAAATTCGAAGTAGAAATAATTATTTTATGATTGTTTGATGGTCTATGATATGAATGCATGTTTGTGTGAAAATTTCATGAAGAAATTTTATACCTAAAGTACCCAATTTGAAGTTAGGGACTAAATTGAATAATTTGCAAAACTTGTGTTCTAGAAGCTTTGAACATGAAATTGCATTGGATCATTAATTAGAGGTCATTGAATAGCAATTTGACCAAGTTCTAAAATTATGGACAAAAATGGACATGCATGGACAAAATTTGAAAGTTTAGTAAAAAGGGCATTTTGGTCATTTAGTAAATAAAAGAATAAAAAGGGAAAAATATGTCAAAATTGGCTTATCTTCTCCATGTACCAGCCAAAATTCTCAAGACACTATAGCTAGGGTTTTCTTCAACTTTCAAGCTTGATAGTAAGTGCATCTTAGCCCCGTTTTTAATGCTCTTTACATTTTTGAGATCCTGGAAGCATGATCCATCCATTTCTAGCTATATTTTGAGCTAGGGTTCATGTATGAAATTTGACCCATGTGCAACATGCATATGTTTTGATGTTTAATGGAGGAATATAAAAGTATGATGTGTGTTTAACATCTTTTATTAAGTGATTTTTCATGAAAACCCCTAAAAAGGACCTTTTTAAAAAAGGTGTAAAAATGGGTGACAAAAATGTGATTTGATGAAAAATGTGGGCTATTATAAGAGGGAATATAAATCGGCTAGGCTTAGGTAACCAAGAAAATGCATGCACTTCATTTTACGAGCCTAGGGACCAATTTGTAAATAAGTGAAAAGTTAGGGGTAAAACATTAATTTTACCGAAGTATGTGTTATGGGTCGATTTGACCAATGTATGTATTGAACAAGTTAATTTTGGCATTATAATATTGAACAAGTTAATTTTGGCATTATAAATCAAGAAAAACGTGATTCGGGTCTTGATCGAGGGAAAAATAAAGTTTACGAAGATTAGACTCGTTTCTATCATTTTGTACCGAGGTAAGTTCATTTGCAAATAATGCAACATGTACCATACTTTAAATGCCTTAATATTGCATGTATGGTAAGTGTTTACATATTTGATATGATGTTGTATTATGTGTTTATTGCCTAAATGTTATCATGAAATATGCTTTAATTATTACATGAATAAGTGATTAGTACTATGGGATTTGAAATTGATGTTATGAGCAAGTTCGACAGAAATGTGGTATCAAAGAATCCCGTTTGAACCTTAGGAATAGTTTAGGATACAAGTGACATGTCACTAGGAACTATGTGATCTGAACTCATTGAGTTGTGTTTGAGTTCATGATATATGTGAGATCCGAACTTATTGAGTTGTGGTCCGAGTTCGTGATACATATGACACATGTTTTGGCATCCGGGTACTGGTCTCATATATTCTATCGGTGGTGGGGTAGTCCGGCATGTGTTGCGGATACCTGACAGCCTATATGAGTAGACTTGTGAGTAGCTCGAAAGGGAACAACATGTTATGTGAGGTAGCATTGGCTACATATGAGGCACTTAGGTGCAAGATTCAGATGTATCCGATAATATTCCGAGTGTTCAACAGGTAGTTCTAAAGGAAGTTCAACGAGTAATCTTAATGATTACGATGAAGACGAGAAAGTAAGTTATTATGTGTATATGGGCACAGGTATGTACATCAAACTCATAAGAATAACATGAGATATGATGAACGTGTGGTATGAATATGTATATATAGATAGATATGAAGAATAAGTTTAAGAGGTTTAATAAAATGCAAGATTATGTTTATTATGTTAAATGTATGACTAATGCTTGTTTAAGTTGCACTTTATTTGCATATGAACTTACTAAGCTTTAAAGCTTACCCTCATTTCCTTTCCTTTTCTTATAGTGTCGCCAAGCTAACTCCAAGAATCGTAGAACGTCGGAGACTCGATCACACTATCAATTGGATTGGGTATAGTTAGACTTATCATTTTGAGTATGACATGTATAGGGACTTGGTCTTTTTGTTATGTGTCATATTGATTAACCAAATGTGTTGGCTCATGATGGTATTGTGATTATTTTGTATATGGCCATGAGAGGTGGCTCATATTGATTATTTGGGTTGTAACCCTAATTAGTTATGCATGCATGCAAAAGTGTTTATGCTTAATGTGGTTGGATGCTTGTGGATGAAATGTGAGATGAATGGTATATGTATTTAATGAATAAATGGGGACTAATAGGCATGACCATAATTATAGTTTAATTGAGTAACTTGAAAGAAGAATTATAAAGATGAATAAATATGAAATTGGTGTAGAATGCCCTATAGTAGCATTATGATTGGAGAATGTGATATGTCCACATTATAAAGTCATGGAAATCCATGAATGTGTTTGCTTGTGAAACTAAATGTGCTATGTTGTTTGCTATGAAGTAGGATTGAGTATGTGAGTGTTTAAGGGTGGCAATTGGCTTGAAAAATAGCCTAGAATTTGTCCACATGGGTAAACACATGGGCAAGTGTCTAGGTCGTGTGTGACACCCAATCTGCCCCATAGGCGTGCAATCCGGCCGTGTGTCCCCTGCACCCTAATTATGCAACTCAGTATGCCCAATAGTAAACACATAGACAGAGACACGACCGTCTATCTCAGCCGTGTGAAAAACACGGCCTCAGGACATGGGCATGTGCCCAAGCCGTGTGAAGTCTGCACTTAATTTTTGGAATTTAATTCGACGCACGGCCTAAGCACACGGGCATGTGACTTGGCTGTGTGACCTTATTTAGTTGATGACATCATAGTCAGAGAGTTACACGGACTGAGGACATAGGCGTGTCCCAAGGCGTGTATGACCACATGGCCTACCCACACAGGCGTGTGACTCTCCAAAACATGAAAATTTTCTAAGTTATCCCGCAGTTCTAAAAGTTTTCGGTTTAGTTCGAATCGCTTTCGATGTATGTTTTGGGCCTCGTAGGCTCTTATAAGGGACAATTTGTATGTGATTGAAAAGTTTTAAATTGGGTTGAAATTTTATGGCTCGGTTTTGTATGAATGTGTATGTTTAAGTCCGGTAATGCCTCGTACCCTGTTCCGACATCGAATACGAGTAAGAGGTGTTACATGGAATAGAATAGACTACTTAGGAACCTGAGGAAACAATGAGAAAACAATATTTGAATCTCTTTACTGTAAGATTTTTAAGGACGAAAATTCTTTAAGGGGGAGAGTTGTAACAGGCCATTTTCAGTGAAATTGGAATAATAGTTTCGAGACCACAAATCTGAGTTCGTAAGAAAAAATTATTTTAAAATTATTTTATGGTCTACCGTATGATAGGAATATCGTATAAAAATTTCGTTAAGAAAATTTTACCGATTACATGTTTAATAGATAAAAGGATCAAATTTCATAAAATGCAAAAGTTGAGTTCTAGTAGCTATAAGTATCAAATAACTATGGAATTCAAAATTTGAGGTCCTTATATGGAAAATAGACCATTAACAGGAGTTAGTAGATAAGTATGATGATTTATCCATGGAAAATTAAATAAAGAAAAGGACTAAATTGGAAAGTGGAAATAATAAAAGATGATAAATGATTAAATAACAAAATAACATCTTTTTCATCATCTTTCCCAAATTATGTTACATAGAAACCTTAGTTAGAAGAGCTTGAAGGTAGCAAGCTTATGTGAGTATTCAAATCTCGTTTTTAGTAATTTTAATGTTTCCGAGATCGTAATAGGTTAATTTGGCTATCTTGGGGATTAATTTACAAAGTTATCAAAGTACTAGGGTTTTGCCATGGATGAATATAGTTGAATTATGAAGTTTTATGGTAGAAAACGAAAAGTTATTGATAAATAAACAACTTTTGTTATGGAAATTTTGATGAAATCATGATTTTGGGACTAAATTGAAAAGATGTAAAATTAATGGAAAATTCTGATTTTTATGAAATACATGGGCTACTATTGTGATATGTAAAAATCAACTAGGCTTGGAATAAGGATTAAATTGCATGAATTTCATTTTCCAAGCCTAGGGATGAAATTATAATTAAATAAAACTATATGGGCAAAATGGTAACTTTGCCTAAGATGTGAATTGGATTAAATTGAGTATCAATTGTATTAAATTGATGTTAAATTCATTCATATAGATCCAGATAGACCAAATACGAAGTTAGATCAATGAAAAGAAAAAGCGTCAGATTTGTATATTTTGCATACAAGAACAATTTTCAAGGTAAGTTCGTGTAACTAAATTGTAAAATTATATGTTTGAATTGAATGTTATGTACGTGTATTGTATAATTGACATGTATTAAAATCGGTCACATATCAGATAATACCCGACAAGTATTAAGTCTCGTTTGAATAAATAAAATTCGATGGATACAGGGTACCCGAATTGGTTGTGGTCCTGCATATGTTGCGGACACACCATAGCACGAAAGAGCGTCCCATTATTAGCTTCCGTTATTAGCGGCCACATATCTCGAGCTTCCCGTTATATGGTTCTTGCGAGCTTCCCGTTAAAAACTCTTTAGAGCATCCCGATTGATTGTGACTCTGTATGTGTTATAGACACACCATAACTCTTATAAGTGTCCCGATATATGGCTCTCCGGAGTTTCCCAATATTGCTCGCTTGAACTTCCCTAATATATGGCTCTTATAAGCTTTCTGTTATACAGCCCGGATAAGCTTCCCGTTATATGGCTCGAGAGAGAGCTTCCCATTTATGTGCTCGTATAAGCATTCCCGAATATGAATTGACGGATTACAGTTTTGTACACTTCAAGTGCACTACCCGTGTATCCATCGATATTTCAAATAAATTCAATGGGAAAAGTTCCGACATGGAATAATCTGAACTTGAGATGAATTATTATGGAAATGTATATGTTATATGAATATATGATGTAGAAAACATATGTATATGAAAATTGTTACATGATGAGCTCATCTTTGTTTCTTGATATTCACATGAAATGCATAACTAACATGTTTCTTGAGGTTATAAGTGTTTAGGCAAATTGCCAAATTTATTTGGATGAATTTTGCATGCTTACTTTAAATGTAAATGAATGGTAAGTTAATTTCTCGTTATACGAACTTACTAAGTATTAAATGCTTACTCTGTTTTATTTTCTCTATTTTATAGTAACCCAAAAGCTCGTTAAGGTTGGAAGCTAGTCGAAGCCACATCACACTATCAATTGCCCTTTTTTCGGTATATCTATTAAATCAACTTTGGTATAATGGCATGTATAGGTTAATTTGGCCATTGATGGCATGTAAATGTTTTGTTGTGATTAACCGTTTGAATGGTTTATGTTTGATACATTTTGATATATATATATATATATATATATATATATATATATATATATATATATATAGAGTATATATGCCTTATCATGGTTGATATGTGTTTTTGGTATAATTGACTGATGGTTAACTAATAGGTAAATTGTAATATGGTTTGAGTTGGTATAGTTGGTACAAATATGAATATATATGTAAGTAATCAAATTGCTAAGTATGGATACTTAGATATATATGATGATATGATTTGCATAAGACTTGGTTTTGGCTTGATTCAAATGTATTATATTGGTTTGGGAATGTGTTTAAGAGTTAATGTAGGTGGAAGACAAGTTTGGGTGAGAAATATGGCTAGGAAATGATCTTATTTTGTCCACACGGGCAGAGACACGGGCGTGTCTCTTAGCCGTGTGTGGCACACGGCCTAGCACACGGACGTGTGTTTTGGCCATGTGTCCCATGTATCTTTAAAATTTCAAAACAGAATGTTCAGAATTGATCACAAGGCCTGGCACACAAGCGTGTGGCTTGGCTGTGTGACCCCTGTACTTATTTAACGCAATTTTTTTTATGTTCACACGACCTAGCACATGGGCATGTGACTTGGTCATGTGACCCAAGTCAGTGAATTACACGGGTAAGGGCACAGTCTGGGACACAATCGTGTGCCTATTTCGAATGCCCACACGGGCGTCTCTCTTGGACGTGTGAGCCACACGGCCTGACCACATGAGCGTGTGTCTCCTACACCTAGGAAAATTTTGAAGTTTCGCGAAATCTTCTCTGAGTTTCCGGTTTAGTCCCGACATGTTTCTAATGTATGTTTTGGGCCTTGAGGGCTCATATAAGGGACATTATGATTGGTTTTTGATATGAATGTCAAATGATATGAAATGCCTGTTACATGTTTTTATAAATTTTGGTAATGTTTCGTAACCCTGTTTTGACGATAAATACGGGTTAGGGGTGTTACAACTTTCACGTCATTTCTATTTATCTTTTTTAATCATACATCTTCCTTTTTTATTTTTATTTTGAGTTACCTTATTTATTTTATTATTTAACATGGTATTATGATTATTATTGTTATCGCTATTGATCAATGTTATTATCATTCTTATTATTATATTATTCATGATGCATAATTATTGCTATCGTTACTATTATTTTATTGCTTAAATAAATTAATGGCATATCGCGTTAAATATTATATTCGTTTTTACCTAACGTATGAGAAATATTTAAAATTAAGTCAATGTTCATTATTTTTGGGATTCGAGAAGTCATGCTCCTAACTTACGGAGTATGGCATCTTCTTAGAACTGAAATAATCAAATATTATATTTGAAATAAAAACGAAATTTTAGTAGAGATCAAATGGTGGTTATTCTTGTTTTCGAGGATTCAAAGCATCGTGTCCTAACTTACGGGGCATGATTTTTTCTCCTCAACTAACTCGAAATAAAACATTTTAGTTAAGCGATTTTAATAAAATAAAGAACATCATGCAAAGAGGGATTGTATTTTAAATTCTTTCCAAATTTTTAATCTTCGACATCAAAACATTAAGTAACCAACTAGGTACCAATTTTGGGTTTTATGGGGGTGCTAATCTTTGCTCATATGTAAACGACTCTTGAACCCATTTTCTTGAATTTTATAGGCTAAAAAAAATTATCGTTTTAGTAGAATCAAATCTTTTATCAAGATGATTAAATTTTGAGATAACCGGATTGCACTTAATAAAAAGGATGAGCGGCGACTCGTTTTAAAATTTCAATTCAAAAAAGGGTTTCGAGAAAGAAATTTCACGAGTTTTTTATCTGCCTTACATTCACCTTTTGCTTTCCTCTCTCTAATATAATATTCAGGTTGCCATGGCTTATAGCTACAAAAGGCTCATCTTTGGATTGAAGTAACTGCCGACTAATCTTTATGGAAGCTGATCAGAGTATAATTTGTTTATATTCGCTTTAATGGTCTTTAATAACTTTTGGTTTTTACGTTAGTTTAATGGCTTTCATTGCATCATTATTAATCAATGTAGTTTTTTTTTTTCTGAATTTGTTAAAAAATATCTGAATTTTTTTATACACTTAGTTGATACTTAAATTTGTATTCCGTCACCTTGGTTAGTACCTCCACACTAATACTATTAATTTGTGATGAAATGACACTGATGATTAATCGTATAATGACATGTGGACGTGGTAGTCTCTTAATATAATAAATGACGAATATAAATTAAACATATTTTAAATATATAAATTAATTTAAAATATATATAAATTTTGAATAAATTTAAGTATCAACTAGGTACTTTTGAATAAATTATATGTTAACCTTTAAAATATTAACGTTATTAATAAATTGAGATAACGTGTGTAACAAAATATAAATTAAAATATAAGAAATAAATACTTTAAATTTAAGGAGTAAACCTGAATCAACCATGGAATCAGTTAAAATTAAAAATAGCTGATTATTTTTTCAGTTATCCAGAATGTGTAAGTGGAACGAAAACCAGGGACAGTGTGCCCATAGAACGGTAGTGCCATCTTTTATAATGCAATGCATAATGCCACATGCTTTTAATAAATAAAACTTACGTGGATATTTTGTTCAGTTTTGAAGGGAATAATGGATGATAAATCTTTAAAAAGATTATAAAATGATAAATGTTGTTTTTTTTTTTTAAGGTTTTCGATGAAGATAAAATTATAGTAATAATTGGTGGACTATAATGACCTCTTTGATTTAGTAAAAAGGTCGAGAGAAAAAAAGAATGAAAATAAATTTTGAATGTATTTAGTAAGAAAGAAAGGAAGGAAAATAAGAATTATTTTTTATTTTAATGCATAAAAATTAATATCCTGAAATTGTGATGATGAGATGTGAGAAAATGAGAGAGAAATATATGTTAGTTCAAAATTATGAAATTTTAAAAATTCTATCTCTTTCCTCTCATTTTTCAATCTTACTAGATAGTCTATGAAGATAATAGTATTTTTTATTTTAATTTTTCCATCTATGAAAGAAAAATTATTTTTCTAGCTTTTTAATTTTTCATTTTTTCGACCTAAATTTTAGTTATAGATTGAGATAAAAATATATATAATTGTGACCTTGGTTTTGGGATCGTTTAGTAGTGCAACCGAAAAATCTTTGACTAATTAAGAATGAAACGATATGAGAAAGAAGTCAACAAATTTGGCGTGAGATGCGTCAGGCTTGGATGACAAATCAGGTTACCAGAGAGAAAGGACTGATTTGGGTGCAATGGAAACCGACACATATGTAGTGGATAAAAGAAAAGTTAGATGGAGATTTCGACGATGAAAGAAGTTTGGCGCGAGTGCGGGAGCTGTATTGAGAGATCACAATGGGGCGCGTTAAATGGAGTGCAATATGCATGGTCGATGGGAGCTCAACATGTGATAGCTTGCCTGGAGCGGATCTTGTGGGCAAAATAAAGTTGTATTCATATCATAAAAGGCAATGAACTGCCTACATTTTGAACATACTCTTCGTTTGGATTGGCTTTAAGCGCGCAAACTAACCATTTTGTTGTCTTGGGTAACCAAAAGATCAGTTTTAAAGTCTTTTCAACCACACCGAGGTCTACTTTTTCACTGGGGGTTGAAGCTCCACTTCTCTCTCATGGGGGAGTTTTTTTTTTTTTTTTACAACTTTGGCCTTCTTCTTCAGGTGCTATTTTACAATTTATATTATATATTTATTTAAAAATCAATTACTTTTAATTGTATATAATTAATAATTTTATTACTTAATAAATTAATACAAATATAGTCTATTATTGTAGTTATTATGATGAAATTTTTGAAGAACATGATTAACTAAAATAAGTAATCACATATATAATAAATAATACAAAATATTATTTCATTTATTTTTATTTTTTATAATTTAATATAAAAAAATATAATTTTAATTATATATTACATCTGCACTATAATATTCAATATCACAACCAATTTCAAAAAACTAGTTTCAATCTCATTTTCCATTCAAATATATCAAACACCCAAAAATAATAAGAATAAAATAACCAATTCCCACAAAAAAAAACCCAGGATTACATACACTAAAGGCCAAACGTCCAAAGGAAACAAAGCCACCATCATTCTCGTCAAATATGATTGAAAAGTGATTCCTAGCTAACATCCAAAATCATGTAGCAACAAAAAGAGGGCCAAAACCATAGCATCTCAGAAAGCACCAAACAACAATGCACCATTGGGCTTATCGTTAGTGTGAAAAAAAATAAAATAAAATAAAAAATAAAGAACACAAAATTTTACGTGGAAACCCTTTCGGGAAAAAACCACGGGCAGAGGAGAAGAAAATTTACTATGTCGAAAATTTTTGAATCTATACAAAAGGAATAGACTATGTCTATTTATAGGCTTGTAAAGCCATATTCTAGTAGGATTGAAACACCTTATCCTAGTAAATATAAAATAGATGGAGTTTAATAAGGTTTAAAAAACCTTATTCTAAAATAAAATAAAAGAAGTCTAGTTCTATATGGATTTTACTTTTATTTTATTTTCCATCGTATTTTATTTAAATAAGAATTAGGGTCACTTAATTCTAACAATCTCCACCTTGACACAAATTCTCAATGAACAAGTTCTTAATCGCGAACAAGTTCTCCACCTCTTCCATAAAACCCCTTAAGGGTTTAACTTCAACAATGAACACCAACCAAGTCTAAGCAATGCTCAAACTTGGTTATAGGAAGTGACTTGGTCATCATATCTGCGCAGGATTTTCATGAGTACTAATTTTGCTCACAACAATATCACCACGAGCAATAATATCACGAACAAAATGATACCTAACATCAATGTGTTTTGTTCTCTCATGAAACATTTGATCTTTTGTAAGAAAGATGGCACTCTGATCATCACAAAATCTCAGGTTTTTTGAAGGTCTTCATTTAGTTCACTAAAGAGTCCTTCAACCAAATAGCTTCTTTACAAGCCTCGATGAATCGCCATGTACTCAAACTGATGGTAGACAAAGCGATCGTAGTTTGCAAAGTGGCTTTCCAACTATTGCACAACCTCCGATTGTAAAGACATAACTTTGTGAGAGAGATCTTCTTCTATCATCAAGGTCTCCAAAGAAAATCAAGATCAACATACCCAATAACTCCATCTTCGGTTCTTCCAAACTGTAAGCAAACATCAATAGTACCTCGTAAGTATCTTAAAATCCATCGAATCGCTTTCCAGTGTTCTTTACCGGATTCGCCATATATCCGCTAATCGCACCGATCGCATATGATAAATCGGGCGTGAACAAACCATAGCATACATGAGAGATCCCATCGCACTAGAGTATGGAACATGTGACATGTACTCAATCTCATCATCTCGATTGTGGAGACAAAGTCGATGAAAGTCTAAAATGGGCGCTAAAGGAGTACTAACAGGCTTAGCACTCCGCATATTGAACTCCAAAGAAGTTTCTCAATGTACCCTTCTTCCGACTTAGGTACAATTTACTTGTTTTTCTATCTCTAAGAATCTCCATACCAAGTATCTTCTTTGCTTTGGTCCCAAATCTTTCATCTCAAATTCTTCACTTAGTTGGGCTTTGACCTTTCTTATCTCTCCTTTGTCTTTTCTTTGCTATCAACATGTCATCAACGTAAAGAAGTAGATACACAAAAGAACCATCATTGTTTTTCTTAAAGTAAACACAATCACAAAACTACTTCTTTTGAAATCGTGAGAAGTCATAAAGGAATCAAACCTCTTGTACCACTCGCCTTGGTGATCAAGCTTCAAACCGTAAAGGGACTTTTTTTCAAAAAGCAAACATAATCCTCTTTTTCTCGAGATCAGAAACCCCTCTGGTTGTTGCATGTAAATATCTTCCTCAAGTTCTCCATGCAAAAATGCGCTTTTACATCTAATCGCTCAAGCTCTAAATCATGCATGGCCACAATACCAAGCAAAGCTCGAATCGAACTATGCTTTACAACCTGGGAGAACACATCTGTGAAGTCCACTCTGGAACTTGATCAGTAACCCTTTGCAACAAGCCTTGCTTTATATTTAGGTTCTTCAACTCCTGAGTCCCTTCTTTCTTTTTAAACACCCATTTACAACGAATGTCTTCTTACCTTTAGGAAGTTTCACAAGATCCCATGTTTTGTTTTTGTGGAGTGATTCCATCTCCTCTTGCATAGCAAACATCCATTTTTCTCGAGTCTTCACAACTAATCGCCTCAGAATAATTTGATGGCTCTTGATTCGCATCTATATCTTCACCACATTTAAAGCATAAGCAACTAGATCACCCTCGGACATACTTCTTTGAGGTTTAATTTCTCTTTTAGTTCTGTTTTTGGCGATAGAGTATTGAGGCGAAGAAGCAACTCTATTCTCAATTTTTGTACCGACTTGAGGAGTCGACTTTGTATTAATCTGATGCTCCACCGCTTTTGATTTTCTTTATTGGAAGAGTCTTTAAGAGATAAGTTAGGAAGCATAGCGCTTTCATCAAAAACAACATCTCTGCTAATCACAACTTTCCTATTTTCAGGACACCATAACTTATACCCTTTTACACCACTTTATAACCAAGAAAAACACATTTAATGGATCTCGGTTCCAATTTTCCATTATTAACATGAGCATACGCAGGACACCCAAAGATCTTTAAATCGTAATAATTAGCGGGATTACGGACCATACCTCTTGTGGAGTCTTTTTCTCAATGGCAACGGATGGAGATCGGTTGATCAAAAACATGCAATGAGGTCGCTTACGCCCAAAACGACTTCGGTAAGTTGGCATTTGACAACATACATCGAACCTTCTCCATGATCGTTCGTTCATTCGCTCGCAACGCCGCTTTGCTGTGGAGTATGACGAATCGTCAAGTGTCTCACGATCCCTTCGACTTGCACAATCTATTAAACTCATCGTAATCGAACTCTAAGCCATTGTCTGCATGCGGAGGTATTTTATCTGCTTTTCCGTCTGCTTTTCAATCATAATTTTCCAAGACTTAAATGCGGAAAACACATCGCTTTTTCTCGCTTGGAAAGAACGCCCAAACTTTTCTCGGAAAAATCATCAATAAAGGTTAGCATATAATTAGCTCCACCTCTCGAAGGCACTCTGGATGGTCCCCATAGATCGAAATGAATATACTCCAACGTTTCCTTCGTGTTATGGATTCCTCTAGTGAATCGAACTCTCTTTTGCTTCCCAAAAACACGGTGCTCACAGAAATTCGGTTTGCAAATTCCTTGCCCATCAAGAAGTCCTCTTTTGCTCAATTCTACCATGCCATTCTCACTCATATGCCCTAGGCGCATATGCCAAAGTTTAGTAATATCATCATCCGACAAGGAAGAGGAAGCGACAATTGCATCACCAAGATAATAAGATAGAACCACAAAAAAATATAACTTGGCGCTTTTTCTTTGCCCTTTCATCACAACAAGGACCCTTTGAAAATCTTTAAAACCCCACTTTCACCGTGTATCTGCACCTTTTGAATCAAGAGTACTCAACGAAATTAAATTTCTTTTCAATTCGGAACATACCGTGACGTCACTAAGTGTTACGACAACTCCATCAAACATCTTAACTTTAATTGTTCCAACACTGCGATCTTACACGAAGCATTATTTCCCATCAAAACAACATCTTGCACACTTTGTTTACGTAAGTTGTAAACCAATCCCGATTGGGACTCATATGGAAGGTGCAAAACTGAATCAAGTATCCACTCCTCACTTACTTTAGAATCATTGTGAAGCGACTAGAAGTTCACCATCGCCGTAGTCTTCTACAACATCGCCTTCACGAATTTTCTCGGTTGTTTTCCTTTGATTCGCAGCCTCCCTTTTAATCTTATTTTGTAGCTTATAGCACTCGGATTTAATGTGCCCTTTCTTCTTCACGAAGTTACAAGTTTTACCTCTATTTGAAGACTTGATCTACCCTTAGATTTACCACGATGATTTCTTTCCTGTGTCCTACCACGATCATCATCGATGATTCGATCTTGTCTCCCACGAACAATGAGACCCTCTCCCCGAGAGTCGTTTAACCACAAGATGTTTCATCTTATCATACGAGGTTAAAGAATCATAAACCTCATCAACCGTGAGAGACTCGCGGCTATATAAAATCGTGTCTCTAAAGGTTGAATAAGACGGAGGCAACGAACAAAGTAGAATCAACCCTAGATCTTCCTTATCATCACCGAACCTCCATGGCCTCCAAGTTTGAGAGAATTTCTTTAAACACTATTAAGTGTTCGTGTACGCACGCACCTTCCTCCAAACGATGAGCATAAAGACGCCGCTTCATATGCAACTTGCTTGTTAGAGTTTTACGACATACATATTTGTTCTAGCCTCTTCCATAATGCAATGGCGATCTTCTCTTTCATCACATCCTGCAAAAATTTCATTGGACAAATGCAGATGCAATTGTGTTAATGCCTTTCGATCCTTACGCTTCTTCTCTTCATCTGTTAATGTCGAAGGCATCTTATCTATCCCTAGCGGGGGCATCCTCCAGATCCATCTGCGCAAGAACCGCTTGCATCTTAATCGCCACAACGCAAATCTGGTGTTGCGATCCAACAACGAATTTCATATTTCAAAGACGCCATTACACGTGCTCAAGATGAACAACCCTAAGCTCGGATACCAAATGTGAAAAAATAAAATAAAATAAAAATAAAGAACACAAAATTTTACGTGAAACCCTTTGGGAAAAAACCACTGGCGAGAGGAGAAGAAAATTTACTATGTCGAAAATTTTTGAATCTATACAAAAGGAATAGACTATGTCTATTTATAGGCTTGTAAAGCCATATTCTAGTAGGATTGAAACACCTTATCCTAGTAAATATAAAATAGATGGAGTTTAATAAGGTTTAAAAAACCTTATTCTAAAATAAAATAAAAGAAGTCTAGTTCTATATGGATTTTACTTTTATTTTATTTTCCATCGTATTTTATTTAAATAAGAATTAGGGTCACTTAATTCTAACAGTTAGGTAACCGGAACCTATACCAGGCGATGAAGCAGAAGGATACAATGGAATTGGAAGGAAATTGAGCGGTGGATAAGATGGCAAACTTCGCATATGGGTCTTCATCGTTTCAATAGTCTCCCTGGTGAGCTTTAGTAGATATTAGAGGAGCATAACATGGGTTTTTCAATTCCCAAAGGCTTATAGTTTAATCTTATTAGATGTACAAAAGGAAAAAAAAAACCATCATTAGGGGGTAAATGCAAGGAGGGCAAGCAGATGAGTTCACCCTTTAAAATAAAAGTTAACTAACAAAGCATAGAGGAGGGATTAAATTTACGCAAAACGATAAATAATGGGCTATCCTTAGAATTTAACCTTGTTTATTATGTCTCTCCTGGGCTAGCCCAAAAAAAGAAATATATAATGTTGGGCTTGGGCCGCTTGCGACGGATATTTTGAAGATGATCCGGTGAAAACAATGTTCAAATCTAAACCAACCCACCAAACAGCCAGTCCCTGCATCTCTGTTTTTTTTGTTTTTTAATCCCATTCCCAGCTAGTTTGTGCACCCGAGGGGACACCCACAGAGACTCCCAAAATCTTATCTAATAATTTTACTTTTCTTCCTCCTTTTTTGCAAACCACTAGACGCCTCCCCATCCCCCTCTCCTCTCTCCTTTCACATAACAGAGGACCTTTCCCACCCTTCTACCACTGAAAAAAGATGGCCTCCACCTTCTCATTGCAGATGGTTCATTGCCCTCGCTTCAGTTTCCAGGTCAGTTCTGTTTACAAGATTTTTACTTCAACATCCTTCTCTCCTTGTTTTTCATTGTTTCCGGCATTCCTTCTACAGGGTCAAGCTGTTTCAAATGTTCATAGCCCACATATGATCGGTTCATGGTCAGTTTACTCCCAACCTAACTCATCTGCTACCGTCTTAGCATCGAAACTAAACTATGCATCAGGTTTGCCTGTAACCGAACTTTCTAAATCCCCTTCCGTTAAGTACCGAAGAATGGTCTGCAATTCCATGGCAAATGTAAGTCCTTTATTATTAGCTTCTATAGAGTAGATAAGTAGTTTGAGGTCTATTTGGCTGCTTTATCGTATTACATTCCAAGCAAATAACTACTTTCGATCTTGTTTTCGTTCCTCTTACCTGACCGGTAACATAGATTCTGAATGTTTCACATATTTGGGGTTTTGTTTAGGATGTAGAGTTGCAAGCGAAAGTGACGACCAAGTGCTTCTTTGATGTTGAAATCGGTGGTAAGGCTTTTGGCAGAATTGTTATGGGCCTTTTTGGGGATATTGTTCCTAGAACTGTTGAGAACTTTCGTGCCCTCTGCACAGGCAAGCTAGGCTGAGTCCTTTACATTCACTTTTATTTTTTGTTTTTTCCTTAATATTTTTCTTAATTAGGTCTGACATTTTTATTTCTTGCAGGAGAGAATGGATATGGTTTCAAAGGATGCTCCTTTCACCGTATTATTAAAGATTTCATGATCCAGGGTGGCGATTTTACTAATGGAAATGTAATCCCTCTCTTTCTTTCCCCTTTTCCTTTGGCTTTCTAAGGAAAGAAATTTCCATTACTAAGTAGAAAACTGGTGCATTTGCTGGCTGTAGGGAACTGGTGGAATGAGTATTTATGGATCCAAGTTTGAAGATGAGAGCTTTGCTTGTGAGTTGTTCTCTAGTAACTAAAACACTTCAAGTTTCGATATTTGAGAGTTTATATTTGGGGTTGATGGGTTAAGTGGTATCTGTAATGAATTGCTAGCTTGATTCCTAATATTTTGAGGCTATTATCTGCAGTGAAGCACGTTGGACCCGGAGTATTAAGCATGGCCAATGCAGGTCCTAATACCAATGGGAGCCAATTCTTTATTTGCACAGTAAAGGTGAGCTATGCAGCCTTATTCTCTTTTGTAGATTATGTATCTCATTATAATTTGATATCATGATTTGCTAATATCACCGTTAGATATAGCTGTAGTTGTGTTTTTATTATGGTCTTTGAGAACAAAAAAAAGTATAAACGTTTACTAGAATACTAGGTTTTGATTTGTGATTGGAATTATACCTTATCAAGTATAAACTTTGAGTTTAATATCAACTGTACATGTGCATAGTTTGCTTATAGCTGAATGCTGACTGGTGCTGCTAATATTTCTTTGGATAACTAATCATGCTAGCTATTTACTTCAAGCGTGGATATTCATTTCTTATCATGCTAGCTTTTCATGTGCTGCTAATATTGTTCATTTTCATTGGTTTTGTATTTTACAGACTCCATGGCTGGACAACAGACATGTTGTTTTCGGACATGTGATCGATGGAATGGATGTCGTGCGTGAACTAGAGTCCCAAGAGACAAGCAGGACAGATGGGCCTCGAGTACCATGCAGAATTGTCAATTGTGGGGAGCTGCCTATAGAAGGCTAATATCCTATCCGTTTAACCACTACCACAAATCTCCCATTTTATCATTTACTTTCTCTGCTTCAAGATGATTTTACCTGGTAATACGTACAACAGTCGGCGTTTATTATAGAAGAGAGAATTTTGGATGATACTTTATAAGCTCTTGGCAGGGGTGTGCTATTATCCTTATCATTTTTTAGGGTGTAAGTTTGCAGATTCCATCAAAACTCTTCTCTTAATGGAACATCTGATTTTTCTAGTTTTGATCTATTTCCTTCCAGCTGCTTTTTGGTTCCAAAAATTTGGGTTTAATACATGGATCTTACAGATACTTGACCATTTCCTATATTAACGAGCGTAGTCATTCATATAGCAAATGTACATAATATTAACAAGGGCGACCTTTTCTTAAAACTTGTAATTTTCTATTTGAAGTGAAACCTTGCTCTGCCTTGATGTTGCAAAAACCAGGATCCGAACTCTAAACTTGTTGAACGTAACCTCTTAAGAGCGGTTTACATGCATTAACTTGACTAAACCTTGGGTTCTGGGTGTTGCTTATTTGATGTTGTTGATAGCACGATGCCAACCCCAATGAAACCGCTTGAAAAACTTCCTCTTTAGGAAGCAAGATGAAGAAGAAAAAGTACCAAATCACACCAAAAGGGTTCCAATGGATGGAAGCAAAAATAATAGCCGATGATGATAGTTGGGAGATGCTAAGCTTGTCAACCGCAATGCAGAGATGTAGATGCAAGTGCCACTGCTTGTGCTCACACCTTGAGCCGAGCCTTGACATCTCTTGGATCATCACCTAAATCACAAAACATACCATCAGATTCAACTGAAAATGTTAAGCCCTTTACATCTTTCAACAAAACAATCAGTCATTTTTAAGGTTAATACTACAGAGAGGTTGGGAAATACTTGGACTCACCAGGGCCAGAGATACGCCAATTGGTGATGGGAGAAGTGCCATCACTGCTTGTAGCATCAAAACTGGAAAAGCGACTTGGAATCTCCAACTCGAACCCTAAATCCCTACACGCGTTCACTTCCTCCATATCCATACACAATGACCTCTTCCCTCCTTTTGGCCTCGTGATCACCACCACCTCACCCTCACTCTTCCCGCTAAAACTATTCCCATTATAACCCACCATTAAACCCCCCTCTTTCTTTTCGCTGCTGCTTTTAATCTCCTTATCCCAACAACTTCCACTCCTCCTCCTCACATTCTTGCTCCCTTTCTGCCATCCAAAACTACCCTTTTGAGCTTCATTTTCACTACCACAATCTTTGGCTGCTCCCTTAGGCAAGACCCGATGAGGTGGGACGGCTGGAAGAGAGTAACAATAAGGTTCTTTGTCGGAGTCGGATAAAAGTTGAAGCGACTCTTTGACGGAGAACTCTTCATCAACATCTACGTCAAAGTTTTCAATTGACAATCTAGACATGTTCTTCCCCATGTCATCATCATCACCATGAAAGTTCGTGTATGTTGAACTAGTAGACATGGAAAAGCTAGACATGTTATGTGGATGAGATTGATGGTCATGAAAATGATCAAACCCAACATCAATATCATCATCCTCAACTTCTTGTATAGAAGAAACAACAGTCATACTTCCATATGATGCCATTTTTTTCTCTTCCTGTGATTTTGCAACTAAAAGAAATTTTTAAAAAATGAAGAAGATAGAGTGTTCTTACGTTTACCATTTATTTATAACATACGAAATTTGACTTTGTTAAGGTTTTTTCCCTTTTCAATAAACAACACATTTTGGGCATGAGCTGAATAAACTATTTATTTAATTTCTCCAGTCGTATACCATATTACATATTCATAAGTTGTTAAATTAATTAATTGTTTTTGTTGTGCCTTATTAATGGAGATGATTGGGTTATTTATATGATATAGTTACTGTTTATAAAATTAATATTTCAAGTAGGCTCCATGCATGTTGACATGTATGATACCCTAAACTTAACACGTGCTCGCTAGTCTAGACATTCATCAGTTCATTCATTTGGCTTTGTTCCATGTGCTCACAAACACTTAGGAAAGTGAAGCTAAACTCACGAGTTCCTTAACAACTTCATTTGTTGGAGTCCAAACTCGGGTCACAAGTCGGTAATCTAGATTGTGTTCAGGTTTCGGGTTAGCAATTGGATATCTCATAATAATATTATAATTATATCTATAAGTTTAAAAGTTAAAAGTTCTTTACATCAGTGAAGAGGAATTGAGAAGGGAAGGCGAATGAATTTGGGGATTAATGCAATAGTGAAGAGGAAGGAATTGGAAAGGGAAGACGAATGAATTTCGGTTAGGGTTTCATTTTCAAATCCAATTTGGGAATTTCAGAAATGGATGGAGAAAGGGCCTTGTCCAAATTCCATAAGCGTGGGCAACTTCTACAGCCCATTGACTTTCATGTTGATACAATGTGGGGCGTTATTGCGACTCTCGACGCTCTTCATCCAAGTTTCTTTAATTTTCAATCATTATTTCTTTATTGCTATTAGATCCATTGAAAAAATCGCTTTAATTGTTCTGATTTCTTCTTGTATATGTATTGAGTTGTTTGTGGATTTGTCTTTGTGAGATTTGATGATTAAAAAAAAAAATCAAATTCTAAGGAAGAAGATGACAGTTGAGATTTCTAGGGTTTTTAAATTATTATTTATTTATTTTATTTTATCTTTAGTTAATAGTTGGTATTGCGCCTGTAACAACCTAATTTTAGTTGGAGCAAGAAAATGTGGTCTGAAAATCTAATTCTGTAAATCGAGTTAGTAAAATCTTGAATTAAAAAATTTGCGTATTTAGTATGAACATATATTAAAAAACTGTCAAATAATTAAATTGAGAAAATTATTAAGTATAGTGCAGGGATTAAATTGTAAAAGTGCAATCACTATTGAATATTAATTTAGTAAATGCATGAGAACTTGAATAGCAATTAACCAAGGGACTTAATGACTATTTAATCATCAATGTTATATGGATAGTGGAATGTGATGATCATCCACTCACTTTTAATTAATAATACTTAATTAATAAATAAAACATGGTTAATAGTTAAAACATTAAGTTAATTAAGCTTAATGACATTACTAATTAAGGTATATATATAGCAAAGTGAGTGGGAGACGAAAATCATCATCTTTCTCCAAGCTTGAGCCGTCCAAATTAGGGAGAACAAGAAAGAAAAAAATTTACTTTCTCTTTTACAATTTGGTCCCAAATTCTATAAGGTAGACATATTTTTCTTTTGAATTTTTTATGTTTTCATGATCATCTAAGCTTGATTATTAATACCCATGCTTTAGATTTTTAGATCAATGCATTTTATTCAAGTTGTCATTAATGGATATTTGATGAAATTAAGTTTGAAGTTTATGAAATTGTTAGTTCGTAAGCTTGGGGTTACGTTAGGACTAAGTTAGATGGTAGTGAAAAATGATGGGCTTGATTAGAAATTTAACTAAGCTTTATAGTTAATTTTGTGACCTGAGAGACTAAATTGAAAATTGTTAAGAAATTAAGCTATAGCTTAAAAATACAAGGTCTCTAATGAAAGAATATGAAATTTGATTTTGATTTGATGTTAAATATCGAAAAACATGAGCATTTCGAATATAGGGACTAAAATGAATAGAATGCAAAATATGTATAATTATTGTGTTTTCATGTGTTTATGTGAAACTGATACTATTTCTATAATCAAATTATAGTGCGTAGATAAAGATAATGTCAGACCGTCTCATGATAAAGGAAAGGCGAAGGCCATAGATGAGTAGTTATCCTAATTCGTGCTTTCATGATTTTGATCTAATATACATATAGCTATTAAATTTGGTGCCCTAAGTGTAGTATATTCATATGTACACTTGTAATTTTTTCGAATATATTAGCTTAATAAAAGTATTCATGAATTATATTAATACCCTTTGTATATTGCCCTCAATAGTTTTTGCATGCAAAACAAAATTGAAGCAAATATTAGTTCAATTGGGGAGATGAACCTAAATATATCTTTAGTCTAAATGGAAATGAGCAAACCGATTAAAAGACTAATATGACATCTATCAAGTCCCATTTGAGAGATACTTTGTCTTGGGTATCAAAGTGGATGAATCCTAGAAGATAGAGACATAGATGTGACTAACTAGATTGATAGGACCCAAGTAGAATAGATCCTAAATCTATTTATGGATTTATTCAGTTGTGATGTTCATAATGTGACATACCTTAATCTTGAGTGGATGATTGATTTTGTATGTGTAACTCATATACTTTGATGTATCTGAGTTCGAATAGATAAGAAACCGAAAGCTGGTGTATTGGGTATATACTTCTGCAGTATGTAGCATCATTCACAATAGTGGAATTTATAACCCAAGAAATGGGTAAATGATATCTTCTCATTGGCATTACATGATAGATGAGAAGTAAACGTGGCCATAGGTCATTTATCTTTGTGATGAATGACTTAATTACTATTTGATAGTAATTGATTTTTCATGAAAGAAGATGTAATGGTTACCGTGAGATAAAATAAGATCATATTGGGAGAACGAATTTATCCCAAAGATATGAAGGATATCTTATAAGGGTAACACACTTATGGCAAGGTCATTGGATGAGCATTAATTAAGTACTTTCCTAATGGCATGTCATTTAGGAAAGCTCAGTCACGATCCTATAGTGGAATGACTTGGTGACTAAATGAGTTTATAATTAATTGGTGAAAAGCTGGAATTTAATTATAAATCATTTGAGTCCTAATCACATATGTCCAATCGGTCACTCTGCTAGCTTGTTGAAACCAGAAATGAATTGCATGATAAATCAAATGAACATAAATGGATAGAAATGATAAAGTTAGAGAAATGAGTTACATTCGGAAATGAATGTGGCTTCTCACTGAGTATGGAAATGACTTGAGAATTAATTTAAGTTTTTCAAATTATTATTTAATTAATTAAAGTTCAGAAATGGAATTAAATTAATTGGTAACTATGAATCTGTTGAATGTAGAAATTAAATATATTTTCTCATAGATTCTTTTACGGTAAAGTTGTAAATCTCCCTTGTTGAGGTCACGACATCAAGTCCCTATCATCAAAGTCGAGACATGCTTGTGTTGATGTCGCGAAACTAAGCCCTCTACCTTCATGGTCACGACTCATCCTTATTGAAGACACGACATCAACCTACGACCTTCAGTATCATAACATTCATTCTTTGATGTCACGAAAACACCTATGTATTAGTCATTTTTTACGTTTTAGTCCCTCGATTATTACCAGAGTTTCATAAGAGTTTTCGTAAGCCTAATTATAACCCAGATTTGAATAAATAATACTTTTAGAAGAATTAAAAATTCAATTATATGCATGATTCGTCTTTTGAAAATTTAAATGAAATCATAGTTGCTTCGGCAACGAATGTGTCATTTGTTATTTCGGATCTAACAATTGGGTCGAGTGTGGGGTGTTACAGGGAAAAAATATATTTTAGTTCTTTAAAGTGGTATGCAACACTTATGACATAGTAATTTGTGTCATGTGGCATCCAAGAATTGGGCCATGTGTTAAAAAATTTCCATGTCAGATTTTTGTTAAAGTTGTTAGCAGGAGTGACCAAAATAAACTGTGGATTACGAACTACCTCCACCCTAACTGATTCTTTCCATCCCACCCAAATGCCACCATAAAAACCAACCACTTCTACTCGATGAGAATACTGAAAACCCAGCTTAGCAATAATAATATCTGTTTCAGAAGCATTAACCATTGACTCCAACAAGCTAACAATATTAGGTTTATACTTTGAATTATATTCCCGAAAAATACTAGTAAATTTTGCACTCACACACCCCTGATAGTTCCAAGAAAAAACAGATAAATTCAAATCTATATAGAATTAAAATGCTAAGAAGAACTGACCTTTACTGTTAGACAATATTTTTAGCTTCCAGCTACGTATCAGCCACCTTCAAACCTTTTATACCGCCCTCATTTCCATGCTAAGAAGAGATACGACCCACCATATTGTTGAGCAATTTCGATATTAGCACCTTAGTGTTGCCTAACAGCATTCTTGTGGAATTGAGGGATAATAGGTGTCGAATCCACCAAAAATAATATTTCTACACCTAAGCAATAAATAAATAAATAGTAATATAAGGAATAGGATCGATCCCATAGAGGCCGGGATATCTAAAATTGTTGTTCGGTTCAACCAGATTGTGCAACTAGGCAACTGTTGTTCCCATAAAGTGTGACAATTTGTGCAAAAATAAAAAAGAAGAATTTAAATCTAATAATAAGTAAATATAATAAATATAATTGAAATCGAAATAACAATAAAAATAAGAAAAAAATGAAATTTAATTAAATAAATCGATATGATGAAATTCTAGCTTCAAGCTCGATTTTGTTTTGATTTTGAATCGACCCTTGATAACAAGTCTTCTCCTTCGACTGATAAGTCAGTTATAGTAATCAAGGACACATCATACAACCAACCTTTCCGCATGTAAAGTAATTGCGGGAATGCCCAACAACTAACCTTACCGAACAAACAACCACGAAACACGTGTCCATGATTTAGCTCTCTGATAGCCTTGCGAGCTAGAAGGATCCAACTAAAACCAACGACATCTACACAAGCTTTCAATTCTTTTAATAAAAATAATAACTATCATTAAGATTTTCTTCATTTTATTAAAAAAAATTATCATTCTCGAGAGCTAAGCCATTAAATAGAGAGATTGAACTTAAATTTATTATGTTTTAACATAATGAAATTATGCACATTTCTATTTGCCTAGAAAAGAATTGTAAAAAAAAATTAATTAATTTATGTAAGATTGGTGCTCATATTTTATATTACATACTTCACTATTATGATTTTAAGTAAAATTTAAGCTTAGGAACTGTGAAAAGATATTTACGATGGTGTTATAAAATTGTCAATCTTTATTTATTAGAAAACCTTCTTTTTCAATACTAATCCAAGATTCCTAGGATTATTCTTATAGGATTATTTTTTTAATTATTACAATAATATGTTGATTGCTTCTGTTAGATTTGTAAAATAAATCTGAAATAAAACTTAATAAATCATGATCTATCATGTCAAATCATCAAGAATAAATCAAGAACAAAACTAGATACGGAAGCGTACCTAAATCCATGAATTCCTTGAAGCTTTACTGGATATTGGGGATTTGGTCTTTCAAATTAGCACACAAGAAATTCAGAGAATATCTATTCTCTCTTTCCTAATGATGAGATATTAGAAAAGATATCTTGTGTATAATTTGGGGACTATAACCCTAATATTTATAACCTTGGCATATTAGTTCTAATCAAATTCTAATTAGCCCATCATTAATTAGAATTTGATTAGAACTCAATTACAAGAGTATCTACACATATTTGACCTATACTTTATTTAATAATTAAAGCCCAATAAAACTTTAACCAAATTAGATCACTTTTAATTTGGGCTAACCTATCATGATAATAAATAATAACATGTAATTACCTTTATTATATATGTGATGTTCATATTTTCCAACAGACTCTACATGCCATTATATAACCTTATGAGCTCAAAATTTTACTATCATATCTAAAAGGTATTCCAAACAATCTCATCTATTAAATATGTTAACATATAAACCAAGGCGACTTTTGTTACGTATATCGTAACTTAATCCATCCATGATCACGTATATTAACATAACCAAATGACATAGATCAAGTATGGATGTGTAGGATGGAAATTACATGCAATATGATCTAAACATGTCTATTTCCACTTGGTCCTCCTTAGTGAGATCAAACCTTACCAAAATTAGGGTGTGAATAAACCAAATAAACTTTATTTCTGCAGAAAATAAACTTAATATCTTTAAATTGAAAATGTGTCTATAACATAAAAGCATTTAAAAAATACAAATTCCCACTGAAACCAAATATCCTTTAAATGACATTACACCCATATGAACAGTATGCTCTTATATAACCTTAGGTGTAGTTTCTTAGTAAGCGGATCCGCAATAATGGAGTTTATCCTAATATGCTTTATAAGCACCTAACCACTTTGAACTTTTACTTTAATAACTAGGAACTTAAAGTCTATGTTTTTTTACTTTGATGTGCTCATGTTGCTATTGGAATAAAAGACTGCAATTTGTTTTCACAATTTGCACCTTAGTGACAAAATCTTGTATCCATATTCCATCAAAATCGGAGTCTGTATACCTGATGATCTCTAACTGATTAGACCTCCGATATTTGAGCATGTAATCTTTTGTTCTCTGAAAATACCTTATAACCCTCTCGGATGCTATCCAATGGTCCAAACTAGGGTTGCTTAAAATATGTGCCTAACATCCTAATAGTGTACACAATATTCCAATGTATACAAACCTGAACATACATTAGACTTTCTACTACTAAAATGAAAAAAATCTAATGCATTTTTTTGTAATCTCAAAATCATTCTTAAGGCATTGATTGAAGCTATACTTATTATTGACAAGCAGTATACCATTAACATATACAACTAAATATAAAACCTTACTCCCACTAAACTTATGGTGTAGGGCCCAATTCTAGCCCTGGGCCCAAACCAATACTAAAATTAAAACAAAATACCCTCAGACCCAATTCAATCAAGCCCAATACAAACCCAATCGTAAAACCCATTTACAATGCGGCCCAACTGGCCCAAAACTTAAACAATTTCAGAAAAACCCTAGCCCTTGCTCTCGCGCTGCAAGCAACCCTGAGCGCCGCCCTACTCGCGCCAGACGCCTCCTCCCCGCAACGTGCTCCGCTTCACCACGCCACATCAGAGACGTGCATGCCCATATACCTGCAAACACTTTGAAAACCGATTGTAAAAGGCTATAAAGGCCTTCGAAGACATTTGTAAAAGGACCTTTTCTTGATACGAATACAAGAGAAAAAATACAGATAACAGTCAAATACAAACCACAAAAGAGCAATCAAAAATTAGATTCAAGAATTGAAAGGTTGTTTTTCCACTTTTTTTCCCTTTTCGCAGTCGCATCTCCTCTTCTGTTTGTTTTTTTAACAGATTTTAAAACAAAAAAAAAAAAAGGAAAAGGGCTTACCTGACCTTGCTCCACGAACGTCGGCGGAGGCGGAGGCGGAGGTACGAGGCACTGATGACCCTCAAGAGTGGCACCCTCAAATAAAATTAAAACCCTAGCAGAGGGAAGGGGAGGGTTCATTTTTTTTTTTTTTGAAATCAAGAACCCAAATGTTTTTTTTTTTTAATTTTTTTGGATTTATATAGCCCAAGAAACGACACCGTTTTGTGCCTCAGGTTTAAGCGCCTAAACGACGCCGTTTTAGCCCCCAACTTCGCACGTTGACCCTACCCGGAAAGGATCCGCGTGTTTTCTATTAGTGGGGTATTTGCGGTATTAGTCATTCCCTTCTGCGATGCTGTTCGATTAGGTCTTTTTATCTTTTTAAATTTTGCCCAGAAATTTTGTGAAAGTTTCATTTGGATCCGTGCTTAAACGCTGCGTTCAGGAACTTGGAATAATTGCATTTTCGATCCCCTCGTATTTTCGCGCATTGCGCTTTTGTCCCTATTTCAATTTCAGTGTTTTTTTTATTTGTTAATTGTCTCTCTTAATTTGCTTTTATTTCAATTAAGTTTTTTTTCTCATTTTAATTTGTATAATTCATGATTTCTTTAAATTCATTTGGCATTCATCTTTTTAATTTTCTTTTTACATTTTGGAATTACTTTGATGAATTATGTTGTTGTTTTTTGTTTTTGTTTTTGTTTTATTATTTTTAAAATTTCTTTTTATATAATTTTGTTTTAAATTTTTTATGATGTTACATTTTAAATACTCTTATTTGTTATTATACATATATAATTTATGATAAGATTAGCGCTATTCTATATACATTAATGTTTTCATATTATTTCACGTAAATATTTTCTTTTATACTTATTGTCTATATATTTATATTTTCTATATATTTATATTTTCTTTTAAATTTATTTATGCACAATTTGTTTCTTTTAAGGATCCTATTTTTGATTGTATATTTTGTTTATTTTAAACACTTTCATATATTAGTAATTTTGTATATACATTATTTTTTTGTTTTCGTATATATATCATTAGTCAAATCAATTTGTTTTATTTGAAATTATGTTTTATATTACTTATTTCGAATCTCTTCTCGCATATTATATATTTTAATAATCGTTTATATATTATCAGTTTTTATATACATATAAGTTATTTCAAGTCTAATATGTGTTATTCCTTTGTATATTTTTCATATGGGTTTTAAACTGTTTTGTGGTATATCGGTTCCTAATTTTTATATTGTTTGTGTATTATGTGTCATTTTTGGTTTTCATATTGTATCCACGTATTATTGTTTCATGCATGTAATTAGGTTTTTATTTCTTGTTATTGCATCATGATTATGATTCTCATATTCTCTAAATACCGATTGTCTTTTATCTCCAAACAAACCAAACAAGTATATTTTGACTCGGTTTTTATAATTGTTAACTTGAACCTCGCAACATAAGGAAATATTCGTGTTGAGGGAGTTCGAGGAATCGTGCCCTATTGTGTTGGGTTTCAATTATTCGTTCAACCAAAATGCGGAATATCCTTTTGAAATTCCATCCTTGTTTTTTAAATTAAAATAAGGAAATATTTCGTGTTTGGAAACTCGAGAGATCATGCCCAATCGTGCTGGGTTTCGGTTCACCGTTTTTCCAAAGAGCCAAATATCCTTTTAATTTTTCAAATGCATGAGTTTTGGGAAACATGAGATAATCTTGTATCGAGGGTTTGAGATATTGTGTCATATCGTGCTGGATATGATATTTTATTCCTTTTGAACGAGAGAATCTCAATATCCAATTCAAGATATCTAAACATTTTTAAAGGAGTTGTATTTTAAAATCTTTTCAAATTTTCAACATTAGGACATTAATTGATCAATACGGTAAATTTTTTGGGCATTGCGAGGGTGCTAATCCTTCCTCACGCGTAACCAACTCCCGAATCCGTTTTCTAGTCTTTTGTAGACCAAAATGTTGTTTTAATAAACCAAAATGCTTTATTAAAATGATCGATCATGAGGTGACCCGATCACACCTAAAAAAAAAGGATTGGTGGCGACTCCATTTTCGTTTTAAAGTCGACCCCCGTTTTGTAAAACTTTAAAAATGGTTTCGACAGCTTGGCGACTCCACTGGGGAGCATCATAAGAGAGTCAATCCGTGAATTTGATTATTTTCTGTCCTATTGTCAAAAATTGAAAATCCCGATTTGAAAAATTACGATTCTTTCATTGCATGTGTTTGTGTCATATGTTTGTTATGATTTGAGTATTGTAAAATTTTCCTGCATCATGTTGCACGACCGTTGTGGTTACACCTTTTAAGTGGGAGTGAGAAACTATTTCCTTCGTGAGGTTTCTACCTCCGTGCAGGATAGTGGATCACTTTCGGGATACATCCGTACCTATGTCTTCGTGAGGTTTTCACCTCCGTGCAGCCATAGAGAAATGTATTCCCCTGAATTGAACTTGGTCCATATGAGCCTATAATGGTGAGGATCGAGGAATCTGCTGGTTCAGGTACCCTTTTCTTTAGAGCCAAACCACATATGGTTAGCCTTAGGAGCTTATCCTAAGTAGAACTACGCCAAACCCTAGCAATCACCCAAATAGGTGCTTGATTATTTTTCATTTGCTTTGACTTTTATTTTTTTGGTATATGATACTGACTTGTTGTGTTTTATTTTGGCTATGATTGCATGTCATTTCATTTTAAAGAGGTGTCGATTCATGTTCGATTACTAATTTAGGGAGCTTATCATGGGGAACGAATTTCTTGATAAAGTGAAAGATAATGCAGCTGTCTGTATATGGTCAGAGAAAACGTAATTAGAGAAAGGGGACTGTCTAGCAGAGGGGTATGCATCAGAATTGTGTGATTACACTCGTATTAGTGTGACGCAAAATGATCTTCATGAATTAAAGGAGATATAAGACCAGTGGGATGAAGAGACCAAGCAGTTGTTCTATGGTGATTATGGGGATTTGCCTTACTTACTTGACGTCAAGATAGACGAACATTTATTACGGGCCCTTGCTCAGTATTGGAATCTGGCTTACAATTGTTTTACCTTTGGGAGGGTAGATTTGGTACCCACCGTAGAAGAATATACAGCTTTACTTTATTGTCCAAAGGTTCAAGTCGATAGAGCTTATGCTAAGGCTGCTAATGCCCTACCTTTTGTAAAGAAATTAATGAGTATCACCGGGATGAGTGAGTAGTGGATTGCAGCAAGAGTCAAGCAAAAGGGGGAATGTAAGTGTATCCTATGGAGAAATTTGAGGGATTTGATTCTAGTGCATCCTGATACGAAAAAGAGAGTTGACGTTTTTGCTTTGAGCATCTATGGTTTAGTGATTTTCCCTAGGGCATTAGGGTATGTAGACGAGGCGATCTCGGATCTCTTTGGCCGACTTAACAAAGGGGTTACACTTGTTCCTGCAATCTTGGCTGAGATATTTAGATCTTTGAATGCATGCAAGAGAGTCGGCGAGGGCAGATTTATAGGGTGTGCGTAGTTATTATTAGCTTGGTTCCACAGCCATTTCTAGAAGGTGGATAAAGTTTCTTATCGGGTTTTTTCTGAGAATTATTCCCTGTTAAAGGAGATAGCAGCCATGCCTAGGAGAGACAACATATCAGAAGAAAATTGGATCTCGCTCCTTCAAAATCTCCAGGAGGAGGATATTGAGTGGTGAGCTCTTTGGTTGGTTCCTGACGAAATTCTTTTTCGATGTGGGAGTTTTAACTGGGTCTCTCTGCTGAGAATTTGGAGAGCCGTTGGGAATGCTCCTTTGCTTGTACTGAGACAAAACAGATTGAGACAATTCATACCGGCAACACATGGGTTAGCTTAATTTTAATTCACGTTTGGGGGAGTTAACTACAAGAAAAAGATTAAGGAGATTTCTAATGCTTGGAACCAGACTCGCCAGATGAAAAGAGTTGCTATAGGTCCAATGACGACCCCCGAATATGATAGGTGGCGGGGTAGAAGAATTAATGATAATATCCCTAGACCAAAGTAAGAAGGCACTCGACCTATGGAAGAATACCTACAAGTAGTCCTCTCTGAGTTAGAAATCATAAAGCAGGACTTCGAAAAGAGAAATTTAGAGTTAGGGAAAAAGATAAAACAATTGGAGGAGGAAAATATGCATTTGAGGTTAGATAGATGTTCAGAAACTCGAGGCTGAGAAGTTAAAGAAGGAGAAGAGGAAGGCCGAAGAGGACTTGGACAACTTGAAGGCTGATTATAAGAAGTTGCGTATGTCGATAAGAACAGTCGGATTAGGAAAGACATCGGAGCAGTGGTGACAAGAAATTCAATAGGAAAAGGCCAGAGCTGATCAGTGGGAGAAGAGATTCCATTATGCCCCAGTACGAGAAAGCGCCTTAAAGAAGAGCTTGGTCGAGGGCCAAGATGAGAAGAAGATATTAGCAGCTCAGGTAGCGAAGTTAGGAAGGGCACTGCATCAGAGTCGTGGTCATAACTTTGGCATTTAACTAAGGGCTAGCCTGAGCAGAATTGAGGATTTGAAAGGAAGGGTAAAAGAACTTGAGGTTATGCTACAGAACTATGAACTTCGAATTGAATTCCTTGAGTCAAATAACGAGCAGTGGAAGGAATAGCTCTATCGATCGCAAGACCAGGTCAAGGATAGAGATTACGTCATTGGTGAAGCCGTAGCTCAGATACGAGAAGTGGCAGATCATTTACAAACCTTAGTGGTTCTGGCTGACGTACTGAGTGTGAAATACGAGTTAGAGTCAGACCGGGGTCGAGAGTTGGCTTGGCTTCTTAAGAAAGTTAAAACTTTGAGCATTAGGGCAAAGTCGTATATATGATCTGTTTTATGTAAAGAATTTTGTTTATTAATAAAGTTGTTCTAAATGGAATTAGATCAGAATCAACGCCTCTTTAAGTTTTGCATTCATCTCATGCATTTGCATTTCATCTCATGCATTTGCATTTCATCGCATCATGTGCATTAAATTTCACAAAAAAATACCCTTAATTAATCTAAAATTGTATTATAGTTACCCTGGAACATCAATACTACACACGGAAAAAAACCAAAGCTATGGATCAAAGATTGGAAAAATTGGAGAAAATGTAAAAGGAGATGCATGAATAGTTGCAAATGCAGATGCAAGAACAATTGGCCAAGATATCAAGGATCAAATGTTGGAATCTCAAAAGAATATGTTGAGCCAATTGACCCAATTATTAGTTGGAAGGCCGAAAAAGTAGAAGAGTCCCATGATCAATACGGAGGACGATAGTGAGATCTTTACTTTCCCTCCAGGTTTCACCCCCGAAAATACCCCAGTACCACTGAAAATGTATCTATCAGTATCAAACCACAATATCAGGCTGGTATTTCGACACCGATGAATTTCCTGACAGGTTCGTATTCTAAACCCGAAGATAATCGAGTAAATCCCACAGTTCTTGACTTTGATGAGATGGCCGAGGAAGAAAAGGCAAAAGGAGAACTCCTAAAGCAGTTGGAAGACCGATACAAATGGCTAGAGGAGAAGTTCAAGGCGCTAGAAAGCGCTGATTATCAGTATGGAATGGACGCTAATGAGTTAAGTTTGGTTCAGGATCTAGTGCTCCCTCCGAAGTTTAAAATGCCGAAGTTTGAAAAATACAACGGTACCAGCTGCCCTGAGGCCCACATCACGATGTTTTGTCGGAGGATAACTGGTCATCTCAATAATGATCAGTTGTTAGTTTACTGTTTCCAGGACAGTTTGACTAGGGCTGTGGTCAAATGGTACAATCAGCTGAACTGCACCCAAGTCAAATCATAGAAGGACTTAGCACAGGCCTTCATGAAGCAGTATGGCTATGTGACGGATATAGTGATAGGATCACGTTACAGAATAAGGTGCGGAAAGATAGAGGCTAAGGAAAGTACCAGGAGGTTGGCCCCGAAAAAGAGAGAAAATGAAGTTTGTAATGTGAGCCTGGGTTATGCAAAACCAATCACAATAAACTAATCGAAAGCAATGGTCACGGACAAGCAAGCTTCACCAAAACAGGAGCCCAATACAAAACAAAGCACGGAAAAGCTCCGGTTTACTCCTACTCCAATAACATACCGGGAGCTATACAAAAGTTTATCGATGTGCACGTTGTATCCCCTGTCTACTTAAATCCGTTGCAACCCCCATATCCCAAATGGTACGACGTAAGTACTCAATGTGAATACCATGCAGGAACAGTGGGACACTCGATAGAGAATTGCCTTTCTTTCAAGAGGCTAGTCGAAAGGCTCATCGACGTAGACGTTATGAAGTTCAACGATGCACCTGGAGCAGGAAATCTGTTACCCAATCATACTGATAGTGGGGTAAACGCAATAATTAATAATACGAGAAAAAGAATTAAGTTGGATGTGGCAGAAGTGAAGACCCCGATGAGGGAGGTTTTGAAGAAGATGATAGAGAGAAGTTTAATCATGCGAGACTTTGAGAGCAAATCCCAATAAAAAAGGAACTATTGTGAGTTCAACGGAGAGGAGGACCATGAGATTGAAACATGCGATGAATTCAGAGCCCCGGTACAAGGTCTAATGGATAACAAAGAGCTGGAGTTCTTTGAGTTTACTGAGGAGAAAGATGTATACACCTCGGAGGAGGGGCTGATGGAGAGGGTCTGTAAGGTTAATCACCTAGTGGTGATCATCTCACGACCGAGAATCAATGAAGCTGGGGCAAGAATGGCGCCAAGAGTTGTGATTCAGAAACCCATGGCTTTTCCTTACAAGGATAGCAAAAGGGTTCCTTAGAATTATAACTGTAATGTGAGATCATCAGGAGAGGGGAGTCTGGTCAGCACGCTAGATACAAAAGCCAATCTTGTAAAAGAGAAATCATTGATATTTGAACAGGAGGAAGAGAGAACAAAACCACTGGTTAATGAACCGGTAACTGAGGATGAAGCAAAAATTTTTTTAAAGTTCCTAAAACACAGTGAGTATAGTGTTGTGGAACAGTTGCACAAGTAGCCAGCACGCACATTGGTACTAGCTTTGCTCCAAAATTCAGAGGTGCATCATAATGCGCTGATAAAGGTGTTGAATGAAACCTATGTCGCTGAAGACATTTCGGTAAACAAGCTAAACCGTCTTGCCAGTAATATAAGTACCGATAACTTTATTTCTTTCAGCGATGATGAGATACCGCCAGGTGGCATGAGGTCCACTAAGGCTCTGCACATCACTACCCGGTACAAAGGGTATACACTATCGGGGGTATTAATTGACAATGGGTCGATACTGAATGTCTTGCCCCTGTCTACATTAAACAGGTTACCTATAGATAGTTGAGAGCGTTTGATGGCACTGAGATGAAAATAATGGGTAGGATTGAGATCTCCCTTCTAATCAGACCCAACACATACGAGGTAGACTTTCTCGTGATGGACATCAGACCCTCTTATAATTGTTTACTGGGGAGGCCTTGGATTTACTCAGCTGGAGCAGTACCATCATCATTGCACGAAAAGCTAAAGTTGGTGATGGAGGGTCGGCTGATAACCATAAATGTAGAGGAGGACATTATCGCATCTGTTACTAGTGATGCGCCGTACATCGAGAACGATAATGAAACAATTGAGTGTTCCTTTCAGTCATTGGAATTTGTCAATGCGACTTTCATTATCGAGGGAGGTACGATCCAAATGCCGAAAATATTTGAAGCTACAAGGATGAGCTTACGACTAATGGTAGGATAATGAGCATTGCCTGGAAGGAAACTCGAAAAATACCTCCATGAACGGGTCGAAGTGCCGGGCTTAGCTGGCAAGCGGGATCATTTTGGTTTGGGGTATAAGCCAGACACCGGACAAAGGAAGGAAGAGTTGGAGAGGAAACAGGATAGACGAAGGACACGATTGAGTGGGGCAGAGGTCAAGTGGGGGTCGATGACCTTTCCCCACATATCGAATGCATTCGTGTCAGGAGGAATTATTCATCTTGAATCGGAGATGACAAGAGAAGGGACAGCTGAAGATTTGATGGGCAATTTGAGCATCAACGCCCTATCTGAGGAGGGAACGGAGGAAGGAGACTTATCAGGCATTTGCCTTTATGAGCCTGGTAGTGTTTTGAGCAATTGGACTGTGAAAGAAATTCCTATAGTTCTTAAAGTTAATATAGAGTAATATTCAGAACACACTTATTGTTTTAAGCCTAGAAAAAATAAGAATCTTTTGTGAAATATGCTCATGTTCAAACACCTTTATTTTCAATAAGAAATGCATTTTTGTGTCTCATTCTGGGCAAATATTATTTCATATTCTCATTACATTCATAATCATGCCATACAAATAAGCCACCCTTAGATTTATTCTTTGGATATTTCTTTCGTGTTATAATAGGTCTCTAGGTATCAACGACATGAGCGACACTGTTACGGACCCAGAATCTCCTTTTGAGCGAGATATGTGTCTAGAGAGATCTCATGATTTTGAAGATGACGAAGATTATAGGTTATCTCCGGATTTGTTAAGGATGGTAGAACGGGAAGAGAAACAGATTCTACCCCATAAAGAGACAACTGAGAATGTGACTTGGAAGAAGGGAAAGAAGTGAAAATCAAAACTTGCATAATCGATGAAACAAAGTGAGATCTCGTTAAACTACTGCAAAGAGTTCAAAGATGTCTTCGCATAGTCATATCAAGACATGCCTGGGTTAAGCGCTGATATTGCGGTACATCGAGTCCCTATAAAAGAAGAGTGCAAGCCTGTCCAACAGAAGTTTCAAAGGATGAGACCCGATGTTTCAGTAAAAATAAGGGAATATGTTAGGAAATAATTTGATGCTGGGTTCTTACAAGTGGTGAATTACTCGGGATGGGTAGCCAATGTCGTCCCAGTCCCTAAGAAAGATGGAAAGGTGCGGATGTGTGTAGATTACAGAGACCTAAAAAAGGCCAGCCCAAAGGACAACTTCCTGCTGCCCCATATTGACACTCTGGTGGATAATACAGCAGGTTACTCATTGTTCTCTTTCATGGATGGTTTCTCAGGATACAATCAGATAAAGATGCACACTGCAGACATGGAAAAAACCACATTCATAACCTTGTAGGGAACATTTTGCTATAAGGTGATGCCATTCAGGTTAAAAAATACGGGAGCGACGTATTAAAGAGCCATGGTAACCTTGTTTCACGACATGATGCACAAGGAGATTGAGGTTTACGTCAACGATATGATCGCAAAATCCTGAACAGAAAAAGAGCACATACAGGTTTTGAGGAAATTGTTCTTGAGGCTGAGAAAGTTCCAGCTAATGCTCAATCCAACAAAATGTACTTTCGGGGTTAAATCAGAAAAGCTACTCGGTTTCATTGTTAGTGAAAAAAGAATCGAGGTCGACCCCGACAAAGTCAAGGCTATACAGCAATTGCCCCCGCCACGCACTCAGAAGGAAGTTCGAGGTTTTCTAGGAAGACTAAATTATATCGCCCGATTTATTTCGCAACTAACGGAGAAATGCGACCCCATATTTCGTCTTCTTAAGAAACACAGCCTAGGTGTGTGGGGTGAAGAGTGCCAGAAGACCTTTGACAGGGTTAAACAATATTTGTCCAATCCCCCAATGCTAACGCCACCTAGCCCAGGTAGACCATTGATATTGTATTTGACAGTATTTGACCATTCAATGGGATGTGTGTTTGGTCAACACGATGAGACAGGAAAGAAAAAGGCAATATACTACCTCAGTAAGAAATTCACTGAGTGTGAGATGAGATATTCACCAATTGAGAAGCTATGTTGTGCTTTAGTTTGGACAACTCGGAGATTAAGGCAGTAAATGTTGTACCATACGACTTGGTTAATCTCGAAATTAGATCCTCTTAAGTACATGATAAAGTTAGCCGCTTTAAATGGAAGGATGGCCCGATGGCAAATTTTGCTTTCCGAATTTGACATAGTTTATGTGAACCAGAAGGCTGTAAAAGGGAGTGCAATAGCAGATTTTCTAGCCAGTAAAGCTTTAGAAGATTACGAGCCTTTGAACTTTGATTTTCCCAATGAAGATCTAATGTATGTGACAACCACCTAAGAAGACACTCTAAAAGATCATTCTTGGAAACTAAATTTCGACGGAGCATCAAACGCCGTTGGTAATAGAATTGGGGCAGTCTTGATATCCCCAAATGGAGATCATTATGCATTCACTTGCAAATTGGATTTTGATTGCACAAATAATATGACATAGTACAAAGCATGTATCATGGGTATCCGTGCAGCCATAAAGTGCAAAATCAAGGTGTTAGAGGTGTATGGTGATTCTGCACTGGTGATCTATCAGCTCAAAGGTGAATGGGAAACAAAAGACCCAAAGTTGGTCAACTACCGAGAGCTGGTTCTAGATTTAATCAAGGTGTTTGATGATATCACTTTTCATTACCTCTCACATGATGAAAATCAGATGGCTGATACCCTGGCTACGTTAGCTTCCATGATTAGAGCAAATAAACAGGAGGATATGAAGCCGATCCAGATGAGTATTTGCGATGCTATAACTCATTGCTGCAATATCAACGAAGAGGAAGAGAGGGATGATCATCCTTGGTATCAAGATATTCTACGATACGTGAAAAATCGTGTATATCCTGATCGGGCAACTGAAAATGATAAAAGAATGTTGAGGAGGCTGGCCGGTGACTATGTATTAGACGGGGAAATCCTGTATAAAAGAAGGAAAGACCAAGTGCTGCTAAGATATGTTAACACTGCTGAAGCAAAGAAAATCCTAGAAGAAGTCCATGAAGGTGTCTGCGGGACGCATGCCAATTGGTTCACAATGGCTAGACAAATCATGAGATTCGGGTATTACTGGGTATTACTGGTCTACAATGGAAGGAGATTGCATCAACTATGCCAAGAAATACCATTAGTGCCAAATTTATGGTGACAAGATCCATGTGCCTCCTTCACCTCTTCATGTTATGACTTCCTCATGGCCTTTCTCAATGTGGGGCATGGACGTCATTGGGCCGATTTTGCCGAAGGCTTCTAATGGACTGATAATACTCTAAAATGAAGTGTTTTTATATATTAATCATGTGTTTATTTTGAGCTTGAGCCTACTAATTTGAGCTATTTATGTCTTTTTATCTTTTAGGGACTAAATTGGAGGCGAAAAGTAAATTCAAGGGAAAAAGCGTCAATTTGGAGATTAAATGGGCCAATATGCAACGTGGGACAAATATGGTGCCAAGAGTGCGAACATGGAAGGCACAAGGACTTAAAAGTAAATAGAAGAGATTTTATTTTGGAAGACTCTATTTTATTTTATTTTATTTATATTAGGATAATTAATATTAAGATAAATATTAGGATTATTTAATTTTAGGATTTTATTTTAATTATCTTTAATTAAATGTATTTAAGTTAAATTAGACTATCTTCCTAGCACTATAAATAGGGGGTGAAGTGACTTTATTTGGGTGTTTACCTTTTCTGTAAACACTCTCCCCCCAAAAATCTTTTGTTCTTTCCATATTTTTTTTTCAATAAAATTTCTTTTTCCATAATTTTATTTACTTTCCCACCATTATCATGAGCCACTAAAACCCTTCTAGCTAAAAGTTGTCAATATTTCCCAAAAAGGGTTCTTGAGGCTTAGAATCCGAACTTAGCCTTTTCCACCAAGTATTCATCGTTTCACCGCACTACGGGCTGACGCTTCCATCCATGGCCCTTAAAAAGTAAGCATTTCAACGTATGCAAAGGCGGCCGCTTTGTGTGTTTTGGAAGGGTTGCACCATCGGTTCATCAACTTACTGCGGCAGAGGCTGGTGAGCCAAAGAGACAAAATGGCATAGGATTCGCCATTGAGAGGCGTTGATCTAGCATAGAATTTTTGGCTAGAGTCAGGTTCCCTAAAAATTATAAGTCTAATCTTTGGAGCTGGTGGTCGTAGGCGTGCTCTTCCACTATAACTGGCTTACTTGAGTCGAGAAGGATCATCCAAAAGCCAAGGATTGAGCCCAAGGCGGAATGAGACAACTGAAGGATGGAACTTTCCCATAAGAATTTCTTTTCTCTTAAAACTCTCTTTATTATTTTTATTATTTTCGTAATCATAATTTCAGTAAATATTAAATTCTTTTTTATTTTATTTTCGCTTCCAAAATCAATTCTTAAATTCTATTTTTTTTATTTTTTCCAGGAACGCAGGTTTTCTTGGGCACGATTCTGCCCAGGATTTCGAGAAACAAGCATTCGTATAATCCGGTCCCTGAGGATTCGACCCTACTTCCTCTTTACTATTTCTTTTTCGTTATTTTACAGGGAATAGGATTTTTTTGTTCTTTCAACGACGCATCAAATTTTGGCGCCGTTGCCGGGGACTGGCAACATACTAATCTTGTTTTTCTTTGTTTTCTATGACCAGATCTGCTCCAGGCACTCTTGCATTCGACTCAGAAATCGAAAAGACAGCGAAAGCTAATCGAAAGGAAACAAAACTAAGGAAAAAAACAGTCAGCGGTGGTTGGAACTCAAAGCAATCCACCGCCAGAAATTAGAATTGACGACGAAGTAGAGTCTAGGGTTAACGATAACCCTACTCGAACGTTAGAAAGTAAAGAAGAATAATTCGATTCCCCAGAAGAAGTGCTTAACACTAGGGTTAACGAAAACCCTAATTTAGCACCTCAACCTATGGCTCATACAATTCGGTAACTCGCCGAAGTACCGACAGAACAACCGCCACTATGCATCGCGTATCCTACTATGGATACTGATTTTGAATTAAAGTCAGGTTTGATTCAGCTACTGCCAACTTTTCGGGGGTTACAAAACGAAAACCCCCACAAGCATTTAAAAGAATTCCATATGGTTTTTTTGAGTATGAAACCTCAGGGGGTAACTGAGGATCAAATTAAATTGCGCGCTTTCCCTTTTTTCCTAGCCGATTCAGCTAAAGAATGGTTATTTTATTTACCTCCTGGATCTGTAATGACTTGGGCTGATCTGTCTCGTTTATTTCTCAACAGGTTTTTTCCAGCGTCGCGTGCAACTAAGTTAAGAAGAGAAATCGTGGGCATAAGGCAAAAAGACGCAGAGTCTCTGTACGACTATTGGGAACGATTTAAAAAGTTGTGTGCAAGTTGCCCACAACACGGTATAACGGAACAGTCTTTGCTCCAGTACTTCTATGAAGGCCTGAAACCCAAGGAAATGAATATGGTAGATGCCGCGAGTGGAGGAGCGGTTGTCAATATGACTCCACAACAAGCAAGAGACTTAATCTCCACAATGGCTGTAAATTCTCAGCAATCCTGAGCTAATCCTGAACCCCCTAGAAGGGTTCATCAACTAAGTACTCTAACCTTAGAAGATAAAGTTGATAGAATTGCTAATATTTTAAATTCTCTTGTTGCAGAAAAAGCAAAGACAGCCCGGTTATACGGAATATGTACTACTCCTGAACATACAACTGATGCATGTCCCAGTTTGAATGATGATACTATGTCCCATTTAGATGCTGTGGGAAATTTTCCTGGGCCACCACAAAGGCGATACGACCCTTACGCAAATACCTACAACCCAGGATGGAGGGATCACCCTAACTTAAGTTATGGGGTCAACCCACAATATAACCAACCATACCAGACCCGAGTTCCACAACAGCTACGAGATTTAAGTAATTCTCTAGAAACTTTGGTCAATAAATTAGCAGCTAACATGCTTGATTTTTAACAGAAAACTGAAGCGTCTATAAGAGAATTGACCACGTCAATTGAGAAGATGAACTCTCAAGGGAAGCTGTCGTCTCAAACAAAACCAAACCCGAGGCAAAATGTAAATACAGTAACGCTGAGAAGTGGAAAGGTGTTAGAACCAATTCCCGGTAGAAATCTTGGCCAAGAAAGTGCCCAGGAAAAACCCGAAAACGATGAACAGGTCCCAGCGAAACCTCCACTGTCGAAAATCTAACCTCCATTCCCAGGACGATTAAATCAATGTCGAAAAAGTAAGGAAGACAATGAGATCCTTGAAACATTCAGGAATGTCGAGATCAATTTACCACTGTTAGATGCCATCAGACAGATTCCGCGGTATGCCAAGTTCCTCAAAGAGCTTTGCACCAACAAATGAAAACTAACAGGTAATGAAAGGGTAAGTGTCGATGAGAATGTTTTCACAGTACTACAGCGGAAAATGTCGGTTAAATGCAAAGATAGGGGTATGTTCGCTATTCCATGCAAATTTTTCCATTTAGGAATTAAAAAAGCTATGTGCGATTTAGGGACCTCCATAAATGTTATGCCTTATTCTATTTATGAATCACTTAATGCGGGTTTTTTAACAAAGATAGGTGTTATTATCCAATTGGCAGACAGGTCTATCGTGCATCCTGAAGGAGTCCTCGAGGACGTCTTGGTAAAAGTTAATGAACTTACTTTTCCTGCAGATTTTTACGTAATAAAGATGAAGGGGGTCAACACTGCTGGATCTTCGGACCTCCTGTTGGGCCGACCCTTCCTTAGTACTGCTAGCACCAAGATCGATGTCCGAAGTGGCACTCTTACGATGGAATTTGATTGGGAGATCGTGAAATTCAATGTTTACTATGCCATTAGCCATCCAAGTGAAATCTTGAGCGTAAACCGTGTTGACCTGGTTGACTCATTAGTAGACGAGACTTTTGAGTCAACTTATGAAGACAAATCTGAATATAGATATGATGATTATGAATTTGTTAATACATTATTGTCCCCATCAGAAACTAAACTTCTACCTTCTATTGTGCAGGCTCCAGATTTGGAATTGAAACTGCTTCCCGCGCATATCAAGTATGCATTTTTAGGAAAATGTAATACCTTACCCATTATAATTTCAAATAAACTCTCTAAACCCGAGAAGGAAAGTTTGATCCAGGTACTAAAGAGTCATAAGGAGGCGATTGGCTGGACCATTGCTGACTTGAAAGGGATAAGCCCTTTGACATGCACCCACAAGATTTACTTAAAGGAGAACACGAAACCAAGGAGAAAGGCACAAAGACGTTTAAACCCGAATATAATGGAGCTGGTAAAAAATGAAATAATTAAGTTGCTGGATGCTGACATCATCTTCCCCATTTTGACAGCAGATAGGTAAGTCCGGTACAAGTCGTGCCCAAGAAAACGGACGTGACTGTAAAGAAAAATGCTGAGGGTGACTTAGTACCGGTTCGAGTGTAGAACGGGTGGCGTGTCTGCATCGATTACAGGAAGTTGAACGCTTATACTAGAAAAGATTATTTCCCTCTTCCTTTTATAGATCAAATGCTTGAACGTTTAGCTGGTAAAACTCACTTTAGTTGTCTTGATGGATATTCAGGCTTCTTCCAAATCCCTGTTGCGCCAGAAGACCAGGAAAAGACCACTTTTTCATGCCCATTCGGCACATTTGCGTACAGAAGGATGCCATTTGGACTTTGCAACGCGCCAGCTACCTTTCAGACATGCATGATGAGTATATTTTCCGAATATGTAGAAAAAATTATTGAAGTTTTTATGGATGATTTTACCGTATATGGGAACTGTTTTACTGAATGCCTTGAAAATCTTACGATAATTTTGAACAGGTGCATAAAATTCAATCTTGTCTTGAACTATGAAAAGTGTCATTTTATGGAAGACAAAGGTTTGATTCTAGGTCATATAGTCTCGTCTAAGGGGATTGAGGTTAATAAGGACAAAATTGACATTATAAATTCTCTGCCATATCCCTCTACTATTAGAGAGATACGTTCATTTCTTGGCTATGCATGATTTTACAGGTGTTTTATAAAGAACTTCTCAAAAATAGCTGAACCATTGTGCGAGCTGTTGCAGAAAGACAAGAAGTTTGAGCTCGGTCCAGAATGCAAAGAAGCTTTTGACACACTCAAGCAAAAGTTGGTAACTGCTCCTATAGTGCAAGCACCAGATTGGAACTATCCCTTTGAAATTATGTGCGATGCAAGCGAACATAGCGTGGGAGTCGTATTGGGACAAAAGATACTCAAAGAGCCTCATGTTATCTGCTATGCCTTAAAAACCCTAGATACCGCACAAAGCAACTACACGACCACAGAAAAAGAACTTTTAGCTATTGTATTTGCTTTAGATAAATTTTGATCATATTTATTGGGATCTAAGGTGATTATTTTTTCTAACCATGCAGTTCTTAGGTACTTGATCGCAAAGAAGGAAGCAAAGCCAAGGCTCATTAGGTGGATTTTACTGCTCCAAGAATTTGACATCAAGATTCGTGACTAAAAGGGGTGTAAAAACCTGGTGGCCGACCACTTGAGTAGGATAAAAACTCCATTTGATGATGATCCCATAAAGGATGAGGTCCCTGACGAAAGCTTATTCTCAACCGAGGCTTACTATCCGTGGTATGCAGACATAGTTAATCTCTTAACCACGGGATCATTGCCCAATGAGTTAGCTCGATCCGTAAAAAAAAGCTTAGACGCGAAGCTCGGAATTACATATGGCACGATCTATACTTGTTGAAACATTACTTAGATCAGATAATACGATGATGTGTTCCAGAAACTGAGGTAACCTCTATCCTTACTTTTTGTCACACAGAAGCTTGTGGAGGTCACTTTAGCCCTAAGCGGATAGCTCACAAGGTATTGAAGTGTGGGCTATATTGGCTTACAATCTTTCACGATGCGTTTAACTTTTGTAAGTCTTGCGATAAATGTCAGTATACAGGTAATATCACTAGACGAAATCAAATGCCCCTATCCTCGATTCATGTATGTGAGATTTTTGATGTATAGGGCATTGATTTCATAGGCCCCTTTATTTCTTCGTTTGGAAACGTATATATACTTCTTGTAGTAGACTATGTTTCTAAGTGGATAGAAGCAAAGCCTACTCGCAATGATAATGCTAAAACTGTTGTGGAGTTTCTAAAACGAACTATTTTTTCTAGGTTTGGAACACCTCGAGCTTTGATTAGTGATCGTGGTACCCACTTTTGCAACAAGGTCATAGAGGCACTATTATCAAAATATAGAGTTTATCATCGTATAGCAACAACCTATCATCCCCAAACGAACGGCCTAGCAGAGGTTTCAAACAGGGAAATCAATTCAATTTTGGAAAAAGCGGTTTGACCCAACCGTAAGGATTGGAGTCTTCGGCTCAATGACGCGCTTTGGGCCTATCGAATGGCGTATAAGGGACCAATTGGCATGGCCCCGTATCGACTTGTTTTTGGCAAAGTGTGTCATCTACTAGTAGAGTTGGAGCATAAAGCTTATTGGGCTATTCGACAATGTAACATGGAGTTAGAGCCCGTAGGGAAGGCAAGGAAATTGGACATTCAAGAATTGGAGGAAATTCGCAATGATTCCTACGAGAATGCTCGAATTTATAAAGACAAAACAAAGTTGTTTCATGACAAAAATATAGTTCAGAAGCATTTCTCGGTAGGACAAAGAGTTTTGCTTTATAACTCCGTATTAAAGCTATTCTCAGGTAAGCTTCGATCTCCGTGGCAATGACCTTTTATTGTGACTGAAGTATTTACGCATGGCGCAGTTGAAATAGAAAGCGAAAAATCAGGAAAGCGGTTCACAGTCAATGGTCAACGGCTGAAGCTATTTTACGAGAATTTCTAGGCCTACACGGTCGAGAAAATTCAGTTAGAACCACCATAAAACCGTTCAAGGCGTCAAGCTAACGACGTTAAATAAGCGCTTGTTGGGAGGCAACCCAATCTTTCTTTTTATTTATTATTTTCCTTTCTTTTCTTTTATTATTTATTATTTATTATTTTATTTTAGTTAAATATTAATAAATTTCTCTTCTTCCATCTAGGTGAAACGGAGCGAAAATACGAAAAAAAAAGACAGAAAGTGTGCACCAAAACAACCCTATCCATGGTACCAAACAGTTCTATTCTAGTCCAGAATGCCATATCCCTACTGCCAAACAGTCCTATTCCAGCCCTAAAATCCCAAAAACCTGCAGCCAAACACCCCTTTTCAGTAAATAAAACCCCCAAACCTTACATTTTTCCTCAAATTTCTCCATAACTGCCGACTCTTTTCTCCTCCACCACTCATCGCTGATTTTTCAACCACCATGGTGAGAACCCGAAGCTGAACCGCTGTTGCACACGTCACCCACCCCGTCTCCACCTCTTGCCGCTTCGCCATCTTCTTCTCCACTGTGTGCGCCAACCGACGGTAACTACATGGGGAGTTTTTCTATATTTTTTTTCTCCACCTATTTGTTTTCCTTTTACTTTCACATCGAGGACTATGTGTTTTAAGTAGGGGGAGGCATTCTTCGTTGTTACTGTTATTATATGCTATTTTTGCTGTCATATTGTTGTTGCTGCTATTTTGTGCTCGTTTCTGCCCATTTATTTTAAGAATATCCTGCCGCTTTTCATACCCAAGATTTTACCAGGAACTGCCTACTGTTTGATCTACAAGCATGATTCTTACCTTCTAAGGAAGTTATGATTTTTCCCATAATTGATGTTATCTCCACTGTTTTATTTTTATTAGGCTAAAAATAATTATCATTAATAGGGTTAATTCTATCTTGCTTTTTGTAAAATTGATCAAGTTTAATATAAAGTGAACACTTAAAATAATTGCATGCTTAATTAATGTTCATGGCTATTAGGTGATTATTGAAACTTATTTTTGACACTTAATTTTTTTCTTTCCTGAGTTCTCAAGAATTTTAAATATCTTTTAATTTTTAATAAATGTTTTCCATGGTTATGAGTACAGCTTAGATCGTGACTGACTGAGTAACCGGGGTAGGGTGCTTGGGTTGTCATTCTACTTCGCGTCAAAAGGTTGTGTGACGTGTTGGGTAAAACTCCGCTAACCGGAAATAAATAATTTTAGGAGTATGTTGGGCTGAGTAACTGGGGTGGGGTGCTTGGGTTGTCATCTCTCTTCGCGTCAAAAGGTTTAATATATTCCTAAGTAAATAAATAATAATAAAATTAAAAAAAAATTAAAAAAAAAAGTACTAATAAAGTTGCACTTCGGGGACTAAAGGGGGAAATAATTAAGGTGTCTTAGTAGGTTTGGTAATTTACCTAAATAGCATAACTCAAGTCGATCTTAATTTTTGTGTGAATTAATTGGAATACTTTTTCTGTTTTACTTAAAGCAAGCTTAGAGATCTCTTTATTTTTCATATTCATTTTTAACTAATTTTTATGAAACTTTGGAGTGGTATTTCTTTTATGGCAGAATCTAACTTTCACAGTGGATAAGAACCATACTTGAGGGCAAGCATGGACTAAGTAGGGGGAATTTGATAATACTCTAAAATGATGTGTTTTTATATATTAATCATGTGTTTATTTTGAGCTTGAGCCTACTAATTTGAGTTATTTATATCTTTTTATCTTTTAGGGACTAAATTGGAGGCGAAAAGTAAATTCAAGGGAAAAAGCGTCAATTTGGAGATTAAATGGGCCAATATGCAACGTGGGACAAATATGGTGCCAAGAGTGCGAACATGGAAGGCACAAGGACTTAAAAGCAAATAGAAGAGATTTTATTTTGGAAGACTCTATTTTATTTTATTTTATTTATATTAGGATAATTAATATTAAGATAAATATTAGTATTATTTAATTTTAGGATTTTATTTTAATTATCTTTAATTATCTTTAATTAAATGTATTTATCTTTTAGAATTTAAGTTAAATTAGACTATCTTTCTAGCACTATAAATAGGGGGTGAAGTGACTCTATTTGGGTGTTCATCTTTTCTGTAAACACTCTCCCCCCAAAAGTCTTTTTTTCTTTCCATATATTTTTTTCAATAAAATTTCTTTTTCCATAATTTTATTTACTTTCCCACCATTATCATGAACCACTAAAACCCTTCTAGCCAAAAGTTGTCAATATTTCCCAAAAAGGGTTCTTGAGGCTTAGAATCCGAACTTAGCCTTTTCCACCAAGTATTCATCGTTTTTTCCTTTACGGCCGACGCTTCCGTCCATGGCCCTTAAAAAGTAAGCTTTCAACGTATGCAAAGGCGGCCGCTTTGTGTGTTTTGGAAGGGTTGCACCGTCGGTTCATCAACTTACTGCGTCAGAGGCTGGTGAGCCAAAGAGACAAAATGGCGTGGGATTCGCCATTGAGAGGCGTTGATCTAGCATAGAATTTCTGGCTAGAGTCAGGTTTCCTAAAAATTGTAAGTCTAATCTTTGGAGCAGGTGGTCGTAGGCGTCCTCTTCCACTATAACTGGCTTACTTGAGTCGAGAAGGATCATCCAAAAGCTGAGCCCAAGGCGAAAGGAGACAACCGGAGGCTGGAACTTTCCCATAAGAATTTCTTTTCTCTTAAAACTCTTTTTATTATTTTTATTATTTTCATAATCATAATTTCAGTAAACATTAAATTCTGTTTTTTTTTTATTTTCGCTTCCAAAATCAATTCTTAAATTCTCGTTTCTTTTATTTTTTCCAGAACGCAGTTTTCTTGGGCACGATTACGCGTGATTTCGAGAAATAAGCATTCGTATAGTCCGGTCCCTGAGGATTCGACCCTACTTCCCATTTACTATTTCTTTTTCGTTATTTTACAGGGAATAGGATATTTTTGGTGCTTTCAACGATGCATCACGGACATTGTTTCATCTTTGTGGTCATCGATTATTTCACCAAGTGGGTGGAGGCTGCTTCATACGCCAACGTCACGAAGTCAGCGGTCAACAAGTTCTTGAAAAAGGAAATCATATGTCAATATGGCATGCTAGAGAGGATCATATCTAACAACACGTTAAATTTAAATAATAGTGTGATAGTGGAAGTCTGCAGTCAATTCAAAATTAAGCACCACAATTCGTCACCATATCGCCCGAAAATGAATGGGGCAGTTGAGGCGGCTAATAAAAATATAAAGAGGATCGTGGGGAAAATGACTGAGACCTACAAGGATTAGCATGAAAAGTTACCATTTGCTCTCTATGCTTATCGAGCGTCGGTCAGAACTTCTACCGAGCAACACCTTTCTCGTTGGTTTACGGGATAGAGGTGGTTTTGCCTATTGAAGTCGAGATTCTTTCTCTCCAGATTTTATCATAATTGAAGCTAAACGAAGCAGAATGGGTCCAATCCCGGTACGATCAGCTAAACCTGATTAAAGAAAAGAGGTTGAAGGTTATCCGTCATAGTCAAATGTACCAGAAGCGAATGATGCAAGCTTACAACAAAAAAGTTCACCCAAGAATATTCCAGAAAGGGGACTTGGTATTGAAAACAATTCTCCCTATGCAAAAAGATTTCAGAGGGAAATGGATGCCAAACTGGGAAGGACCTTATGTAGTGAAGAAGGCTTTTTCTGAAGGGGCACTGGTATTAGCAGAAATGGATGGTAGAAGCCTTCCCAACCCGATAAATTCAGATTCGGTCAATAAGTACTTCATCTGAAAAAGGAGAGGCCAAGGCGAAAACCCTCAAAGGGCGCTTTGAAAAAAAAAACATGGGGAGGCCAAGGCTAAAACCCGCAAAGGGCGTTTTGAGACCAAAGGGGATTTGAGTTGAAAACCCGAAAAAAGGTAGCTTGAATTGTGATCAAAGATAGGGTATGTTGCGGCCCTGTTCTACTAGAATTAACAATAAGGAGGAACATTACATCTTGGGGCATCAACGAAATACTTCTGACCTCCTAAATACATATCTGGCTCCCAATGGTTTTCAAACAGTCCGAATAGAGAAGCTCACGCTGCAATATCTGGGGCACCTATTTTTCATCTTATACATTTTTGTACCTTAGCAAAATCTGTTATCTTGATTAATTTTCTACCTCGAGCTTCGTTCTCAATAAAATTTCATCTTGTCCATTTTGATAATATTTTTCAAGCATTTCCTATTGAAATATTGATTAATGGACTAATAACACTTTCATAAAAAGAGTTCTGCATATTACTCTAGAAGCTTCTAAGTAGTACAAGAACCCGAAAGAGGTCAATTATTTAGAACTCACCAAGCTTAAGGGTTAGAGCTACTTGAGAAGTAAAAATTTTAAGTTAAGACTATTGTTTCAGATGTCTGTTAAAGATATCAGTTGAACGAGAAGAAATACGTCAATGACAAACAGCAAGCAATAATAGCCTAAACGTTAAAAAAGGCATTCTCATGACATTCTGCATTCATACAAATGTCATTCATAATACATCTAGTTAGGAGCATTTGATTCATTCTTATCATAGCGTCCTAGTCATTTGGCATAAACAGAGGCATATGAAACCAAGTCTACAGGACATGTTCCCCAGAGGACAGTGTAGCAACATCAAGTGAAAATTACAGATCTTATCCCTAAACAGTAGTGGAGCAGATCGAAGACAGCAAGTCTTAACCCTCTAAACAGTAGGGTAACAGGCTGGAAAATATAGATCTTAGCACCAAACAGTAGTGAAGCAGATCGAAGACAGCAAGCCTTAACCCCCTAAGCAGTAGGGTAACAGGCTGGAAAATACAGATCTTATCCCTAAACAGTAGTGAAGCAGATCGAGGACAGTGAGCCTTAACCCCCTAAGCAGTAGGGTAACAGTGTAAAAATTACAAATCTTATCTCCCTAAATAGTAGCGGAGTAGATCGAGGACAGTGAGCCTTAACCCCTTAAGTAGTAGGGTAACAGGCTGAAGGGTTAGAGCTACTTGAGAAGTAAAAATTTTAAGTTAAGACTATTGTTTCAGATGTCTGTTAAAGATATCAGTTGAACGAGAAGAAATACGTCAATGACAAACAGCAAGCAATAATAGCCTAAACGTTAAAAAAGGCATTCTCATGACATTCTGCATTCATACAAATGTCATTCATAATACATCTAGTTAGGAGCATTTGATTCATTCTTATCATAGCGTCCTAGTCATTTGGCATAAACAGAGGCATATGAAACCAAGTCTACAGGACATGTTCCCCAGAGGACAGTGTAGCAACATCAAGTGAAAATTACAGATCTTATCCCTAAACAGTAGTGGAGCAGATCGAAGACAGCAAGTCTTAACCCTCTAAACAGTAGGGTAACAGGCTGGAAAATATAGATCTTAGCACCAAACAGTAGTGAAGCAGATCGAAGACAGCAAGCCTTAACCCCCTAAGCAGTAGGGTAACAGGCTGGAAAATACAGATCTTATCCCTAAATAGTAGTGAAGCAGATCGAGGACAGTGAGCCTTAACCCCCTAAGCAGTAGGGTAACAGTGTAAAAATTACAAATCTTATCTCCCTAAATAGTAGCGGAGTAGATCGAGGACAGTGAGCCTTAACCCCTTAAGTAGTAGGGTAACAGGCTAAAAATATAGATCTTATCCCTAAACAGTAGTGGAACATATCGAAGACAGCAAGCCTTAACCCCATAAGCAATAGGGTAACAGGCTAGAAAATATAGATCTTATCCCTAAACAGTAGTGGAGCAGATTGAGGACAGTGAGCCTTAACCCCCTAAGCAGTAGGGTAACAGGCTAAAAATTACAGATCTTATCTCCCTAAATAGTAGTAGAACAGATCGAGGACAGTGAGCCTTAACCCTCTAAGCAGTAGGGTAACAGGTTGAAAATTACAGATCTTATCTCCCTAAGCAGTAGTGGAGTAGATCGAAGACAATGAGCCTTAACCCCCTAAGCAGTAGGGTAACAGGCTGGAAATTACAGATCTTATCTCTCTAAACAGTAGTGGAGCAAATTGAAGACGGTGAGCCCTAACCCTCCTAAACAGTAGGGAAACAGGCTAAAAATGACAGACCACCTTATCCGCATAAGCATTAGGGAACGGGGTGAAAATTACAGATTTTATCTCCCTAAGCAATAGCGGAGCAGATTAAAGCGAAAATTCCTATACCCCTGAAGGCGCAGTAGGTTAAAGCAAGGCTACCTAAAGAAAGGGAGCATCAAGAAGTCAAGACTCAGCAAGACCGGGCAGAATTGACCCTTTAAAAATTTTTGCTCTATTCTCGTTACACGACAATAAGCAAAGAGGGGCAGCTGTAGGGCCTAATTCTAGCCTGGGGCCCAAACCAATACTAAAATTAAAACAAAATACCCTCAGACCCAATTCAATCAAGCCCAATACAAACCCAATCCTAAAACCCATTTACAACGTGGCCCAATTGGCCCAAAACTTAAACAATTTCAGAAAAACCCTAGCCCTTGCTCATGCGCCGCAATCCACCCCGAGCGCCTCACTCCTCGCGCCAGACGCCTCCTCCCCACAACGTGCGTCACTCCACCATGCCACATCAGAGACGTGCACGCCCATATACCTGCAAACACGTTGAAAACCGATTGTAAAAGGCTATAAAGGCTTTCGAAGACATTTGTAAAAGGACCTTTTCTTGATACGAATACAAGAGAAAAAAATACAGATAACAGTCAAATACAAACCACGAAAGAGCAATCAAAAATCAGATTCAAGAATTGAAAGTTTGTTTTTCCAAATTTTTTTCCCTTTTCGCAGTCGCATCTCCTCTTCTGTTCGTTTATTTAACATATTTTAAAACAAAAAAAAGGGAAAAGGGCTTACCTGACCTTGCTCCACGAACGTCGGTGGAGGCGGAGGTGCGAGGCACCGATGACCCTCAGGAGCAGCGCCCTCAAATAAAATTAAAACCCTAGCAGAGGGAAGGGGAGGGTTCAGTTCTTTTTTTGAAATCAAGGACCCAAATGTTTTTTTTTTGTAATTTTTTTGGATTTATATAACCCAAGTAACGACACCATTTTGTGCCTAAGGTTTAAGCGTCTAAACGATGCCATTTCAACCCCCAGATCCGCGCGTTGACCAGACCCGGAGAGGATCCGCGCGTTTTCTATTAGTGGGATATTTGCGGTATTAGTCCTTCCCTTCTGCAATGCTGTTCGATTAGGTCTTTTTACCTTTTTAAATTTTGCCCAGAAATTTTGTGAAAGTTTCATTTGGATTCGTGCTTAAACGCTGCGTTCAGGAACTTGGAATAATTGCATTTTCGATCCCCTCGCATTGTCGCGCATTGCGCTTTAGTCCTTATTTCAATTTTAGTGTTTTTTTTTATTTTTTAATTGTCTCTCTTAATTTGCTTTTATTTCAATTAAGTTTTTTTTCTCATTTTAATTTGTATAATTCATGATTTTTTTAAATTCATTTGGCATTCATCTTTTTAATTTTCTTTTTACATTTTGGAATTACTTTAATGAATTACGTTGTTTTTTTTATTTTTATTTTTGTTTTATTATTTTTAAATTTTATTTTTATATAATATTGTTTTAAATTTTGTATGATGTTACATTTTAAATAATCTTATTTGTTATTATACATATATAATTTATGATAAGATTAGCGCTATTCTATATACATTATTGTTTTCATATTATTTCACGTAAATATTTTCTTTTATACTTATTGTCTATATATCTATATTTTCTTTTAAATTTATTTATGCACAATTTGTTTCTTTTAAGTATCCTATTTTTGATTGTATATTTTGTTTATTTTAAACACTTTCATATATTAGTAATTTTGTATATACATTATTTTTTCATTATCATATATATATCGTTAGTCAAATCAATTTGTTTTATTTGAAATTATGTTATATATTACTTATTTCGAATCTCTTCTTGCATATTATATATTTTAATAATCGTTTATATATTATCAGTTTTTATATACATATAAGTTATTTCGAAGTCTAGCATGTGTTATTCCTTTGTATATTTTTCAGATGGGTTTTAAACTATTTTGTGGTATATCGGTTCCTAATTTTTATATTGTTTGTTTATTATGTGTCATTTTTGGTTTACATATTGTATTCACGTATTATTGTTTCATGCATGTAATTAGGTTTTTATTTCTTGTTATTGCATCATGATTATGATTCTCATATTCTCTAAATACCGATTGTCTTTTATCTCCAAACAAACCAAACAAGTATATTTTGACTCGGTTTTTATAATTGTTAACTTGAACCCTCACAACCTAAGGAAATATTTCGTGTTTGGAAAGTTCGAGGAATCGTGCCCTATCGTGTTGGGTTTCGATTTTTCGTTCAACCAAAATGCGAAATATCCTTTTGAAATTTCATCCTTGTTTTTTAAATTAAAATGAGGCAATATTTCGTGTTTGGAAACTCGAGAGATCGTGCCCAATCGTGCTGGATTTCGGTTCACCGTTTTTCCAAAGAGCCAAATATCCTTTTAATTTTTCAAATACGTGAGTTTTGGGAAACGTGAGATAATCTTGTATCGAGGGTTTGAGATATTGTGTCCTATCGTGCTGGATATGATATTTTATTCCTTTTGAATGAGAGAATCTCAATATCCAATTCAAGATATCTAAACGTTTTTAAAGGAGTTGTATTTTAAAATCTTTTCAAAATTTCAACATTAGGACATTAATTGATCAATACGATACCAATTTTGGGCGTTGCGAGAGTACTAATCCTTCCTCTCGCGTAACCGACTCCCGGATCCGTTTTCTAGCCTTTTTTAGACCAAAATGTTATTTTAATAAACCAAAATGCTTTATTAAAATGATCGATCATGAGACGACCCAATCACATCTAAACAAAAAGGATTGGTGGTGACTCCATTTTCGTTTTAAAGTCGACCCCCATTTTTTAAAACTTTAAAAATGGTTTCGACATATGGTATATATGATTATCTATAAAATTCATTTTTAAACCGAATGAGATAATCATTTGGTAAAATTTGTAATATTATTAATGAGAAGTTTGCTTAAGCCTATAGATGAAGTTCTTTGCAAATTATTAACTTTGCATCATTAGACACAAAGCTTTCTAATTGCACCGTATAAATGTATGATCAATGTTACCATTGAGAAACCATTAACTTAATATTCATCTGATGTAGCTTAATGTCAAAATATTCCACTAAAGCCATTATAATCATTTATCTAGTGGACTTTTTTAATGACATTCATTTTTAAGGTTCTAGATTCACTTCTTAATCAATGATAGGTATGAGAACTTAAACATCATCAAAAGTGATAGTAGGAACCGAGTTAGAATCCAATTCCTCCTCAAAAGCAATGATTCTAACCTTATTTCTCCTCCCAAACTCAACATCCTCAAAAAATGTTGCATTTCCCGTCTCAAAAATATTCCTTATTATGGGATCATAAAATTTATAGCCCTTAGATCGCTCAGAATTTCCTTGACCCTTATATTGTATAGACATCAAAGAAGTCAGAAGTGATGTAATTTCAACATTATCGTTTTTAGCAAAACGTTTCTCAATTTCGTCAAGGAAACTTTGGCCTGAGTAATCTTTTTAGATTCTTTGCCCCTAAAGGCTTCTGAAATGTTCTACTTCATGATCATTAGACTCATGCAATTTGAACAATCCCACCTCTCAAAATCCCTTTTAACATAATGGGTGTTTTCCACAGTGAGAGGTTGGGGTTGTTCTCCCCTTAGTGCAATGTCCCAATAAGTAAGGGTATAGAATTTATATTAGCAGATATTGTGGCAGTAGAAGATGAATTAGCTGAATATAGAACAAAAAATAAATAAAAATAAGCTCACATCAATATTCATAAGTAAATAATAAATTTAGAATAATGGCTAATCCCATCTCAAGATACCAAACAAAATATTAATATCAAGTCTTTGGACAGTAATATTAACAGTAAGCGGTACTCTTGTTGTATCAATCAAATATTGATAATAAATTATGTCAAACAATGAATTAATCTTTGGACTAACATATTGCTCACATAAAGTACCTTACAATTGTCACACATTTATCACCACAGGTGTCGTTGAAATTCTGCTAAATATTAACCTACCTTTGGGTCAATTAATAAACGTATGAATCACAAAAACATATAATCATCTTGATATTTTAAATAAACTAATCTAATAAAAAAAAGTCACTTTGGCGGCATTTTGTTTCAACTAATCTATTTAAAATATTAGACATCTTTAATTAAAACCTAAAGCCAAAATATAAATTTATTTGTTTCATAATATTTCTTTTAATTTCATCTTTCAATCAAATTAAAAGATAATAGTATATATATGTATATATATTTATCCCAAAACAACATACAATGATGTTGACAAATATAATAATAGTTGAATAAATCATAAACCATAAACAACAACATATAAGACTTCAAATTTAAACCAAAATAATTTGAATAAAGGTAAACTTCATCTCAAGATATCGGACACTCCATTAATATTTTATCTTTAGACAAAAAATTAACTTGTAAGTGATATATTGATGTAATAATCAAATATTGATAATAAGAACATGTCAAACCATAAATCTTCCTTTGGACCAATTTATTGCTTACATGTAAAACCGAATAATTGTCACATGTTTATTACCATAGTTGCACACGTAATATTATTAACCTTTATTTGGACCGATCAATATTAACATAATTTAAGTTACATGCACACAACCTTTTATATTTTAAAACAAAATAATTTATACAAAAAAAAATTATTTTGGTGACTTATTGCTTCAATTAAGTTATTTTAAAAAATATATAAACATACCAATATTCAAATTTAAAATTTACCCAATAGTCAAATGTCAAAACTATTTTTTTATTACTTTATAGATTCCAAAATAACCCAAAATAAGGTTGTCTTAATAATGTAATAAAAAAACAAAAACCTTTCTTTGTTCCAAAACCATATATATCAAAACCAAACAAAAATAATGTAGTGATTCAAAGCCAAATAATTAACAAGCACATGTATTCATAATTTTGGCACCAAAATAATTCACGCATATACAAGCATTCATCATCAAATAGAAAAACTTACCCTAAATTTACCATGTAAATCCAAAATTGTATTTATGATTAAACAAATATTCACATGAATACATAAAAAATATTTTCAAGCCAATAAATCTCAAAAAAACAAAATCATAATAGTTGGCTTATCCCATAATTCAAACAATAAACCATATCATCATAATTTAACCAAATATTTGGAACCATAAGATGCCAAAACCTAAGATTATAGAACCAAACTTAAAACCAAAATATTTAAATATGTATATAGTTGACATGAATGTGCACTAAAGCACCCATAAAATTGAATATATAACCATAACAAAAAAATTAACAACTTCAACGATATCCATCAAAACTTAATTTCACCAATTAAATTATAAAAGATATCTTATTAAATAATGGTTATAAATACCTATTCACACAAACTATAATCATGCATTAATCCTCAAAATCATTGATATGCATATAATATATATACACTCAATTATAATAATATAAAAATAATACTGGATTGCCTTACATATTTCATGTAAACTCAAATTTATATTCATGACTAAAGACATTATCATAAAACTTCTTTATACGTACAAAAATTTAGAAAAAAAAATCCATAACCACTCAATATAAAAAGAATCCCAAATTATATAAAATTCTTTATATGCGCAACTATTTATGAAAATTCATAGCCATCATTTTTAAAAAAATCTCAAATATATTAATTTTAGTCGGGATCCATACGGACTAAAACTTATATAAAATAATTATTGCAGAAACTAAAAATAATTATTCGTATATATGAACTGAATTCAATGGTGAATATAATTCATCATAAAGACAAAAGATGATAATTCCATATACATTCAACCACAAACAAAACATTTAAAACAAATAGTGCCAAAAAAAACATCTTAACAACATTCATTTATTCGATTATCAAGTGAATTAACTTTCAAAACCAATTATACAACCCAATTGTAATTCTTCAATTGCAAAAAGTTGTAAGTCTGTAACTTTAATTTAATAATGACTTTAACCAAAATTTATAAACTAATTGTGTGAAAAGAAGAGAAAGAAATATCACAATCAATTTTTATCAATTGATTATAAATAAATAAATAAACCTTCATCTTTCGAATAGCATATGCAAATATTAAACTAGATTATATTTATAAAACCTTAAAACTTTATTTAAAGAATCAAAACCCAAAAATTTATCAAGAATCTCAAAGATTTAACATAATATATAATTAAAATATCAAATCCATAAAATAAAAAAAGAAAAACGAATCAATCCAAAATTAATAAAGAATCAATCCATTCTCAATAATTTAACATGACAAAGCTCGGATACCACTTGTTAGATTTGTAAAATAAATCTTAAATAAAACTTAATAAACCAGGATCTATCATGTCAAATCATCAAGAATAAATTAAGAACGAAACTAGATGTGGAAGCGTATATGAATCCATGAATTCCTTGAAATTTTACCGGATCTTGGGGATTTGATCTTTCAAATTAGCACACAAGAAATTTAGAGAATATTTGCTCTCTCTTTCCTAATGATGGGATATTAGAAAAGATATCTTATGTATAATTTAGGGACCATAACCCTAATATTTATAACATTGGCATATTAGTTCTAATCAAATTTTAATTAGCCCATCATTAATTAGAATTTGATTAGAACTCAATTTCTAGAGTATCTACACATATTTGACCTATGCTTTATTTAATAATTAAAGCCCAATAAAACTTTAACCAAATTAGATCACTTTTAATTTGAGCTAACCTATCATGATAATAAATAATAACATATAATTACCCTTATTATATATGTGATGTCTATATTTTTTAAACAAACTTTACATTAGGACACTTATATTTTACTGGGTAGATTTTCATTTTCAGACCTACAAAATTTAACTATTTTAGCAACCAACCAATGTTCAACACGTACACTTGAAAACAACAATAAACAACTACTTTAAAACTGGATGCCCAATTTCTAAACCATATTAAATATAATGATTGCCGACAATGGGGACTGTGACTGGAATACATAGCTATACCTATAGGCAGTGGGCTCTGCTTCATTGACGAATATGGTGAAGGGTTTATTGGTACTATATATTTTATGTTCTCTTTTTGTATTATTAAATATATAGTTTTTTATTTATTTCATGTCCATTTTATTATATATATTTAAGGTTCATAGTTATTCTTTTTAATAATATTATTATCAAATTTTTAAATTAAAAATGTGATATTAGTAACATATGATATTATTATTTTTACTTTCATTTTTTTTTATATGGTGGGAGTGATATATTACACTGTTTAACTCTGATTCTTTTTAATTGTTTGCTAAATTGCTTGGTGTTAATTGGCCCAATGGTGTTTTGTTTGGTACGATTTCCTTAAATTTGTTATACCAATGAATACTTCAGTTACAAACCCAAATATATATCCTTAAGTTAATGTTTGAATTTTAGAATTTTGAATTGTATTTAGAAATGTAACCATTATGATTATTTATTTACATTAAAAAAATTTATACGTACAATTATTAATATTAATTTCTTTTATATATTTAAAAATATTTTTAAAATTTTTTATATATCCTAAAAGATACCAATAGAATTTTTTTTTTAAATAAAACAATTGAAGTATATTAATAATTAAAAAAAACAATTCAACAACCATAATAAATGGAAACTAAAAACCCCCTAAACAGAAAAAGCTCATTTCCTAAAATCAATAACTATACCCTAGCCAAATTAATGGACTCTGCAATTTGAAATTAGGGGTGAGCAAAAATCTGATCCGATTCAAAAAATTCGATAAAATTTTTAAATTTTGAATTAAATAGTTCAAGTTATTTGAGTTAATCAAGTTATTTGGATCAACTCAAATAAAAAAAATTAAGTTTTTCAGTTTAACTCGAATATGAATTACACAATTCAAGTTATCTGAAAATCTAAATAAGAAAAGGTAAAACTACGCCATTTTGATAAATGTTTACTTTTTCTAAAGTTAAAAGTAAAAACCATTAAGTTAAAAGGCAAATCTACTTTGTTTTGATAAATGTTTACTCATTAAGTTAAAAGGCAAAACCATTATATTGTTTATGTAATTAAATAATTTTAAACTTCGTTTACTAGTTAAATAATCGGTTTATGTAAACGCAACATTGAGTATAAATAATAGGATTTGTTAACTCGACTTGACTCGACTTTACTCAAAGTTTTTTGACTCGATTCGATCCAATTCGAAAAAAAATTCAAATTGAGTTCGGTTGCTAAAATTGGATTCGTCAACTCGACTAACTCAAAATTTTTTGACTCGATTTGACTCGACTCGATCAAATACTCACCCCTATTTGAAACGACACAACACAATCAAAAGTCCATTATCAAATATTTCTTTTCCCAGTTGCCTGAATATCACCACTTCCTATTTTCTCCTCATGACTCTTACTTCCCTTCACTACTATTTTCCATGATCAGTGAGTAGCCCAACAATACCTTGAAACTGACTTTCATTTCACAGTCCAAAGGTACTCCCCCTAATCGTTCCCCGTCAATCTTTCTCTACCACCTCCTCTACAAAATCTGGCACCCCATCAAGAAGTGTTCATTTCCTTTCTTAATCCTTCAATAGTCAAAAGATGAGCCAGTTGGTTCCCCTGCCTTTGAATATGCAAGAATACACAATTTTTAAATTTCTTCTGCAAAGAGTTTAGATCTGAGATGTAAGCACTGATGCATGAATCATCTTTCATGTTTGCCTGCAGTTTTTTTATCACTATAAGAGAATCGACTTTGATCACCAAATCTTGAAACCCCAATTCAATGCCCAATCAAACTGCTTGGAGACATGCAATAGCTTCCTTAGCAAACCCCGTTGGTATGTAATTGTTAATAATTGTTGTTGACCCCAGAACAACCCCCCTTTGATTTCTGATAACAATCCTCGAACATGATTTCAAGGAATGGACTTGAAAAGCCCCCATTAAAATTTATCTTTATGAAAGCGTTTTCTGAAGGCTTCCATATTATAATCTCAACTCTAATAACAAGTAACATTTTGTTTAAAGCATATAATTCTTCTAATTGAGCTTGAATCCTGTCTACTATTGCTTAAGCCTGATTTTTAATCTCATTATGCATAAATTTATTTCTTTCAATCCATAACACCCAAAGGGTACATCCCACCATCCTGCAAATCTGGTTAAATAAGGTAGAAAATAAATTATCAAGCCAATCTTGAAAAATAAGTTCAGTGAACTCCATATGTCAAAAATATTTGATTTGTCCCACACTTCTGTTACAGTGATAGAATCCTAAAATGAATGCTCGGGAGTTTCCGAACCATTCAGACATCTTGGGCAAACCGGTGACCCTACTAATCTTCTATTGTAGAGGTTGTAGAAAATATGAATATAGTTTCGAAAAATCCTCCAGACTGTAATTTTTATCTTCTCCAGCAGATTAAGTTTCCATAGCTTCTTGAAAAAATTGTATAATTAATTTAAGTTCAATAAAGCCTAGATAAGAATGTACTTTGCAGAAGAATGTCATACCTACTATATATCGAGAATACCCCAAACTCCTCACCTCGCTAGACAATCGAGTCCTCCTAAAGTGTCTATGCTAAGGCAATACACAGAATTTTCCTTACTTCCTCTGTTGGGAAATGTGCCCATATTGTAGTAAACATGTAACTATTTTCTATTTATTTGAACGATGAATAAATAAATAAAGTTAATTTCATATTTCATTATTATGTCTTTTATATTTTTGTCTTTTATATTTTGCATGCATAGCGAAATTGTGACAAACAAATATTAGCTTATTGATTGTCTAAGTTCAAACTAAAGATAAGTAGAATTGTAAGAACGTTTACATTGCGATAAAGACAACATACTTCAGAAGATAATCTAAATAAGTTCGTAATCCTGCAAAAGAATCAAAGTGAGCATTTGATTCAAATACTGAGAATGATTATTATATCGTCTACAATTCTAATTTGGGAGATGGCTAGTCTTGGCTATCAGAGCAATTGACTCCACGAGTAGAGACATAAATGTATTCATTGGTAGAATGATACATTGGACTGGACCCAAAACAAATTAATTTTGAATCTGTTTGTGAATTAATTCACTTGTGACGTTCATAGTGTGATTTACCTAAATCTTGAGTTAGTAACTGACCATGTGTATGCAACTCATGTGCTTTGATATAAGTAGAGGCTTATGCTCTAAAGATGATTGAACCCATAGCCGGTATGTTAGTTCATGACTTGTGTATGGTATGGCTTTACTGGCAACAGTGGAATTCATTGGCATTGTATGGATTGATAAATATAGAATGCGGTCATGGGTTACTTGTTTTCGAACGAGCAATTTATCACAATCATTTGTTGATAGTGATCATATTAATCATTAAGAAGACACAACGGTGACAATGAGATAAAATAAGATTGTATTGAGTGAACGGATTTAACTCAAAGGAATCAAGGATATCACATGAGGGTAACAAACATATGACGAGGTCATTGGATAAAGTAGTTGGATGAATTGCTTTCGTAAAAAATATACAATAAGCAGTTTTCAATTATGGTACTTTTTGTGGACTGACTCCATGATTAAGTAATTGCGAATTATTGGAACGATGCTCTTGGACATAATTGCAATCACTAGAGCCTAATTGTATATGTCTGATTGGTCCCTCCGCTAGCTAAACAAAAACTTGATCGAACTACATTTGGATCAGAAGAAAATTCTACAACTTTGGGAATAATTTAATTGAGTCGATTTATTCGATGTGAAATTAAATTAGGTGGTCGTGAGAATTGTTCAACTAGAAAATTTGATCAAAGAATTTTCTTAAAAAATTAATTTAGAAAATCTATGTGATTTTTGGAAAAATTAATTTTGATCAAGTAAATTTAAATTAATCAAATCAGTTAAAATTAATATGATATTTTTGGAAGTTAATTTTCAAGTCAGACAATTGGCTAAATGGGTAATTGAACTTGAAAATTGGACCTAAGATCGTAAATTGGGCCTGGGAGCCCAAAATTGAGATCAAGACCTAAAAATTGGTTGAACCTGGCCCGATATGTGAAATTGGGTAGATGGTCCAACCGATGGCTAGATCGGACCGGTTGGGCCGTCATTGACTCAAACCGAATCAACAGCAATCGAACCTGTTCGAGGTGCCATAAGGGTGTCGCACCTACACCATCGGATACGGCGGTGCCGATGGCTATGACGGCAGTGTCCCGATGGCCGGCGGCGATTGGTCGCTGGTGGTTGAGCAATGGAAGAGTTACATTTCTACTGGAATTCCACTAAAAAATTTGATTTCAGCTTAATTATTCCAAAAATAATATTATTTTAATGGTTTAATATTAAATTTAATTTAATACTTATGTTAATAGTATTCTATTAATTTAATATTGAAGTGATTATCTTAATATTAAATTTAATTTAATGTTTATCTTGTAGATAAACAGTTTATTAGTTTAACAAGATTTTAATATTAAATTTAATCTAATATTTATCTTGATAAATATTATATTAAAGTGATTAAGTTTAATTATAGTTAAACCCTCTAAACTCTCCCCATATAAAGAGAGTATTGAGTCATTATTTACACACTTGAATTTAAGAAAAAGTTGTAGAGAGAAAATTCTTTGAAGAGATTATTTTAGAAAATTTATAGAGATATTTTTTTATTTACAATTTGACCCAAAAGTTTAGAGAAATTGTAAAATTACCCCATTGGTAATTTTTGTGAAAAAATTTCTTATTCGAAATGTGCTCACACTCAGCAGACATGAGCTTGAGGATAACCGAGAAGACTATTCGGTCGAAGCACTCATCTTAGACGAATCGAAAAGGTACAATTTTGATTAAGTGTTTATTACTTTAGATATCACAACTAAGATTTTGTTTTGGAAAAATTTTAAAACTCTGGTTTTTCTCTAAATTTATTTTCTGCTGCGTTTTCCAAACCTTTTTTTTCCAACATCCTCAACACTAAACATATTGGTAATCAACTGTGGATTCCACTGCCTATTTTATTGATCAATTAAATCAGAGACATTTATTATATTTTTGCCACTAAATCTTGTCTGAATTATGTGCCCTTTCAATCTAGAAACCAACACCTTTATCCAAACATTAGTTTTGGAACCAGTACCCACATGTCAGCACAAACCTTCTTGGAGTAATCCCTTTGCATATCATATACTCTTCCAGGTATAAGATGGGTAAGCTCTTAAATTTGAACTCATAAAATCTGACTCTAAGTAATACTTTTTTTTAGCCATATTTAGTCAATTCATACAATATGCTCATACTAGCATATCCTAATTTTCTATGCCATAACAAAGAAGTATTTTCATTTTTAATCAACAGGCAAAAGTTTGAATCACGCAAGTCTTCTAAGTGCACCATGTATGTATTTCCTATTCTATGACCAACAAGCATAATCTTATTAGATACAATGTCAATAACTTTACATCCATTAGACTCAAATATGACATTGAGACCTTTATCACATAATTGACTAATACTCAATAGATTATGCTTAAACCCATTGACATATAAAACATTTTCAACAAAAATTGAAGAGCTTTTATCAATAGAGTCAATTCTTTTAATGAGTCCTTTAGAGTTGTTACTAAAGGTAACTTCTCCTCCACTTTTTGGTTTCAACTCAATTAAATGGCTACTGTCACCGGTCATGTGCCTTGAGCGTCCACTATCAAGGTACCATGAGTTTTTGCTTGAATTGCCACCATGAAATAATGCTCATTTCCTACAAACATAGAATTAATTTTTGATTTTTGGTACCCAAATTCTGTTGGATCCATAAGCATTAGTTCCCAAGAATATAGTGACTTTAGGTAGCCATTTAGAAAGGATATCCTTGTCTTGAGTAGTACTTAGCCCTTTAAGGGCCCATACACTCTTAACAAATTTTCCTTTGTAAAAACTTAGGGAACCTCTATGTTTATAGTAATTAAAGCTTGATTCAACAAAGCTTTTCTTTGAATTTTCTCCATTTTCAAATATTTTTGGAAAAACTTTGTTAGATAATTTTTTTTGTTTTTCAAGCAACTCAAGTTGATTTTGATGATTACCATGAACTTTTGAAAGTAAATTATGCAAGTCGGAATTCTTTTTCTCAAAATTATTTATAATTGTTTGCATATCATTTATCTTACTTTCAAGTTCATGATTGGCATTGGAGAGTGAATTATTTTCATCTTTTAGTTTTGAAATAGTTTTCCTATATTTTGAAACCATTAAATCAAACTCCAAGCCTAATTCATCATAGGCATCTTGCAACTCATCAAAATAATTTGAATTTGAAGTAGATTAGTTAGAAGTTACTTTAGAATCTTCTATGGCTATAAGGCAAAAGTAAGGTTCTTCTTGTTCTTCATGAGTGACCTCAAGCTTATCCCATATCTCCTTAGCATTTGGAACAAGATGACACCCTATTGAATTTATCCGGACCATGTGTACAAAATATAATGTGCATGGCTTTAGCATTAAGTTGTACATTCCTTTTATCTTCTTCACTCCATTCTCTTTTACTCATTGACATTAAGTGCTATCCTCGTTTTTGAAAAGTAAAGGAACCATCCATGATGATAACTCAAGCCGCAAGATCATTCACTTGAATGAAGAGCATCATTCATATATTCCAGTAAAAGTAATTTGCCCCGCTAAAGTATGGAGGCTTTGAGATGGATTGAGATTCTTTATAGAAATTTGACCCAGAAGTGGACGTCATTTTTGTAGAAAGTATTGATGATTGTTTGAGCTTCTCTGAGGATCTTCTCTTAGTTGTTAAACTGTCTTTAGAGACTAGCTCTGATACTAATTGCTAGCTCGATTGATCATTGAAAATAGTCAAGGGGGTGAACTGACCTTTTAAAAATTTGGTGGAAACAATGAAAGAAAATGAAACAATGAACGCAATGATTTATAGTGGGTCGACCCCAATTGCCTACTCCACTATCTTAGCTTTCTACAACTAAGGATATTTCCCAAATTCACTAATTTGATCAACCTTTGAGGATAAGGTTTAACCTTACAACTCCCTTAAGATTTCTATCCAAATTTTAATACACAAACCTTCTCAAAGAGAAACAAATAAACTAACAAAGAAATAATCCTCACAAGATTTGGATGTTTGCCAATTAAGCACAAATACAAGGAAACATTTGAGCTAATAGAAAATACAATGAATGCTCACAAGTGTTTACAAGAAGAAGATAAAGAATTGAAGCACAAAGTGATTGGTAATGGATTTTTTTATGTATCTTGAAGCACTTGATCTATTGTAATCTCACTTTTTGTTATAGGGCCTTCAAAAGTTGGTATTTATACTCTTTAATTGATTTCCAACCGTTGTGGTTGTCGAGGAATTGAATAGAGTCGTTTGGGATGAAAATACCATATAATTAAATTCACTTGCAACAAAAGGTATTGATACTTTTTCTATGTGTATCGATACTATTAGCATTTAATACATGATTTAGTGATTCTTAAAGTTAACTTACAACGATACCAAAGACATTTTATCGATACCTGGTAAAAGGTATCAGTACTTTTTGAAAAGGTATCGATACTTTTTGTGATTGTTTGAAAAATCATCAAGTCAGAATGCAAAAACGATATTAATATCAAAGATTGTATCTATAAAAATACAATAGGTATCAATACTTTTTGAAAGGTATCGATACCTTTTATAGGGAGCAGTTTTTCAATCAATTTAAAAAATGTTTCAATTGAGTTAAAAGAGTTTAAACCATTTTTGAACTTTTTCCAAAATTTTTCTAAGTGTTCAAAACATTTTCTAAGATGTTTGGAAGTCTCGAAACGATTTTTATGTTTTGAACTTTATACTTTCTTTATTCAAAAAAAAAAAATATTTTTGTTTGTTATATCAAAACAATTCATCGAATAAAGCTAGTTTAACACACATAAATTCAACCACTCACCCCCAATGAATCTTTGTCTTCCCCCATGCTTTTGCCATCAAAATCATCTTGGAATGAATCTGGACAAAAATTGTCTAGATTCATGTTGCATCTAGACAGCAATATGTCTAGATTCATTCTTATCTTAACTTGTAAATAGTTTTTTAATTAATTTTTTTGAAATTTTTGAAATTTATTTGATATTTTTATAAAGTTTTAAAATTTTATAAAATTTTAAGTTTTTTTAATTTTTTTTAAAATAAGCTTTGAAATGAATGAATCCGGACAAAAATATGTCCAGGTTCATTCCAGTCAAAATATTTAAATATTCCTTCTAATTTTTAATTTTTTAAAAAATATTATTTTTTATTGATGTGCCGGTTGACATGTCGTTACCATCTGCATCTTTAACAGCTATGTCACCACAATAACAGTCAAAGAAAAAAAAAATTGGTTAATGGGCTTAATTGATGCAATTTGAGAGTTTGAGGGTTTAATTGAGTGTGTTTTTTGCATAAGAGCTTAATTAGTTTTTCGCGGAAGTTCAGAGGCTTATATATCCCTTAGCCTAAAATTAACATATACAACTAACCCGTACATCACATGGGTATATTATATGTGCTATAATAAGATTTGGAAGAAAATAAAGGTATCATTTGTGGAGTATGACAAATGAATAACCTCTTTGATCCACACGTAATCAGTTTATTATAAATAAAATATTAAAATTTTATTACAATATTTTAATTTAATTTATTTTTTTATCAATTATATTTATGTTGTAATATTGAATTTAAAATAAATTGTTTTAAATTTTTTTTAAAATCATTTTTAATTTCAAAAGAAAAAATTGTGTCAATAAATATATTCTAAAAGTTATTAAAATTTAAATAATTTTAAAATCAAGTCAATTAATATGAGATCATTAAAGTGGAAATTATTGTTTGTATGCTAATATAATTTTTTTTTTAATAATCGCTAAGCTATATAATTGTTATATGACAAAAACAACTATATAATTGTTATATATATATACACTTTTCAAAACAATCAATGTTTTTTTAACAAAATGGTATACCATATAATAATATAGTTTGACTCAAAATGTATGTTGCAGATTTATACATTCTAAAATTTCACCACTAAAATATTTTGACTTATAAGTTAGAATGTGTTGGTGTTGAATTTATATTAAAAAATTATTTGGAAAAAATAATAGATGAAGTATTGAATATAATTATATTGTTTGATAAAAATAAATATTTATTTTTAAAAGATTAATAATTTTTTTAATTTTAATATTGTTAATATAATATTTTGTATTATTTTGGATGAAAAATAAATATAGTAATTTAAATATATTATTTTTAAAAAAATGATAATTTATTTTAAATTTTAATAAAATAAAATCAACTTAATATATACATACTTATCTTATTCTAACATCTTTTTATTGAAAATTTATATCAAGTAAAAAATTAAAATAATTATCAAACACATTTAAAATATTAAATATTTATCAAATACACTCAAAATTTTCAAAACATATATCATATATATTGTTTTTTTTTAAATAAAAACAACATTATTATTATTGGACGAATATCAAAATCATAACAATGAAACCAACAAGTAATAGACAAAAACTAATCTAGGCCAACAACAAGTACTTCCCATACACCCATCCTAATATCTATCGCTTGTCAAGGTGGAATCATCAAATAAAATTCGAGATAAAAAAGGTGGGATTGATTCCCAAATATGTACACGAGCACAGAATAAAGCTAACCTAGTTAACTTGTGAGTTGCTTTATAAACACTCCACCAATCTAATTAAATGTCACATGGATTCTTAAGAAAAATGCAACCCCCAACAATCATGAATTATATTAAGCTTAGAATTGTCGAATCTCGTTTTTTTGCGTTTCGGGTACACATTTGATATCGTTTCACTGCAGAAACAATCCCGAGCCTTTCAAAAGCCTAAAAATAGAGTACCCATCAACGATTTAGCAGATTTACTAACGAATTCGATACAAAAGAAACAATACGAAACTCACTTACCGCCAACGACTACCACTACTAACACGTTCTAAACCGTCGGAGCTCTAACGGATGGTTCCCCGTCAATTCCTGCACAAAACGATCTTATTGAATTACTATTCTTTCGAAAAAACCCCATTAAGAAGAAACTCCACCATTCAATATACTTTAACCAAATCGAAACCTCACTTACCAAAACGCACGATGACCACGAAACAACGCACCATGAAATTACCACGGCAAAAAGAAGAATTGAACGTTGGAAGAGAGGAAGGAAAAGAAAAGAAACGAAGTACAGAGAAAAATGACATTACTTATTTTCTGCAAGGGAGAGAAAAAAAAACTAATCAAATATCCCCAAAATCCCTTAATTCTCTCCACTACCCCACTCCTGATAACTTCCACAGACTTTTAACCCAACCGAAAATTTATTAGATAACAGAGCAAAAATATAACACCCTTGCTAACGTAGGGATTTAAACACAATACCTCCAACACACCAACAACCTCACTACTTGAACCAACAGGCTCATTCTGATATAGTTTTACAAATAATTTAATATAAGCCCACAGAGCAAGTATAAGGCTTGAGTCGGAAAAATACCAAAATTCACCACTTGCAAGGCTTGAACTTAGGACCTCTCAGACACTTCCAGAACACTTAACCACTGACGCAAATACACAATTATCAAACAAATTACAGAAACATAAACATATATTTTGGGGCGTTACATTGTTGACGCCATCGCCCTTCAACCATGAGAGGACTTCTCTAATGGTGAGAGCTTCCTTTAGAACGGGTTGCTCCACCCTCACAATTCACACAGATACCCCTTAATAAACTCACCTCTGCCATTTTGTGCGACTTTTCCAATCAATTGCTATTTGAATTTCCAGTAGCAAATCAGTGTTGCATTTCCAACTGTTCACTGTAGTGCCTCCACTTACAGCCTGCTGGAGCACGACCGATGGCTTGCGGTAGCTGACTCCACTGTCCCTTGGCTTCCTTCCAATCCTGCATATATATCACATCGATTTAATTCCTTTAGTCAAGTTGTGTCAAATGCTTTATTTGAGTCCCCTTATTACATTTAATATTAAAAAAAATCTTAAAATCTTGAAATATTTAGGAAAAATAGAGTTTTTTTTACTGATACAATTAATTTAAATAATTTAATTTCTATGTTTATAGTTTGAGTTTGAGTCATAATTAATTTCCTTTAAAACTTTACACAACAATATTATATATTATATTTATTAATCTAATAAATGATTTTTCTTTTACTAATACTATTTTTATCTTTGCACAATTTGCACTCTTTGTTTACCTATATATATATGTATGTATGTATGTCTAAATTGTCATCCATATATTCTAAAAGTTTTTAATTATTAAATTAAAAATATATAAGATTTTATAATTGATTTTCTAACAATTATATTAAAAATTTATACAATTTTCTAACAATATGTTTCACATCATTCATGAAACTATATTAAATATTACAAAATAATTTAATAACATTTCATTATTAAATACAATTAATCTATATATAGCATGGATAACTTTTTTTTTTTTTGAAAATCAGCTAGACTTTTATAAAAATTAACCAATTTCAACACTAAATGGATTTTTCAGTCGTATTGGGCTTCAAACCAAAATAAAAGAAACAAAACAGAAACTAAAGCAGCAACAAAGCAGGCCAAGCCCGAATAAACTTGACACATAAATTCAAAATTCAAAATAACTAAAAAATAAATCTAATCTAGTCCAATCAATCATAACAGCTGGACATCACCAGACCTTGTCTTTTAATATCCACAGCCCAGCTTTAATGATAGCATTTTCCAATGAAATCTTTTGTTAACTGCTATCAATATTTTCTGAAACCTTCTAGAGTCTCCTTAGTCTGGTTGTCTTGGTCTCCGTTGCTCCCTCTCCTGATGAGTATGGCTTGGATTCGTCCTCAATAGGTAATGTCCTTCTCCTTTTCTTAGCACTTCTTTAGCAAGAAAATGAGCATACTTGTTCTCTGCTTTAGGAAAGAAATAAAACCCGTAATTTCCTGAAAAAAGGCTTTTTTCCTCTGGATGTCTCTGATGATTGCCCCTATAATCGATTTATCATGGTTTGTGATTTGACATTTCTTTATCACTGTTCTTGAGTCTCCTACTATTTCCAGAATATTTAGACCAATTGTAATACCTAACTGAATCGCCTGTAATCTTGCATGTGCCTCCGCCGCAAATAGAGACAGTATGTCAGAGTGAATAACTGACTTAGAAGCCACGATCTCCCCTCCCGTATCGCAAACAACCAGACCCGAAGTAGATCTGGAGGATCTCCTGTCAAAAGCTGCGTCAAAGTAGATTGTCGCCCTCGTACTTCTTTCAATCTGTTTGTGGCCTCTGTCGATGTTAAGAGTAAGTTTTTTTTCTTCTGCTCCGTTTAGCTCCGCTATAAAATTGATAACTTGTTTCGAAATGTCCCTGCTTGTTGTAATCTTCCTTTCGTAGATGAATCTATTTTTATGAGTCAAGATTGACATAGCCTACAGCAAAATAGGCGGCACTGCTCTTTATTTCCCTTACTGAAAACCCAGGTAAGCCATTCCCACATGCTTTGAGTGTTCCATACTTCTGTTGTTGTAAGACAATACCGAAAAATGTGATTACTATCTTCATCGGAGTTGTGACAACGGGAACAAAGAGTTTCCACTGTAACTTTTTTGTTCTTTAGATTATATAAAGTGGGAACATAATTTCATGATATTCTCTAAATTGTAATTTTAATCTTTGGGAGAAGCTGTAAATTCCATAATTTTCTATAGAAGTTTCTAATCTCGGTCTATATAAAATTATTTCTAGGACCCGAATTAGTCTCTTGTAATAGTTTATAGGCACTTCTGACTAAAAATTCCCCTGAAGGTTCTCCTCTCTATACTTGGAAGTCATCCTAGATTGTCTCTGGCAAGGGGATTTGCTGAATTTTCTTAGCAGTATCCTCGTTGAAGGTACTAAAAATTAAATCTGTATTCCACGTTTTATTTTTAGCATTTATCAAGTCTGATACTAACTTGATATTTTCATTGCTTGTTTCATTCTGTAATCTATCATTTTCAGCTCCTGAAATCTATAAGTCACCCCAAACAGAGATACAATCCCCCGTGCCTACCCTCCAGCATAAGCCGTTCTCCAAAATTCCTTTAGTTGCCCAGACACTCTTCCAGGCAAGCTAAGGTAAATTTCCCAATTGAGCATTGCTAAAATTCGAATTTGGATAATATTTTACTTTTAAAACACGACTTAGTAAATAATTAGGAAAGTTAACAAGACGCCAACCTTGTGTGGCTAATAACACTATATTAAATTTGTCGAGATTGCGAATACCCAAACCACCTTCTTTTTTCAAAGAGCATAAATCTTTCCACGTACACCAGTGAATGCCTTTTTTATCTCGATTTTTCTGCCACCAGTATTTTGCAATAATACCATCTAATTCAGCACATAAAGATTTAGGAATTAAGAAACATGCCATAGTATAGGTTGGAATAGCTTGAAGAATAGCCTTAATAAACACCTCTTTTCCTCCTTGGGATAGATGTCTTACACTCCAGCTATCAATCTGTTCTTTCATTCTATCCTTCAAGATTTGAAAAGACATTTTCTTCTTCCTACCCACCATATTTGGCAGGCCAAGATACCGTTCCAGGTTATTAGAACTACGCACTCTAAGAACCTTGGAAATAACTACTTTATCCCCCTCCTGCGTATTAGTACTAAAAATATTGTAGATTTGCCATAATTGACACACTGCCTGGAACAATTCTCTTATTCAAGCAAAATTTGTTTAAGTGAATGAGATCCTCTCTCTATAGCTTCCCCAAATAAAATACAATCAATTGCAAATAATAGGTGAGAAACCTATGGGCCACTTCTACTTACCTTAACCTCTCTAAGTATGTTTCCTTGCATAGTAAGCCTCATAAGACTAGAAAGACCTCCCTCACATATTAAAAATAGGAACGGACTCAAAGGATCACCTTACTTTAATCCCCTTGTGGGGTGAAAATTCTCTCCAATACGGCCATTGAAAACCACTGAATACAAAACTGTGGAAACAAATTTTAGTAGAGATTCAACCCACCTTGGATCAAAACCCATACGTTTCATAATTTTCGCGATAAAATGCCATTCGACTCTATCATACGCTTTACTCATATCTAATTTTACCACCATATATCCTTTCTTCCCCATCTTCTTTTGTTTTAAGGTGTGAAGGATTTCGTAAGCCAGCAACACATTATTCAAAATTAACCTCCCCGGTACAAAAGCGCTTTGTGCTAAGTCAATACATTTGTCAATGACTACACGAAGGTGATTCACAATGACCTTAGCCATCAGCTTATAAAGCACATTACATAAGCTAATAGGGCAAAAATGAGTAATATTTGAAGGATTTGGAATTTTTGGGATTAACACTATAGTAGCTTTATTAATTAAACTAATATCTATACCTCTATTTAGATGCTTTAGACAAAAGGAAGACACATTATCCCCAATAATTGACTTGCACTTCTGGTAGAATAAAGCCAGAAATTTATCTTCCTCTAGCGCTTTTGTAGGGCCCAATTTTGATAAGGCCACTCGAATTTCCTCTTTTGTGTAACTCGCCATCAACCGAGAATTGTCCTATTCAAAAATACAACGATTAATTCCTGTTAACAAATGTTCATAATTTCCCCACCTCCCTTCTGAAAATAGATTCTAAAAATAAGATCTAGCAATTCCTTCCATTTCATGAATCTCTTACGTTTCCCTACCATCTTCGAATCACATTTTCTGAATGAGGTTCCTTTTTCGTCGTTGTGTCACTTGTTTGTGAAAGAATGCAGTATTCCTATCTCTAAACTGCAGTCAAATTAACTCGCGCCCTCTGCTCCCAATATCTTTCATCCTTATCAATCTCAAAATTAAGTTGAATCCTCGTATCAATGAATTCTGCCAAATTTTCATCATCCCCATCAGATTCCATCAACTCAATCAATTTAGCAGTTAGCATATCCTTTTTCACCTTCTTACTTTGTCGAATTTGACTGGCCCATCTATCCAAGCCTTTTCTTACCTTTTCCATTTTTTGTACTAAGTCTCTAGTTGAATTGTCCCAAATGCATCGTACCCCCTCAACAAACGACTCCTCTAAAACCCACCAAGCTTCGAACTTGAAACTTCTTTTAGGCTGCTCATTATCTTTTCTTTTCGTAGTGATAAGAAGTGGGCAATGATTCAAAAAAAATGTGGAAGATGTTGAATTATAGCCTCAGGAAATATAGATGGCCAATCCTCATTAGCAACTCCCCTATCCAGCCGTTCTTGAATATTCGTTTCTAGTAAATTCCCTCTTTCCCAAGTAAGCCAGTTTCCAGAATAACCCACATCCACTAAGTGACAATCTGCCAACACAGTACGAAATGCATCATACGTCTCTCCTCTCTAGGTAAACCTCCCTTCTTTTCATGGCCATACATAATTTCATTAAAATCCCACATATAAACCATAGGAGCTCCCCAGCATTACTCAAGTTTCTTAACAAATCCTACGATTCATTCCTATCCTGCATATAAGAAGAGCCATAAAACCCAGTAAATCTCCACTTATTATATTCATCAGTATCTTCGATAATCACATCAATATGCCTTTTTGAGAAACTTTGAAAAATAATGGTAGCATCATCAACCCATGCCGAACATAATCCTCCTCTTGAACCATCCGAATCTACAGCTATACCATTTTGAAAGCCACAACTCCTTTGTATTCTTTCTATCTGATTCCTATTTATTTTTGTCTCTATGAAGAAGACCATCTGGGGATTATATATCTTCATATCGCATGGATAACTAGTTGTATATAAAGTAGACAGTTTGTGAAGAAAAAGATAAGTCAATTTATATTTATGTTATACTTAAAATCTATATTGATTTCACGAGTTACTCATAGATAATTAAGTTAAAAAAATGATTAAAATAACTTATTTATACAAAGAAATTTATATTATTATGAGAGTGTTTTACTTTATTTTATATTTTTATATAAAATCAATAAAATCTTATATATGATTAAACTTAAATTTAGAATAATAAAAAATATATTTTTAACTGTATCATAATCTAATCATTTAATACTTACAATTTATTTTCTACATGCTTGGAATGACATAAGAAGTTTGATAAAGCCAAGTTGAAGGGGTTAGGTAAGGCCCATTACAACAACCTTACTTTGGTTAGGCAAGGCCCGGTAGCTTCTGTACCCATGGATTGTTCCTTTGGAAAAGGGCATTGTCTGTTTAAAATTAACACTACTTTTGTTTTAAATTTCGCCGGCGGGGTTGAGTTTAGTCGTATAATTTAATATTAATATTATATATAATTATTTGAGCTTAGTTAAGTTCAAAAGTGAAGGAGCAAAATAGTTGCTTTCATTATTGGGTTAAAGCAAATTAAGTTGGATTTGTGTTTACACTCAACCTTGACAGTTATTCAGCAAAGTTTCTGATTTTTGCAATTCCTAGAATTAGGTAAAATTAAGAAAGAAAAGAAAAATGATCAGCAATTATGAGTTGTGCTGAAGCCCTATCATTTCTAATATAGATGAATGAAAATTGATTTGACGTTTTCATTTGCTTGGGGTTTAAGATTACACTTTACCTAACTTTCATTCATCTTTTTAACTAAGATCACACCAACTGTTTAAAATCATGTTCCTCAAAGTAGCTTGGAGGAGGATGATTACTGCCTTCACAGTCATATCAAACCCTATTTTAAGTTCAACATATGACTCTTTTCTTTTCTTTTTGTCTTCTAACTAACTCCCATCATACTTTTTTTTTTTTTTTACTTCTATGTTGGTGAATATGGTCAATTTATGTAGTGATTTCAATTCTTAAACTTTAATGCATGAAAATAAACTTACAAACCTTTTATTTTGGACTTCATACAATTAATATCATTACGTAGCAGATTTAGGTTTTGTTTTCTAATTTTACTCCTTTTATTTATATATATATATATATTATCTAATTTGATACTTAAATTATTATTTTGTTCCCTTAAGTCCAAAAAATATTAAAACGAATAATGTTATTTATCATTTCCAATATTTTTATTGATTAGCGTTGAGCTTTTTAAAATAATCTAAGATAAATTGATAGTTTAAGTATAAAAAAATAAAAGAAAAAGTTTAAAAATTAAAATGAAAAAAAATATAATTTAATGACGAAATGAATTAAGCCACTTGTGAAGGAGAAAAAAAGCATCTAAACCTCTAAATTAGGCAGCTCCAAATGATTTTTGGGTTGGATCAATTTAGATTGAATTAATATATAGGTTATTTTAAATCGGATGATTTTTTATTTAGGTTTTGGTTAGTTCAAATTTATATTATTTTAGATTGAAATTAATTTTGAGTTGCACTTAGTTTAACTTATATTAAATCGAGTTCAACAAGTATGAAAATATTATTTTTAATCAAATTAAATTTGAATTAATCGAATTAAAATTTTTAGATAATTGTTATCGATGGGGCTGGCCCTTCTATGATGACCAAACTAGAATTATTGCAGTGGGTCCTGTAAGATAGATTGGTCCACTCATGTAATTATAGGAAAATTGTAGTAATGAAATTGTTTAATGTAGTACATTTTGTTTTGCTAGCTAAGCTCATTATCTCAAAACTGACTTTTATACATATAACATTCCCGCTTTCATTGATCACTCCTTATCCAAAACACATTGGATTTAGAACCCATTTGGTCTTACTTCCCAGAACATAAATTAGGACTATAATTGGTCTGTTCTCTAAAGCCACTAACAAAGGGTAAAATGTTTCCACAGTCAAATATCAAAGGTTGGAGCATTTTTATTTTATTTATTTGTTCTTGCTATATTCCTTAAGATAATGTTTAATGTCCCAAAGGAGCTACAAGATAGCACCACCACTTACATGGCCCTTATTAGATTCACAGTCACTTTCCTATGTACTACATTGAAATTGATGAACTCCCCAATTTTTATTTTCTTACCTATACATTTATATCACCGTCGTGGGGCAAACCAAAATGAGAAGTGAAGTGGTGTGGGGAAGGGTTTTAATAACACTTGAAATTCAAGCAAATGAAAATGTGATTTGAAGGTATTAAGATTGTTTAAGCCAAAAGGCAGCAGCTCCCAACTCACCTAAATTTAAAGGGGAAGCCAACAGGAAAGAATATATATATATATATATATATATATATATATATATATATATATAAAAGTTGATAAAGCTGTTATAAAAGCGCTTACGATTTCTTTGTGTCCTCTCGACAGTGATAGGCAACCAATTTGGAGTGTGTTGGGAACTGAAAAACAAAGGTGATGATGATAGAAGTTTCATGTAATTTTCAATTATTATCTAAAAAAACCAGATGCGTGGCACCAAGTAGTATACAAAGCTGAAAGTGATACTTACGGATGGATGAATAAGAAATGTACTTTTTTTCTTTTATAAACAATCGTTCACATATAGAATCGCAACATTCTAATACACAAATATGGCCATATGCAACCAGGCAATGAAGAGTAAAAAGACACTAAAACAAGCCTTATTCTGCAGTTCTACCTCACACCCACACAAAAGAATGGACGAAAAAGCTTACAATATGATTTTTTTTTTTTTTGCTCACAAATAGTCCAAAACCAGAGGTGATGAATTTTGTGTATCATACTTATATACACTAGATATGAAGGAAAAAGAAAAACTATGGTACACACCTGATATGAAAAAAGGCAGAGCTAAATATGTCCATAAGCTGTCGTAAGTCTCTGGATATCCTTAGCGCACATATCGGAATTTTGTAAACCTTCTTGTTGCTGCTGCGGCTGTTGATTTTGAGGCCACATACTGTTTGATAAACTCTTAGTATTCGTTGAGCAATGTGTTTCCGATTTTATCTCGATATTGTATAAGCTGGATTGTGGTGCTTGATTTTGCAAAGCAGCCGCCATTAATAATGGGTTATTGAGATATTCCGGCCATTTCATTTCGTCGGGTTGGGTTTCCATTAGATGGATTGGAGCTTCTTCTTTCTCTGATGTGCTGCAATCTGCCATTCCCCAAGTGTAACTGTTGTTAACAGTAAAGGAAGGCATTGAAGGAGTGTGAGAGGGAAGTGTGACAGAAGGGTTGAATCCTATAGGAGAGGAAAGGAATGGTGAGGTTGTCAGTGGTGGGAGAAGTGTAGACATGGAACTTGAAGAAAACTCAGACTGGGAGAACCAGGGTGAGAGCCTTGGGTTGGTTGATGCGTAGCTCAATTGCTGAACCGGAAAATGAGGCATGAAATCAAAAGGCTGGCTGTTGGTAGTGGTGGCTGTGCTTGCGAATCTATCAAGGAACAAGTCTTTGCGGGTTGTAGATGTCATCAGATTGTTGGAGCTGGAACAGCCTTCCATTTCCAACTGATAACCTGGTGCTGGTGCAGTAATTGATGACGTTGGTCTTTGTTCATATAAAGTTGTTCCAGGTTTAAGGTTGTCGGTGTTGAGCTTCAATTCACTAGATGCCCTGGAAACCATGTCCAGGCTGTTTGTGTGTTGACTCTTGTTGTTGTCTTCTCCATTTTCAACATCAGAGAGTGGCTTGTGAGTGACAGGGTCAATGCCTCTCTGCCTAAGCTTCTTCTTCAAGCAAGAGTTCCATAGATTTTTAATTTCATTGTCGGTTCTTCCTGGCAATTGCGCAGCTATCTGGGACCACCTGAGGATCCAATTCCAACCAACATATAAAGCAAAGAATGTTTTACTGATTTCTGTAAAAAAAAAAAAAATCAACAGAAAATTAATTCAAATGAGAGAAAGAAAGAAAATACCGATTCCCCAAAACTGCATGAAGTTCGATTATGAGATTCTCTTCTTCTTGTGAGAATGTGCCTCTCTTTAAATCAGGCCTTAAGTAATTAATCCACCTTAATCTGCAGCTCTTTCCACATCTCTGCAGGCCTGCCATGGACGCGCCAATTCATGAATGTATGATTTAAGGAAGAACACAAACATGAAAAAAGAAAAAGAAGTTGAATTTACCAGCTTGTTTAGGGACAGAGCTCCAGCAACCATGGCCGTACTTTGTAATATGCCTCAACAGCTTCTCATCTTCTTCAGGGGACCAAAGACCTTTCCTTAGCTTCTGCTTGTAACAGCAGGAGTGCCTCCCCATTTTGAGACCAGACACTAATTGTAAAGGAGGGAGAGCAAAAGACCTTTCCCAAAACAGAAAACTTTGGTGAATCCTAGGTGAAAATGGTAGCTATGAACAGTTGTTTTTTGAATGCTTTGGTAAGAAAAAAGAAAATGTAACAGACAAAGAGAGGATCTTGATATAAAAGAAGGGCTCGAAAATGAAGTAGCAGCTGTGAAAGGAGTTGAATTTAATATAAAGAGGAAGCTCTCCCCAAGGAAAAGTCGTATTCAATATGGTATTATACTTTCTCACAACCCCACCTTGGTTGATCCAGGGCTAGGTAACTCAAATTCCCCTTCTTTTTTTTTAAAAAAAAAACAGCTTTTAACTTGGAATTTCATCTCAACTAAAACAACCATAAGTTAATAGACTTAAGGTTGCATGTGTCTCTGAGAATTAATGTCTTGTGAAGGGATGGTGGGGGCATTTTTCCTTGTATTATATTGAGATGAAAACAGAAAGTTCTGATTATAATCATGAACTTATAACCCCATGCTTTTAACTTCAACCCTAGTCCACATGGTAAAAGTTTAAGTCAATGGAGACTAATCACAGTAAATTCTGTTTTAACCCCGGCCCCCAAAAGTAAAAACATTGTTGATAGTTGATACTGGTATCAACTCCTTACTTTTACTGTACTAGCTTTCTTTTCTTTTGGAATCATAATGGCATTGAAAAGGCTTCATCATTACGTGGAAAGAAAGAAATTACTTTGTTCATTTTCTGAGAATTAACAATGGCTTTCCTGAAACTGATGAATCCCACTAAGTGTTATAAACTTACTCCACAAATACCTTCTTTCCGGATTGTGATATTTGAGACTTGGTCTCATTTGTTTCCCTTTTTCATCCTCTCTCATTAGTGGTTTTCTTTGACACGGAAATGACCCAATTTCAGAAACTGATGAAAAAAAGCATGCTGTCTTTCATCTATATTTTATACATACGTTTGTATTTTATCTGCTAACACATTCCCAGTAACACAAACTGCAACTATATTAGACCAAAAGAAAAGGCAACACCCAAATTTTGTTACAAATTCATAACTACAATTCAACTCTTTTTACTGACATTGGTAAATAAAATAAAATAAATCACTATTTCCAGGCCACCCCCACCACTTTTGTACATGTTTCTGACCTTACTGCATTACCCTTTCTCCAATCACTATTTTTTTTTTTTGACAGATTTTGCTATATATTGCTATGTTGTCCTAGTTTCTCACTTCATACTTCACATATATATATGTGGCCTAATAGTGGTGCTACATTTGAATGCAGAAGGTACACACACTACAAAAACTTCTGGGACCAAAGAAACTGTCAATATCAAACCACTCATGAATCAAAATCCAACCGTAAGGTTGGACTTTTCAAGATTCAAAGCATTTAGCAGATAAATCATAGGACAACTTTTTCACGTTTATCATAGTTTTTCTAATTAATGCAGCCTTAAACTCAGTTTCTATGGCATGTTCCTTTCATTAAACCTACCCCTACGTCTTGCACACAAAACATACAAAAGCTTCTTCAAATATAATCACCACGTTAGATTTAAATATACATAAATTTGATTAGGGTATTAAACTATATGAAGTCAATTTCTGCAAGAAAACTTTATTAATTATCAATATGAACATAAAAATTTAAGTACAGAAAATGATTGGGTTTGGAGGTTAATTTTATATTTATCTTTAATGATTAGAAGTTTACAGCATGAGTGCATGACAGACCGAATAATTCCCAGAAACTCAATATTTTAATTCATAGGAAGAGTAAAATATCATTAGTTTAATTTAGTGAATTAATCCAGATTTAAACCTTCCTAATCCTTGATGTTTGCACCCTTTTTCTTTAGCCATTTACGACAAAAACGAAATTCAATTGTTTTTTTCTAGGAGATTATCAAAATCATGAACAGATAGATTAATCTAAAATTTTCATAAACCTCCCTTTAGTTTTTAATTAAATCAAGCTTATGACTTGAAAGATAACAAGGAATTCATCAAATTTTTATTCCAAATCATTAGCTGTCCTGGCCATGGCCCGCTTTGAAATATGAAACCCATTGGGGGAATCTTGATAAAAAAGATTACAAAGTATTGATCACAGGAGGCAATACAGTACCTTAACATCAATTATACATTGGACCCACTTATAAATAATCGAATTTGACAATTATCTTTTAAAAATAGAATTAAATATATTCATCCATATTTCTTTTTCTTGAATTTTGTAGATCAAAAATTAATATTGAAAGACATTATTTTCAATTCTAAATATAATCCAGATATACTAAATTTACACAATTCAAAGGACACGTCTGCGGAAACATAGCGTTAAAATTAATTCATGTAGCAATAATGCCAAATCCGTTATTTTTCTTTTGAAGACAGGTGCAGAAGTTCATGGGAACTTGGGGTTGGACCCATCATTTGAAAGGAAACTGAAGCTTGGGATGAATGGCTGATAAAGACATTGAAAGGGTGTGAAGAGGATGATGGTCTGAGATGGGGTGAGAATCAGTGGATTTTGTGTGCATGCAAAATTTGTCCAGAGAGGAATGGACCCATTTACACAGACACCACTACACTGCATCTGCATCTGCATCTGCTATTATACGCTATACAAATTAACAGATCACTACGCCATCTTTCTGGGTCCCAAATGTCTCAAAATTATGCAAGGGACACTCTCCTCCAATATCATCATTCCATCCTCACTTTTTTTTAAACCTTACTGTTAGAATTAAGTGACCCTAATTCTTATTTAAATAAAATACGATGGAAAATAAAATAAAAGTAAAATCCATATAGAACTAGACTTCTTTTATTTTATTTTAGAATAAGGTTTTTTAAACCTTATTAAACTCCATCTATTTTATATTTACTAGGATAAGGTGTTTCAATCCTACTAGAATATGGCTTTACAAGCCTATAAATAGACATAGTCTATTCCTTTTGTATTGATTCAAATTTTCGACATAGTGAATTTTCTTCTCCTCCTCCTGGTGGTTTTTTCCCAAAGGGTTTCCACGTAAAATTTTGTGTTCTTTATTTTTTATTTTATTTTATTTTTTCACAATTGGTATCCGAGCTTAGGTTGTTCATCTCGATCACGGTAATGGCGTCTTTGAAATATGAAATTCGTTGTTGGATCGCAACACCGATTTGCGTTGTGGCGATTAAGATGCAAGCGCTTCTTGCGCAGATGGATCTAGAGGATGCCTGCTAGGGATAGATAAGATGCCTTCGACATTAACAGATGAAGAGAAGAAGCGTAAGGATCGAAAGGCATTAACACAATTGCATCGCATTTGTCCAATGAAATTTTGCGAGATGTGATGAAAGAGAAGATCTGCCATTGCATTATGGAAGAGGCTAGAACAAATATGTATGTCGAAAACTCTAACAAGCAAGTTGCATATGAAGCGGCGTCTTTATGCTCATCGTTTGGAGGAAGGTGCGTGTACCACACGAACACTTAATGTTGTTTAAAGAAATTCTCTCAAACTTGGAGGCCATGGAGGTTCGATGATGATAAGGAAGATCTAGGGTTGATTCTACTTTGTTCGTTGCCTCCGTCTTATTCAACCTTTAGAGACACGATTTTATATAGCCGCGAGTCTCTCACGGTTGATGAGGTTTATGATTCTTTAACCTCGTATGGTAAGATGAAACATCTTGTGGTTAAACTCCGACTCTCGGGAGAGAGGTCTCATTGTTCGTGGGAGACAAGATCGAATCTGATGATGATCGTGGTAGGACACAGAAAGAAATCATCGTGGTAAATCTAAGGGTAGATCAAGTCTTCAAATAGAGGTAAAACTTGTAACTTCAGAAGAAGAAAGGGCACATTAAATCTGAAAGTGCTATAAGCTACAAAATAAGATTAAAGGGAGGCTGCGAATCAAAGGAAAACAACCGAAAATTTCGGTGAAGTGATGTTGTAGAAGACTACAATGATGGTGAACTTCTAGTCGCTTCACAATGATTCTAAAGTAAGTGAGGAGTGGATACTTGATTCAGTTTGCACCTTCCATATGAGTCCCAATCGGGATTGGTTTACAACTTACGAAACGATTAATCCAAGGTGTTGTTTTGATGGGAAATAATGCTTCGTGTAAGATCGCAGTGTTGGAACAATTAAAGTTAAGATGTTTGATGGAGTTGTCGAACACTTAGTGACGTCACGGTATGTTCCGTAATTGAAAAGAAATTTAATTTCGTTGAGTACTCTTGATTCAAAAGTGCAGATACACAAATGAAAGTGGGGTTTTAAAGATTTCCAAAGGTTCCCTTGTTGTGATGAAAGGGCAAAGAAAAAGCGCCAAGTTATATGTTTTGCGTGGTTCTCTCATTCTTCGGTGATGCACTTGCCGCTTCTCTTCCTTGTCGATGATGATATTACTAAACTTTGGCATATGCGCCTAGGGCATATGAGTGAGAATGGCATGGTAGAATTGAGCAAAAGAGGACTTCTTGATGGGCAAGGAATTTGCAAACCGAATTTCTGTGAGCAACGTGTTTTTGGGAAGCAAAGAGAGTTTGATTCACTAGAGGAATCCATAACACGAAGGAAACGTTGGAGTATATTCATTCGATCTATGGGGACCATCCAGAGTGCCTTCGAGAGGTGGAGCTAATTATATGCTAACCTTTATTGATGATTTTTCCGTAAAAGTTTGGGCGTTCTTCCGAAGCGTAAAAAAGCGATGTGTTTTCCGCATTTAAGTCTTGGAAAATTATGATTGAAAAAGCAGACGGAAAGCAGATAAAATACCTCCGCATGCATACAATGGCTTAGAGTTCTGTTCGATGAGTTTAATAGATTGTGCAAGTCGGAGGGATCGTGAGACACTTGACGATTCGTCATACTCCACAAGAAAAGCGGCGTTGCGAACGAATGAACGAACGATCATGGAGAAGGTTCGATGTATGTTGTCAAATGCCAACTTACGAAGTCGTTTTGGGTATACGACCTCATCGCATGTTTTTGATCAACCGATCTCCATCCGTTGCCATTGAGAAAAAGACTCCACAAGAGGTATGGTCCGTAATCCTGCTAATTATTCCGATTTAAAGATCTTTGGGTGTCTGCGTATGCTCATGTTAATAATGGAAAATTGGAACCGAGATCCATTAAATGTGTTTTTCTTGGTTATAAAGCTGGTGTAAAAGGGTATAAGTTATGGTGTCCTGAAAATAGGAAAGTTGTGATTAGCAGAGATGTTGTTTTTGATGAAACCGCTATGCTTCCTAACTTATCTCTTAAAGACTGCTCCAATAAAGAAAATCAAAAGCGGTGGAGCATCAGTTAATCAGAGTCGACTCCTCAAGTCGAGACAAAAATTGAGAATAGAGTTGCTTCTTCTCCTCAATACTCTATCGCCAAAAACAGAACTAAAAGAGAAATTAAACCTCCAAAGAAGTATCTTTGAGGTCGATCTAGTTGCTTATGCTTTAAATGTGGTGAAGATATAGATGCGAATCAAGAGCCATCAAATTATTCTGAGGCGATTAGTGTGAAGACTCGAGAAAAATGGATGTTTGCTATGCAAGAGGAGATGGAATCACTCCACAAAAACAAAACATGGGATCTTGTGAAACTTCCTAAAGGTAAGAAGACTGCTTCGTTGTAAATGGGTGTTTAAAAAGAAAGAAGGGACTCAGGAGTTGAAGAACCTAAATATAAAGCAAGGCTTGTTGCAAAGGGTTACAGATCAAGTTCCAGAGTGGACTTCACAGATGTGTTCTCCCAGTTGTGAAGCATAGTTCGATTCGAGCTTTGCTTGGTATTGTGGCCATGCATGATTTAGAGCTTGAGCGCTTAGATGTAAAAACTGCATTTTTGCATGGAGAACTTGAGGAAGATATTTACATGCAACAACCAGAGGGTTTTACTGATTTGAAAAAGAGGATTATGTTTGCTTGCTTGAAAAGTCCCTTTACGGTTTGAAACAACCACCAAGGCAAGATGGTACAAGAGGTTTGATTCCTTTATGACTTCTCACGATTTCAAAAGAAGTAGTTTTGATGATTGTGTTTACTTTAAGAAAAACAATGATGGTTCTTTTGTGTATCTACTTCTTTACGTTGATGACATGTTGATAGCAAAGAAAAGACAAAGGAGAGATAAGAAAGGTCAAAGCCCAACTAAGTGAAGAATTTGAGATGAAAGATTTGGGACCAAAGAAAGAAGATACTTGGTATGGAGATTCTTAGAGATAGAAAAACAAGTAAATTGTACCTAAGTCAGAAGGGGTACATTGAGAAACTTCTTTGCAGGTTCAATATGCGGAGTGCTAAGCCTGTTAGTACTCCTTTAGTAGCCCATTTTAGACTTTCATCGGCTTTGTCTCCACAATCAGATGATGAGATTAAGTACATGTCACATGTTCCATACTCTAGTGCAGTGGGATCTCTCATGTATGCTATGGTTTGTTCACGTCCAGATTTATCATATGCGATCGGTGCGATTAGCGGATATATGGCGAATCCTTAAAGAACACTGAAAGCGATTCAAAGTGGATTTTAAGATACTTACGAGATACTATCGATGTTTGCTTACGGTTTGGAAGAATCAAGATGGAGTTATTGGATATGTTGATGCTGATTTTCTTTGGAGACCTTGATAGAAGAAGATCTCTCACAGTTACGTCTTTACAATCGGAGGTTATGCAATAAGTTGGAAAGCCACTTTGCAAACTACGATCGCTTTGTCTACCACCAAGCCGAGTACATGGCGATTACTGAGGCTTGTAAAGAAGCTATTTGGTTGAAGGGACTCTTTAGTGAACTAAATGAAGACCTTCAAATCAGCACAGTATTTTGTGACAGTCAGAGTGCCATCTTTCTTACAAAAGATCAAATGTTTCATGAGAGAACAAAACACATTGATGTTCGGTATCATTTTGTTCGTGATATTATTGCTCGTGGTGATATTGTTGTGAGCAAAATTAGTACTCATGAAAATCCTGCAGATATGATGACCAAGTCACTTCCTATAACCAAGTTTGAGCATTGCTTAGACTTGGTTGGTGTTCATTGTTGAAGTTAAACCCTTAAGGGGTTTTATGGAAGAGGTGGAGAACTTGTTCGCGATTAAGAACTTGTTCATTGAGAATTTGTGTCAAGGTGGAGATTGTTAGAATTAAGTGACCCTAATTCTTATTTAAATAAAATACGATGGAAAATAAAATAAAAGTAAAATCCATATAGAACTAGACTTCTTTTATTTTATTTTAGAATAAGGTTTTTAAACCTTATTAAACTCCATCTATTTTATATTTACTAGGATAAGGTGTTTCAATCCTACTAGAATATGGCTTTACAAGCCTATAAATAGACATAGTCTATTCCTTTTGTATTGATTCAAATTTTCGACATAGTGAATTTTCTTCTCCTCCTCGCGCTGTGGTTTTTTCCGAAAGGGTTTCCACGTAAAATTTTGTGTTCTTTATTTTTATTTTATTTTATTTTTTCACACTTACAATATACATATATGTATTACCCTAATGTTTAGTGCATGAGCCTTTTAACCAGGCATTCATTTCCTTTTTCCATTATGTTTGATGCTTAATTTCATCCTATAGGCAATTCAACGTAGAAGATATATTATTAAATTCGGTTGACATTAGTCTTGAGTTTCATCTATTGGCCATTTTATTACATATCCTTGAAGCACAAATATTTATTACATATTATCGTAAGTAAATTGAAAATTAAAAAATTTTAGAATATTTTATATCCTTTTTATAATAATTTAAAATATGATTATAGTGTTAAATTTAAAGTTTATTAGGTGTACATAAATTTATAAATACCTATATTGTTAAATTTTACCTCATGGAATTGACTTTAGTTAAGTATTTCACCTAATTTCTTTTGACTGGGAATAAATCTAAAAGCAAAGGAAGCTCTCATAGAGATAATCGGAGAAGTGCGGGACCGGTAGCCAGCAGGTTATAGCCATAAGTAATGTTCATAGTCATACGTACTCCTCCACCGACAAAATGAAACTATTCTTTTTTTTCTCTTCCATTTTTCCAATCACGAAAAATATCATTGAAACCCATTTTTAATGTTTTAAAAGACCAAAGTTTTAAGATCATAAAATATTATATAGTGTTTTTTTTTCCTTTTAAACGAAGATATTGGTAGTTTTTAGCAAAGTTGAGATTGTTTTCCATCAAGTAATTGATTGGAGATATAATGAATATTTCTCTTGTAGAGGTTTTTATTTGGGATATCCGTTTGATTTAGTTGAGTTCTTTAAATTTTTTGAATTATGTATTCTAATTTAATTTGGTTTTCGGTTTTCGATTTTCCTATATTTTATGGTTTTTGAATGTTATTTGACAAAGTTTCAAGATCTTTTTATGAATATTTCTAGACATAATAAATTTTCAAAAAAGTTAAATTATTTTCACTATTTTGAAATATAAAATATTTACTTTTATATCATAAAAAATTAAATTAAATTATATATTAAATAAAAAAAAACAGAATTCTATTCAATTTTAGGTAACCTTGATTTTTGAACTCGCATTCCATAAATTGTTCAAATACTTCAGTTCGGGTCAGTTTTTGGTTTGATCAATTTATTTGCTCAGCCCTAATTTCTACATTTTGTATCATATACTTTACGTGTAATATCAAATTTGAAGAGTATTTAGGGTTGAGTATAATTTATATTTGAATTTTCTTTCATATTTACTTTGGTTCTTATTCATATTAAAATTCGAATTGAAGAACTTCATAATGGCTTGATGGTCAATGATATTCATCGTCTCCAGTGTGACTTGAGTTCGAGTTGCAATAGTTATGTTTATTGTTCGAACTTTATTCTATTATTGTAATTCAGGGATTAAAACTATTAGGGTGATGAATGTGTAAAGTTTATATTTAAAAAATGCTAGGTAGTTGATGAGAGTTGTAATAAATGTTGGACACTTTTACTTTATATTAATTAGAGTGGTTTGTTATCGGCACATTTTTTGCAGACTGACTTACAATTGAAGGGGATATTGATTATGGTAATAAAATAATTGTACACTCTGTACAGTATAATATATACTAATTTAACGAAAAAAGACTGTGAAATAAATTAATGATATAATTGACAGCCTAATTCAACCAATCTTTTTTTTTTTGTTTGTTTGTTTCTTTAGAGATAACAGAATTCAATCTCTATCAATATTCCATAATGAACGTAATTATTAAACAAAAAAAAAAATTATTCTTACATTACACAAAGACTATGTCTCTTCTGACAATTATGTAATTTCTTATTTATTTCTATGGAAAGATTCCTTTATTTTATGTATGTGTGTAATATATATCAACCCTTGAGCATCTTCTTATTCTTTGAATTTTCCAATTTTCGTATTACACCAATTTTGTCTACATTCTAACACTTCTTGACATTAGCAATGTCCCAATTCGCATATACACCAAAATCATTTTATAATTTAATTAAAATCCATTTTAAAAAAAATACTTACAATTATTGTATGTCCATGCCTCATCATTGAATCGTGAGCTTATCATATGCACGCACATGAGCTGTTTCCTATAGTCAACTAATTTCTTTCATCCTTAAATATAAAACTATATATGTATATATATTGATACACATACAATAAGGAGGGTTTATAAGGAAAAGTAATGCGATGAAGATTGGTAGCGGTCAAAAGTCGAATTAAGAATATGAGGATGATTGTTGAGAGTAATTTTAGAATGTTAAAGAAGCGATTTATTTTTTATTTTTTTCTTAGATAGGATATATATTTAAAACATTGTAAATTTATTTGGTTTTTACACAAAATCGTTGACTTGAGTTTCCGAGTTCCATCCTTTTCCAAACTAAGGATTTTGTTTCTTCAGTTTTGGATTGATGAAAACAAACATCTTGCAGGCTTTAATTTGACTGCATGTACATCATATATAATTTTTTTTTTTTTTTAAATCATGGTCGAGAAGTGGTTGGGTCTCGTCCAAATAATAAGAAGAGAATATTTGATTCAAGCTTGGATCCAAATTTTCCAACTTCAAAAATCTCATTTATTATTTAAAAATAAATAAAAATTAAAAATAATTTTATATTAATATTTTTAAGGTTAGGAGTTGAGACCCAATATTAGACGGTGGCGTAGGAGGAGTAAAATCAAGAATGACATTTAGATTGGGATGAAAGCAAGGGTGTGGCCATTGTCTACTTTGCTAATTGTATGAATATGCTCATAATTGGATCACTACTTAACTTTATATTTTTGTTTCAGTTAAATTGACATAAATTTAAATTCTACAATATTTTTTATTTTAAAAATCTAAAGAAATTATGAATAATTAATACCTCCAAATATATCCATCACTTGGTAGTGGAAAATGGGAAAAAGGAAAAAATAATTGTGAAATAGACAAGGTTTTTGGCCTTGAGTAGGGTCTAGAATATGTGACGATTGTCCAATTAAACCCAACCTATAGGGGCATATCTTCAATTATTTTTCCCATTTAAGGTTCAAAAAGAATCCCAAAATAGAAATCAAGAAAAGAAAATTTTCAATGTCGACTATCATTTCATATTCAATTGAATTTAAGGTCAAATCAAATTAAATATCCATTAAAATAATTTTTAATTTTGAAGAGAGTTGTTTTGTTCCTTTACTTTAGAATAGGTTTATCAAATATGGAAATTAAATAAAGGAACCGACCCTATATTAAAGTTTCTAAAATAATTGATTTGATGATTACAATTAAAATAAAAGCCCTAAATATAGGATTTGAGACACCAAAGGGAGGTCCCTAATAACTAATTGAATGTGTCGCATTCTTCTCATCAACTACACGCCCAAAGGTATCACAAAAAGGGTAAGGTGGGATAATTCAAGAATACTATGAAACTCAAAAAAGGCATCTAAAAACCATTCATTTCCAAATTGGAAAGCAGAATGTACGGAAATGGCAACCCCTCCTCTTAGTCTTAGGGGCTACCCCCTTCTTTCCTCTTTCGGGACCCATTTCATTTACACAAACTTCAATAAAGATGTGGATATGTACATTATATATATTTATGTAGGCCTCAATATCCGGGCGTACATCATTGGGACCCGACCCGACCCCTTCCCCCTTCCTCTCTCAATCACTAGACTTTGACATGACGCGGATTGTGCATTGAGATGTGAAATAATGATTGATTATCATCAGAAATGAAGATCACAACTTAAAAGGTCTAATTTACCCTTGGTATCTGTACCTTTAGCCTTTTTCAATTTAATCCCTTTTCTTTTAATTCTAGCTATTCACTCGCAACAAATAGGTATCCTAATTTCGACCAAATTTGAATATTTACTATCAATTAAATTTAATTTTTAAATCAAAATTCTTAATATTATCACATTTTTTTAAATAAAAAAATTACTTTTTATCTTGAACTCCAATGATTACATCCATTGTTTTCAAAGAAGGCTATATCTTATTTTAGGGATTTATTATTTTTATTTCTCACTAATGTTGAGGAAACATTTAACATTAGGATTGTAGGCAAATCCTTGTTTATTAACCCGCCGGTACTCATTTCGTTACTACACACTAAGGAATATTGGTTTTATTATAAGGATTTTACTTGGTACTTTGAAATTCATTGATAACACCTTGCGCATTAATGAATTCAACTTTTTTGGCACATTGAGTGTTCATTTAAGAACTCTTTTATCCTTGGCTTAATATTTTATTACTTTCCATAAAAAAACACATATTTTATTACTATAAACTTTTCGATCCATAGATTGAAAAGGATGTCAATGATTGAGGGTTTTGAGCAAAAATAAAATATAGAACCAAAATGAAGCAATAGATAGAGAGGCAAGTACGGCGCGAGTAGTAACAAGAGTTTGAATCTTCAATTAGGACCTTTGAGGGATACAATTAAGTATAGAGGTGACCTTTGATGGCTGACACTCACAATTCAGGCTTTCCTCAAGTATTAGCCACGTATAATAAATTCAAGGACTGTTGTAGGGACTGTTGTTTGAAAACGACCACCACCACCGTTAATCCATACGTTTAACATTATTAGCTGCATGCATCGCTGTCCACACGACTGGCTTGGCTTTCAATCATGTTTCCTTTTCCCTACTATTTCGCATCCCTTTTGTTGTTATTCACATTTCACCCTCTAGACTAGAGCCTTTCCTTTTCTTTTTCCTTAGAATATCTAAAAATTTCCTCCAATTAATTTAAATTCTATCTAACTCAATTTTATTATAAAAAAATTAATAGCTTTAACCCGTTTAATTAGACTTTGAATTGACTACTACTTTAAAATGACCCATATTACATAGAGCCAACTTTACCACTATGAGATTATTGGTGTGTGAGAATAAAAATAAACTTGTGAGAAATTAACAAATGTTTCAAGGCATATATCAATCTCATTTTCTTTGAGGTTCTATTTGCCCACTCCCATTTTATGGTATGCAAAAAATTTACTGTCAAATGAACCTCGAGGATATAATGAACCCAATGTTTGTCTACATTTTGTACTAACAGAAACAATCCACTAAGCACTGAGCGGAGCATACTAAGGATATTAATTTCTATAAAGAATTTTTGCAATGATTCTTTATAGAACAATCTAGGAAAATATAAGGTGATGTGAGAATAGAAAGAAACTTTATTTCTATGTTTTTTGGGGTGTGTCATACAAATGAAATTCCACTCCTATTTATAGGAGGTCTCAGCTCCTATTTATAGGAGGTCTCATGTCTTTTCATAAGAACATAACTACCCAAATGGATAGTTATATTTTTAGCAATAAATATAATTATTTACTTGAATAATTAAGATTACTTGTTAATAATCAAGTGACGTAACTTTTGAATTTAAAAGACATAACCCATCACTATAAATAGTGACGACTTTTGGTTAATAACCAAGTGACATAACTTTTGCTTACTTATAACTTTTCATTTTCAACTATTAGAACACTATATATTTTGAAAATGATCCAACAGAGACTACTTTCACCAACCTCCTAGCTTCGCCTCCAACCTAGCTCTAATGGTCCAACTCCACTATTGACATTATTTCACTAGGACTTGGGGAACACATAAGATAACTATTTTTGGCAATAGGCCCACTCCAATAAGATAAAAATCAATTGTCACTTACATACCCTGCAACTTAGGTGATGTCACATTGTCACTTAATATGGATCTTGAAAGGAACCAATTGACCAACTAAAGGTCACAATGTGTCTAACCAAACCCACCTATATAAACCCCTTTCACCTCAAAGAGGCACACATTCAATAATTTCTTACCATACTCATTCTCTAATCTTATCAATCATATCCTCCATTTCTCTACTTTCTTTCGTCTATCTCTAGAACTTTCACCTACTTCTCTATTAGCATTGTGTGGCTTTCTACCAAATAGGGTGAATCATCTTCAATCTCCACCACATCCTCCTACATGACATTTAATCGTATCAACACTGTAATGCCCTAGACCCGGTCTAGACGTCCAGACCAAGTTTGGAGGGTTACAATACCCGTACTAAAATTTATACTAGCATAACACAAAACGAAACATTCTTATGTATCATTCAAAACAACAAATAAAAGGAAACATATAGTTTTCACAAATTCCATAAAGTGCAAATCCCTAATGGTAATACTTAAAAATAATAGATAAAAGGTTGACCGAGCTCCCGCGACACCGACCCGATCAAGGATGGGGATCACCTGAAAACCAACCAAAAACAGAATGAGTTGTGAACTCAGTGCGTAATCGTAGTCAAATTAATCAGTTTATTTCATTTGTAAAGTAGTAATACATGGAGATTCGGTTCGGTACAGATCTCCTTTTACATTTTAGATTCGGAACAAATCAGTTGTACACAGATAGATATGTATATATGCCATTTCATATATATATATATATATATATATATATATATATATCATAGATCAGATCCAGATATAGATATCCCTAAACCCCATCTGCTACACACCATCTTTAACCATCCCAACACACTATTAAGGACATTCAATGCCCATCCATCCCTACACACGGCGAAGTGTCTATTTGACATATATTCAGTAACATAGCTTAGTTGCTAGGTCATATTGCGTCAAAGCGCCAAATTCAGACTGTTTACATAGTGGCTTAGCCATGGTTCAGTACATATTACTTCATTATTCACAACATCCTAACCCATGCATACGCAGAATACTGGCATTCATAGTGCACTTACATTTATAACATTTACGTGTCAATACAAAGTACCAGAGAGTACCCACTCAATCAAGTTCAGACAATTCATATAATATAGAAAGTCATTATCAATCATAATTCACATTTACGGCCTCAAAAATGAGTTTCGGGCCTACGTTATACTACCACACGGCCTGGACACATGGCCTGGCACACGTCCCTACCCACAATCCGTGTGGTTCTAACCTACAAACAGAGAGTTACACGGCTTGGACACATGACCGTGTCCTTACCTATATGACTCATACGGCCTAGGCACACACCCGTGTGCTTACCCGTGTGGTCCTAAATCACAAATAGTAAGTTACATAGCTTAGACACACGCTAGTGCCTTGTACACTTGTGGACCCTGCACCATCTTAGCTACACATGACTTGGACACACGCTCGTCTGCTAGCCCGTGTGGCCCTAATTCGATGAACAGTGAGTTACACGACCGAACCTATGGCCTGTCACACACTCGTGTGGCTCACACGACCTAGGCACTCACCTGTGTGCCTGGCCGTGTGACGTCGATAGCCACCATTTTAATCGACCAAAACTTGCAAAAATTAGGGTTTTCCGATACGCACCTATTTTCGCTTTGACGGGGAATGTTATGGAGACTACCCGAAACTTAAATAATCAGTCATTAATCAATTATACCTTCAATTTCAGTAATTTTACAAAACAACCCACTGTCAAAACATGTCGAAAAGATTCGATGAAACCCCATCTTGACTCGTACACTCACCTCGTACAAAAAGAAGTAATCAGACTAGCACGGCGGATTAACGTCCCTTGTACTATCTCCGCCTAAAAAGGTAACCAATCAGACAATTAAACAAGCATTCAACAACCAAACGAAACCCGTTTTGACATACTATTATTGACTTTGCAAAACTCAAAAACGAGAAGAACGCATTAACAAACTTACTCAACAATCTCATAATCGTTCCAACAAGCAACGTAGAATTCTCAATTAATGTAGAATTGAATCCCGAATAAGAAAAAAAAGACAAGGAATATGGTTGAAAACGAAAAGAGGAAAAACGAAAATGTAACTTAGAAAAAAATAAAGAACGTAAGGAAGAATTATTTCAGACTATCTAAAACTAACCACCTTCTTCCGACAATTACTAAAAATTATTTCCTATCACATACTCGGGACTAGACAGAATACAAATAGATGCTTAACCAGTGAATCAATAAGCTCATTCTTGTCACTGCCTTACTTAAAATTGAACTTAACTACGGAATGCATGGATGAAGGTTCTTTTAGAACAATCACAAAATTTTAGCATCGCAACTCAAACTCCAAACCCTAAACCCAGAAGCAGAGCACAGTACCAGAAATATAAAAATTTAATTACTGCAGATTTTCACAATTAACTCTTAAATTTTTGGGGCGTTATAACTCTCTCCTCCTAAAAGAAATTTCAGCCTCAAAATTTTACCTGAATCGAACAAATACAGACACAGTCGTTAAATAGATTCTTCTGGTTCCCACGTGGCTTCCTGAATACCATGGTTCCGTCATAAAACTTGTACTAGAGGAATAGTTTTTCTTCTTAGCATCTTAACGTCACGATCCGAAATCTGGACAGGCTCTTCTTCAAATGTCAAGCCTGATCGTAACTCAATTTTGTCAATAGTAACAATATGTGACGGATCCGAATGATACTGTCTCAGCATCGAGACATGAAACACATAGTAAATTCGATCTAGCTCTGGCGGTAACTCCAACTGATAAGCAACAGGCCCAACTTGTTTCAAGATACGGTAAAGTTCAATGAACCTCAAGCTTAACTTTCCATTGCGTCCAAATTAGAGGACCTTTTTTTACGGTGATACTCTCAAGAAAACCCATCACCTACAAAGAACTCAATATCTTTCCTTTTTAAATCAGCATAAGACTTTTGTCGATCAGAAGCGGCCATTAGTCGATCTCTGATTACCCTCATCGTGTTCTCAGTTTTCGAAACCAATTTAGGACCCAGTATCTGACGCTCACCTAATTCTGTCCAACATAGCAGAGTGCGTCACTTACGACCAATAAAGCCTCGTATGGTGCCATCTGAATACTAGACTGAAAGCTATTGTTATAAGCGAACTCTACCAATGGTAGGTACTTTTCCTAGCTACTCCCAAAATCTATCGCACAACCTCGAAGCATATCTTCTAGGATCTGGATGATTCGTTCTGACTGTCCATCCGTCTGTGGGTGATACGCGGTATTGAAATTCAGTCGAGTGCCTAAAGCGTCATGAAGTTTCTTTCAGAATCGAGACGTAAATCGTATATCCCTGTCAGAAATGATTGAAACTGGAATTCTATGAAGTCTCACAATTTCAGTGATGTACATTTTAGCTAACTTCTGCAAGGAATAATCAATTCAGATAGGAATGAAATGAGCAAACTTGGTCAACCGATCAATAATTACCCAAACTAAATCCTTTTTAGTCAGAGTTAAAGGTAACCCCATAATAAAATCCATGGTTTTTCGCTCCTACTTCCACTGAGGGATTTTGACCGATTGAAGTAACCGAATGGCAGTTGATGTTCTGCCTTATCCTTTTGGCACATAAGACAGTGGGGCACAAATGTGGCTACCTCTCACTTCAGTCTGAGCCACCAATAAAATTCTTGGATATCCCGATACATTTTGGTCTTACCAGGATGCATAGCATAGGGGCTGTCATGCGCCTACCGTAGAATAGCATGCCTTAGCTCTTTATCATTGGGTACACAAATCCGCCCCTTGAAGCATAATACACTATCGCTATTGAAGCTAAAATCGAAATTCCCGTTTGAGCCCACATGATGCATTCATTGCACTAAGGTCTAATCGTTCAGTTGTTTAGCTCGAATCTGTTCTACCCAACTCGGTCTAATCTGAAGTTCAGCCAACAATCCTCTATCCCTAACCAAACTCAAACGAGCGAACATTGCTCTCAAGTCAATCACCGTTCTACGGCTAAGAGCATCAGCCACTATATTCGCCTTCCGGGGATGGTATTCTATAGTGCAGTCGTAGCCCTTAAGTAACTCAACCCATCGGTGCTGACGAAGATTTAACTCCTTCTGATTTAACAAATACTTGAAAATCTTGTGATCGGTGTAAATAACACACCTTTCACCATACAGGTAATGTCTCTAGATCTTCAAAGCAAACACAACCGCAGCTAGCTCCAGATCGTAAGTAGGGTAGTACCCTTGTGCGTCTTAAGTTGTCGCGACGTGTGGACACAATCCCCAATGCATAAGCACACATTCTAATCCGACATGTGAAGCATTACTATAAACCACATACTCCCGGCCTGATTCTAGTTGAACTAAAACATGAGCTTGTGTTAGAACAGACTTGAGTTTATCAAAGCTAGACTGTTATGCTTCAGACCACACGAACGGAGTATTCTTACATAATAGCTTCGTCAAAGGTGACGCAATTAGAGAGAAACCTTCAACGAACCTTTGGTAGTACCCAGCTAGACCCAAGAATCTACGAAGTTTAGATACATTTTTCAACTATTTCCATTCAATAACCGCTTCAACTTTCTTGGGATGAACTCGGCTCCCTTCTGCCGTCACCACATAACCCAACGAGGCGACTTCCTACAACCAAAATTTGCACTTGCTGAACTTGGCTTATAACTATTTTTCTCGTAGTATCTGAAGTACAATACGCAGATGACCATCGTGCTCAGTTTTGGTTTTAGAGTAGATCAAGATGTCATCGATGAAAACTACTACAAATTAATTTAGATACAGTTGAAACAACCGATTCATTAAATCCATAAAAGCTTCCAGAGTATTCGTTAATCCGAAAGGAATTACTAAAAACTCGTAATGACCATAACGCGTTCAAAAAGCGATTTTGTACACATCAGTCTTTTTGACCTTGAGCTGATGGTAACCTAAGCGTAGGTCAATCTTAGAGAAGACGAACGCTCCTCGAAACTAGTCGAACAAGTCATCAATCCTCGGTAACGGATACTTATTCTTGATTGTCAACTTATTTAAATGTCTATAGTAGATACACATCCTCATTGACTCATCCTTCTTTTTAACAAATAATACCGGTGCCCCCCACAAGGACACACTCGGTCGAATAAATCCCCTATCAAGGAATTCCTGCAATTGTGCCTTTAATTCGGCCAAATGTTTCGGTGTCATATGATAGGGCGCAATGGACACTAAGAAAGTACCTGGTAACAAATCAATTCCAAACTCCACCTCTTTCTCTGGAGGTACACTAGGCAATTCCTCGGGAAAGACGTCTGAGAGTTCCCTTACAGTACGGATATCTCTCATTGATAGCTTTTCGGGAGTAGAATTGGATACGTAAGCAAGGTATCTTCGCACCCCTTTCGGACTAATTTATCTGCTACTAGAGTGGAGATTACATTAGCCAGGTAATCTCGACACTCACCAATCATAACTACATTGTCATTCTCAGTTGGTCTCAAAGTAACCCTCTTGGTTGCACAGTCTAGACTGACCCGATACTCAATAAGTCAATCCATTCCCAAAATAAAGTCAAACTCATTAAAGGGCAATTTCATTAAATCAGCTGGAAATACCCTACCCTGAAGTTCTAAGGGTACCCGCTTGTATACTCTATCAAACTCGAATTGACTGACCCAGCGGACTAATCACAGAAAATTCTATAGTAGTATTCTCAGCAGTCAAACCCAGATTTGTAGAAACAACACTAGTTATATACGAATGAGTAGATCCAATATCAATTAAAGCATAATACATAACAGAATGTATAAAAAAGCTACCTGCAATGAAATCAGCATCATCGCTCTCCTTATGGTGCCTCGGCGCATATATTAGTGCCGACTGACGAGCCTCAGTATGACCTGAACCTCTAGCCGGTGCTTTCTGACCTCTCCCAGATCTGTTACCACCCCTACTAGTACCATGACCATAGAATGGTTACTAAACCTCGCTCAGAGACCGGGCGAAATTTGAAGCTGGAGCCTGTGCCGCTGCTGGTACTGAATTAGATTGACAGGGGCAATCCCTAACTCGGTGCTCCATCGAACTACAACGGAGACGCATTCTCAGTTTCCACCAACATTCGCCTGGATGGCGCTTTCTGCAGTCACTAAATGATCGTGATTTTTCGTGATAAGTTTTTTAAATTTATAATTAATCGTTCTTGAAACTAACTATTATCACGATAAAGGCAAGTGTATCTATCGAACAGTAGTATAGCTTTAGCAAGACTGAATTGTCGAACCCAAAAGAACTAAAAGTACTAGTATTAGCTGTCTTTTTATTATCTAGCCTAAAAATAAAAGGGTTTGTTTATCTAAACTAATTAACTAAACTAAGAAATCACAGAAACTAGATTGGGGAAAATACTTTTGGAAGAACGATTGATTTAAGACAATACCCAAGGAAAAATTTACCTAGACTTCACTTGTTATTTGACTCTGAATCGAACGATTTATTCATTCAACTTGTTCCATAGAAATCCCTAAGTTATGTTATTATCCCTATTCAAGACTAATAACGTCTAACCCTAGATTGAATAATTGAAATCTCTTTCTAATTAACACTCTAGGGTTGCATTAACTCGATCTATGGATCCCCTTATTAGGTTTCACCCTAATCTAGTAAAATCTTGTCACCCTATCTCTAGGAGCACAATCAACTCCGCTAAATTATGACAAAGTTACTCTTAGACAGGGACTATTCATCCTCCGAATGAGAGCATTAACTTGAATCAATATCCTAAAATATTGAAACAAGAATTAAGAACACATAATGAAGAACAAGTTAAATATTTATCATACAATTCAGATAATAATAACAAGATCCGTCTTAGGTTTCATTCCCCTTAGGTATTTCGAGGATTTAGTTCATAACTAAAAAGGAAAACATCTCAGAAGAATAATGAATACAAAACATAAAGAAAACCCAAAAAACCTGAAGGGAAATTAAGGAGAGATCTTCAGTCTTGATGATGAATCCGGCTTCTGGGATGGACCAATCGGCTTTCTTCAAGTAATTCCTTACTCCCTACTCTGTGTGTCCTCTTTAGTCCTCCTCTCGAGTGTTTAAATAGGCTTTAGAATGCCTAAAACCCCTCAAACAAGCTCTTTTCTGAATAGAACTAAACTTGGGCTCGACAAGGGCACGCCCTTGTGACACGCCCATGTGTGATTGCTTCAGGCAGTGGTCAAGGCTGAGAAATCGACACGCCCGTGTTGAGGTTGTTTTAGGCTGTGTTCGAGCCTGTTAGAATGGAACGGGCGTGTGTGATGCCCGTGTGATAAAGTCCAGGCCAAGTTGTTTTCCCACGTCAGTCGATTTTCTCCGTTTTTGGCCCGTTTCTTGTTCTTTTTGCTCTCCTATGCTCACCTAAGTATAAAACATGAAATTAATGGATTAGGAGCATCAAATTCACCAAATCTAAGGAGAAATTATTCATAAATGTGTTAAGCATGGGATAAAAATATGTATAAATTACGATTTATCACTAAACTACTAAACCTCAGTCACTACAACTGGCCTCTCAACCCTCGGGGGCTTATCAAACCTCGCTCGCTTTTTAGGGTGCTGAACAGAACCAAAGGTGTAACAACTCGATTTTAGGGTTAGTCAAAATAGTAGTTTCGGGACCACAATTTGAATTCAAAATATTTATTTTATTATTATTTTATTGTTTACAGCATGAATATATGATGGTGTGAAATTTTCATAAAGAAATTTTACCGTTTAAATGCTTAATTCGGTAAAAAAGACTAAATCGCGTAAAGTGTAAAAGTACAGTTCTATAAGCTAAAAGTGCCTATTAACTATGAAATCTCAATATGGAAGTCCTTATGTAGTTATTACTCCATTTTTGAGTAAGTGGAATGTAGTGCTTTGGCATAATGGAGAATTTTAAAGTGTTTAAAGGTTAGTATAGTAAATGGTTAATAAAAGATATTAGTTATAGAAAAACAAAATGAAAAAAAGATGCATGTTCATCTTTCTTGCCGAAATGGAAGAATAAAAAGGCCATTCAAGAACACAAAGCATTCAGCCATGCTATCTATGCTCAAACAGGTACGATTTTTGTCCTGTTTTTAATAATTTCTACGTTTTTGAGATCGTTACAGCTTAATCTAGCTAGCTCGTGTCTTTGATTTCAAAAATGTTAAAGATTTTGATAATTTCCATTGATGAGCTTATGTATTCTTTGATTTTTTTAGTGAAATATGAATATTTGATGTTAGATTTTCATATTTTGTAAAGTAATTTTTGATGAAAATGCCAATTAGGGATTAAATTATGAAATATTGAAATTTTATGGTTAAAAGTGTGATTATTTGGAAAATATGGGCTACTAGTAGTATGGGTAAAATTCGGCTAGTATGGGTTTGTCCTTAATTGCATGAATTTGCAATTTTATGTGATAAGGACTAAATTACAAAAATGTGTAATAAAAGGGGCAAAAGTGTAATTTTTCCAAAATGTGTAAATTGTGTTAAATTAAATGAATTAATGATTAAATAAGTAAAATTTTTTATTATATAGATTGATAAAAATGAGATTTGGATTTATAACGGGGGAAAATAAAGTGTCGGACTAGTCGATCCATTCTGTCGTTTTAACGATCGAGGTAAGTTCGTATGCTAATAAACGTACTTAAATTGTGTTATAAATGTTTATTTATTATTGAATTGAATTGAATGCTGAATGATCATGATTACGAGCTGAAATCGACAGAGTTATGACGTCCGAAAGTCTCGTACGAACCTTAGGAATAGTATAGGATACAAATGTCATGACATTAGGATTACCGAGATGAGATTGCATGTAAGACCATGTCTGGGACATTGGCATTGTATTATGATTACGTATAAGACCAAGTTTGGGACACTAACATCGTTATATGATTTCGTGTAAGACCATGTTTGGGATATTGGCATCGATATGAGATAACATGTTAGACCATATCTGGGATATGGCATTGTATGAGCTTTATGTGATATCTGAGTATCCTTAATGATTCCGAAGGGTTCAACGGGCATAGTCAAGATGAGAATTAAAGTACGGTCAGAATAATTAATACAGTTACATACAGAACCTATGTGAGAATCGAATGAAAGTAAATTGGTGAGTTCATATTGTATTATGTATATTAAATAAGAAAGAATTATGTATAAATATGTTTCATGTCAAAATGTGTTTATTTGACTATAATGAAGTATATATTGAATGTTATGTGAGATATGAATTATAGTTGCTTTAACTAAATATACATGTGACAATCGACTAATAAGACCATAATCAGGTTATGGCACGTGAAAGAAAGACCACTGCAGGGCCTTGGCAATGTATGTGTAAGACCATAGTTGGACTATGGCATTAGAAAATCGATGAATTTGTATCATAAGCACTTATAAACCAGAAAGGTTTGATAGGAGTATGGGTGATAAATAGAAAGGTATCAGTACAAGTATGTATGGAAAACTACTCAAGTATCGAGTTATATGAAGTTGAGAACTTGCGAATGAGGACATGAATAATTTGATGTAAGCTCATGAATTGATGCTTTAAATGTTAATGATTTATCTATTTCGAATTTCTATATGAATGTTGTGATCATTTTAGGCTCACATATGAACTTACTAAGCTGTGAAGCTTACTTTGTGTTATTTTTCTATGTTTTATAGTGTTTCGGACGTACGCTCGGGTTGGAAGTCAATGGAGATCGCACACACTATCCAGCTATTGATTTTCAGTATTTTTTTTACATTTTATGGCTTGTTTATATGGCATGTATAGGCTATGGTGTTTTTGATATGGTTGTTAGAAATGTATATGGTTATTTGAAATAACTCATTAATGATTTTGGTTGATGGTTATAATGTGGCCTTATGTTTTGGCTTGGTTGGTATAAAATGAGTAATTGGCTTATGTCATGTATTTGTGGTTTGGCTTGGAATGCAATTGTGGTTTAAGAAATGTCATGTATTAGTATGAGTTTGAGATGAAGCATTGATAAGCTTTGGTTAGGTTACAGGTTGAATGATATGGTTGGTTATTTAGTTAGAATTTGAGACATATGAAAAATGTTAAAGATGAAAAATGATTCATATTAGTTTTGGTATGTGTTTTGATTAAGAAATGGTTGAGACTTGAGAAGTGAATTATAATGATTCAATATGGTATGATTTATGCTGAACTTGGTCACTTTTGGTTGCTTATTTGGTTGTATATTTGGTACAATTTGGATACCTTAGGATGCATGTGACTTAAGAGGGAAAAGTAGCTTATAATAAGTCTATTTTTCGTGCCACACGGTTGAGCACACAGGCGTGTGACTCGACCGTGTGACCCTTGATGCTTAATTAAAACAAATCAATGTGTTACACGGCTTAGACATGGGTGTATCTTCTGGCCGTGTGTGGCACAAGGGCTAGCACATGGGCGTGTGGCCGGCCGTGTGACCCAAGTCAGTAACCCCTCTAGTTTTCCCACGGCCATGGCACATGGGCATGTCCTCGACCGTGTGGTGCAAGTTAGAATGTATGCCCTATTTTCACATGGCATGTGAATATTTTGATAAATGTTATAATTATATGAGTATATGAGTTGTGATGTTTGGTCTATGATTGCTATGTGAATATTTTGATTGTGAATTAATGATTTGATTTAGCTTATGAGCTATGTGTTAAGTACAAAAGTGATCATAAGTAAATGATTGTTAGGGGTTTTGAGAATGTGGAATTAGTAATGAATTGGTCATTCATAATAGTATGTGTGATGTGCATGTTTACGTGGGAGTTAAAATTTTAGGCTTTACAACCCTCACCCTCTCATCGGTAAAGTATTGTAATGAAATCCGTGTTATATAGATTAAATAAGCTTACAAGTGTGGAATTATAGAGTTTAATGATTGAAGGATTAGTACTGTGATCAGATAAGAGAATGAGTCCGCAAGTGAATACAGTAACAGAAAAGATATTGGATCGTGTTGAAGGTCATTCGTAATATGCAAAGTCACTATTAAAGAAGAAGTTGAATTCGATGAAACGAAAGTATTTAGGTATGATGTCTAAAGAACGTATTAATTGGAAGTTCTTTTGAATTGATTTCTGCTAGTGATGAGATAATGTGAGATTATTGATGTAAAAAATAGACAGTGGAATAATGTTTGAAGTGAAATGATAACTGAGTGCAATGGTTATAGTCGGGCAGTTACTATGATTTCTTCTGGGCATTCTATGTGCACATTTATTCTCAAAAGTATATGTGACTATTTAATTTCGTAAGGAATTCTTATCGTATGAGAACATTAGCTAAACATACTATTAGACGAAAGCATTGTGGTCTATATGGTTTATGATCGGTATTGCTCTATTTTTTCTCTGGTACTCTATTCTATTATGTTGATAAAAAAAGTTGACGGTAAAATCTGTATGATTGCTAGTATTCTGTTTCTACTGGTTATTGTTTTGTTGAATTTACATGAAGATTATATTGCTTCTGTCACCGTTGATTTCAGTGTTTATGAGTGTTGTTCTTCCTTCTGGAAATTTTTCTGGGATATCATCGAGATCTTTATCATTCTATATGGGTTGTAATTTCCAAAAATTCTGTATAGCTTAACATTTTAAGATTCTGCTACCTCGATTTTATTATGATTCTATGTGATTGTCTACAAGAGATATTCTTTTGACGAAGATGACTATATATAATATGTCTAAAATTTCTAGTTTGATCATAGGACTACAGTGATATAGTTATCAGATTCATAGAGGTTGTGTTTCCGCATTGGTTGCTACTGAAATCCTATTCCAATTTCTCTTGTGTTCAAAATGCATTATTGATAACTGGGACATTATATATCCATTTGGTTGAGATGTCGGCCTTATTATGGCACTATGACTTTAATCTATCTGATGGTTGTGGCTTCAGTATGGTTCAAAGCTTCGTTGATTAATAATTGAAAAGTTATTGCTTGACAGTCAGATCGATTCAACTGTCTAGTTTGATTGGATTAATTGCTTGAAGGATTAATCAAGTTACTTGTATCTGAATCTATCCATAGGGTGGATATAAACTTTGAACGTTCATGGGTAAATAAATGAATATTCTGAATGCAGAATTCATATTCTAGAAGACATGATACAGAATTATATCCATCAGAACGGTTTTATTGAGAAATGTTTTTGTAGATTACACTTATGAAGTCTGCATGATATGATATTTATTAATAAAGTGGTAAACAGTCGAAGACATTGTTAACTAAAGCATCAATTCTGATTTAGCCTGCATCAAGTAAAGAGTTATTCGACACGAGAATTAGAGATGGTTGACATGGTATTTATGTTGAATAGTTAGCGACATTAATTGTTTGGTGAGTAATGTAACCTTTTTAAAGACTGCAAGAGTTTAAAATATTTGATGTTTCTGAAAGATTTGAATTTGAGACAGTAAAGATGGCTTGAACTGTTGAAAGATTGTGAGTCAGTGATTGATTATCACCCTGGGAAAATGATTATAGTCTTGGATGTTCTGAGCCAGAAATCTTTGTGTGTTTTACGACCAATAAACATGCGATTGATTTTATCAGATGATGAATATATATTAGCTGAGTTAAAAGAATTCAGCGAATTTATGAAGTTCGTAAATGTATCAATGAATTGCAAGTTAAAAAGGGGTTCAATGTAAATTGACTCATGATTCAAAAATTTTAGTTTGGAACCGACAATTGTTCATTGTGTCAAGATAAAGTTCGTGTATCGAGAAATCCAGAGATTTTACAACAATTGTGACATCTAGCACAGTGGTAATTATCTGTCCATTCGGGGAGTACTAAGATGTACAATAATCTAAGACAGTTGTATTGGTGAATGAGTATGAAAAGTGATACTTCTAACTTTGTATCCAAATGTCTGATTATTCAACAGGCTGAAGCTGATTATCGAGTGTCTCCAGAACTGTTACAGCATGTGTTGATATCTGAGTAGTAGTGAAACAAAATTTCGATTGATTTTGTAAAAGATAGATGTTACCTGAATTATTGTTGATCGTTTGACGAAATTCGCATATTTTATCTCAGTATGTACAGATTTCTCTCTTGATAGATTAACTGAGTTATACATGTCAGAGATTTTTAGATCACACAACTTGTTAGACTCCATTATTTTGGATGGTTAATCCGACAACTAAACAAGCATTCAACAACCAAACGAAACCCGCTTTGGCATACTATTATTAACTCCGCAGAACTTGAAAACGAGAAGAACGCATCAGCAAAATTACTCAACAATCGCACAATCATTCCAATAGGCAACGTAGAATTCTCAATTAATGTAAAATTGAATCCCCAAGAAGAAAAAAACAAAGACAAGGAAAAAAGGTTGAAAACGAAAAGAGGAAAAACAAAAATGTAACTTAGAAAAAAATAAAGAACGTAAGGAAGAATTGTTTCAGACTATCTTAAACTAACCACCTTCTTCCAACAATTATTTCCTAACGCATACTGTGGAATTCGAACTTGGGAGTAGATAGAATACAGACAGATGCTTAACCAGTGAATCAGCAGGCTCATTCTTGTCACTGCCTTACTTAAAATTGAACTTAACTACGGAATGCATGGATGAAGGTTCTTTTAAAATAATTACAAAATTTTAGCATCGCAACTCGAAATCCAGATCCTAAACCCAAAAGCAGAGCACAATACCAGAAATACAGAAATTTAATTACTACAGATTTTCACAATTAACTCTTAAACTTTTGGGGCGTTACAAACACCCCATATAAAAAATTATTCAAAACATAAAATGATCTGAACTTCTAATGATTCAATCGAAAAAATATGAGTCTTAAATAAAAATGATTCGTTTTTAAAACAATCACAATCCAAAACAATCCAAACCTAAAATGGCCTCAACCAAAATGACTTGAAAATTTTAAAACTCAAAATTGATCAAATCCAAATTAACTAAAAACAAAACTAACCTAACTGACCCAATTTGTAAAACAAAAAAGGTATTTAGTAACAAAATTGATGAATATCCATTCAAGAGATACTAACAGGAAAGGAAATATTTCATTTTATTATTAAAATATGTACAACATTTCATTTGCTCTATCTTTACCTAACTAGTATGCATGTTTTTGTTTTATGATAAGATGAATATTTTATTTATCTTTACCTTACATATCCCCTATTCTAAGTAAATCGAGTGTTGGAGATATTGAATGGAGATGATAGATCTGGAGACTATATGGAATTAAAAAGTAGCTTCGAGGCACGGGTGACGCTTTCCAAAGAGAACTATTTGTCCCTACACAAAGTTGCTAGAGGGTTAAGACAAAGGTCCTCCGGACAAACAACGACGCTTTTGAATTTCCTTTGATTAGCAAAATCGAGGAATTCCCTTGATTAGAAAAATCGAGGAATTCCCTAACTCTTACTTTAATTTCTGAAATTGGATTGATTGTAATGTACATTGTGAGTACCATAGTCCCTCTATTTATATCCACTCAATGGATGCTATTTTGAAGAGCTACAACCCTTCATGTTGGACATACTTCTTAAAAGAAACATATCCCATGGAAATGTATCCATTGGATGATAAATGTAATACCGCTAACCCATAATCATCGCCGAAACAGGATTACGGAGCATTAAAGACAAACGGAATAGTAAACCATTCAAATCATACATTAATACAAACATAATCAAATTTCATTCAAATACATTCATAATGTCCCTTAATAGAGCTCTCAAGACCCTAAAAAATACTATAAAAGTAGTTCGGGACTAAATTGAAAACATTTGAAGATTTTAGGAAAAACTTCAAAAATTTTGGACTGTAGGGGTCACACGCCCGTGTCTCAAGCCATGTGGACGTTTGAAATAGGTACACACGGTCGTATCCTAGCCCGTGTCTATGCCCATATCACTCACTAACTTGGGTCACACAGCTAAGCCACACGCCCGTGTGCCAGGTCGTGTACCCCTTGAAATGATCTCACATGCCCGTGTGCCAAGCCGTGTGATAGGCCGTGTAATTGCCTGACTTGTAAGCCTTGAACTTACAGGGGACACACGTCCGTGTCGTATGGCCGTATGTCACATACGGCTGCTACACACGCCTGTGGCTCAGGCTGTGTGGCCCCAAAATAAACCTTAAAACACAAGTTTACCATTGCAAGTTGTTTAGACTTTAAGAAACCTAAATGCCAACCAAAATACCAACTCAAAATCGAGCTAAAATCACATCAAAACCAACCTAATAAGTGCCTAACCAATGTACCCTCATTGGTACCACAAGTATATACAATTTCACAACAAAATAAAAATTAATTCAATTTTTGAACTCATTCAAGCAATACCAAATCAATATACCTAATAAAGTTAGCACAACCACAACAATTCAAATAAATATATACCACACATACTAGCATACCAACTATACCTCATTCTCATACAATATGCAAGTTGGTTATTTGCACAAAATATCATTCATAATATTTTCATAAGCCAAACATTGACCAAAACCGCACAAAAGCCTATACATGCCATATAATACGAATTAAACATTCAAAAACTACCAAGATAAGCGGGATAGTGTGACTTGAGTGACAATCCAACCGTCCAACCTTCCGAAAATCTACAACGACATTAAACAACACAAGTAAGTCTAATGAGCTTAGTAAGTTCAATGAATTAAGCGATAAATCTTATCGAACTAATTATAATAATTCAAACAATAATAACCATTCAAAAGAAACATGTCATTCACAACTTCAATCGCTAATTCATCCATATTCAGATTAATATGAAATAAATAACATATCTTTTAAATTTATTAAACGGACTATCTTTTCGAGATTTTCCATTTGAAGATCGACTTACAGGTAAGAGTACATCATCAACAAAAGCTCATAAGAGCTGGTTTTCCAGAACACACCAACAGAAGCTCATAAGAGCTGATCCACCCGAATCACGCCAAACAAAAAAGTATAACGCGAGAGTTCGCAACAAATGATGAACCTTGGTTTACTTGGGTAATATTCCGATATATCCCTCCAATACCATCTCCACTCCAAACCCCCGTCATACACTAAACACAAATGTACTCAAATCTAGCGTTCAATCCAAACCGAATATTAAAATCGATAATAAAATTTAGACAATAATTTATTTCAAAAAATAGAACATATATATAATATCAATCATCAAGTTATAAAAATGTTAATTTTTAACCATACGAAATTACCTGAACTAAATTGTAGTCGTTGTAGAAGTTCAGAGACTGTTTCGCTATTTTTATTTTTCCACTAGTATCTATGGAATTTTAATCTAAGATGTAAAATTGTTCATTTATTAGCACATATTTCATTTCCAAACCATTTTACAATTAATACCCTTTCATTTTTCAAAATTACACAATTAACCCAAACTTTTTATCTTTTTTTGCAATTTAGTCCCTTAACCCGAAATTCATCAAATTAACCATTTTTCTCAAGTCAATATTTTATCCAAATATACTAGGCACTCAAAAAGCCTCTAATAAGTATCAAATTTACTATTAAACCCTAAAATTTTAACATTTTCACAATTTAATCCTAAAATCAAAATCTAACAAAAATCACTTTACAAATTCATCAAATAGCATAATCAAAGCACCAAATACATGATATTCATCAAGAACATTCAATATTCAAAAATGGTAACTTCCAAAATTTTTAACAGAATAAAAAATAAAGGTACGAGCTAGCTGGACCTAGTTGCAACGATATCAAAAAACATAAATATTACAAGAAAACGTTTCAATTTCCTTACCATGCAAAGAAAAAAAATGAACAAAGCTTCTTGGGTGAGGTTCGGCCAAGAAGAAGAGAAAAATAAAGCTTTTGTTTCAATTTGTTTCTTTAATTTTGAATAAATTACAAAAATTATCATTAATACCTTTTATTTTGTCATTTCCTTTAATTAGATGTCCCACTATTTAATTTAAGGCTTAATTATCCCTTAAGTCCTTCCTCAAATAATAATTAACCATTAATCACCTAAATGCGTTAATTAACAAGTTTTGTACCCTTTTCAATTTGGTTATTTTCTCTTAATTAACTATCTAAACGTTAATATTTCTAAACCAAATTTTAATACGACTACAATGACTCTATAAATATTCTAAAAATAATATTTATGAGTCGATACAATGAAAATTTGTGGTCTCAAAACTGCTTTTTCGTCACCACTAAAAATCTGACTATTACAATAAATCATCACTTGTTAATTTGAATAGTGCTAATGAATAATTAATTTGCAATCTACAATTTCCAACAATCCCCCACTAGATTGCTAATTCTAGAAAATAAGTACACAACAATAGGAGTGTAAATGAACCGGGCTCAAATGAACAAGGCTATGTTCGTGTTCGTTTGTTTATTTTTGAAGTTGTTCATGTTCGGTTCGTGTTTGTTTAAATTTTTAATATAATGTTCAAAGTCGGTTCGTTTATTATTTGGTGTGTTCGAGCTCGATTCGTTTAGCGCTTGCGAACATGTTCGTTTAGCGTTCGTGAACATGTTTGTTTATGTTTACGAATGTTAACTAAACAAACAAACAATAAAATTAAATAAAACAAAACCAACTAAAAAAATTACATTTGTAATATCATAAAAAATGAAGTTGCAAACAAGTAGTTTGATCGATTCTAAACAAAACATATTACAAGAGAAGCAATTCAAAAAGATAACACCAAAAATGTTGTAGTAAACACCAACTAAAAAAATTGACAACATAAATAGCACATTCCCTTGCAATGAATCCAATGATAACACATTCTGAAAACACCAAATTAAAAAATTCATGAGTTTCACCCATCAAATTCAATAAAGCAACAACATAAAAACCTTTTTTTGATCCATTATTATTATTATTATTATTATTATTATTATTTATTAAAGAAAATAATGTTATAAAATGTGAAACTATTTAAAATGTAAAATTGCCTTACAAAGATAATCATATCATAAAAGTTAAAAATAGATTCATACAAAGCTATTGGACAAACACCAGCCAAGTTAAAATGCTCACTGACTTCTCATAAACACCACCCCAAGATGTACACACCCCAAAAATTAAGTACCTTTGAAATTCTTCAAAATTCTAACTTCAAAGTAAAGAAATCTCTTTAATTTCTACGTTGCTCTACATAAAAAATTAAAATTAGATGACCAAATTAAATAATATTTCAAATATTAAATAAATAGAGTAAATACTTGAAAATTACTCACTTTGGCTTTCTTTTTCAACCCATAATGGTTTCAATACCAATCAAAACCACAAAGTAACATTTGCACCGTATCAGTTCCTAAATATGAACGGTATGCATCAATCACTCTACCACCGTCACCAAAAGTAGATTTTGAAGCCACCATGGTAATAGGAATAGACAAGATTTCACAAGTCATTTTTGATAAAATTCGAAACTTGAGGTTATTAATCTTCCACCACTCTAAGGCATCAAAATCACTACAGTTTTCCTTACAAATAAACACTCATTCTTCTAAGTATATATCTAGTTTAGATTTAACATTGTCAACTGTGTCAACACTCCTAATATATCTCTCAAACTTGGCCCTCCTAGTCATAACTTTTCCCTTGTTTATTTTACTAGTGGTAGAAGCATTGCTGACATCACTTTCTTACACATCATTTTCCATTGATGTGCCAACATTAGCTACTGCATATTCATCCACATATTCCTTATAAAGCTAATATAGATTGTAACAGTTGGGTTTTAGCCAAATCAGAATAGTGGTTTTGGAACCACAAATCTGAGGTCGTAAGATCATTTTTAATATTATTTTTTATGTTTATAGCATGTGAATTTATATGTGTGAAAATTTCGTGAGCTAATTTTATCGTTTAATAGCTCAATTTGAGAAAAAGAACTAAATCGCGTAAAATACAAAAGTAGCATACTATAAGTTGAAAGTGTCAAATTGTTATGGCCTGTTACATGGAAGGTCCTTATGTTGTAATTAGACCATTGATAGTGGTGATGGACATAAATGGCCTTGAATTATGTGTTTTATAATGGTTTTAACTAAGGTTAAATAAGTAATTTGGTAATTTAAGTTAATTAAAATAAACAAATTGAATTATCATCATCATATTATCCTTCCATAACTGAATATACAAAGAAAATAAAGCTTTTGGGAGCATTTAGGGTTTGGAACTTATCTAGCTTGATTAAGGTTGTTTTGAGCTCGGTTTTTGATGATTTCTATGTTTTTGTGATTGTTGCTTCGTGTTTTAGCTAGCCTATGCTTCAATTTTTGAAAGTGTTGATGATTTTGAAAGTTTTCATTGATGAATTCTTGAGTTCTTGAATGTTTGATGATGGAAAATGAGTATTTGTTGATAGATTATTATGTTTTATAAATTGATTTTTAGTGAAATTTCCATTTAAGGGCTAAATTGAGAAATGTGTAAAATGTGTGGTAAATGTGTAAAATAAATGAACATATGGGCTGTTATTAAGTTATACAAAATTCGGTTAGGCATGGGTTTGAATTGAATTGGTGTAATTTTGTGTTTATTGAAATAAGGACTAAATTGTAAGAAATATAAAAGTTTAGAACCAAAGTGCAAATTGGCTAAATTATGTGTTTGTGGATGAAATTTTTTGAATTGGTAATTAAATAGATTAATTTTGAATACGTATAAATCTTAAAGGAAAGAAATCGGTTCTAGATCGGGGGAAATAAAAAATTATCAAGTAATCGATTCGATTCGTCTATTTCAACTACGAGGTAAGTTCGTATGCAAATAAATGTCTTTGAATTGAATTATATATGTTTTATTATCTTTGAATTGCTATGAATATCGAATGAGTAAATACGAGCATGAATCGATGAAGTTATGACATCCGAAAGTTCCGTACGAACCTTAGGAATAGTATAGGATACGAATGTCATGACATTAGGTTATCGAGATGTGATTACATGTAAGCCATGTCTGGGACATTGGCATTGTATTGAGATTACGTGTAAAACCATGTTTGGGACATTGGCACCGTTAATCGATTTCGAGTAAGACCTTGTCTGGGACAGTGGCATCGATATGTGTTAACATGTAAGACCATATCTGGGATATGGCATTTTACGAGCTTATGTGATTTCTGAGTATCCTTAATGATTCCGAATGGTTCAATGGGAAAAGTCAAGTCGAGAAAGAATGTGTGAATGAGTTAAATGACTCAGGTACGTATGAGATTTATTTGAGTATTGAAAGGTGAAGTATATGATAAATTTGATTAAGATATAGAATATTTGTTCAAGGTGAAAGATTTGTGAACTTGTATATGATTTGTTGTGTGTAGCACATTTGAATTGATGTGCAAATATTCATATGATGACTTTATTTGTATATGGCTTACTAAGCTTTTAAAGCTTACTTTGTGTGTTCTTTCCATGTTTTATAGATCATCGAAGCTAGCTCGAACATCAGGGATCATCGGGAACCATCATCACACTATTGACTACTTGTTGGTACTTTTGGAGCTTTGTATATATGGTATATGGCATGTATAGGCTAGTGTCATTTTGTATGTTTTGAACTATGATATTATCCATGAGATTTGGCTTGTAAATGTTGGTATGTATTACCATTAAAGTTGGCTTGAATTGTGTTTGGTAAGTGTTATATATGTGATGTATATAATGCCTATTATGTTGGCTTATTCGGTGCGGTTATGTGTTGGTTATTTTGGTTAGTTGTTAATTGATGTGCTAATGCTTGAAAGTTGGCATATTATGGTTCGTTTTGAGATGATGATATGGTATATTAAGTGACTTGAAATTAAGGGTAAGTTGATGAGTTAATGCATTTGGAATTAGGTAAATTGTGATAGTTTTAGTATAATGAGTTGGTATGTTTTGTATATGGAATTGAATATTTTAAATGGTTGTGAATAGATGGCATTATATGAGTATGAATTGGCATGTTTTTGGTTGCTTAAAGATGTATTTAAATGGTGTTATTTTGGTTGTTATGTATGCTTGTGAAAAGGAAGGCAAATTGGCTTTTCAAATGGCCTATTTTTGTCCACACAGGTAGAGACACGGGCGTGTGTCTCAATCGTGTGTGACACACGGTTATATTACACGGCCATGTGTCCCCTGGAGAATAATTAGAAATTCAAGTCAGTCTCGAGCACGGCCTAGACACACGGGAGTGTCTGGTGGCCATGTGAGGCACATAGCCTTGGCACATGGGTATGTGTGGCCATTTTGAAGGGTACACGGGCTTGACGCACGGGCGTGTGGTCGACCGTGTGACCCAAGTCAGTTGTATGCCCTATTTTCACACAGCCTGAGACAGGAGCGTGTCTGGTAACCGCGTGAGGCACACGGCCTGTTCACACAGGCGTGTGACCCATGAATTTATGAAAATTTTCTAAGATTTCAGAAATTTTTTTATGCGATCGGTTTAGTCCCGAACCTTTTGTAAGCATGTTTATAGGTCTCGTAGACCTATTTAAGGGACATTATGTATGTGAATACATGTTACTCGATAATAAATGTTTATTTAGTTCTGAAATGTTAGTTAAATGTCATGTTTGACCGGTAATACCTCTTAACCCTAATCCGGCGACGGACATAGGTTAGGGGTGTTACATAGACCATCATGTACAATGTGAATTTGTTTAGGAGCTTCCTCTTCAGAATAAATAACATGAAAACTAAAGTCAATCAATATCATCTTATTCCTAAGATCTAGTATAGCAGCAATAGAAATCAACAAATTGCATTCACCCCAATATTTATCAAATTTTCTTTGCATTTTATCGGTCATTTGTCTCATTCAAAGTTCCTCACTTAAAGATTTTTCCATCAATAACTCTTTGATACTCCAAAGTTCATAATGAAACAAATTTGAAGTTGAATGTTCAAAACATAATATTTATAAAGGAAATATCATGTATTAAATTAAATAACATAAATGAAAATTAAGAAATAATAAAATAAAACTAGATATATTTAAATTGTTTACCTAAGATAATGTTGGTAACTTCATTAAAAAGTGCCAAGAAAGAACAAATTTCCTCAACCCTCACCCAATTTTCATCACTTGGCAAACACTTATAACTTGTATCTCGTTAAGCATATCATGAAAATACATCCATAAACTCTAATAATAATGACAACATAGCATATATTGCATTCCACCATGTACAACAATCTAAAATCAATCTCTTATTTGGGAACTGAAGTTGTGTAACGATATTACTGAACATAGTCAAACTCACAGTGGATGCTATGATGTGCTTCACACTTTCCCTTACATTATCAATTGCATCTTTATTTTTGGAAAAACCATCATGCACCAACAGATTCAAGATGTGTGTACAACAACGGACATGAAACAATTTCCCATTCAAATGAAGCCTTTTTTTTTTATGAAAAGAAAGGCTATCTTTCAACATCCTTACAGCTACATCATTGTAAGAAGCATTGTCCACAAAAATTGAGCACATTTTTCCTTCAATACCCAGTCTTGTAAGCATTTGCACAATACGTCATATACAACACCTATACGGAAAAGGCACATCAACAAAGTTCAAAATTCTTTTTTGCAAATTCCAATCCATCCACAAAATGAGCTATCAAAACCATGTATTAAATCTTTTAACTCAACTTCTACATATCAGTTGCAATGCAAATCTTATCCATTGTCTTTAACAACCCTTTTAACCTCTTCTTTTAAACCTCATAACTTGTCCAACAATTAGATTTGGCTGTAGCACGAGAAATTCTTACATAGTGAGGACTTGCAGTTTTCATAAACAAAATGAATAACTCATACTTAATAAATGCAAGAGGAAACTCATGAACCATTATCATATGAGAAACAACTTCCTTGATCTTTACTTGGTCATATGTCCAAGTCTGGATACCACTCACACTGTCAGATTTAGGTGCTTGCGGCGGTAGAAAAAGATTGCCTTGTCCCTTTAAAGATACTTGACGTTTCACACAACCATCTAAATGTATTTTATATTGTGTAGTTGTACCATCCTAGTTCTTAGCATCTTTAATCTTATAGTGATTACACTGCACTTTTTCGATCCCATCAGCAAGGTTAAATACGGTTGGTTCCTCCCAAACAATCTATGTCTTCTTTCTATTTCTCCTCGTATAAGTGACAACTTCAATATCATCCAAACACTCATCCTCCTCAGGGTTTGGTCTTTCATGACTAGTATCTCGAGCATTGGAAATTTCATTTCCTTCAATGACAACCATTGGTGATGAAGAATCAATACACGAATAGGAATAATGACCTTGTTTCAAGTTATAAGACATACCTAAAAATTAAAACTTAAATTATTATTAATGGATAACAACAAATATAATAAAAAAGATATATACAAGCAATAATACACATAGGCTAAACAAGCAATATCTCATAAAGCTAAATTTGGATATAATAATAGAAAAATAATAGTTACAAAATTATAATTCCAACTTGAAAGGTCTCAATATTAATTTATACTAAAGTAAATTGATTAAACAAGATAAAAGATAATGGTGTACCACAAATAAAGTTCTAAAAATGTCTCCCTAGAACTCTTTGCGGCCTCCCCAAACATCAATTTTGGAGAGACTGTTAGAAAGAGTCGAATCTTAGGAGGATATGCATATTGCTAACATATGAAACAAAAAGGAAAAGAAAACTCTTTTGCATATTGTTGGGAAATAAAAATCGAGTATTTGTGATGATTAATAAAGTTGAACGGTGAAATCTATCAAGAGATGCAACAAATTCTTGAGTTGAAGATGAAATTAAGTTGAATCAATCTTGACTTCTCACTTTCTTATTTTTGGCCGAGAGAGAAAGTAAAGTAAAAAGGAAAGAGATTCATACAAAATTAAAAAAAAAAAAAAATCCAAATGCACCGTGCCAAAAAAATAGGAAAAAGAAAGAGTACTTTTAATTTTAATTTTTAGTCATAAAGAAAGAAAGTGTATGACAACTAAGGCTTTTTTAAATGATATTTTTAGTTTTTCTTTCATTACTTTTAAGTTTTATATTATTGTTTGTTTCAATCGAAAAAAACATTTAAAGCACACTACCCATAACTTGTTTTGTCAAATTATCAATAGTGATTGCAAATATAATATATATTTCCTAGATTAATGAGTTGAAATTCAAATATAGAAATAGAGAGAGATATTATTTTAATATTTTTATAATAAAATATCATTAATAAATAAGTCATAAACGAGCTCATAAATGAGCTTATTCATGAACATAAACGAATCAAACACACCTTTATTCGTGTTCAGTCGTTTATTAAACGAACATAAAAATTTTGTTTATACTTGTTTATATAGCTTAATAAACAAACATAAACAAACATTATACGAATGGTTCATGAACAATTCATCGAACGTTCTGTTCATCTACAGCTCTACACAATGATTATGTATAAATAAGGGAGTCTGCAGATTTTAACCTTCCTTTAGTGCAAACTCTCAAAGTATCAACAAAGTGAATGGTGGCTAGTCGCTTAAACCATCACTCTAAAAGTCAATATCGAAAAAATTTCACACAGAACCGTAAAGTATTAGACTAAGAATTTATTTGTTTTAACACTGTTATCGCCCTGTGCTCATCCCATTTCATGAACATGTACGAGAGAAAACCATAAAGAAATCTCGTTGAAGAACAACCACTTCATGTCCATATAGGTGGATCTCATGACAATTAATGTCCATTCACTAAGAGTAAAACTCATCATCCTAAAACATAAATACTAAATTCTAATTCTTAGTGTATATTGTCATTCAATAATTTGTTATTACCCTTTGAACCCCGAAACTAAATTTTGGCTAAAACAAGGTAGGGTTTCCATTATCAATGATGCGATTAGAATTATTATAATCCCATTTTAGTGGTGGTACCCTTAACCAAATCCCTTGACAAACCTTTTATCAATGGATCCGCTAAATTGTCAATTGACTTAACATATGTAACAGTTACCACACCGTCCCTAATCAATTGTCTCATATACTCATGTCTCAAACGTATATGTCTAAACTTTCCATTATACACCTTATTGTATGCTTGAGACATGGTGGATTCACTATCACAATATACGGAAATGGTGAACCTACATTGTGGCCACAACTTTATATCTAGCAAGAGATCTTTTAGTCATTTTGCTTCCTTACCAGTAGCCACCAAGGCTATAAATTTAGCCTCCATAGTTGAATGTGAGATGAAAGTTTGTTTCTTGGAGGCCCAACTAGTGGCTCCACCTTTGATCATAAAAATCCACCACGATGTCTCCAACTTGCATCAAAGTAACCTTCTAGTACCGCGGGACAATCACTATAGAATAATCCCAATTTTTTTCTTAAGATAACAAAAAATCTTACAAATTTCTTTCCAATGATTGGTACTAGGACAATTTGTAAATCTCGTCAATTTGTACACAACAAATGTAATATCGGGTTTAGTGCAATGCATTGTATACAATAAACTTCCAATTGCATTGACGTACACAAGTTGCGCTATAGCCCTACCATTATTCTCATTTAACTTGAAGTTCGAATCGTATGGAGTGTTTGAGTCCTTAATATTCTGTAACATCTCGAAATAGGGTCTAATTGAAATGGTGATTTTGAAACCACAAATCTAAAATGGAAATAATTATTTTATGATTATTTGATGGTCCATGATATGATTGCATGTTTGTATGAAATTTTCATGAAGAAATTCTATGCCTAAAGTGTCCAATTTGAAATTAGGGACTAATTTGAATAAGATGCAAAACTTGTGTTCTAGAAGCGTCAAGCATGAAATTGAATTATTAATTAGAGGTTCTTAAATAGTAATTTGACCAAGTTCTAAAAATTTGGACAAAAATGGGCATGAATAGGAAAATTTTGAAAGAAAGGCTTAAAGGGTATTTTTGTCATTTGGCAAATAAAAGAATAAAAAGGGAAAATAAGTCAAAAATTTGCTCATCTTCTCCAAGTGCTAGCCAAAATTTCCAAGAGCCATAGCTAGGGTTTTGTTCAACTTTTCAAGCTTGATTGTAAGTGCTCCCAAGCCTCGTTTTTTATGTTCTTTACATTTTTGAGATCCTTAAAACATGATTTATCCATTTCTAGCCATATTTTGAAGTAGGGTTCATGTATGAAACTTGACCCATGTGTTACATGTTTGTATTTTGATGTTTAATAGAGGAATATGAAAGTTTGATGTGTGTCTAACATCTTTTACTAAGTGATTTTTTATAAAAATGCATGAAAAGGACTTATTTGTAAAAAAAATGTAAAAATGGATAGTTGAAATGTGATTAAATAAGAAATGTGGGCTGATATGAGTTAGAATATGAATCAGATAAGCTTGGGTAACCAATAAAATGCAAGCATTTGATTTTATGAGCCTAGGGACTAAAGTGTAAATAAGTGAAAAGTTAGGGGTAAAAAGGTAATTTTACCAAAGTACGTGCTATGGGTCGATTTGAATAATGTATGTATTAAATAAGTTAAATTTGGCATTATAGATCAAGGAAAACGTGATTCGGGTCTTGATTAGGGGAAAAATAAGGTTTACGAGGATTAGGCTCGTTCCTATCATTTTGTACCGAGGTAAGTTCATATGTGAATAATGCAATATTTATTATGTTTAATAATTTTTTATTTTGTAAATTTTAATGCTTTATTGTTATTATGATGATGTCTTGATCCTTAATGATTGATACTATGTACATTGAGGTCGATATTTCGAGCAAGTTCGACAGTGATGCGATAAGTATGAAAATCCCGTTTGAACCTTAGGACTGGTTTAGGATACAAGTGACATGTCACTAGGAACTATGTGATCTGAGCTCATGAGTTGTGGTCTGAGTTCATGATATATGTGACACATGTTATGGGGTTCCGGGTATTGGTCTTGTATGTTCTACCGGTGGCTGAGTAGTCCGGCATGTGTTGCAGATACCTGACAGCTTGTGTGAACAGCCCATGTAGTTACATCCTAACCAATAGCTTGTATGAGTAGACCCGTGAGTATCTCGAAAGCGAGCAACATGTGATATGTGATATGAGGTAGTGTCGGCTACATATGGGGCACTTAGATGCTCGATTTCAATGCATCCAATGGTATTCCAAGTGTTCAACAGGTAGTTTAAAAGAAGTTCAATGAGTAATCTAGATGAACACGTCAAAGACAAGAAAGTAAGTTTTTATGTGCAAGTGTGCACAAGTATGTATATCGAACTCATGAGAACATCATGGGATGTGATGAACTTGTGGTAAGAATATATATACATGACGAATAAGTTTAAGTGATTTGATTATAAAATGCAAATTTATGTTCATTAAGTTAAATGTATGATTAATGCTTGCTTAAATTGCATTCTAATTGTATGTGAACTTACTAAGCTTTAAAGCTTACCCCTTTTCTTTTCCTTTTTCTTATAGTGTCATCAAGCTAGCTCGGGGATAAGAGGATGTCAGAGTTTTCGATTACACTATCTATTGGAAAATTTGGTATAGTTAGATTCAACATTTTGAATATGGCATTTATAGGGACTTGGTCTTTTTGTTATGTGTCATATAGATTAGCCAAATGTGTTGGCTCATGATGATGATATGGTTCATTTTGTATATGGCTATGAGAGGTGGCTCATATTGATTATTTGGGTTGTAACCCTAATCAATTATGCATGCATGCAAATGTATTTATGCTTGTTGTGGCTGCTTGATGGATGTTTGATGTGGCTGGTGATTGTTTATAATAATGAGTGTGATGGATGGCATGTTTGTTTAATGGATGAAATATGGTTAATGTGTATAGCAATAAATGTGGTACAAATGTATAACTTAGAAGTAGGATAGCAAAGATGATTATTCATGAAATTTGTATAGAATACCTTGGGTAAACCTACTAACTTGAATATGGTATACATTGACTTATTATAAACATAAATGTCTATGCTTCATATGATAAAAGTGTCATGTTGTATGCCATGAAGTGGTTTAAGTGTGTGAGTGCTTAAGGGTGGCAAATGGCTTGGAAAATAGCCTAGAAATTGTCTACAAGGTTAGACACACGGGCATGTGTCTAGGCCGTGTGTGACACATAGACTTCCCCATGGCCGTGTGATTCGGTCATGTGTCCCCTGCACCCTAATTAATGCAAAACAGAATCCCCAGTAGTAAACACACGGGCAAAGATAAGGCCGTGTGTCTCAGCCGTATGGTGAACACGGCCTTAGAACATGGACATGTGCTCTAGGCTGTGTGAAGTCTGCATTTAATTTCAAGAATTTAATTGGCCACACGGCCTAAGCACACGGACGTGTGACTTGGCCGTGTGACCCTAATTATAAGATGACATCATAGTCAGAGAGTTACACGGGCATGTCCCAAGCCGCATGGGAGTGTGTGACCACACGGCCTACCCACACGGGCGTATGACTCTCCAAAATGAGAAAATTTTCTAAGTCTTCTCAAAGTTTTCTAAAGTTCTCGGTTTAGTCCCAAACCGCTTTCGATGTATGCTTTGGGCCTCGTAGGCCCTTATAAGAGACAGTTTGCATGTGATTGAAAATTTTCAAATTTGGGCAAAAGTTTGTGGCCCGGTTTTGTATAAATGTTTATGTTTAAGTCTAGTAACGCCTCGAACCCTGTCCTGGCGTTGGTAACAGGAAGGGGGTGTTACATATTCAAGTGTTTGAAGTTTTCCAATACTCTCTCGATATAATGAGATTGGCTCAGTGCAAAGCCCCTTTCATGCTTTTGCACCTTTATACCTAGAATTTTATCTACCTCGTTGAGATCCTTCATCTTAAAATTTGAAGCTAGATACTCTTTGGTATCGCGAATACCTTCCATGTTCGTCCCAAAAAGCAACAAATCGTCTAGATAGTGACAAATAATTGCACCGTACCTATCGGTGCATTTAGTGTTAATACAATCATTTGCACCATTATTTAAAAATCATATGAAAAGATAACTGAGTCAAATTTCTCATGCCACTGTTTAGGTGCTTGTTTTAAACCATATAATGACTTTAACAACTTACACACCTTATGTTCATTCCCAGGAAACACAAAGCCTTTTGGTGGTCTATGTAGACTTCTTCTTCGAGATCACAATTCAAAAAAGTCGTCTTAACATTCATTTGATGTACATGTAATTTATGGATAGATACAAGTGCCATAAGAATTCAAATGGAAGTCATCATAGCTATTAGTGTATAGGTGTCAAAATAATCTAAGCCTTCCTTTTGCCTGAATCCTTTAGCCACCAACATAGCCTTAAAGGTTGGAGAACCTTCTGTTGGAGTATTCTTCTTTTTAAACACCCATTTACACTCGATAAGCTTCAGTCCTTAAGGAAGATCAACTAGAATCCAAGTATTGTTGGACACTATTGAATCCATTTCATCATTGATCACCTCTTTCCAAAATGACGCATCCCTAAAAGTTGTGATTTCACCATAGGATTGTGGATCACTATCCACATTAAACATTGTGGGGATCTTCCTAATTATGGATTCTTTATTTCCCTCAAAAGAAATGTTAGAGAATGTGAGGAAATTAAATCGGGACCAAAGTCCTTTACTTTTTTCACTCTTTGACTTTCCTCGACTTCGTATCCTTATTGTCACAAAGACTTCTCTTGGTTTGATCACATGAAATTCTTGGTTGATATTCTTTTTTCGAAGCGGTTGAATCATTAAAAAAATTATTTTTAATGATTAGAACATCTCTTATTTCAATTATCGTACTTGACACTAAGTCAATAACACGCTAAGACTTAGAGTGTTGGGGATATCCAGCGAATACACTCTTAACGGCCCTTGGTCTTAAATTTGTTCTCTGTTGGTCAGGAACTCTATAGTAAACAAAAAATCCCCACACTTTGAAATAATGCAACACTCCTTACCCATGCCCGACACCGGGACAGGATACGAGGCATTACCGAACTTAATCACAAGCAACATACAAAACTGACCCATAAAATTTTGTTCAAATTAAATCCATTCATACATATGTAAATTGTCCCTTATATGGGCCTACGAGGCCCAAAACATACATTGCATGTGGTTCAGGACTAAACCGAGAACATTGGAAAACTTTGGGAAAACTTAGAAAATATTCATGAAACAGGGTTACACGCAGGTGTGGATAGGCCGTGTAGTCGCACACGCTCATGTGGCTTGGGACACACCCGTGTAACTCTCTGTTTATGATGTCATCAACACAATTAGGGTTACACAGCCAAGTCACACACCCGTGTGCTTGGGCCGTGTGGCAAATTAAATTCCAACAATTAAGTGCAGACTTCACACGGCCTGGGCACACGCCCATGTCCTGTGGCCGTGTCCTTCTCACGGCTAAGATCAATGGTCGTGCCTCTACCTGTGTGTTTACTACATAGCATTCTGTTTTACCTAATTAGGTTGCAGGGGACACACGGCCGAATCACATGCTCATGGGGCAGACCGTGCGTCACACACGGCCTAGACACACGCCCGTGTGTCTATTCGTGTAGACAACTTTAAGGCTATTTTCCAAGCCAATTGCCACCCTTATTTGCACAAACACATACATGACTTCAAAGGCAATTAAACATGGCATAATTGGGCACTTAAACATACATAAACAAGACATGATCATGATCATTTCATCTTTACTAATACATGTATAAGACTTCATACTTGGTCAAGCCAATTTTATGAATTTGCACGCACTAAGAGTTGTAAATTACTTTCATTTAACATACTCATGCCTGAGTTGTCATCATGCCACTGACTCACAATTCCATCAACAAACAATCATAACCATAACACATCTCATCACATACTCACAACAACCAACCACATCACAATTGCATAGGCATATGCATACATATATGAATATGTTTATGATCACGTGATTCGTAACAAGTAATAAATATTTATAATAATGATCAAACCTAGACTAACTATTATCACGACGAAAAGGCAAGCGCATCTATCGAACAATAGTATAGTAATGGTCTGACCAGGATATCGTACCTAAAGGAACCAAAAGTACTAGTAATAACTATCTTTTTATTATTTAGCATAGGAATAAAAGGGTTTGTTTATTAAACTAATTATCTAAACTAATTAACTAATTTAATTAAAGCGAAGATAAAATTTGGAAAAAGACTTGAAGAGAAGCAATTGATAAAGACGACACCCAAAGAGGAGTCCACCTAGATTTCACTTGTTATCTGACTCTGAACCAGAGGATTTATTCACTTGACTTGATCCGTGAGACTCCCTAACCTACATTATTATCTATTTTGAGACTAATAACGCCTAACCCTCAGTTAAATTAATTGAAATCTCTTTCTAATTAAAACTCCCAGGGAAGTAGTAAATCGATCTATGGACTCCCATTTTAGGTTTCACCCTAATCCGGCAAAATCTCGTAACCTTATCTCTAGGCGTTCGATCAACTCCGCTTAATTATGCCAAATTTACTCTTAGGCAGGGTCTATTCCTCCTCTGCATAAGCACATTAAATCATGAGTCAATACCCGGAATATTAACTCAAGCATTAGAAACACATAATTAAGAACAAATCAAGTATTTATCATATAGTTCAGATAATAATAACAAGATCCATCATAGGTTTCATCCCCCTTAGGTATGTAAGGGGTTTAGTTCATAATGAAATAAGAGTACATCTCAAAAGTCTAAAAATAACAAAACATGAAGAAAACTCTAAAACTCCTGAAGGGATTCTGAGAGAGATCCTCAGTCTTGGAGTAGCTCCGACTTTTGGGATGGATCGTCTGGCTTCCTTCAAGTAATCCCTGGCGTGTGGTTTTGTGTTCCAAAAAAGTTCTGGAAGCACCCCCGGAAAAGCCCCCCTTAGTAGGTCATACTTAGGGTGTTTATATAGGCTTTGGATTGGCTTTCTTCTTCCCTAAGTATCCTTTTTCCGTGTAAAATACAACTCTTTGAAAAAGGGACACGCCCGTGTGCCACGGCCGTGTGACGTGTTTGCCAGGCTGTGTTCGTTCCACTAAATTTCACACGACCGTGTGGGTCAATGGCCAGGCCGTGTGAATTGTGAAATCCTTGGACGACACCCTCGACAGAAACGGGCGTGTGAGCAGCCCGTGCGGCAAGGCTTAGGCCGTGTGATCTTCTTGATTTGGTCCTTTTTGTCTCTTTTAAGCTCGTTTTTGGCTCCTTTTGACTCTTGGTGCTCTCCTGAGTACAAAACATGAAATAACCGGATTAAGAGCACCAAAATTCATAAATCTAATAGTAAATATACATAAATATGCTAAGTATTTGGGGTAAAAATATGTATCATTTGGCGTTTATCAAATACCCCCACACTTAAGCATTTGCTTGTCCTCAAGCAAAACTCTCATTTACTGCTAGAATTCATTCCTTTCAATCACATAATAATTACCTACAATGTTACAAATTATTCCATAGAGAATCATACAGTGAGAATAAAACCATAGGGGCATTAAAAACCTCAAACAATCTAAATCGAATATTTTGATAATAAAATTATAGGTAATCTCCTTCCTCTAAGTAATTAAATTTAGTCCTAAATATACAAGAGATGACATCCTCACTAAGGATTCACTCAAATCACTCAAAGTGTTTAAGGTTCAAAATTAAGCACTCGATTGTCTAACATGAGATGTTATCACTATAAGCTTGCATGGAAATCAAATCTCCACCACTTGTAAATGATATGATACACAAATCAAAAGGTCTTTGCATGGTTGTAACGGGGTTTAGATTACGGGTATGGATACAAGCTGAAGAAACAAAGGTTAGAATCGAGATGATTTCAATATATCACCCCACTATCAAAAACTTAATTATTGAACGACAACAAATATCTAGAACTATATTACATGAGCTCTCTTTTTCATGACAACTTTAGCTTGCTAAGAATTACAATAATAATACTGAGGTTATTTTTTTTTAAGAACAAATTAAGTCAATACAATATATAAGTTATACTCCATGATTTAGTAACAAAAATTGGTGATCATAGTGAGGTAACAATATTAAATTCAATCTCGATCAAAAGGGTCAAATTAAGTAAGGGGATTTCAATAATAATGGGTTAATAGGTTAATAATGAGGGTTAATCAATAAAGAAAAAGGGTTAGTAGGCTCAAAGGGGGTTCACTAAGAGTTTAATTATGTGGGAAGGCTTTTTATGGAGTAAGTGGGTTAAATCCTAAGTGCCTTTATCATCTCAGTATATCAAATCATACGTGTGATCTCGACATGTATAATTGAAGCAAGTTCTAGAATAATAGTTCAATGTTGAAATACTAAAACCACAAAAGAAGTGAGCAAGAAAGAAACCTATAAGCTCAAAAAGGCTCAAAAAATCTCACCAAAAATTTGGGTTTTTGATGTCATTCTTGTATACTTAAGATTTCAAGATAATATCTCAATTCAGGAAAATAATCTAAAAATTTTAGTTCTCAAAATATCAACTTATCATGCTTGATTCTTTAAGGTCTTAAAATCAAATAATCATGTATAATTCCCTTGGTCTAATTCATGACATATCAACGATAATTATAGATTAATCAAAATTCATTCTATCAAGATTATGAGAAAATCACTTAAGCACAAGACCACATTCAGGGATTTGAGAATAATGCAAAAAGTTAGGTTTCATGTTTATGTTCACCCCCCCACACTTAAGATGTACATTACCCTCAATGTACAAAGATAGACTATTCAAAATAAAGAAAATCATAAGAGGGAAGGAGGTAAAACTCCCTGCTATATGGGTACGGAGCTTGATTCTGAGGCTGTAGTGTTTGGGGAAAGTAGTAGCTACCATTGTTCTTAGCTAGATGAAGAAATTGGGTCATTGAACACGGCATTTGTTTTGTATTGTTCCCTATTTGTTTCCTTATTCCATAAAATATTCCTAGCAGCTTGCTTGGAAATCTGTAGAATCATGTAGAGCTTATTAAGAGTTGGTGTGGAAGAGAGTGTAGTGGGATTACTTGTTAGAAATACCAGAAAAAAGAAATGAAGAAAGTAAAATTTACTAATATAGATATGTCTTTCATAAGAAAATAATAAAATTGAAATGAAATTAAAAATTAAGAATAAAAATAAATATAAAGATAAAAATAAAAAGATAGGAGGATTCAATGATCCTCGTCAGTGGGGAACCTCGGTGGTGGTCTTTGGAGCAGCGTTGTGAAAGTCTTTGGTATAGTTCTTTGCATCATAGGGGAGGGTCACACAGCCTAGGGACACGCCCGTGTACTCTGAGAGTGAGCCCGTGCTTTTCAAATTTTTTTCAATTTGGGTTGTGCCCGGCTACTATCCCACGCCCGTTTGTCTTGGGCGTGTGTGGTGCACGGCCATATCGCACGGTGGTGCATAGCTTTGTTCGCTTCTCCCACGCCCGTGTATATAGTACCATGCCCTTGTATTGTTGTCCACAGTTTAATGGCACGGGTGTGTCGCACGCCCATGTTAGAGAAACAGAATCGAGCCTTGCCCCAAGTACGCCCGTGGTTTTCTATCCCCATGCCCGTGTTTTTCTTATCAAGTTCACCCACGGCCATGTTGTACGGCCGTAGGGATTTATCGCACCCTGTATTTTGGGGAAATCATGTCCTGCTTCAACACGGCCGTATCGCACGGTCGTGTCTCTTTCCCCTGTTTGGCCACGGCTATAGGTACGCCCGTGTGTCTGGCCGTGTGTGCTGAAAAACTTTATAATTCAAAGACTAAATTAATTGATTCGAAGTGTGAGAAGTTAAAGATAAAGAAATCAAAATATGTTAGTGTTCGGGTTGCCTCCCGAGAAACGCTTATTTATAGTCTAAGCTCGACTTACCTCTCTGTTGATTTATCATGGTGGTTTGAGGAGTTCATACTCCTTGTTCCTGCTGTCAATCTTAAAATAAGGTTTTAATCAGGTGTTGTTTACCTTAAGAGTGCTGAACTTGGGATGACTCACCTCAACCGTACCGAATGGGAAAATACTGAGTACCGTAAGCGGGATCTCCTCATTCGGTGTGATAGTGACAATGTGGGGATTTGAAGTATCTGGTAAGACTTTATCGCCTACCTTAAGTTGATTAGGAGGGGGTATCGGGCTTGTTTTGGCAAAGTTTCGGTTTATCATGTGTTCTCGGTTTGTGTTCTCGCTATTGTCTAGCTCCTCTATCCGTAGCCTTCATTCTTCATAGACGTCTTTGTTCTCTTCATGATGGTAGCGCACTGTCTCTGTTGTCTTGGTTCGAGGAGGTTCCTACAAGGATGATTGAATATTAGTTTTATCATCGACAGGTTTTATAGCATTATCCTGAGTCTTAGAGGTTTTGACTGAGTCGCGTGCTTGAAGTGTTACTGCGTCATCACCTGCACGAAGTGTTAGCTCTCCTGTGCCGACATTAATAATTGTTCTGGCAGTTACTAAAAAGGGTCATCCTAAAATTAAAGGTACCTCGTTATCTTCATACATATCTAGGACGACAAAGTCTACTGGGTAAATAAACTTATCAATTTTAACGAGAACATATTCAATAATACCCTTAGGAAATCTAACTATTTTGTCAGCCAATTGTATGCTCATCCTAGTCTATTTGGGTTTATCGAGACCTAGTCGTTTAAACATTTTATAAGCATTATTCACAGATAAACTATCAATTAAGCAAGGAATTGTAAAACTCCCTGGATCTTTCAACTTGTTATGTAGCTTATTCTTTAGAATAGCTGAGCAGACTGCATTGAGTTCCACATGCGATGTAGCGTCTAATTTTCTTTTATTGGTCAGAAGTTCCTTTAAGAATTTTGATGAGTTGGGCATCTACGAAAGAACTTCAATCAAAGGTAAGTTAATATGTAATTTCTTTAAGAGTTTGATGAACTTACCGAATTGTTCTTCCGTTGTGTCTTTCATCATCACTTTAGGATATGGCACATGAGATTTATAATTCGTACTTACCGTTTTATTATGACTTACCTCACCATCACCTTTGCTTTCCATATTTTCTTGCCTTGGTTCTGGCTCAGTCTCATCGTATCCTTCTTGAGTATCAATTGCATTCAGCTGTTCCCTTGGGTTTGGTTCAGTATTACTTGGCAAACTACCTTGTGCTCGTTCAGAAATTAATTTGGATAATTGCCCTATCTGAGTTTCGAGTCTTTGAATTGATGCTTGTTGATTTTTGAGTGCTGTCTCAGTATTCTGAAAGCGAGTTTCTGACACCAAGATGAATTTGGATAGCATCTTTTCAAGGTTTGATTTCTTCTCTTGTTGATAAGGTGGCTATTGAAAACCCAGAGGATTCTGTGGCCTTTGATTCTGTTGACCACCCCAAGAGAAATTTGGTTGGTTCTTCTAACCTGCATTATAAGTGTTACTATAGAGGTTATTCTGAGATCTAAAATTATTGTTACCCATATAGTTGACTTGTTCCTCTTCAGTTGTAGGATTGAATGGTGGGAATTCTGTATGCACGCCTCCGCCACTTGAGTCACACTTCATTACTGGATGTACCTGCGTAGAACCAAGTAAATCATCAATTTTCTTATTTAGAAGTTTTACCTGATTAGAGAGCATAGTGACCGAATCGATGTTATAAGCGCCGACTGTTTTCGTTGGCTTTGTCATCATAACTTGCCATTGATAGTTATTCAGTGACATCTTCTCTATAAATTCATAAGCATCTTCCGGTGTTTTATTGTTGATGGTTTCGCCAGTAGTTGCGTCAATTATTTGTCTTGTCAAGGGATTCACACCATTGTAGAACGTTTGAACTTGCAGCCATAGAGGTAACCCATGGTGAGGGCACCTTCTCAATAGATCCTTGTATCTCTCCCATGCATCGTAAAGTGTCTCTAAGTCCATCTGCACAAAAGAAGAAATATCATTACGCAACTTAGCTGTTTTTGCTAGTGGAAAATATTTTAATAGAAATTTTTCGATCATTTTCTCCCAAGTGGTAATGGATCCTCGTGGTAGTGAGTTCAACCACTGTTTAGCTTTATTCCTCAGTGAAAAAGGGAATAACCAAAGGCGAATGGCATCATCAGAAACGCCATTAATTTTGAAAGCGTTGCACAGTTCTAGGAAATTTGCCAAGTGCATGTTGTGGTTCTCATCTTGCAAACCATCAAACTAAACAAATTGTTTGTATCATCATCCGAATCGTGTTAGGTTTCATTCAAAATTGTTAGCAAAGAATAGCGAGTCTAACTATACTTGACTCGCCTCCTATAAAATTAGGTTTAGCATAATCATACATAGTAATGCGAGGAGCGGGATTCTCGATTTGCTAATTCAAATGGTATGGTCAAGCGGTAGCGGATTGTCTTGATTTTTAGCCATCTCTTCATAGTAGTTGAGATATCGTCCTCTTGCTCTTCCTCTGTGTATCTTAAGTCGCTTTGATTTCTCGTCGGTTTCTACGAGTCAGACGATCAATTTCCTCGCTCAGTCAACAAACAGCGGTCTGACGGGTTTCTTCTAGTCATACACTACAAGAACTCGCCAGAGAAAGAAGAAGAAAGTTAGTAAAATAAAAATAGAAATAAAGTTAAATTGCAAGAAAAATAAATGACTAAAGTAATAAAAATTAAATGTTTCTAATATTTCAGTTCCCCGGCAACGGCGCCAAAAACTTGATCACGTGATTCGTAACAAGTAATAAATATTTATAATAAAGATCAAACCTAGACTAACTATTATCACGACGAAAAGGCAAGCGCACATATCGAACAATAGTATAGTAATGGCAAGACCGAGATATCGTACCCAAGGGAACCAAAAGTACTAGTAATAACTATCTTTTTATTATTTAGCCTGGAAATAAAAGGGTTTGTTTATTAAACTAATTATCTAAACTAATTAACTAATTTAATTAAAGCGAAGAGAAAATTTAGAAAAAGACTTGAAGTGTAATACCCCGAAAATCTCTATAGTAAGATATTATCCTTGATATAGAAAAATAAAGAAATAAGTGATAAAAAGGGAAGTTTTGAGTTATGACAACATTGGGAAGTAAATTATGATATCTTGATTCAGGAAAGGACTAAATTGTAAAAGTGTGAAAAGTTTTGTTGTACAAGAGTAAATACTTAAAACTTGAAGGGTTAAAGTGTAAATATAAAAAAGTTTAAGGACCAATAGTGTAAATATTTTAAGGGTGGAATGATCTAGAAACTAAGGAAAATTGATGAATTAGGATCAAATTGAATAGGTGAAAAATTATGAGGGACTAAATCGTAATTTTACCAAATTAAGTGATGACTCAAGGATAGAATTCTAAAAGATCATGAAGGGCAAAATGGTCAATTAGTAAGAGAGAGAATTCTAAAATGTAATGATTATGTTGATGATATTTTAAATTAATTAATTAGATAAATATTATTTTATTAATATTTTTATGAGATATTTATTATTATTTTATTATTATTTATCTAGTATATAAGTAAAGAAAGATAAAGAATTATCATCATCTTTCCTTTCCCATGCAAACCAACGTGAGAGAAGAAGAAGAAAAGAAAGTTTTTTTTTCTTTACAATTTGGTCTTTCCACCAAAAATTCACCATTTTCATTTAGAAATCAAAAGAATTTCCATAGCCATCAAGAGAGAAAGATAACAAGAAGACTATGGGGAGTTAGAATATCAAGTTAGATTCAAGAAATAGAAGCTGGAGGAGAGAGAAAATCAAGTTAAAGATTGAAATCAATGAAACAAGGTAAGAACATTAAGATTTCAATATATTTTTAAGATTAATATTATTGAAAAAGCATGAAATTGATGTTAATGTAGAGTTTTCTTATATATGGTCTTATGTTCTTGATATGTTAGTGAAGAGAAAATAAGAGAAAGTAATGAGAAATAGTGTAGAGAAAGAAAATAAGGGTGTTATAAACATGGTAAATAAATATCTTGCACTAAAACAGCTTTGGACAACAGCAGTAGGCTAACCTTGAAAAATCAACATAAATTGTGAAAATTGAATTAGAGTATGAAAAAAATATGAAATTAAATCTTATTGAGTCTAGTTTTTTATAGAAGAAACAGTGTAGGCAATGAAATTGTGAATTGTGAGATATAATAAATTTAGTGAGACAAGGTCAGAATGATTTTGGGTTCCCCTGTTCTGACTTTGGAAAATCATAAAAAATTGGATAAAAATAATTAAGGGCTTAAATTTATATGTTTAAAATCCTTAATGAGTCTATTTTCAATAGAAATAAGCAGGAACATCATCCGAATCTCGTACGATGAAATAATTAATTCTTACTGAAAAAAGGTCGGAACTGTCAGACAGCAGAACAGGGGAAACTTTAAAGAATAAACTGTACTTATTGGCTAAACCAAAAATTCTAAAAATTTTATGGTAAGTAGATATTAGCATATCTTAATTTTGAATTTCATAGCTCCAGATATAAATAATTTAATGACTATGACACGGATGGATAACTTTGAATATACATATAAGTCAATAGTGAAATTATTGATAATGTTACTTGTAAGCATGATATATACATTAAGGATGTGGAATGGAGAGGAGGAGGAGGAAAATATATATTAATATTCAGCTAGCATGGCTAATTTGCATGTTTTAGGCTTAAGGACTAAATTGAATAAAAGTAAAACTTTAGGGGGCAATTTTGTAAGAATGTCAAAAATGACCAAATTGAAGGGAATAAATTGTTTTATTATCTAAATTAATAAATTGAATGAAATTATCAATTTAAGATCGGATGAAAATTGGGAAAATGGTAAATTACCAATATGCCCCTAAATCTTGGTATTTCTGAAATTTAGTCAAGAAAGTTCGTATAACTTGAATGAGCATGTAAATATGACAATTTAAATATTGTATCGTATTTTATATAATGTTCGAATTGAATATATGAAAAGGATGTTACATGAAACATGAAAGTGAATACTAAATAATATAAATTAATTGAAATTATTCTGAAAATCTAGGTAATGCCTTGTATCCTATCCCGGTCTCAGGTACGGGTATGGGGTATTACATGAAGAGAGGCAATTGATGAAGACGACACCCAAGGAGGAATCCACCTAGATTTCACTTGTTATCTGACTCTGAACCAGATGATTTATTCACTTGACTTGATCCATGAGACTCCCTAACCTACATTATTATCTCTTTCGAGACTAATAACGCCTAACCCTCTGTTGAATTAATTGAAATCTCTTTCTAATTAAAACCCCTAGGGAAGCAGTAAATCGATCTATAGACTCCTATATTAGGTTTCACCCTAATCTGGCAAAATCTTGTAACCCTATCTCTAGGCGTTCGATCAACTCTGCTTAATTATGCTAAATCTACTCTTAGGCAGGGTCTATTCCTCCTCTGCATAAGCACATTAAATCATGAGTCAATACCCGGAATATTAACTCAAGCATTGGAAACACATAATTAAGAACAAATCAAGTATTTATCATATAGTTCAGATAATAATAACAAGATCCATCATAGGTTTCATCCCCCTTAGGTATCTAAGGGGTTTATTTCATAATGAAATAAGAGTACATCTCAAAAGTATAAAAATAACAAAACATGAAGAAAACTCTAAAACTCCTGAAGGGATTCTGAGAGAGATCCTCAGTCTTGGAGTAGCTCCGACTTTTGGGATGGATCGTCTGGCTTCCTTTAAGTAATCCCTGGCGTGTGGTTCTGTGTTCCAAAAAAGTTCTGGAAGCGCCCCCAGAAAAGCCCCCTTTAGTAGGTCATACTTAGGGTGTTTATATAGGCTTTGGATTGGCTTTCTTCTTCCCTAAGTATCATTTTTCCGTGTAAAATACAACTCTTTGAAAAAGGGACACGCCCATGTGCCACGGCCGTGTGACGTGTTTGCCAGGCCGTGTTCATTCTGCTAAATTTCACACAGCCGTGTGGGTCAATGGCCAGGCCGTGTGAATCGTGAAATCCTTGGACGACACCCTCGACAGACACGGGCGTGTGAGCAGCCTGTGTGGCAAGGCTTAGGCTGTGTGATCTTCTTGATTTGGTCATTTTTGTCTCTTTTAAGCTCGTTTTTGGCTCCTTTTGACTCTTGGTGCCCTCCTGGGTACAAAACATGAAATAACCGGATTAAGATCACCAAAATTCACAAATCTAATAGTAAATATCCATAAATATGCTAAGTATTTGGGGTAACAATATGTATCATTTGGCGTTTATCAATTTAAAACCCAATAATCAATATGAGCCACATCTCATGGCTTTATACAAAATGAATCGATATCATCATAAGCCAACACATTTGGCTAAACAAATATGACATATAACAAAAAGACCAAGTCCCTATACATGCCATACTCAAAATACTTAAATTCATTATACCCAAAAGATTAGTTTGATAGTGTGAATCGAGCTCCGACGTCCTTCAATCCCTGAGCTAGCATGACGACACTATAATGAAATGGAAAGAAAGAGGAGTAAGCATAAAGCTTAGTAAGTTTGCATGTAAATAATTAACAACATTAACCATACATTATTGTATACATAACATGATAATATTTATCATAATGTCATCAAGTATCATAGTTACATTTTAAGTCATGTCATTTGCATAATGTACAATAAGACTCATGATCATAATTCATTCATTCACATCTTACCGAGTTCTCCTCGATTCATAATCTCAATATTTATGAGCTTTGTGTACGTACCCGTACCCTTTCAACATGATCATACCTTATCATCTCTTCGACATAATCTTTGGATTACCCGTTGAACCACTTGGAATTACTAAAGGATACTCGGGAATTCTTATAAACATAGTAAGATGCCAATGCCATATCCCAGATATGGTCTTACATAGGATCACAAATCGAAGCCGATAGCCCAGCTATGGTCTTACATAGGATCACATGTCAATGCCAACGCCATGTCCCAGACATGGTCTTATATGGGATCTCATAACGATGCCAAATTCATGTCCCAAACATGGTCTTACATGTGATCGCACATAACCCTAATGTCATGACATTTGTATCCTATCTATTCCTAAGGTTCAACCGGGACTTCTTCGTTATCTTAGCATTATCGAACTTGCTTATAATATCAATCATATAAATCATATAATATTAAAGCAATGTAAAACATAAATATAGAATCGCATTATTCACATGCAAACTTACTTCGGTACCAAAATGTGGCTAACTATTCGATTTAGTCCACAACCTTGTTCTTTCCTCGGTTTAGGTCCGGACTCCTTTTTTCTTGATCTATAATAGCAAATTTTGCTTGTTTCATTATTAAATTGTTAAAAATAGTCCATAAATCATACTTTGGTAAAATTACAATTTTACCCCTAAACTTTCACATAATTACAAATTAGCCCTTAGGCTCGTAAAATGAAATGTGTTCATGTTCTTTGCTACCCAAGCCTAGCCGAACTTATATCATACTTATATCAGCCCATATTTTCTTTCTAATTAGATTTTTAACCACCTATTTTACAACTTTTACAAAAAGGTCCTTTTTAAGAGTTTTCATGAAAAACAACTTAGTAAAAGATGTTTGTCATGCATCAAACTTTCATATTCCTCCACTAAACACCAAAATACATGCATGTCACACATGGGTAAGTTTTTGAACATGAACCCTAACTCAAAATAATGGTAGAAATAGCTAGATCATGCTTTAAGGATTTCAAAAACATAAAAAATATTAAAAACAGGGCTAAGGTGTGCTTACAATCGAGCTTGAAAGGATGAACAAAACACTAGCTATGGCCCCTTGAGAATTTTGGCAAAGGAGGAGGAAGATGGACAGAATTTTTGACTTATTTTTCCCTTTTTATTCTTTTATTAACCAAATGACAAAAATTCCCTTAAGGCTTTTCTTTCAAAATTTTCCTATTCATGCCCATTTTTGTCCATAAAAATAGAAATTGGGCAAATTGCTATTTAAGGACCTCTAATTAACAATCCATTGCAATTTTATGCTTAAATCTTCTAGAACTCACATTTTGGAACTATTGCAATTTAGTTTTAGATGTCAAATTGGACACTTTACTCATAAAATTTCTTCATGAAATTTTCACATAAGTATGCAATTATATCATAGACCTCACAATAATCATAAATTAATTATTTCTACTTCAGATTGTGGTCTCAAAACCACTGTTTTGACTAGGCCCTAATTCGGGATGTTACAACTCTCCCCCTTTAGGGATTTTCGTCCCCGAAAATCTTACCAGTGAAAAGGTTTAGGTATTGGTTTCTCATGTTTTCTTTGGTCTCCCATGTAGCCTCTTCAACCCCATGTCTTTGCCATAATATTTTTACAAGGGCAATACTTTTGTTCCTCAATTATTTGACTTTTCGAGCTAAAATCTTAACCGGATTTTTGCTATAAGTCATATCCGGTAGAATCTCAACCTCTATTGGTAAAATCACATGCGAAGGATCAGATCGATATCGGTGCAACATAGACACATGGAATACATCATGAATTCTTTCCAACTCAGACGGTAAAGTCAATCGATATGCTACCGGCCCTATCCTTTCGGTAATCTCATATGGTCCAATAAAACACGGACTCAACTTACCTTTCCGGCCAAATCTAAGAACTTTCTTCCAAGGAGACACTTTCAGGAATACCTTATCACCGATCGAAAACTCAATCTCTTTTCGTTTCAAGTCTGCGTAGGATTCTGTCTATCCGAAGCGGCTTTCAAACAAGCACGAATTACCTTTACCTTTTCTTTGGTTTCTTTGACTAAATCAACTCAATGAATCTGATTTTCTCTGAGTTCGATCCAATACAAAGGTGTTCGGCACTTACACCTATACAATGCCTTATAAGGCGCTATTTTCAAACTCGACTGAAAACTATTGTTGTAGGCAAATTCTACCAACGGTAAATAATTTTCCCAACTATCTTAGAACTCAAGAACACAACACTGCAACATATCTTTAAGAATTTGAATTACTCACTCAGACTGAACGTCAGTTTGCGGATGGAAAGCAGTACTAAAATTTAGCTTTGTACCCAAAGCTTCTTGTAGATTTTTCTAAGACTATGAAGTGAATCTTGGATCTCCATCCGATATAATCAACAAAGGTACTCCGCGCAATCTCACTATTTAAAAAATATACAATTTGACTAACTTATCAAGTGAGTAGTCAGTATGTACCGGTATAAAATGAGCCGACTTTGTCAATCGGTCTACAATAACCCATACAGCGTCTTTCTTTCTCGGTGTCAAAGGCAAACCCATCACAAAATCCATAGTAATACGGTCCCATTTCCACTCGGGAACCATCATAGGCTGAAGTAAGCCTGAAGGTACTTGGTGTTCGACTTTTACTTAATGACAAATCAGGCATCTGGAAACAAACTCTGAAATATCTGTTTTCATATTCGGCCACCAATACAATTTCTTCAAGTCATTGTACATTTCCGTACTACCCGGATGTACAAACAAACAACCACTATGTGCCTCATGCACAATCTTCTAAATCAACTCGGTATTTTTAAGAATACAAATCTTATCTCGGAACATCAAGCAACCATTAGAACTAATCTGAAAATCTGATTCAATACCTAGCTCACACTGAGCTCTCTAATCTTGCATTTCACTTTCACTTTTCTGAGCTTCATAAATCTCTTGAGGAAACATCGGTCTAGCTCTTAACTCAGCTAGAATCGAACCATCATCTGATAAAGCCAGCTGAGTGTTCATATCCTTCAAAGCAAATAATGACTTTCTACTCAAAGCATCGGCGACCACATTCTTCTTTCCCGGGTGATAATCAATCACTAGCTCATAATCTTTTATCAACTCTAGCCACCTCCGTTGTGATAGGTTCAAATCCTTTTGAGTCATCAAGTACTTTAGACTTTTATGATCAGTGAATACCCAACATTTCTCACCATACAAATGGTGTCTACAAATCTTCAACGCGAACACAATGGAGACTAGCTCCAAATCATGGACCGAATAATTTTTCTCATGTGGCTTCAACTGCCTCAAGGCATAAGCTATAACCTTACCTTCTTGCATAAGTACACAACCCAATCCCTTCAAAGACGCGTCACTATAAACCAAAAATTCTTTTCCCGGTTTAGGTTGTACTAATACTGGTGCCTCAGTCAACAATGCCTTTAGTTTCTCAAAACTCTGTTGGCATTTTTCTTTCCATTCGAACTTGACATCTTTCTGTAACAACCTCGTCATCGGAGTAGCAATCATGGAGAATCCTTTCACAAATCGTCTGTAATAACCGGCCAAGCCTAGAAAGCTTTTAACCTTAGTTACATTCCTCGGTGGTTTCCATTCAACAATAGCCGAAATCTTACTCGGGTCAACTCTAATACCATCACCTGAAACAATGTGGCCTCAAAACCCAACTTTTCGAAGCCAAAATTCACTTTTACTGATCTTAGCATACAACTTCTTGTCTCTCAAAGTTTGCAAAACCGTTCTCAAGTGCTCGGAATGCTTGGTCTCATCACGAGAAGGAATCAGTATATCATCAATAAAAACAACCACAAATTTAACCAAGTATGGTCGAAAAATACAGTTCATTAAATCTATAAATACAGCAGGCGCATTCTTTAAACCAAAGGGCATAACCAAAAATTCGTATTGACCATACCTCGTTAGAAATGCAATTTTCGGCACATTAGACTCCTTAACTCTCAACTGGTAGTAACCAGACCTCAAGTCAATCTTGGAAAATACTGTGGCTCCCTTCAATTGGTCCAACAAGTCGTCGATTCATGGCAATGGGTACTTGTTCTTTATGGTTACCTTATTGAGTTGTCAGTAGTCAATGCACAATCCCATTGAACCATCTTTCTTTTTTACAAATAGCACTGGTTCGTCCCACTGAGAATAACTAGGTCTCGCAAAACCTTTATCCGTTAATTCTTATATCTGAACTTTCAACTTCTTTAATTCCGTCGAAGCCATCCTATACGGAGCAATTAAAATAGATGCAGTACAAGGAATTAACTCAATACCAAACTCAACTTCCCTAATAGGAGGCAATCCTGGTAACTCTTCCGGAAACACATCCGGATACTCACATACTACCGACACTGATTCAATTTTCAACTCAGACACTTTTGTATTCAGTACAAAGGCTAGATAATCTTCGCAACCCTTTCTAATACATTTATGAGCCGTCATAGAAGAAATCACTACAGGCAAGCTATCCAATTCATCAGGTTTAACCCGAAGAATATCACCACTTTCAAATTTCAATTCAATGATTTTCCTTCCACAATTTACTACCATATCATGCATGGTCAACTAATCCATACTAGGTATTATATCAAATTTATCAAACGAAAAAAGCATAAGATTAGCCGAAAAATAATGACCTCTAATCATTAAAGGGCAATCCTTACATACTTTGCTAACTAACACATACTTTCCTAGAGGGTTTGATACTTTTATCACAAATTTTATAGACTCAACAGACATCTTCATGCTAGACACCAATTTCACACAGACATACAAATGGGTAGATCCTGGATAAATCAAAGCAACAATATGAGTATCATATAAAGAAAAAGTACACGTAATCACATCTGGAGATGAAGCCTCTTCGCGAGCGCGAATGGCATAAGTCCTCGCAGGTGCTCTTCCTTTGGGCCTCACAACTGGATCTCTAGGTGCACCCTTGTTACTTGCTCCATTTCTTAGATTTCTTTGTGGCCTCCCTCGAGAAGCAGTATTACCCGATCTTGCACTTATAAATTTCTCTTTTTCAACCCTCTCGGGGCAATCTCTAATAAAGTGATCTTGGGAACCACACTTAAAACAAGCTCCATCACTAACTCGGCACTCACCGAGGTGACATATACCACAATGTGAACACTCTGGTCTACTCAGTCAAGCATTGCCAACACTAGCAATTGAAGTAGTCTTAGCTTTTGAAACCGAGTACTGCTTGCCCTTATTTCTATTTGAATACCCAACTGAAGCAGTTAATCAAGTATTAAACTCTCTCGGCTTCTTAGATGAGGACTGTAGTGACTTACTCATTTGTCTCTTTTTCAAATCTCGAGACTCAAATTTAGCTTTTCTTTTCTCTTTAGCCAATTCCTTGGCCTTGCAAGCTCTCTCAACCAGTACGACAAACTCTTTTAATTCTAATATGCCAACCAGTAATCGGATGTCATCATTTAACCCATCCTCAAACCTCTTACACATGATGGCCTCGACTGATACACACTCTTAGGCATACTTACTGAGTCTTACGAACTCACGCTCATATTCTATTACAGTCATTTGGCCTTGTTTTAACTCAAGAAATTCCTTTCGCTTCTGATCGATAAACCTCTGGCTAATGTTCTTCTTACGAAACTCCTCTTTGAAAAATTCCCAGTTGACCCTCTCCCTTGGTACACTCGACACAAGGCTGTTCCACCACTGATAAGCTGAGTCTCTCAGGAGTGACACAACACACTTCATGCATTCCTCGGGTGTGCATGATAACTCATCAAATACCCTAATGGTATTTTTGAGCCAGAACTTTGCCCTTTTGGGATCATCATCTATACTAGCTCAAAACTCTTCGGCTCCTTGCTTACGAATTTTATCCACTAGAGGTGTAACATCCCGAAATAGAGCCTATACGGAATAGTGGTTGCGAAACCACGAATCTGAGGCCAAAAAAAATTATTCCGATTAAGTTTTAAGGTTTATTAATTGATTGAATAATTGTGTAAAAATTTCGTGAAGAAATTTTATGTATAAGTGCCTAATTTGATAATTAGAACTAAATTGTAAAAGTTGTCAAATGTGTGTTCTAGTTCACAAAGGTACTAAGTACTTGTGAGTAATAGGTTTTTAAAGTGGAGGTCCTTGGATAGTAATTATACCATTATACTAGTTTGGACAAAAATACCTAAAGGAAGATAAAAAACCATAGTTTTTAATTAAGGGCATTTTGGTCATTTAGTTGTTAAAATGAATTAAAAACAAAATTAAATGCCAATTTTTGTCCATCTTCAACCCCCTGGCCGAATTTCACATGAGGAAGACATAGCTAGGGTTTTTCAAGCTTTCAAGCTCGATTGTAAGTCCGTTTTAGCCCCGTTTTGAATGTTCTTTACGTTTTTAGAGTCCCAGTAACTTGATTAAGCTTATTCTAGCAATAATTCATGCTAGGGTTCATATTTGGAAAAATACTCATAGGTTAAATGTGTTTATTTTGATGTTTTATGGTAGAATATGAAGCTTGAAATTATGTTAAACAACTTTTACTAAGCGATTTTAAGTGAAAACGAGTAAAACGACATAATCGGTAAAAATACCTAATGTTCATAAGTACATGATAGAGTCGGAATTTGATGTTTCCATAGAAGGGAAAAATGTTTAGAGTGTCATAAAACATAATAAAAATGGATAAATTTTAATTTCCAAGCCTTGGGGTAAAAGTGTAAATATGTAAAAGTTTAGGGGCAAAAATGTAATTTTGCCAAAGTTTCAGTCAAGGAATGTTTTAATAAATGTGAGTATTAAATAAGCTAAATTTTTTTTATTATATATCAAGAAGAACGAAATCCAAAGTTAGACTGGGGAAAGAAAAAGATAGTGGACTAAATTGATATAGTTGATCGTATTTTGTTTCGAGGTAAGTTTGCGGTAAATAAATGCAATATTCTATTATTTTATGTTAATGTTGTTAATTTCCAGCATGTGTATATTTATTTTATGAAATTATTCAAATAAGACTCAAGCATGAATTGACGGAGAAGTAATTTCAGAAAGTCCCGGTTGAACCTTAGGAATGTGTAGGATACAAATGTCATGACATTAGGGTTTAAGGATACCATGTAAGACCATGCCAAGGCATGGCAATTGGTAAAGTTTCTAAGGTAAGTAAATCATGTAAGACCATGTCAAGACATGGCATTGATAAGTTGCTATAAGGCAAAGGTCCCATGTAAGACCATGCCAAGGCATGGCATTGGTGAGTTCATAAGGCAAGGATACCATGTAAGACCATGTCGAGACATGGCAATGGTAAGTTTCAAAAGGATACCATGTAAGACCATGACAAGTCATGGCAATGGTAAGGTACCCGCGTATCCTTAGTATTCCAAGTGGTTCAACGGGAAAATTTAAAGAGAATATCAAGGTAAGGCAAGGTAAGGCAAGGTAAGGCGAGCTATGTTAAAAAGGTAAGACAAGTTCATGCTAGAAGAGAAAAGGTAAGTATATAATGTTCATGTATGCTTGATAAGGAAAAAGGTAAGTAAAATGTATTAATTAATTTGATTAAGTAAGTAGGTGTTTAAGTAAGTGAGTAAGTGAAGAAATTTAAAATATGTCTACGACAATTAATAAAGTTGCATTAAGTAGTATCATGCCAAGTAGTAAGATAATTCTTAAGAATGTTGTTATTTATTTGCATGAAAACTTACCAAGCTTAATGCTTACCCCCTTTATTTTCCTTCTTTTTATAGTTTTGTCAAGCTAACTCGAGGATCGTAAAGTACGTCGGAGGTCCGAGCACACTATCACAAGGATTATTTTGGTATAGCTAGACGATTCATTTTGAGTATGGCATGTATAACATCGTAGCCATTTTGTGTGTATGATCTTATGATAGGGCTAATGAATGGTATGTAAATGCTTGATAATGATTATCTATTGGAATGGCTAATCAAAGGCATGCTTGGTGTTATGTATGCCTAAATGCTAGTTATTCCAAGGAAATCATGAAAAAGGTGAAATTAGCTTTAAAACAGTATCGGACAATAGTAATGATGTGAATTTGGAAAATCACCAAAAATAGTAGAAATGGAATTAGGTAATAAATGAGATATAGAATTAAATATTATTTAGTCTATTTACATATGAAAGAAACAGAGTAAGTAAAAGAAGTGTATATTAAGAGATATTTGAATTTTAGTGAGACAGGGTCAGAGCAATTTCTAAATCCCCTATTTTGACTTTAGAAATTCACACAAACCTGTAAACAAATAATTAGGAGTTATACATTATATGTATAGATTCCTTATTGAGTCTGCTTTTAAAAGAAATAAACGGCATAGTTATTTGAATTCTTTACCAGGAGAAAATTGATTTGTAGTGAGGAGAGGTCAGAGTAGTCAAACAGTGCAACATGGGAAACTTTAACTAATAAACTGTACTAATTGGCTAGACCAAAATTCTGGAAAAAAAATTAGTAAGAAGATAAATGAGCCTAGTTTTACAAAAAATTCACGAATTTAAATTTTGAGTTTCGTGACTCGAGTTATGATTTATTTAGTGACTATGATGCAGGTGGGCAGTTTTATAAGGAAAAATGAAATAAATTGTTTTGATTTGTCTAAGTATTTGGAAATTGTTTAATGTTCCCAGTTTAGTCCCGAACCATTTTAATTGCATGTTTTAGGGTCTCGAGGGCCCTTTTTAGGGATATATTGAATGAATGTAAATAAATTAATTTTAAAAGCAAATTTTATGCCCCAAATTTGTAAGTTAAGTCAGGTAACGCCTCGTGCTCGACTCCGGCAACGGTATCAAGTAAGGGGTGTTACAGGAGGTCTATTCAATCTCATAAAATCCATACCTTAGGGTGCTACATGAATAGACTGAGGGATAGGTAGGGGTGGAGGGGGTTGAGCGTTTGGGTTCATCCGAATGAACTCCGTATACCAGACATTCGTCATGTAGAGAAAGGCTTCCCTAGCCTCTTCTCCTCCTTCCTGACTCACGGTCACGGGTCTACTCTGAACTGGCACTGCCCCTTGAGCAGGAGCCGGCACATTACTTTCTACGTCATCAACTTTAGCTTGATTGGGATCCATTACTATACGAAAACACAATTTAAAAGGTCAGGAGTCCTCACATTATCATAATTCATTTATGGCATGTATAGCTAGACTAGTACACATGTTACGTTAGTCTGAGAATCGACTAAACCGTAGCTCTAATACTAGTAAATGTAACACCCCTTACCCGTGCCTGATGCCGGGACAAGATACGAGGTATTACCAGACTTAATCACAAGCAACATACAAAATCAGGTCATAAAATTTTGTTCAAATTAAATCCATTCATACATATGTAAATTGTCCCTTATATGGGCCTACGAGGCCCAAAACATACATTGGATGTGGTTTGGGACTAAACCGAGAACTTTAGAAGACTTTGGGAAAACTAAGAAAATTTTCATGAAATAGGGCCACACGCCCGTGTGGGTAAGCCGTGTAGTCGCACACGCTCGTGTCGTTTGGGACACGTCCGTGTCCTCAGCCCGTGTAACTCTCTGTTTATGATGTCATCAACACAATTAGGGTCACACGGCCAAGTCACACACCCGTGTGCTTAGGCCGTGTGGCGAATTAAATTCCAACAATTAAGTGCAGACTTCACAGGGCTTGGGCAGACGCCCATGTCCTGTGGCCGAGTCTTTCTCACAGCTGAGACATACGGCCATGTCTCTACCCGTGTGTTTACTACAGAGCATTCTATTTTACCTAATTAGGGTGCAGGGGACACATGGTCGGATCACATGCCCATGGGGCAGACCATGTGTCACACACGGCCTAGACACACGCCCGTGTGTCTATCCATGTGGACAACTTTGAGGCTATTTTCCAAGCCAATTACATACATAAACAAGACATGATCATGATCATTTCATCTTTACTAATACATGCATAAGACTTCATACTTGGTCAAGCCAATTTTATGAATTTGCATGCACTAAGAGTTGTGGATTACTTTCATTTAACATACTCATGCTTGAGTTGTCATCATGCCATTTACTCACAATTCCGTCAACAAACAATCATAACCACAACACACCTCATCACATACTCACAACAACCAACTACATCATAATTGCATAGGCATATGCATGCATATATGAATAGGTTTACAACCCAATAATCAATATGAGCCATATCTCATGGCCTTATACAAAATGAATCAATATCATCATAAGTCAACACATTTGGCTAAACAAATCTGACATTTAACAAAAAGACCAAGTCCTTATACATGCCATACTCAAAATACTTAAATTCATTATACCCAAAAGATTAGTTTGATAGTGTGAATCGAGCTCCGACGTCCTTTGATTCCCGAGCTAGCTTGGCGACACTATAAGAAAATAGAAAGAAAGGGGAGTAAGCATAAAGCTTAGTAAGTTTGCATGTAAATAATTAACAACATTAACCATACATTATTGTACACATAACATAATAATATTTATCATAATGTCATCAAGTATCATAGTTACATTTTAAGTCATGTTATTTGCATAATGTACAATAAGGCTCATGATCATAATTCATTCATTCACATCTTACCGAGGTCTCCTCGATTCATAATCTCAGTATTTATGAGCTTTGTGTACGTACCTATACCCTTTCAACATGATCATACCTCATCATCTCTTTGACATAATCTTTGGATTACCCGTTGAATTACTTGGAATTACTAAAGGATACTCGGGAATTCTCATAAACATAGTAAGATGCCAATGCCATATCCCAGATATGGTCTTATATGGGATCACAAATTGAAGTCGATAGCCCAACTATGGTCTTACACAATGTCTCATATCGATACCAATGTCATATCCCAGATATGGTCTTACATGGGATCACATGTTGATGCCAATGCCATGTCCCAGACATGGTCTTATATGGGATCTCATAATGATGCCAAAGCCATGTCCTAGACATGGTCTTACATGGGATCGCACATAACCTTAATGTCATGACATTTGTATCCAATCTATTCCTAAGGTTCAACCGGGACTTCTTCGTTATCTTGGCACTATTGAGCTTGCTTATAATATCAATCATACAAATCATATAATATTAAAGCAATGAAAAACATAAATATAACATTGCATTATTCACATGCAAACTTACCTGGGTACCAAAATGTGGCTAACTATTCAATTTAGTCCACAACCTTGTTCTTTCCTCAGTTTAGGCTCGGATTCCCGTTTTCTTGATCTATAATAGCAAATTTCACTTATTTAATTATTTCATTGTTCAAAATAGTGCATAAATCGTACTTTGGCAAAATTATAATTTTGCCCCTAAACTTTTACATAATTATAAATTAGCCCCTAAGCTCGTAAAATGAAATGTGTTCATTTTCTTTGCTACCCAAGCCTAGTCAAACTTATATCATACTTATACCAGCCCATATTTTCTTTCTAATCAGATTTTTAACCACCTATTTTACAACTTTTACAAAAAAAGTCCTTTTGAAGAGTTTTCATGAAAAACCACTTAGTAAAAGATGTTTATCATGCATCAAACTTTTATATTCCTCCATTAAACACCAAAATACATGCATGTCACACATGGGTAAGTTTTTTAACATGAACCCTAGCTCAAAATAATAGTAGAAATAGCTAGATCATGCTTCAAGGATTTCAAAAATATAAAGAACATTAAAAACGGGGCTAGGGTGTACTTACAATCGAGCTTGAAAGGATGAACAAAACCCTAGCTATAGCCCCTTGAGAATTTTGGCTAAGGAGTAGGAAGATGGACACAATTTTTGACTTATTTTTCCCATTTTATTCTTTTATTAACTAAATGACAAAAATGCCCTTAAGGCTTTTCTTTCAAAATTTTCCTATTCATGCCCATTTTTGTCCATAAAAATAGAAATTGGGAAAATTGCTATTTAAGGACCTCTAATTAACAATCCATGGCAATTTCATGCTTAAAGCTTCTAGAACTCACATTTTGCAACTTTTGCAATTTAGTCCTAGATGTCAAATTGGACACTTTATCCATAAAATTTCTTCATGAAATTTTCACATAAGCATGAAATTATATCATAGACCTCACAATAATCATAAATTAATTATTTCTATTTCAGATTTGTGGTCTCGAAACCACTATTCCTACTAGGCCTTAATTCGGGATGTTACAAATAATCTAAGTTTGGCATCTAATCTTTCCATAACTCACATGGAGATACTTTGAATTTTTTCGATGGTATTTTGTTAAGGATATAACACGCAGGCAATAATGCTTTACCCTATAGATTATATGGAAGTTTCGCATTTAACAACATCAAGTTAACCATATTTGTTAAAGTATGGCTCTTTCTCTCTGCAAAACCATTTTGTTGCTGAGTATAAGACGTGGAACACTCATGCACCATACCTTGTTCCTCATAAAATACATTAAATTCATTTGAAAAATATTCATTACCTCTATCACTAAGAAGCACTTTAATTTTATTACTAAATAAATTCTCAACCTCATTTTTAAAATGTTTCAACATATCAAAAGCCTCGCCTTTACTTCTCATGAGATAAACATTAGTAAATCTAGATAAGTCATCTATAAAAGTGATAAAATATTATTTTCCACCTCTTGTTAGAGTTCCATTTAATTCACAAACATCTGAATGGATTAAATCTAACACTTGCAAATTCCTTTCACACTTATTAGGAAATGGCTTCTTGGTAATTTTTGATTTAATAAACACTTCACATTTATCCATAAACTTATCATTATATAGACTGATATAATCATTCTTTTTCAAATATTGTAAAGTTTTAAAATTAAAATGTGCTAAATGCACATGCCACAAAGGATAAGATTCAACATAGAAGAATTAACTTTAATCATATCAATGCTCAACTTGAACATGCCCTCGTTACAATATCCTTTTCCTACATATATATCATCCTTAAGCAAGACTAACTTGTCAGATTTGTAACAGCCCGTTGTTAGTGATATCGAAAATAGTGGTTTCAGGACCACAATTTCGATGAGTGAGTTATTATTTTAATATTTATTTAATGTCTATATTTTAAGGTCGTATTAAAATTTTGTTAAGAAATTTTGAAGTTTAAATGGTTAATTTGGTAAAAATGACTAAATCATAAAGGTTGCAAAAGTGGGTATCTATTAGTTAAAAGGATTAAATGGCTATGGAAAGGTAAATGGAAGGATGTAGTTGGTAAATATACCATATTGTATGCTAGTGGATGTGCATGAATAGGTTTTAATGAAATTTTAATAGTTTTAAAAGGATAATATGGTAATTTGATAATTAGGTTAAATGATTAAGTAAATAAAAGGTGAAACAAGCTATTATCTTCTTCTCTTTTTTCTTATTTTTGAACCAAAATTTTCCATTGAAGAGGAGAAAGCTTCAGTTTTGAATTCCTTCATGCATGGTATGTAAATTTGTCCCGTTTTTAATGATTTTTATATTTTTGAGTTCATTCTAGCTTAGTCTAGCTAGCTCGGGGGTTAATTTGCAAAACTGTTAAAGGTTAATGGACTTTCCATGGTTGTTTTTGAATAGTTTTTAAAGTTATTTGATAGATTATTAATCTTGGTTGTTAAATAAACTTGTTTTGTTAAGTGATTTTTGATGAATTTTGAAATAGAGATTAAATTATTGGAAGTGTACATCTATATGGGTTGTACCAAGGTCTCTTGTAGCATTGGTTAAATTGGATTTAGGTTAAAATGGTTAAATTTCAAGTTACGAGCTTAATGACTAAACTGTGAAAAGTTAAAATATTAGGGGTAATTTTGTAATTTTACATAAATATGAATTATGGATTGAATTGAATTGAATTGAATACTTGAAGTACTTAATTGAATGAAATTATCTATTTAGATCAAGATAAACCACAATCGGACTTAAATCGAGGGAAGGCGAAAGTTTCAAATTAGTTTCAAATTCTACTTCTATGACCATAGTTATCGAGGTAAGTTCGTATGAATTATGATCGTATTAATGATAGCTAAATTGATTATTTACTATATCGTGTTAATATAAACGGACTTGAAAATGCATATGTATCGATGTTTTGAAAAATTGACAGACAATGAATCTCATTTGAACCTTAGGAATTCTTAGGATACGAATGACATGTGATTAGGGATTTCATGTTTTAAGTACTGGTTTTGAATGTCCTATCGATGGCTGAGGTCTTGCATTTGTTATGGATTCTCCATAACTCGTGTGAGCAACATCGTGTAGCTAACATTCCGACCCACGGCTCGTGTGAGCAAGCTTATTTCACAACTCCAATGAGCACTATTAAAAAGGAAATGTTACGGTTACATGGAAAAGCACACTATGTGTAGGAATTCTTGAGTATCCGATGCAATTCTAGATGGTTCAACGGGTAAGTAAAGGAAATGGCATGGTAAGTATACAAATGAAATTGTTCATGATCTTATGAAAAGGTTGATGAGTTAAATGATGTGTATATGAAATTTACTTACTATATGATTCAATTCATTTGTATCATTAATGAGCCTACTAACTTGAGAGTTCGATGGTGCTTGTATAGGCTTTTACTAAGCTTATGGTTTTGGTAATGATGTTATGCTTATTCTACAATTTGTGTTAAAGAAATGGTAAGTTATGTTTGAGTATATACGAGCTTACTAAGAACTAGTTGGTTACGTAGTTATTTTTCTTTATTTTATAGATAATCGGAAGCTCGTCGGAGAGCTATCACACTATCCAGTAACCATTTCGGTAGTTTTTGAGTATTTTGGCCAAGGTTATATATGGCATGTATAGGACTCTTTTATTATGGTAGTTCTTGAATGTGTAGTGGTTGATTTGGTATGCATATGCTTTTGAAGTTTATGTTTGGTTTGATGAGCTTTGGAACCTTACAAGCTTCTAAAAAAGAAGCATAGTTCACTTTAGAACTTTCAATTATAACAACTGAGAGATTTTTTCTTCTTGTCTTGCAAGTTCTTGGTCTTGGATATGGCCTTTTGCTTACCGTTTCGAGAGTTCTTGAACTCACTAACATGGTTCACTTTAGAACTTTGGGGAAGATATGCTTCTGAGTGTCCTCTTCAATACGCAAATGCCTAAGTATTTTCTCCACAACGAAGTCCTCTGCCATATGCAGAAGTTTCTTCCGATAATTGTTCCAAGACAAGGGCCACTTCAAGATGATAGCCCTGACTTGTAACAATTCTGGAATACTAACTTTCAAGTCACGAAGCTTGCTTCCAACGACTTGTAATTCATGGACTTGAACCATGATTAGGATACTATCGAGCATTTTGATTTCAAAAATACTTCATCATTAAAATTTTATCAGTATCTTGTCGCTTGGTGTTGTATTTCTCTTCAAGAGCTTTCCATATCTCCACTTGGGATTGCATCGACATGTAGAGATCACACAATCCATCAGACAAGGAGTTGAGGATGTGTCCTCGACATGTGAAATTATCGTTTTTGCGCTTCTTAAGTTCGGCCACTTTCGCAATTTCCTCGGGGTTTGCATTGGGGGCAGGATCCTCTACGGGTTATAGGTTTAGATCTAAAATGTAAGCCACATTTAAGACGATAATAAGGGACAACATCTTGTCCTTCTAGAAATTGAAGTTTGAGCCATCAAATTGGTCAAGTTTCACAAACTCTTGGATCATAACTTTGAATACTGTGGTAGCCTCCATCGCCATCTCCAAAATAGTTCTCTTTGATTGTTGGAGATATTGAGTGGAGAAGATAGATCCGAAGATTATATGGAATTAAACAATAGACTTCGAGGCGCGGATGATGCTTTCCGAAGAAAACTATTTGCCTTTACACAAAGTTGCTAAAAGGTTAAAACAAAGGTCCTCCAGGGATACAACGAAGCTTTTGAATTTCCTTTAATTAGCAAAATCGAAGAATTGACTAACTCTTACTCTAATTTCTAAAATTGGATTGATTGTAATGTACATTGTGACCACCATAGTCCCTCTATTTATATGCACTCAATGGATACTATTTTGAAGAGTCACAACCCTTCATGTTGGACATACTTCTTAGAAGGAACATGTCCAATGGAAATGTATCCATTAGATGATAAATAATCACTTTTAAAGTTGAATAGTGCTTATGAATAATTAATTTGCAATCTACAATTTCCAACATTAAGGTCTAACAAAGCCAATGTCTTTAATAACATGACCCAAAATAAACCTCAAAAAGAGTTTACAACTAGACATAGTTTTTGTTGAATCCCCTTGCTTTTCGTTAGGTTACAAAATGACGTTAAAGTCACTCACGAACAACTAAGGTCCCGAAAAGGAAGTAGCAACACAAACCAATAAATCTTGGAGTTGTCTTCTTTTCTTACACTAAGGATCTTTTATAAACAATAGTAAAGAAAAAAAAACCTTCTCCCACTTCCAATAATAATACATAATTGAACAAATTGACTGTGTTAAAAACCACTTTAATTGCAATTGAAGCACCCTAAAGAATCCAAATACCACCTGAATAACCAATAGCCTTCACTTTATAAGAGCAATCATAGTTGAGTTTGTGATTGACATTATTCGCAATACTACCACTCATCATTGTTTCTAACATGTTATTGGGAAACTTCAGTGAGAAAAATCTTAAACACACAAAAAACTCGAATAGAAAAACGAAAATATAGGACAAGGCTATAATACAGGTATCAAACTCATAACAACCCGAAAGTCAGTGGTATTGAAAAATGCAATTTCAGTCCACATTTCCAATGTTTGAGATAATATTATTTACAAAGGTTAGTATAAAGATTAATTAAAGTTTGGTCCCTTAATTTTGTCAATCAGATAATTAATTAAGGTACAATGACTAAATTATTAAAATGGTAAAACTTAATCATTATGAATTTTTAATTAATTAGAGTGCCAATTGAGAAATTGAGTCATTCCTAAATAGAAAAACGGTGGTGTATGTTAAATGGAATCCACCAACTTGGTTAAATATGTTTATAGTTTAATTAATTAAATATTAAGTAAGTTAATCATGGTTTGTTAATTACTAATCTAGGTAAATAAAAAAAATAAAATGAAAACAAATAGTTTTTCTATTCATCCTCTTTTTCCCTGAATTTGAAAAGAAAAATAAGGTTTCAAAAGCTTTAATCTTTTGACGTAAAATTGGTATGTGTAAATAAGTCATTTTCTTATAATTTTTATGTTTTTAAGGTCTTAGGAGCTTGATTTAGCTAGTTCGTGTGCCAATTTGCAAAATTGTTCAAGTTTTTCAAAGTTTCCATTGTTGATTTCTTGAAGTTTTTGGTGTCAAATTGGTAGATTTTAAGCTTAGATATGAAAAATGACTAATTTGTAAAGTGAAAATTGTTAGTTTTGAACATAGAGTCTAAAATGTAAATAATTCAAAATTGGTATGAAATTTTTATAATTATGGAAAGTAGAGGGTCTTAGAAGGATGTAATGGAGATCGATTTCGAAACCAAAGCTCAAATTTGAAAGATATTTCAATTTCGATTTGGGGATAATTGGATCAAATCGAAAATAATTAGGAATAGACAAAATTATTGAGTAGTCCTTAAAGTTCAAGTTTTATTAATTTGACCAGGTAAGTTCATATGGTATGATTGTATTTAAATTTTTGTATAGTTGATTTATGAATTTGTGTATGTTTAGTAGTAATTTGAAACTTTTACAATTTGGTACAAAAGGTGAGACATGGACTAAATTGTAAAGAACTAATAAATTGAATATGAAGAATTATAATTTGAGATATTAGATGAATTGATGGCTGATTATGATTGATTGAATCATATTGGTATGGATTTGATTAGTTTTTGAGATAGAGGATTAAATTGAATAAAATTAAAAATAGTGTAACTTAGTGAAATTATGAAATTGACTTGAAATTAAGATGATTCATGCTATTATATGAATGAAATGGTTATTTTATTGACGAATTGAATATGATGAATGGTGAATTGACTATAATTAAAAACTGAATGGTTATTCCCCTATTAATTGTTCGGGCAGTGTTAGATATAATTGGCATGTCATAGGATAAATCAAGTACGGGTTACTTCAACTACGGGTCGGTGAGTATGCTTAGTATTATGTTAAGCTTAGATGAAGCATTTGAATGACAAATTTGGAAGTGAAATGGTTTGGTTGAATGATAGAATTGAATGGTTATATATGTTTGAATAGTTTGTGAATTCATAGGTTAAAATGCTATGTTTAAGTACCTAATCGATGTATAATGGTTTGGTTGATTTTGAAAATGGTAAAATGGATGTTTTGGTACGTGTCTTCATTGGCTTTGTGCAAGTTTGAGTGTGTTTTTAAGCACCATTTGAGTAACAGAGTTGGTTTGGCATGAAAAGGGCACCAAAACGTGATTTTTGACCATTTTAGCTCGAAAGTATTGGTACATTAAGCAAGGGTATCGATACTTAGTGATTTTCTTCTAATTTTCTTCTAATATTGCTTGAATAATTATAATTTTTTATCAAAAAATCAAGGGATATAATTCTTCACATCTAAAAGACTTAACTTATTATTATGAATAGTCATAACTCTTGATTAATAACCAAAAGATATAATTTTTTATTAATTACAACATTTCATTTATAGTTATTGGAACACTATAAATATTCGAAAATGTTCCAACAATCTCCCCCCATTTTTAAAATATTTTAGATTTTGATAATCTTGGTAATCAATTTGCATAAATGAAAGTAACTTACAATTGAACATTCACTTAATGAAAACATGTTAAAGTTAATCAAAATTGCATGGTTGACTAAGCTTTGAACCAATTATTCCATTTGTTTAACGAACACATCTTACATAATGATTTCAAAACTAATCAATGCATAGTATCTAGGGACATTATTATGGCCATGTGTTTGTATCTTCTTTTCATTAGTGTTGTTAAGCCATGCTCTTGAGCTCCTAGAAGTGGTCACATTTCACACTTTACACTCATATAGGTAAATTCCATCTAGAGTTTTCTAATAATTGGCAAGTCCAATAATAATAATAATAACATATTATAAAATTGAGTAGGTACATTTTAATTTTTGGACTTATTAAACATGGTCCTAATCCTATGAAAACATTGAGTGAATGGCTAAGCCATTTAATAAGATACATAATCCCTTCAAATTAGTGGTAGTCACCTCTTAAAAAGGGCCCTTAGCATTTGGGGTGAGCAAAACTCAATTCGATTCAGAAAAATCGAAAAAAAATCAAATTTTGAGTTGATCAATTTTTCGAGTCAACTTGAATAAGTAATTTGAGTTTTGAGTTCGAGTTGAGTTGAAGTTTACAACTTGATAACTCAAATAATTCGAATAGCAGATTGGTGTAAATACCCCTTTGGTTCTTGTCAATTTTGAAAATGAGCAAATTGGTCTCTCTCAATAAAAATTCAAAATAATTCAAAATAATTTTCAAAAATTCAAAAAAAATTAAAAATTAAAATATTTATAAAAATTATAAAAATTATATATTTTAAAAAATAATTAAAAAATATAAAGAATATATAAAGAAAGTTAAAATTTTTAAAAATTTATAGAATAACAATTTTGGGACCTAAACTAGTTAATTAATGATTCAAGTTTATCATACTAAACTAAAGTGTCTTTTTTTTTTTTTTTTTTCAAATATATATAGTTTCAAATTATATGCTCTAACATGGAATTAGTTAAACTGTGACAAGATTATAATTTGACATGTTTAAATTTTTTAATTTAACTCGAATAGTTTCACTCGATTCGACTCAACATGAATTTCATTTCACTCGACTCGATTTGAAAAAAATTCAAATCAAGTTAAGATGATAAAATATAACTCGTCAACTCAATTAACTCGAAATATTTTCACTCGATTCGATTGAACGCTTACTCCTAATTTAACCCATAATTAATCTAATTTAACCCATAATTAATAGTTTTCTTTAAGTACCTAAGTACTCATTCAAATGCTTCCCAATGCAAACTACTTGGATAACTTGTATACCTGCTCATTTTCCCAACATCATATGCAATATCTGGTATTGTACAAGTCATTATGTACATAAGACAACCAGTTAGACTTGCATATTTCAATTGATCAATTTTCCTACCAACATTAGATATTAATTTTATTTGAGAATCAATGGGTATAGGTGCTGGTATACAATTGAAAAGATCAAATTTTTTAAGCACTTTTTCAATGTAATGTGATTGTGATAAAGTTATAGTGCTTTCCTCTCGAGTTATTTTAATCCCAAAAATAACATCTGCTACACTCATATCCTTCATAGAAAAGTTACTTGACAATAATTTATCTATGTTTTCTACTTGTTCCACATTCGTGCAAAATATGAATATGTCATCTACATATTAGCAAATTATGACACCTTTTCTATTTTCAAAATTTCTATATATGCATTTATCAGATTCATTTATTTTATAGTCATTAGCTAGAACAACCTTGTCAAACTTTTGGTGTCATTGCTTTGGTGCTTGTTTAAGCCCATATAAAGATTTAACAAACTTACAAACCTTACGCTCTTATCCTAGAACAACAAACCCTTCCGATTGCTCCTTGTACACTTTCTCTTCTAATTGACCATTTAAAACTGTAGTTTTAACATCCATTTGGTGCGTAACTAAATTATACATTGAGGTAAGTGATATTAAGAGTCTAATCATAGCAGTTCTTGCTATTGAAGCATAGGTACCAAAGTAATGAATACCTTGTTTTTGTGTAAACATCTGGATACCAATGTTGCTTTAAATTTATCAATGATTCCATCAACTTTCATTTTATTTTTGAAGATCCATTTACAACCTATTCGTTTGGAACCCGGTGGAAGATCAACTAAGGTTTAAGTGTGATTTCCCATTATTGAATTCATCTCATCATTTATAGCTTCTTTCCAAAAAATAGTCTTGAGATTTCATTGCCCTTTCAAATGTAATAGGATCAAATTTCGTATTATAACAATAATGTATCTTATTGCCTATACTTTCACTTTCACTTTTACCTTCTTATTCTTTTACTTATTCTTAATTCTTGAAAAAATTTGTCATTATTATCAACTTGTTCCAATAGAATCTCATTCTCATTTGAAGAATGAATTAACGTGGTTGTAATTGTCTTGAAATAAAACTAAATCTATTTTCATCAAAATAACATATCTTAATTCAATAATAATATTAATTGAAATTGAATCATTTGGTTCAATTATCATGAACATATACGCCTTGCTATTATGTTCATATCTTATAAATATGCATTTAATTTCTCATTCACTTAACTTTTTATGTTTAGGTGTTGGAACTTTGACAATAGCTCTATAACCTCAAACCTTCAAATAATTAAGGTTTAATTTCCTTTTCTTCCATTGTTCATAGGGGGGTTATTTTACTTCTTATTAGAAACTCTATTCAATATGTGACAAGTTGTGAGAATCACTTCTCCCCAAAAACCTTGTCCAAGACTTGAATATGATAACATTGAATTTATGTAATAGCTCGTTTATCAGTGGTGTCGAAAATAATGGTTTCGAACCCACAAGTCCTACGGGTAAATTCATAAATCTTATTTTTTAATATTAACAAGTCAAATATGGTATTAAAATAAATTTTAAATTGACAATTTATGCTTTTTGAATGAATAATTAGGTTCAAGTAATATGATCCTAAAGTCAAGTGATTTTAGAAAATGAGGTATCGGGACCTCGTTTCTATAAATTGAGCCTTAAATATTTTATTAAATATTTACGGAGTGTTATTAAGGTCGTATTAAAATTTGGTTAAGAAATTTCAATGTTTAGATAGTTAATTAATTAAAAAGGACTAAATTATAAAAGGAAGCAAAAGTCAATCGTTATTAGCTTAATTGTATTAAATGGCTAAAGAACCATGAATTAAGGGTTTTAATAGGTAAATATACCTTGTTTATATTGGTGGACGGTTTCAAGGTGCAAATTTAATCAATTTTAGGTAAATTATAAAGGTTATAATGGTAAATTAATAAATAAATTAAAAGTAATAAAAGATGATAAATGAGTTATCATCTTCAATGTTTTACCTCTGATTTTTTTTTGAATAAAACACCATTGTTGAACTTCCTAAATTTCGGCCAAGCTTCAATTTGTGCATGTAAGTCCATTTTGTACCCGTTTTTAGTGATTTTTATATTTTTGTTATCATTTTAGCTTAATCTAGCTATTTTAGCTTAATCTAGCTAACCTGGGGGTCAATTTGTTAAATTGTCAAATGTTATGAAATGTGTCATTGATGAATTTGAAATGTTCTTGAAAGTTTATGATAGAATCTTAAGCTTGGTTGCTAGATAGGACTATTTTGTAAATTAATTTTTAGTAATTTGAATGTTTAAGGACTAAAATATGAAATTAGTAAAAGTACAAGGACTTGTTGTAAAATAACAGTAAATATGAGCTATAATAGGGTTCCAAACAATTCCGCTAAACTTGAAACTGAATAAAAATTATTAATTTGCATATTTTGGGCTTAGGGACTAAATTGTATAAAAGTAAAATGTTTGGGGAAATTTTGTAAAAATGTCAAAAATGACTTAATTGCATAAAATGAATTGATTTTTGTGTTAGAATGAGTGAATTGAATGAAATTATTGTTTTAGATCAAGAACGAGTGGAAAATCGAGGAGAAGAGAAAATTACCAAATAGTTCATGTACTTAGTCATTGCTACAATTTAGCCTGGTAAGTTCATATGAAGTGTAATCGTATAATGTTATTTAAATTAAATGTTTTCTATGTTGTTTTTAATGTAAATGAATCAATATATATGAGAATATATTCACATTATGACGAATTGACGGATAATAAGTTCCGGCTGAACCTTAAGAATTCTTAGGATACAAATGACATGTTATTATAGATTTCATGTTTCGGGTGCTGGTCTTGAATTTCCTACCAATGGTTGAGGTCTTGCATTTGATGCGAATTCTCCGCAGCTCGTGTAAGCAGCATCATGTAGCTTACATTCTGACCCACAGCTCGTGTGAGCAGGCCCATTTCACAGCTCATGTGAACAATGATGTAAAGGAAAGGTTACGGTTATTTGTAAAAGCGCACTTCGTGTAATCTTTCCCGAGTATCTGATGTAATTCTAGATGGTTCAATGGGTAAGAAAAGGAATGGAACGATAAGTGACTCAACGGAAAGGTTCATGACTTTATGAAAGGTTTGACGCATATGTAATGTATTTTATGAAATCTATTATGTTATAAATGAGTTTATATGATTGTCAATGAATCTACTAACATGTGAGCTTGATGATGCTTGAATTATTCTTTATGCATGGAATTATGTAATGTTAACATGTTTTTGGTAAATGGTGTTTGAATGTAATTGTGGTACCTTTGAATGGCATATTGGTTAGGTGATTTAGGTTGTTTGAATTTGCAAGATTATGTTCTTTTGAATGATGTTTAAATCCCTTGACAGTGTGCACAAATGGTATGTTGAGTTATGCATGAAATGGTTGTGAAATGACTTGTTTATAGGTAAGTTTTGGGTTCACACAGCTTGGAACACGGGTGTGTGACACAACTGTGTGAGGCACACGGCCTGGTGACATGGTCGTGTGTCATTTGAGGATTTCTTAGGGTTCAAGTTAGTGAGTTACATGACCTAGCACACAGCCTGGCACACAGACGTGTGGGGCAACTTAGAGAGTTACACGGCTGTGTGACCCTACTCAGTATGCTACACAGGTGAGGACACGGGCTGGGACATGGTCATGTGTCCCTTGTTCGAAAGTTACATGGCCTAGGCTATGTTACACAACTTGGCTACACGGCTATGTGACCCCGGGCAAGCTTGTACAAAAAGAGATACTCTATGGATGAAGAGTCAAATAATGACCATAGATCACCCATAGCCCTTCAGAGAGTGCTTTCGTATAATCCATCATTCCCTTAAGTTTCTCCATGAAGTATCATTTTCCAAGTCGAACACCTACAAGGATTGAATCGGTTTCCATAGGGCTTAAAGTCTATTCAAAAGAACATTATAACCTATCTTCTTGCTTAAAAGTCTCAAACCACAAACTGGGCTATCCTTAGTATCCTTCATCACATCAAAATCTAATAGTTCAATACCCTCCTCATGCCACACATTACCATGATCCAATGTATCCCTATTCCTCCATTAACAATTTATCTGTGAATGATATCAGGTTGCCATGTTATGGGCCTCCATCAGATTTAGCATGAAACTCCATCTCAAATTCCTTAAAACGAACCTTTTTATTGGCTGATTAGCCACCACCTTTGTCAGGCGTTCACTAGTTTTATCACTTCCGCCATCAATCTCCATTTTACAAGTTTAAGAAAACAAAATATTACGTTTAATTACAACTATGAATGAATAAGTTTTAATTAAATACTTTAATGTTTGATTAAGTTGTTTTATTTAAGATTAATGAGAAATGTCGATGATTTAGATATAGTAGAAGCACAATATTTTTATAGTTTAACATTCATTGTTTTTTGTTCATAATCCAAACGTTATGATTCATGTTAAAAGTAATTTTTTGTAACGCCCCTAACCCGAATCCGTCACCGGAATAGAGTTACGGAGCATTACCAAAGTTACCGATTTATTTATCAGATATTTCATTTTATCTAATATTCATATTTGGAACCAATTAAAATCAAACATATTGTCCCTTAGCGTACTTATTTTTCTCGATATGTTTTACTTGAATTTATTATTCGTCTCAATTTAATTAATTTTCTTGTATCAACGTATCAAAAATAATCACCTATTTACATGTCATGATAAATATCATTCTCTTGCCATTTCTTCATAAACATAAATCAGGTAAATCATTATATCGATATTTCATGCATTTAAAAATACAATTCAAGTTACACTAACTTACCTCGTTGCTTGTAGATGTTTATAATTTCATTAATCCGATATCTTTTCTTTTCCACGTTCAAGTCTCGTATTCGAGTTATCCGGATCTTTATAAAGAAATTTGATCGTCGTTTTCATTTATTTCATGTTGTAATACATTCAAGTAATACTCTAAACAAAATTACCATTTTACCCCTAAACTTTTAATTAATAACGATTTCATCCTTAGGTTAAAATAAAATAAAATTATTGTAATTTAATCCTTATTTCCAGCCGTTATTCTCAAACAAATTGATAACGACTCATGAATTCTATAAAATATTATAATTTTTTATAATTTCAACACTTTTCAATATAATCCTTAAAACATGTTTTTCCCTGATCTTGAGCTAAATTAATAATTTCTGTAACACCCCATACCCATATTCTAGACCGAAATAAGGTACGGAGCATTACCATTCACGAAAACATGAATTCACACATTAACCTGACCTTACTCAATTTACTTACTTTAGCTTAGACTAAAGTTGATAGCATTAACAGATATACATAGATACATGTATATTTTAAAAATTAAAAAAAAGTGATACTTTAAAACAAATTAATTATGACATATAACAAAATGATTAGTCTCTCTCTATACATGCCATAATTCCAAAGTAGTGATTACAAAATACCAAAAAGTATTGATAGTGTAGATGAGTCTCTGACGATCTCCAAAATCCCGAGCTGGCTTAATAATTCTATAAAACAAGAAAAGGAAAAGATGGTAAGCATATAGCTTAGTAAGTAAGTACTAAATTGATATATAATTTATCAAAGTAAAACAATCATACTAGTACATGGTTACATATATTGATGACAGGCTGTTTTCTAGAGTCCCGGTTAAAAGAAAAATCATATCTTGAGCTACATATCTCAAAATTCAATTCCGTAAATTTTCCTTGAAACTAGACTCATAATTATATTTAATAATTTTTTTCTAGAATTTTTGGTCAGGCCAATTAGTACAGTTTATTAGTTAAATTCTCCCCTATTTCAGGGTATGACTACTCTGACACCTGTGCATTACGAACAAAATTTCTCCCTGTACAAGATCCCAACGACCATACCGTTTATTTCCCTTAAAAATAGACTCAATAAGGAATCCATGCATGTATGTTATGACTCTTAATAATTTTTTTACAATTTATGGTGAATTTCTAAAGTCAGAACAGGGGATCTTAATTTCATTCAGAACCTGTTTCACAAGAATTCAATTATCACATAATATAGAAGTCTTTTGTTTCCCCTGTTTCTTTTATATGAAAGTAGACCCATTAAGCTTTAATTCCATAATTTATTTGAGATTTAATTCTACTTTCATGATTTTTGGTGAATTTTCAAAATGATGCAACTGCTGCTGTCCAACATTGTTTTACTACAAAAATTCACTCTTACATATTTCGCTCAATCCTTTCCATTTTACTGAAGTTCGCTCACTTATCGAGCATATTGCTCATAAATTCAAATAAACATATACTTGCACTTATTCATCACATAATCACTTTCACATGTATCTTCATTTAAATCAATTTCCCGTTGAACTTATCGGAATAACAACAGATACACCACTACTTGAACATTTTCCCATTTCCACACGTGTAGCCGAAGCTATATGATACGCATAGTAGCCTGCACTTAGTACTACACATGCGACCAATAATCTGCACACGTAGTAGCCCGCACTTAGTACTACACACGTGACCACAGTTTTCGGGTATGCATAGTAGCTGCACTTAGTACTACACATGCGACCAATAATCTGGGTACACGTAGTAGCTCAGCACTTAGTACTACACACGTGACCACACAATAGTTCATTTGTATCGTTTTTATTCGAAGGTTCAACAGAAATTTCTCACTTTTCCAACATTTTACTAAATTGTCCAAATCAATTTAAATTCATAACTTACATCAAATAACCATTTGATAGGCAGCCATATTCCACATGTTATCAAAATACAATAACATAAAAGAAATCGATGATTTATTTACGTACAAACTTACCTCGAAGGTGCAAAATATAGAAATTTTGCGGTTTAGTCCAAAGCTTTTTCTTTCCCAGCTCGAGAGTCGATTCCACGCCTTTCTTGATCTATAACAACACATTTAGTTCAATTAACACTCGAACTATTTATTTCAATCCAAAATCACATTATGCAAAAATTACATTTTGCCCCTAACTTTTACAAAATTACGATTTTGCCCCAAGGCTCGGAAATTTAATTTCAGCCCTTATTCTTATGTTTAATGACATGCTGATCATTTTTCTCTTCTATGGTATCATCAAATTCTCATTCTAACACATAATTATGAACAATAGGTATTTTTATCGATTATGCCATTTTGCTCGTTTTCGCTAAAAATCGCTTAGAAAAGATCGTTCTCCAAACTTCAAACATTCATATTCTACCATCAACATCAAAATACATGCCTATCATTCATGGGTAAATTTTTAAACATAAACCCTAACTCGAAATAATAGTAGAAATAGGTAAATCGAGCTACGAGGATTTCAAAAATGTAAAGAACATTAAAAACGGGGCTTGAAATCACTTACTATGAAGCTTGAAAGTTGAAGAAACCCTAGCTATGGAGGAGAGTAAATTTCGACAGCAACTACTGATGAAGATGACCAAATTTTTTGTTATTTTTCCCATTTTATTTCATTTAATATACAAATGACCAAAATGCCCTTACTACTAAACTTTCAAAAATTCCTTCCATGTCCAAATTTTGTCCATGAACCTAAAATTGGTCAAATTGCTATTTAAGACCTCCTAATTAATATTTCAATGCAATTTCATACTAAAAACTTCTAGAATGCAAGTTTTGCAATTTATTCAGTTTAGTCCCTAATCTCAACTTAAGCGCTTAATGCATAGAATTTCATTACGAAATTTTCACGAAATAATGAAATCATATCATAAACCTCAAAATAAATATAAAATAATTATTTCTATCTCGGATTTGTGGTCACGAAACCACTATTCCGATTAGGCCCTAATTCGGGTTGTCACAATTTCATTCAATTTTGTAATTTTAAATAATAAAATAATTCATTTCATGCAATTTGGTCATTTCTAACATTTTTACAAAATTGCCCATAAATTTTTACTTTTATTCAATTTAGTCCATGAGCCTAAAACATGCAAATTAGCCATGCTAGCTGAATATTCATACATATTTTCCTCCTCCTCCATTCCACATCCTTAATTTATATAACATGCAACAAGTAACATTATCAATAATTTCACTATTTACTTATATGTATATTCAAAACTGTCCATTTGCGTCATAGTCACTAAATTATTTATATCTTAAGCTACAGAACTCTAAATTAAGATCCGCTAATTTTTCCTGAAACTAGACTTACATATTTTATTACCATAAAATTTTCAGAATTTTTGGTTTAGCCAATAAGTACAGTTTATTCTTTAAAGTTACCCCCGTTCTGCTGTCTGACAGCTCTGACCCTTCTTCATTAAGAATTAATTATCTCATCGTACGAGATTCGGATGATGTTCCCGCTTATTTCTATTGAAAATGGACTCATTAAGGATTCTAAAAATATAAATTTAAGCCCCTAATTATTTTTATCCAATTTTTGATGATTTTCCAAATTCAGAACAGGGGAACCCGAAATCATTCACAAAAGTTATTGTAGCTCATGATTTACAATTCCATTGCTTACATAATTTCTTTTATAAGAAACTAGACTCAATAAGATTTAATTTCATTATTCATCCTCTAATTCGATTTATACAATTTTTGGTGATTTTTTAAAGTTAGACTACTGTTGCTGCCCAAAACAGTTTTAGTGAAAAATATTGATTTCCATTTAGCCCCAAATTTCATAGTTCATACAATTCAATCATTGCTCAATTAACTCCTCAATTGAGATAATTTTTCTTATTTAATACTTTATTCCATCATTTTAAACTACTTCATAACCCTTGAAAACCAGAACTTTAACACTAGACCTTAATTCCAAACTCTTTCGCAATTAGGTCCTAAACCAATTTTCATCAATTTTACTTGATAAAATCACCATATATCAAAATTAAAGCTTCAATTCTATGTTTATTCATCATATTATTCCAGTAATCATCCATAAAAACTTCAAAAATTATCCATGGAATCAAAAACTAATGAAATAGTAAGTTGGACCCAATTGTAAAAGTCCAAAAACATAAAAATTTCAAGGAGAAAGCAAGAATTAAACTTACATGAAGCTAGAGTATGAAAACCAGTTTGAACCCTCCTCCATGCTGTTTTTCAGCTGATGAATATGGAGAGAAATGAAGAGAATTCTGGATATTCCAATTTAGTCACATTTTTATTTAGTTAATTTTGGCAATTTTCCAATTTTGCCCTTATTTCACCCATTTTCTGATTTTTCTCAGCTATTGCTGCCCAAAATATCTCCTTTGAGCTTATTTGCACTTTAGGTCCTTCCTCATTTGGCAATTGAGCTATTTAATCATTTTAGCAACTTTTACACCTTTTTCAATTTAGTCCTTTTTATTTAATTAGCTATCAGTACTTTAAAATTTCTTGACGAAACTTTAATACTAACTTATTAACACTCCATAAATATTTATAAAAATATTTATGGCTCGATTTAAAATTCTTGAGGTCTCGATACCTCGTTTTCGATTCTAATTATTTTAATATATATATTATTTTTTTGTACACTATTTACTATTTCAAAATTTTTCCTAACTTCACATTTAACTTATACTCACTAAATAAATAATATTTCCTACTCATTTTTCGAATTTAGTGATCTCGAATCACTGTTCTGACACCATTGAAATTAGGCTGTTACATTTTTAGTTTGGCAAAATAAATATAAACCATTATTTAAAGCATAAAATTAATAAACCAATAATTTAAAAATAAATAAAAAAATCTTAGTAGCTGATGTGATATCAGATAAAGATATTCACTAAGGACCATGATATTGATGATTCTAATGAACAAGTTGTTTCAAACAAGAAATGGACATAATCTATTTGTCTTTGTACAAAAGAAAGGTCCTCATCTCATGGATATTATCTATAACTTTTATAATTAATAAATATTACACATAATTACGTAAAATCTTTAATTAAATCTGAAATTGAGTGTGATCAAACTTTTAAAATAGGATAAAATTCTCTCTTTATTATTTTATTTATAAATAAAATTTAAACTCAAAACTTTACTTAAAATAGATCAAACCTCTTACCGTTAAACTAATTGATATAATGAATAATAAATTAAATCTTTTAATTGATATTGCATCACATTTTCTTTATCCATTTAACGGATGTCAATTAATGGTGATGAAAGATCAAGAATGAGAGTAGGCGTGGGGTGATGGGATAAGACATGGGCTAAATCTCGAGGGAGGCTGCCACGAACTTGGTACAATCTAGACAATAATGTGCCCTCTTTTTCTTTTATCTTTTCTTCAGCTGGAGGAAGCACGTCGCCTTCCACCATAGGTGCCTAAAAGTGTAATTAGGATGACCAATAATGTATCCCACTAAATCAGGCCCATTAACATTAGAGGCAACATAAGCACATGCATTTTGTCTTCAAACACTCGACTGAGACGGGGGGTTTCACCTTAACTCTACACCAATCGACCTAATTGTTATTGTTTTAATGAAATTGATCCCACATTTTGATTTTTGGACTAATTAAACTTGGTCCTAATCCTATGAAAACATTGAGTGAATGGCTAAGCCATTTAATGAGATGCATGATCCCTTCAAATTAGTGGTGGTCGCCTCTTAAAAAGGACCCTTAGCACTGAAAATGACAAGAGAGAAAGTGAGGAATCAATGTGCAGGAAAAGAAATCAATTTTTATTGTTTGAGGTCTACGTGTTGCCTTGTGATTTATTGTTTCTTTCTTCTTCTTTTTTCTCTTGGATCATACTTATTGGACAGTTAAGTTTATTTGTGGCCTTTTGACCCAATAAGCAACTCCCATAACACTTATATTTTATTGGTTTGTTTCCATCTTTTTTAAGTTTCCACAAATTCTTTCCCATTCCGATATTTATCCAATACATGCTGCCATATCTGCTTGGTGAAGCTAAATTCTTAAATACAGATCATTTCTGGTCTCCCTTTTCATACTCCGGCTTATCTCATCAACTAATAAATCCAGCCAAGACAAGAAATAGGAATTTTTTGTAAAAAAAAAAAAATATTTAACCAACGAAAGCTAAAATTTTGAATTATAATGATTTTTCTTTTGGTGAAAATTAAAAGATACAAACTTAAAAAAATTACACCCTCAAAGAATAATCCTCAAACAATTTTAAACTAGGTCTTCTATCGTAAATTATCTTGACTAAATTATTTATGACTGTGTTTTTTTCTCGAGAGATATATTGAATCTTCCACTGTTTTACTTTTGTCAGGATCTGATAAATTCTTCTGAGTAGAGTTGAGTTCGAGATTCTAAAGGTATCCTCCTAAATGGCAATAACAATCTTGAGACTATCTATTTGAATTAATACATTTTCAACTGTAGTTTATCTATTTAATAAAGTGGGTATAAAGAAATAAATTGGTTTATGAAGAGAGATTATTGTTGGATTTGTGCCACTTAACCAAAATGGGCCAAACCCTCTACATATTAGGAATTGAGTTTGGGAGTTCATTCGAAGTTGAATACAATAATAGGACTTTGACTCACTTGTAATATCGTATACCTCAACTGAATAAGCTCTCTCGAATTCCAGCTGCAACTTCAGATTACGAGTAATTTTGACTGAATGGTCAAACCAAGTGAGACTAAAATATTTCCCCTTCTAGATAAAAACAAAACAGACAAAGTCGCCGTCATTTCAACTTGCAGTACTCTAATTAGCAGGCAGCAATGGACATCCCACCTTTTAGTTATAAACGGGACATGAATGCTTTGTTATTTCATTTATGCATTCAATTCGATGCCACTACTCTGCTCCATTAATTCTTCGGCTTCTGCTATTTATTTCGTTTTCTCCAGCAAATTGTGCCAATTCTTCTCTTCTCTCTTTATTTTCATTTAAAGGAGTCCAGGAGCACACTGGAATCATTTTTCAGTATGTTCATCTGTCAACGACCAAATCTTAATTAATTCTCTGTAAGATTTGTTCATACAATCCCACTAATGAACACAAAATTTGGGTCTTAAATCTTGTCCATGTATAAAAAGGTGCACCATCAATAAACCTCATTTGCCGTTAAAAGATACTATTCTAGAATTAAAAGTAACAACCAAAAGAAAAAGGACGTAGACAAAAGAGTTGATCAGCTTTGGACATAGGTGTGGGGAATAGGGAGCATCATGTTTTAGGTGTGTGCTGCATAGCCCGAGTTGTGAGTTACGCTGTGCTTAACCAAAGGCGCCTAGGTTTATTGACATGTGAAAAAAGAAAAAACCAAGAGATTACAAAGCAAAAGGCATTGATGGAAATGATGGGCAAAGCCAACAGGGAGGGAACAAAAAGTTGATAAAGCAAAGGGCGAAAGTGGGATCATGCTCAACTCCGCCCTCCACACATTTCTGTATACGGAAATAAATAAAGCAACCAAATCCAATGTTTGACTGACAAAAACAGTAAGCAGAAAAAAAGAAGGAAAACGTGGAGTTAGACACGATGATGGAGATTATCATGGAAGGGAGATAACGAATTTGACAAAAAGAATTCAAGGAATATTTAAGTCTTCTCCAAATAAGTGTGGCCCATTCTTCCTTTTCTATTCATACAACATTACTTGTGCACCAACAAGTTTTAATTTAGTTCTTGCGAGTTATTAGTACCATGCTTGGTTCAAGGAATGTGAGAGTATTGGGGGTAATTTTACATTTCCAAATCATTTTCTTTCTTTGGATAAATTACTATTAGTGTCAAGATTTGATCATATATAAGATAATCTCAACATCATACTTTCTTTTAAGTACTCTTGGTTTTTTTTTTTTTCATCGTTACAATATTGTATGGAGAGCGGAAGGGATGAAATAATTTGAATATATCATTTACGTGTCTGAAAAAGACTTTAATCATTATTCTAAACAACTCTTAACTTAAGTTATCTTACATTAGATTATATGATATTTTTAACAATTCTATTTCGTTTTTAATGACTTTAATTCATATTACTTAAACTAAACTAAAATGAAATAATAATAATAATAATAATTAATAAATCAATAATTCTAGTGTTTTGTATATTTTTCAAAGTAACATTCAATTATATACATATATTTATTATATGTTAAGAAAATTAACATTTATCTATTCTATTACATTTTATTTATTAAAATTATACCTAGAAAATTTCTTTCATCACAAGTTTACTATCCTTTTTTTTTTTTTTTTATAATTTTGGTCAAATTTTTTCTTAAACCATAATAAATTGCATGTTTTAATAATTGAAAAATATAATTATTTCTACCCATTAAAAAGAGAAGCCCTAATTGTATATCGCTCCTCCTCAATTTTAGCTTAGGAGACATGAAATTAATATACTAAAGAAAACAATCATATATAAGTAAGATAAAATAATATAAGCTTCAACGTTTGTGTTGTAAAATACAAAAGAAAGGTAAAATTCAATTTTAGATAATTTTAGATTTTATCAATTAAATAATAAAATCTTACATTTTAATTAAATAAGGTAATATAACATCTTCGGTTATGCACTAAGTAATCTTACATTTCAATATTCTTAATACTAGAGGTAATCTTATATTCTATAAACCAAATCACACCTAAATGCCAGCTCAAATCTAACTTGGAGCATATTTAAAACACGGGGATCAATTGTAAACACACGTGTGCCTATTGCATAGACAAATTAGATTTGACATGTTGGAATAAACAACACTCTTTAATTTTATTGACACAATTTTATTTTTCAGCACATTCAAGCTAAGTCGTTCGTGCGATGGTAAACATGGGTTTATAATTTGATCCATTCATTTTAAATATACTCCATACAAGATTGAAACTTGCATTTATTGCCTAAATTGACCAATGTTTTTTGTAGCTGGACCGGTTAGGCCACTAGTTTTCTATTTGACCAATTTGGCTTGGTCCAAGTTGATGAAATAGATTATTAAAAAATTCATAAAATGAAAAAAAAAAAACAATGCAATTGATTTGTACTAATTCGTGTTCAACTTTGTTCTCTAAACCAGTGTATTTGTTGATTTTCAGTCCAATCGACCAGTTTAATATGGTTCCAACAACAACTAAACTAATACAATAGGAGCTTAATAAAATATTTAAAGTTGAGGGATGATTTAAAATGTAGGGCAAAATAGAAGAGGTTGGGTGAAGTTAACCCTTTTTAAAATAAATGGAAGGTTAATAGAGACCAAAAGGTGTGTGGAGCAGTAAAAGAAAAGAAAGAGCTTCCCGTGATGAGCATTAGAAGCAACATACCGGTAGGGGTGGTGGGGAACATCGCCTTTTGCTTTTCTCCTCCTTTGTTTGTTTGTTTGTTTACTGCATATCTCCCTTTCTTATTTTAGTTTCTTGCTTTCTTTGCCTTTGTCTCTCTTGCAAATTGGTGCAACCAAAGTTTCTTGTTCCCCCCTTTTCTTGTGTTTTAAATTAACGTTGGAGATAAACAACATCTCTCTCTCTCTCCTCTTCTATTTTGATTTTATTTGGTATAATTCCATCTTTTATTTTGTTAATTAAGCTAAATAATTAACACCACTAATTATTTTTACTAGAATATTGTTGTAGATTTAAAAAAAAAAATTTAAAACAACATTTTAGGCAAAAGAAACAAAATTCATGTTAATCATTAGCTATTTAGATTAAATAATCACATTATATCGATTTAGTATTAGCTTAGTTGGCATCGTTGATGTTTTAGTAACTTGGAAGCAGGGTTGAGAACAAAAATTAAGAAATGAAAACCAATCCGAACTAAAGATAAAAAACATGAAGTCTATTTTATCAATTCAAAAAGGAAAATAAAAATTAATATGAAAAAATAGAAAATCAAATTAAACCAAAGAAAATGATTTTTTTTTTTTGGGGGGGGGGGGGGTGGGTAATATTCTAAATGCAATGTTTTGAAAGTCTAATTAGAACACGTTTCTTTTGACATAAAGTAAAACATGTTTAAGTGTTACTTTGCATAGCAACAACATATAAAAGTTTAATGTCATCATTATCAATACCTCCCTTGATTTAATTATAGGGTTACCCAGACAGAACATTAATTGAATCCATTGAACATTGATTTAGGACATAATTTTTCAGGATGTTTCTAAATCTCAAGCTTTTGTATCCCCATCACTTGTCTACATTCATTGCCTCAACTCTTTATTTATTACTACATGTATAGAGAGAGTGTTTTAACATACCTTGGTGTATATATATATTTATAATTAACTTTAAATTTTGTAGAATATAATGTATGTTAGGAATGAGGATTATATATATTAAATTTGAATATGTGGGTTATTACAATGATTTACATTCATTTTTCTTAAATATTAATCAATAGTTGGTGACATGAATTATGATATAGGTAAAAGAAGTAAAATAAAATATTGATAATGAAAAGAAAAGAGTGAATGTGAAATTTTAAATTAAAAAATAAATCATGGTTGTTAACACGTGGGCGTAATTAGGTACGTAGCAAGTGTACTCCTTTTAGGTGGTTTCTTTTTAAATATAAGATTGGAGTCCATATAATTGAGTTTTATTTATAAATTGATAAGTTGCATGAAATAATATTTCCCCCATCAAAGGAGACAATAATCATCAACTATTGGTTCACACTTTTTCATCAATGGATGCCGCCTGTAACAGCTATGAAATACTCATGAGTCCCTTGAAAAGAAGAGAAAGTGAAGAGGTAAACAAACATAAAAATAAAGCTGCAAATGCTTCATTCATATATATATATATATATATTTAAAACAAATAAATAGTGGATTTTAACTGAAATTTAAAATTTTAATTATGAATTAAAATAATCCAATTAAACTAATAACAAAGTTGAATCATCTTAAGTCCTAATTCGACATGAAGCTTCCAAGAAAGAAATGAGTAACATAATGGTGGTGACACGTGTACACAGATGTCGGCTTCCTTCACAACATATATGCCCAAGCAGAGCCAGTAATATGAAAGAATTGTCCCCCTTCGATTCTCCAACCAAAATTTAGTACTCTGTGTATTTTCTTTTTCCCAATATTATTTAATAATTAAATTTGTATTTCTACACATTTCTGGTCATTTTTATTTAAACCCAGTGTGGCGGCTCATTTGTCATCACTCTTGAATTCAGTCACAGAAAATGGGTCGACCAACCAGTTCTTCATCTTCCATCGACAGCCCCAACCACTTTGCTTTCTCAAGCACTGCTTCCTCCCAAAGGGACCTTACCACCGATCTTCGCCTTGGCCTTAGCATTTCAATCGCTCCTCCTTATGTCAGGTATTTATTTTTTCTGATTGCGTACGGAACAGATGCTATTACAGTCCATAACCAAAATATATATATATATATATATTCAGGGAGCAGTGGCCACCTATGAAGGCGGCGGTTGCAGACGAAGAGCTCGAGTGCAACAGTTCAACATTTTATGTGAAGGTTTACATGGAAGGGATTCCTATAGGGAGAAAACTAGACCTGTTGGCACACGAGAGTTACTATGATCTGATAAGGACTCTGGAACACATGTTCCACACAAACATCATCTGTTAAGTTTCTGTCTTTGGCTGTTTAATTTCTTTCATTTGAAAATTCCAAAGTCGAGAGTTTTGATGGGTGGGAATGCAGGGGCAGAAGCAGAGATGGATAGAGATCATTATGAGAAATATCATGTGTTAACGTATGAAGACAAGGAAGGGGATTGGATGATGGTTGGTGATGTTCCTTGGGAGTAAGTTAAACACATCAATTTCTTACATTAAAATTCAAAATTTTCCCCATACAGCACCACAGCTGAATTTTATTATTATTATTATTTTTTTTTGGTATGTTTGGAACAGGATGTTCTTGTCAGCTGTGAGGAGGTTGAAGATCAGCAAGTGCTGAAATTTTGATACAAATTTTTTTCTAGACAAGTGGTGTTGTTTAAGAAAAAGAATAGGTAGTCAGAAAATACAGGGTGGGATGGGTTTAGGATTTTGAATGTATATTCTCCAATATTGAAATGATAAAGAGTAACAAGAAGCATCAGTTTTGTCTTTTGGGCTCAACATCTTCCCCTTTTTCCCCATTCAAGCTTGGTCTGACCTGCATTAATCATAAAAAAAATTAATTTATTTTATATAATAATTTCATAAATATTCCTATTTAATATTTACAAAATTAAAGTCTTAAAAAAATTTAATACTACTAGAAATCAAGTCATTACATATAAAATATAAAAATTTGAGTTTTATAATAGTTTAGTGAATATATAAATTTAATTATCATATAATATATTTACTGAACTTAGTTGCTTTTATGAAGTATTCTTGCTACAATATTTTGTTGCTTTCAAGAGATTTTAGGTTGGCTATATTGACCAGTGATCTTGCATTTTTCTTTTTCCTTTTTTGTTTAAGATATCAATGTCCTTTAGACTAAGGTGTTTTATGGTTTGTGAGATGTGTTTTTGTTGCACACCTTTTGATTAGTTTTATCATGTTTGATTTTAATAAGAATTTATTATGGTTGTGTTATACCATATCTATAAAACCCAATAATAAAATGGCTTAAAAAGGTCACCATAAAATATTTGATACATAAGTAATGATAAAAACAATTCTGGGTTGTCAAAAGCCAAATGGCAAAGCCGCAAAGGTCAAACAGACGAAACAGGAAGAAGAAGGCAATCTCAAGGCACCTTGGTTCCTAAGACTAAGAAAAGACGTCTAGGATATTTTTTGGTTACATTCTTTTTGAACCAAAAGACCGACTTAAGCATGAGGGAGCAATCAGAGTGCCAACTTGGTCACCCCTAGCTCATCTTTTTTCCTTTTGTGGTTTTCACCACCCCTCAGTTCCATTCCTCCATCCAATCTTATATTTAACTGAAAAGGGCATTAAGAGGATGAGAAAAAAATAATTAATCAAAAATTAACTATTTATTAATAATTTTTTTAACATAAATGTATATTTAATATATTTTTATTTTTTAATATGAAATATGATTATTTACTTTTTCATATATAATTTAATTTAATATCTTTAATAATTATTTTTTAATATTATCCATTACAAATAAATTCAAACACATATCCTGCATTAATTTTAATCTTACTATTATAATAACTCAATAACGGCTTTTTTTGATTTATGGAATAAATAATATTTTGACCTTCGTACTTGACACATGTTCAGTTTTTTTTTTTCCTCTTCCTTTTGCATTTTATGGAAAATTGGTCAAATATCACTTTTGGTCCCTTTATTAGGCTTAAAATTAAGATTTAATTCTTTGATCCCAACTTTTTATAATGTGTAGTCCAAATGCTTAATATTGTTAATTACTCTGATAAAATGTTTTACATGGCATTTTTAAAAAAACTATTCTAACAAAAAAAAAAGTATTTTTACATTAAAAGTTGAAATAAATATTTTTTTTTTAAAATCCACATCAAGACAATATTAATTATTTAGACTAACTGATAATATAATTTTCCTCCTTTTTTAGTCAATATAAAATAATGATAAAATTGTAGTTCAATCTTTATACTTAAATTTCTACAATAATTTAATCCTTTTTTTTTTTTATAATGCTTAGTCCAAATACTTAATAATATTGATAACTCTTGATAAAAGTTTTTAGTGAATTCAAAAAAAAAAAAAAATACTGTTCTAACAAAAAAGTGTTTATTTTTGCTTGATGAGTTTGAATATCTTTTTTTTTAAAAAATTCACATTAGGTACCAAAATTATTCACAATGCTAATTATATAGACCAACATTTTCCACTTTTTTTAATTATTATAAGGTAATGGTAAAATTGTAGTTTCAATTTCTTTACTATGCTTGCATTTGATGTTTAATCTTTTTATATAATTTATTTACTTTTACAATGACATTAGTTAGTTCAAATAATTTACATATTATATGTAATAGTTATCTCATTAGCTTACTATCATATCCTTTGTATGCTGACAAGTGTCAAAAATAAAGAAAGATTATTTATAGTTGAAAGGTTAAAAGTGAGTTTTTTTTTTTTTTTTAAAGTATGTATAATCGTCTTGGCAAAAAGAAAAAAAGAAAGAGAGAGAGAGACTATAAACATAGCAAAGTGACATTTTTTCTATAGATTATATAACAATGGTCAAATTTTAATTTTGGTCATTATGCTCAAATTTATTATTTAATCTTTATACTTCAACTTCTTAGCATAATTTGGTACCTCAACTTTTACAATGTCATTAATTAGTCTAACTATTTTATTTTTATTAAAATGATAGATGTAACTTTTAAAATTTGTTAACACTATTAAAATTATCTATTAAATTTATGTTCATTATAATGTCATTTTTTTGTTACACAGTTATCATCTGAGTATTTTTTTTAAAAAATTTAAAATTTCACTTTACTAAATTTAACAGAAAAACATTTGAATTTAAAAAATAAAAAATAAAAGAAGTGAATTTTGAATGCACCAAAAGTAGGAATATATTTTAACTTCCAAATTTTATTTAATAATTTAATTAAAAAACAATTAATGTAAGCCGAAACGTCATAAAGAAAAGGAGAGAAATGTGGGAGTATCGAATTCCTTTCTCCATTTAAGTCTTCCAGAATATAATTCTAGAATGCTTAAAGTGGAGATGGAGGGCAAAACTATTCCTGATTCTTTGTCAGTACATCAAATAATTTTTAATCCGCAAGTGCTATCTCATCTTTATTCCTCATTTTTATTCCAATTCCCATGTATGTTTAGAGATGAACGAAATTCGATTCAGTTCAGAAAATTTTTTTGAATTTTGAGTTAATGAATTAAGTTCTTCGAATTATTCGAGTTAACTTAAATAATTTGAGTCGAGTTTCGAGTTTGAGTTGAATTAAATTTTAATATATTTGTGTAAATATTCTTTTGGTCCCTGTCAACTTTAAAAATAAGTAAATTGGTCTCTCTCTCAATAAAAATGAAAAAAAAATAAAAATTTATATTTTAAAATATATATATATATATAAATTCTAAAAAATATATAAAAAAGTTAATATTTTAAAAATGTTCTAAAATAATAATTTTGGGATCTAATTAATGATTCAAAATTATCATACTTTTAAGTATATATATATTTTTTTAATTATTTTGATTTGAATTTTTTTTCAAATATATATGGTTTCAAATTTACGTGCTTTAACATGGAATTAGTTATACTGTAACAGTATTTTTATTTGACATGTTTAATATTTTTAATTTAACTTGAACAATTTCACTTGATTTGATTCGACTCGAAAAATTTTTAAATTAAGTTAGGATGATAAAATAGGACTCATGGACTCGATTAATTTAAAAATTTTCACTTGATTTGACTTGATTCGATCAGACACTCACCCCTAAACTCTAGACCAAGAGTTTTATAGTATTATATTATTATCCATTTTCAAGTGTTTCTAGGCAACATTTAATCAATCGCAACCAATTTGCTTAATGTATTCCCATAAAATGATTAAAAAATTAAGCTTATATTTATATATTTTTTATACAATGCATAAAATTACTTATAATTATTTCTCAACTTATAAATAAAATAATAAAATGTGCTGTCTTTTTACATATATAACAATAACAATACTAATTAATTAGTAATATTATTCTTTTTATATATCTAAATGATTATATCTCTATATGTATACTTGGGAGATAAGTATTAAAAACAAATATTTTAAAGAGATATAAGACTTGGTATAGTATAAAATGGTAATGAATATATGAAAGCAGCAAGGTGAGAAGAGCTTTGCCAATGTCACTTATGAACTCATTCCATTCACGTGATACAAGCTTATGTTGTAAACAGCAATCACCCACTAATTTGATTCTCTCTTTATGGTTTTTGATTGAAAAGTAAACTGTTTCCATATAAGTATACAAATGTGTAGGATTCTATATAAGTGGTGGTAGACTCCATCATCCTTATCAAACCACCCCAGGCCTTAGCAACATATTTAACATCAATCAAACATGTGTATCTGTGTCAAATGCGGATGCTTTAGCTGCAAACATGAAACCCCCGCGAAAGCCGATGCTGAGAATCAAGAAACCGGCTTTCTCGACGTTATGCTCGCAATCTTTCTGCCCCCAGTTGCGATATATAAAAAGGAAAAAGGTTGCACGGTGAGTCGTCTCTCCTTTCTATTTTACGCGCTTTGTGTTTAAGTATGTTGAGTTAGGACAGAGATGGCCGGGGAGAGTAATTAAGAGCTGACTCTCCATTTGGTGGTTGTGTGTGAATTACAGGCCAAATTCTGGGTAAATATATTGCTCTCGTCCGTGGCAGTTGTGCCAGGAAGCATCCATGCCGCCATCGTCATATCATCTTGAAGTGAAAGATACTGTGAAATTAGATATGGTCCTTTTTCGTGTTACTACTCATTTTAATCCTCAACAAACAAACTATGTAGTGCTACGTAAGATTTGATGTCCTTTACTGCTGAACCCTTGTTTTGTGGCTCAGGATCTATTGGCTCGACATCGGCATTGTTGGTGCTAATTGTTACCTGGAAAAGAAATGGTTGGTGAATAAAATTTATGTCATGTTTGGTAGAATAAATCCTAGTACGTTGTCCAACACAAACAAAGACAGACTTGATAAATACAAATACAGTTGAAGAACTTGCATATAACTCTTTGCATATGCATCGATGAAAAGAATCTTGCAATAATGAACTATCAAGTCATTGATGTAGGATCTCCCTTGGGAAGTTGCCATAGATATCCTTGAATCAAATAAAAATCCTATCTGCTAAAATGATAACACCACATGGAGCATTCTCCTAATAAGCGAAGAAGCTTCTACATAATCATGAAACTATGCACATCAGCTGCTAACGATTTTAGCAAGTAGGAAACATTGCACCAGCCAATCACTGGCCAATTATTAGATCTGAACAATCAACGGACAGGCTAAAGTTTGAATATATATACTAAAACTCGACGTATGATCTCTCATTTGTCACCACTATTTGATCAAACACTGATTTAATTATTGGAGAGCGTGTTGGGTTTTTGAGCACACTTACACCGGGTAAAGTAAGAGCTTCAACCAAAGTTTTCAAAACAACTTATTATACCCGGGTAAAGTATGAAGAAAAATGCTTGAAGTTAAAACTTTTAAACCAATTGTTGGGGATCTTTGGAGGAGAAACGCAGCAGAGGAAGAAAACAGTCAACAAAACAAGACAATGAAGCAAGATGCTAGAAAGGTTTTTACTTGCTCACGAATGTGCAGCAAGGGAGCTATGGCTTTAGCTCATTTAGCTCATCTTTTCAATAAGAAAAACAATACATTTATAGATAAAACACATTACCAAATACTACCTACTACCACTAAGTAGCCTAGGGACTTGATAAACATAACTTGCACACATCAATAACCTGAATTATCAGCTCTATCAGCACCTAAACACATCAAAACGTCAGCAACTTAGTTCATTTCCAACCAAACTAAAGTAAATTGCAACTATAACAGAAAACTTGTTGCTGCAACATGCAGCATGCATACAAGCCGTATGCACTTCAACAAAAACATAACAGCAGCATGGATGGCCAATTTCCAACACTCCTCCTTGGACTCCATGCTGCAAATGTCATTCATTCATCAAGTTTTTGAACTTGGCAGTCCTTAGATGCTTTCTTTCAAGCTGACCCTGCACAAGAACTTCATTCTCAATTTATCTTCAACCTTGGCCTCATTATCAACAGAATCTCACTCACACACTTGACTATCCCAGTCTTTTGTGCCTAAATATTCGTTGATCAAGTGGAGTCTTCTCCTCCTTCACAGCCTTGGTTGGTATCACCATTCAAACACATCTTGCCTTGTTCCCTTGCTAATTACAGTCCTGTTTCTTCTTGCATAAAAGCTTGCGATAGTTTGCTTGCCTTCAGTCTGCCATTTTTGGCTTGCACCCACTCGGGCTTGCATTTTGCTGCTCGCAACTATACACCTTTGACAGGCTCGCATTTTTGCTTACTGTCTTCAACAGGTGTCTTCAACTTTGCTGCTTGCAACCATACACCTTTGACAGGCTCGTATTTTTGCATACTATCTTCAACAGGTGTCTTCAACTTTGACAGGCTCACACTTTGGCTTACTGTCTTCAGTTGGTGTCTTCAATAGGCTCAAACTATCACTTCTTGCTAAGCTTGCAGCTTTGACATCTTGCTAAGCTTGCAGCTTGCACATTGGAAAGCTCACATTCTTTCCTTGAAACTCCTCCTTCAGTTTATCCCATGCCTGTTTTGGTGTCTTCATTTTAACCACCCATATGTGATAGCCTTCTCCATTGAAGACTGGTGGTGCAGCTGGTGAGAAGCCTGATGAAGCCATCTGATTTTGGTTTTAACTACAACAGGTCCCTTAACAATACAGCTCTAGATACCAATTGTTGGGTTTTTGAGCACACTTACACCGGGTAAAGTAAGAGCTTCAACCAAAGTTTTCAAAACAACTTATTATACCCGGGTAAAGTATGAAGAAAAATGCTTGAAGTTAAAACTTTTAGACCAATTGTTGGGGATCTTTGGAGGAGAAACGCAGCAGAGGAAGAAAACAGTCAACAAAACAAGACAATGAAGCAAGATGCTAGAAAGGTTTTTACTTGCTCACAAATGTGCAGCAAGGGAGCTATGGCTTTAGCTCATTTAGCTCATCTTTTCAATAAGAAAAACAATACATTTATAGATAAAACACATTACCAAATACTACCTACTACCACTAAGTAGCCTAGGGACTTGATAAACATAACTTGCACACATCAATAACCTGAATTATCAGCTCTATCAGCACCTAAACACATCAAAACGTCAGCAACTTAGTTCATTTCCAACCAAACTAAACTAAATTGCAACTACAACAGAAAACTTGTTGCTGCAACATGCAGTATGCATACAAGCCGTATGCACTTCAACAAAAACATAACAGCAGCATCGATGGCCAATTTCCAACAGAGCGTCTACAGCAGCTCTAAGTTCACCATTGTTTTGCAAATAAACCAGACTCCAAGGCCTACCCCACTTTTGATCCACCAAGCTATAGAGAGGCATCAACATCAAACAAAAAATTACAACTCCTCGGGAAACAGCCTGGATGGAATATATCACAGTCACATTAAGGCAACTCAAGCATTAGGCCGCATAGGTAAAACTTTTGTGTGTGTCTATTTTTCATTTAGCTTTCAAATAACATTTTCTCTAGGTAACATGCCCAGATTTAATCTGTTGGCATTTCCGACTATAACAAACCATAAAAAAGAAAGAAAAAAGAAAGCCTTTCAAATACAAACTCCTCTATTTTCCTTTTTCTGCAAATCACTCAATTATTTGTTACTGCACACAAAATTACAAAATAAATAAAATAAAACTCTCAAAAACATCTTCTCACAAGTCAACAACCACATATACGGCTACTCAAATCAACTCCTTAATGTCAGGCATCATTGGTGATGAGGCTGCTGTTGTGCTTGGGAAATGGCAAGAATCAAAATTCCCACTTGGAAAAAAAAAATCATGACAAAGGGTGGATTTCAGGGTAAAACGAATGATATGTTACCCACTATTTACCAAGAATGTAACCAAGAACCTTTGTTTTGATTACCTGAACTCCGCAAATGATTGGATAGATGGTAACAATCTGAAGAATGGTTGGGGTAGATACTTTCCTTGAGAGGTTCACAAGTTTCTGGGGAAACCATGGCAGAGTATCCTTGAATATGTGAGCAGTTCCATGGAGACCCTGAGGTTACAGTCAAAGCAATGTTTAATAAGCAAACATGATGAAAAGTGTCCCCTTCTATGCCTTTGAGGAGGCCTGCAACTTTTATGTTATTTCCGATGACATCTTTAATTGTAATCCTTTCTATCACAGGGAGAGCATTTGGATCGTAAAAGTCATCCGGATGCGGAGAGAAAGTACTATCGAACCTTATAGCTGTGTCTACACCAACCAAGGTAACATTTAATATATAGATATTTCTCACATATCCACCCCTTCCACGAGCAGTCTTTATAGTGATAGCCGTGCTTGAATAAAAAAAATACAGGTTTTCTGCATAAACTTCTGAAACACCTCCTGACATTTCACTTCCAATTGCTATCCCAGAGCCATTTTGATTGTGTCCAATAAGCCGGCGGATTATAATATTTGTGCTGGGGCGAGCAAATGAAATGCCATACTCATCCCACCCACTTTTGATGGCAATTAGATCATCACCAGTGCTAATATAACAGTCTTCGATGCAAACATCATTCGAAGAATCTGAATGCATTCAAACAAGGCAAGAGCTTGACTTTAAAACATGGAAAAAATTGAAATAAGAATGTTGGTGAATCCAGATATAAAATTCACCTGGATTGATTCCATCAGTGTTTGGTGAATCCAGAGGAGCCAGGATTGTGACATTCTGGACTATGACATGGCTGTTCATCAAGAAAAAAAAGAATCTCAACTTAATTGATAAAATGCTTTCACTCATGAAAGTTCTGCTATAAAAAATGGTAACCTGAACAATTTAACAGCAACATTCAAGGAAGGGCGTTGCTAATATTATAGGAGGCCACAAACCTGCAGTAGACTGGGTGGATGGTCCAAAAGGGAGAGTTCAAGAAAGTCAAGTTTGAGATGACAACCCCAGTTGAGTTCATCAACTCCACCAGATGGGGCCGAGTATAGTCCAGAGTTTTACGCTTAAACCAGTTCCACCAAACACTGCCTTGTCCATCAATAGTTCCATTATCTCCTGCATGAAGAACCCATGGCATCAATGAAAGAAAACCAAATGCTTATGGAACATGATTTTTCATCCAAAACCAAATGCTCATGGAACATGATTTTTCATCCATGTTACTAACCTGTTATGATTACATCAGTCAAATTGCGACCATATATAAGGCTTCGATGTCTTCCACCAGGTAACTCCACACCTCGGCCATAGGAAGGCAGAGGATCAACAACTGGCCAATCATCAGGATTCTGAAACAATATACTATGTGATGAGAAAGCATCTAGGGTGGTATGCTCAGTTGAATTTGGGGCATAGACAAGCAACGAAGCATCAATGATCACAAATGAGATGATATTCTCGCAGTATTGATTTAGTATGTTCACATATAAACATTGATTTGCTTATAAATAGCTCGAATGCGTATTCTCCATCATCAATCATTGTGACAACAGATTAAATCCCATACGCAACAAAATTTCTAGATGCGATGTCCTTTTTATCACATCTGATGAGTAAATGTTCTTTTTGAAGTAAGTTGGTAATGACTTACATTTGATCCAAGAATCACTGCATCCTTATCTAACCACAAAGTTAGGTGACTGATGAGATCAAAGCTTCCTGTCAACCACCGGCCAGCTGGGACAAAAAGTTTGGCCCCACCTTTGTCAGAAAATGAATTGAGGTAGAAGATGGCATTCTGAAATGCTTTGGTATTGAGAGTGACACCATCTCCGACTGCACCAAATTCGGTAATAGCGACACTGTGAGGCCGAATCTCCTGTGAGAGAGCCTGTTTGCATTGTGAGCTGGCCTTGACAGTCCATGCAATATGACCGCAAAATGCAAGTACCAGTAGCACATCCACCAGCTGAAATGAAAGGTTTTCAGAATTGATCATGAATGGGCAAATTAGCTAATAAGTAACAAAAGAAAATGAAAGCCATATTAACATCAAAGAGAACCAAAAGAAGCGTGAAAATAGGAAATAAGAAACATGCAATAACTTTATCAGTCGAGTCATGGATAACAAGTGACTCACACATTTTATGGCATAAAACTAGCAGATTGACATCAAAGTAAGCAATTGAACTTCATTTTACTAAAAAAAAGGGCTAACTTGGCTAAGAGAAACCACAGCCAATCAAAAAGGGAAGAAGCAAATTGCATTTGCTCACCACAACTAGTTGCCTACAACACTCCATGAAAGCTAAAAAACAAGAACCCTTTTGCTCATTTAGATCCCAGCCGTTGCCTTAATCAAATTTTGTAACGTGTACAAAAGAATGTAGATGAATCACACTGTCCTGCCATAACACATTTTGAACAGTTTCTTCAGATCTTGTTCAAACACCAACAACTTTGTGTTGTACCAGAAAGACTAGGAACATATTAATAGTTAAAGACCCATTCAGACAAGACAAAAGTTAAAAAAAAAAAAAAAAAAAAAAATCCCAAGACAACAAAATAGAAAGTCAGAAAGGAAAAGGCAACGATCAAACAACTTACACTGAAAGATCTCTTCATATGAATGAGATCTGCAAATTTCCCTTTCAGCCCAACCACCTAAGAAGACACCCCAAGGTAGACAATTGGAAGTAGAGGAAAGACTTTTTCTTTTTTTCTCTGTATGGAAGGAGAATAAGGTCCTCTTTCTCTAGCTAAGCTATCTAGCAATAAGGCTTAGTTGGGTCATTGAGAGAAAAAAAAAAACATCACCAAAGAGAAATCATTGAAAGTGACCGTTGCTGCCCGCCAAAAATTAAGCAGTAGGGTCCTCTAATCTCTTCACTTGCTCCAATACTTGTCTCTCCGTGTATCTTTCTTGCTGTAAACACAAAGCATTATCCAGAAAATGGTTTCTGTTTTAAAAACATGAAAGAAAGTCGTTTCCTGTTAGAACTCAGATACTGAACTATCCTTAAAATAAAATGTCTCTTTTATGTTCCATCAATAAAGATTTTAAATGTGATTGTGGAAGGGATATATTCGTTAATGCCTGGGAAATTAGCAATTACAAATTACAAAAGCAAGGGTGTCGTTTGCTTTGTCCAAATTGTTTGTGTTTATGTTAGCTTTTTTCCTTTTTTGGACACTGACAGAACATGGTCCTTGGAATCACTAATCCCAAGTTCACTGTTAAATAAACAAAACATAAAAAAAAGGGGGAGGTGGGTCAAAATTTTCTTTGATGTTAACATTTGGCTTTGCTAGATTGACCCAAATAGGCTATGAGTGTGGAACCTACAAGTTCTATACTAGGCGAGCGGTTTCAAACCAGTGGGCGGTTGCTTGGTGAGGGCCGGTCACTGCCACTGGCTTTGGAAGCAGGGACCACCCCTCCTCTTGCATGAGTCAGGGTTTGATCGTTTGACCCCTAAAGGGAAACCTTAAACCAACTCCATTTGAATGGCCATTATTATGTCCTTAACCCCCCCATCTCATGGCTTCTTTTATTTTCTTTTTTCTTTTTAGGACAAATTTTCATGGGAAACATTTCCTCAATGTCTGAATTATTTCTTCTTTTTTTTCCTTGCTTTCTAATTTACTTAATTTACAGACACGTAATTACTAAAACCCTTTTCAAACATCATGATTATTACATTAAATTTTCCTTTATTTTTGTAATATATTAAGAAAAACAGAAGACAAGAATCCAGGTCCTTATTTTTGTACTTAAGCTTCAACAAAACAATTAAAGAAAATTAGATTGATGGTACGATGGTTAAAGATATTTATCGCCTCAAGTGTGATTTAGATTCGAGTCACGTTAGTTGTATTTATTATTCGGACTTTTTCATATTATTATAATTTAAAAAAAAAATTAGAGGACAACAGTTTTAAAGTGAGTGAGCAGACCAGTGTCCATATGAGATACTTGATTAATAAAATGATTTTATAAGCATTTCTATTGCTAATCTTCTCATGGGTTTGAAGAAGGTAATAGGTACTAAATACTAACAGTGATTTGAGGGGAAAAAAAATAAGAAAAATTGTCCTTAAAGAAGGGGACAAAGTCGCAGGAAGGACAAGAAGAGAGAGAACAAAGGAAAGTCTTAATCACAGTGTAACAATGAAATAAGGAAAATAAAGTTCACAAAGTCAGGTATCCAATGACCATTTCAACCAAAACTCTATCTGTTTTCAATTTTTGGTTAATATGGATTTGGTCCTTGTCCCATGTTTAAATTAGGAATTTAATCCTTTACTTTTAATTTCACATAACTTACTCTCTCTAATAATGTCATTATTGATCCCAAATGAAGATGTTATCTATTCTAATTAAAATGATAGCATCAAAATATCTCTTTCCATAAAAAAGACTTAAGTTATTGTGATAAATTGGAGTGGTCGTTTAGTGTCGGCTATTTGAACTAAGCTAATAAGTAATGCGAATAAAAATAAAAAGATTCGATTATATCAAATTAAAATATAAATATTAAATATTAAATTTTAGTATAACATAAGGACCAAAATAAGAAGTTGAACTTTTTTATTTTCAGTATTAGTGTGAAGATGCAGCCTCCCCGCATGCTTGTCTCCTGCATCTGAATTTGTACAATTATAATGTAAGATATAAATATGACGTTGAAGAATATATTTATTTTTTAGTTGCAATTTGTTACTTTTAGATTAATAATATATGTTTGCCCAATTTAGATTTAAATCATTTGTAATATATTAAGTATATATTAGTTGTCAAAAATATAATATTTATTAAGAATTAGATAGTGATAAAAAAAACTTGTAGCTTGCCATTCACCAATGAATTTGATTACGCATCATTCATCACTACTACTTGGAGTTTTTCAAGGTATAACTTTACCATAATCATAGTTGTTAGCAATAATGAATTTGGGTTATTTTTCTTTCCAAAACAACAAAACATGCAATTAACTCCATTGCTTAACATACTTGATGTATATTGAAGAGCATGATGTTTTTAGTGCCAAAAATACATCATGATTTATTTATTAATGTATTCACAATTCATTATGTCCTTCACTGGATTTTCCTACTGTATGCAATCATATGAGAACAAGGTATTCAAACCCTCTAGCTTTCATAAAAACAAAATATTCACTTATTTCTCTAAAATTTGATGAAAAATACATTAACCCCAAAATTTATTTATTAAATGAATTTTAAATAGAGGGATAAATCTCATTATGCGCGTGTACGTATGAAAATTATAGATTTAAAACATAGATGCATGTTTAAAAATAACATGCAATAAATAATGAAACGTATAGTTTGAAATTATTAATCATAATAGCACATGAAATATTTATGATATTTAAATAAAAAAATAGATTAAATTGTAAGTAAAAAAATTTTAAAAATATAAATACTTCAAATTAACAATACTAAATGCACTAAAATTGTTTATTATGATGTTGTCACTAATTATGAGTTAGTACTGTCAAGTTGACTTGTGACACCAGCTTAATTAACAATATTATTAATATATGTATATATATATATATATATATATATATATATAAACTTATGGAGATAATAAGTTATACATATTAAAATAAAATATATAAAAACACATTAAAATGAAGCTTTGGTTGAGTAGTAAATTTAAAATATTATCAATCCAATTGGCGTGGGTTCAAATCCTATGACATACATATTTTTATTTTCATTGGTTGTTAAAATAAAAAAAACTAAAATACCCTCAAATAATATATAACTTATTTTAATTACAAAATGACATTTTTGTAATTTTTCTAATCAAGTTGGTGCCAGATTGACTCGTGACACCAACTCAATAAAGGGCTTAAATAATAGAATAGATACTAGAAATCCTATCACATGCGCGTGCATGTGGAAATCACAAATTTAGAACACAAATGTGTGTTTAAAAATAACATACAATAAAAAATGAAACGTATGCTTTAAAACTAATTATTTGTGATGACACATGAAATATGTACGATATTAAAATAAAAAAAGTAGATTAATTTGTGATTAAAACGAAATTTAAACATATAAATACATCATTTTAACAATATCAAATACATTCACTACATCAAATTAAGTTTTTAGCGGCATTTTTAGTGGCGTTTGGATCGAAAACGCTGCAAAGGTTATACCATTAGTGGCGCTAACCGAAAAACGCCGCAATAAGTAAAGCAATAGCGGCTTTTATGAGAAAAACGCTACAAAATGTAAAACAGTAGCCTCAAAAGGTTATAACTATAGCAGTATTTTTCTCATAAACATTGCAAAGGGTAAAGCAATAGCGGTATTTTTTCACAAACGCCGCTAAAGGTAAAGCAATAGTGGCAATTTGCCCATAAACGCCGCGAATATCCTTTTATTTTTATTGAAATGGTGTCGTTTTGATAGCCTTAGTTTTTTCCCCAAATCAGTTTCCCAAAATCCCTTAGTTTTTTCCCCAACATCTGCTGCATCATCGTCGACAACCCTCTGCTGCATCGTCGTCGACAGTCCTTTGCTACAATGCCGTCGATAGCCCTCTGCTACATTACCGTGTAAGTTTTTATGTTTTTCATTCTGTTTGTTTGTTAATTTAGTTTCTCATCTTTCAATTCCTAACCCTTTTCTCTTCTGTATAAACACTTCACCAGAAACAGCAACGCAGAAAAAAGAGAGAGAGAGAGAGACAGGTGAGGCAAACAACTCTACAATGAGAAAAAAAGAAAATAAGAGAAAGCTGTAAAATGACTTACCTTTTTATTCGCTTTCTCTAAAAGTTTCTCCCGATCTGTGCAGATAATCTAGTAATTTTTCATTTCATTCTATATTTTTCTTATATCTATTTTTTTAAAATTCCGAATAATGTTATTGGGTTGTTGAATTTTACGAGTTGGTACTGTAATTTTTTAGGGTTTTTTTAGGTTATTTTTTGAAGTATAATTGATTATGAGAAGCTGAAATCTTTTTGTTCTTTTATTATTTTGTTGATTTCTTTTTACAGAATTTCAATCATACTCTTATCTTTGCACTCTTTCTTTTCTTTTCTTCTGTCTTTTTAGAATTTAAATCTTTTAATATGTTCATGCATTGGTATATGAATGTTAGATATTGAGGAATGAATTGGTATATGGATTAATTAGCAGTAAACTGTCATTGGAAGAGTTTAGTTTCTGTTTGTTTTATACAATCAATTGAAAAGTAGACTATTTTATACAACCTATTTGTTTTAGACAATCAATTTAAAAGTTTATTGGTAGGAATGAATTATTAGGTAATTAGCAAAATAAATGCATACCTTCCTATTTATGCATGGTTTCTCTCATTCTTTTTGTAGAAGAACACAATATATGATTGGCCATGGTTTATATTTTTGACAGAAAAATGTTGAAGTTTATAACCATACATGTACTATTAAAGGCTAGCCCTTTAAAAAGAGAAAGATTATATACATATATAGCATGAATTAGTGTAAAAAGAAAAAAATGGTTGAAGTTGAGGTATAGACAATATTTCATTCTTTATTCATCTCTCTTTCTTGCTCCCTGGTGCCCTTTTGTTTTTTATTACATACATATACATATACAGCATGATATTTCTACTATGGCCTTATAGTTCAATGGTAACCTTTTTTAGTTTTTTATTTAATTTTTACAGTTGCATTCATTTAAGAATTGTTCATATTTTAGAGCCGTGAATTGAGCATGAAATCATTGTTTGTAGGTTAAAATTTTGTTATTAGTTCTGTGTAAGTTGTGAATTTAGTTCTTATATTTTAATTTTATCAATTTTATTTATTACTCTTTTTAAATTGGTTGATTTTAGTTTTTAAACTTTGTTAAATTTTAAATTCTAATTCAAATGGTAGCCGATAAATTTTTAAACTTTTGAATTAGTTAAATTCTATTGATTCTTTTCTAAGTTTGCTAAAAGTGAAATTCCTATATGACTCTTATTCTGACTATTGAATGCCATGTGCTTTGATCTTTTGGTGCACTATCCATTGAAAGAACTTGTAAGGAAGTCGATAGCTGAAACACAGGTAGACAATTCTTGCTATAGTATTTTTTATTTTGTGCTGTCAATGTGAAAGTAGTAGAACCTTTTATATTTTTAATTTTAATTTTAATTTTTTTATAATTTTAAATTATTTGTTAATGTAACATATAAGACTATGTTAACAGGATATCCATATGAACTGTCACGCGAGTTGCCAAAGCAACAACATAAAAATTAATGTTTTAGTTAACATATCAGTTTAAAAAAACAAATTGACCCTTTTTTGAAATATTAAGGGTCAAATTTAGCTAAAAAAAATAAGGAGTAAATTGACAAAAAAATATAAATATTAAGATCTAAATTTACTATTATATATTATTATTTCTTCGTGTTGAGGAACAAAAGTTTACTCATCTGAGATAAATTAATTACTAAGTAAAATGACTTAAGTTTTAAATAATATCATATTTCAAATTTCAAATTAATTTATTTTTCTTCTAATAAAGTTACTCATTTCAAGGATCTTAAAATTTTAAAGTAATTGTTTTCTTAAAAATATTTTATATTAATTATTATATCATGATAATAGCTAAATAAAAAATTACAAATTAGAAGAGGAAGATGATAACAACTAAGTTTAAATGTTACTTCTTTTTTTTTTTTTTGAAATAAATTGGCTGGGTATTTTATTGAAAAAGAAAAAGGAATAAACGAACTGAGGCCTAACAAAGCCATTGGTCTCAGGCCTACTACATCAAAAAAAAAAAAAAGAAAAGAAAAGAAAAGCAAATCCAGCCTCACTAGGTAGTTTGATAATGAAAAACCTCCTAATCGAGCAATTAAAACATAACTTAGTGGAAAAACAACGGAAAGCAATAAATGAAACTATGAAAATAGGAACCTAAAGATCTACCCCAGTCAACTCAAACGGCTGGATACCATTAATTCTCTATAGTTGTCATTATGAAATCCAATCCGTTCTGACGATAGTGGTTTCCAAGGATAAGACTTTGCTTGCTATCTGCTTTTGATATCATTTTCCTTCAAACGCTCATTCAATTTGGTCTTATTGACCATCGTCCCTCCGAAGCAAAAGCATAGCGACTCAACTCCTCTCCCATAGGTAAGAGGTCTCTCCTCTATCAATGGTGTCTTTTGCTATTCGATGAGCTTGCGAGTTCTCTGATCTGTGGATACGCTAAAAAATAATCTCATAAAAGTAAGGTTTTTTATTCTGAATATCTTTGATAATTGCTGCAATCACTGATCTATCTTTTGAATTCATTTGACATTTGTTGATTACTGTTTTGGAGTCCATAATTTTAACCGATTGCATTCCCATCAAGATCCCTAATTTTATGGCTTTTAAACATGCGTACGCTTCTACTGCAAATGGAGAGGAAACATTGTTTTGAAGGGTCGACTTTAAGGCTAAGAGTATCCTTATCGAATTCCGAACCACCAGACCTGTCGCTGACTTGAAGTTTCTACTGTCGAACGCTACATCGAACTGAATCGTCAGTCTTGGTATGTCCTCCTGTATTCTATGGTTTCTATTTGTATTAAAATAGGGCTTCGTTACTCTCACTCATTCGTATTCCGCCATGTGCCTCTGAATGTTTTGTACTAGGTCTCTTCTTGTTGTATTTTTTCCCTCATGCACGAGTTGATTTCTGGAAAACTAGATTAGCCATAAAGCAAAACAGAAAAGTCGACATTGCTCGTCATTACCTCTCTTGAATACCCAAGTTAGCCACTCCCATAGACTTTGATTCATATTGTTAATGACCCAAGATAATTGTAAAATCTGCCAAACTTCTATTGCTAAAGGACATTCACGAAAGATATGAGGATTGTTTTCTTCCCAGGAACAACAGCAAGGACATCTATCGATTGATACGACTCTTTTGTGTCTGATATTGGCTAGATGAGGAATAAAATCCCAGGAAACTCGCCAAATAGTTAAATGCTACTGTTTAAAAGTAAAAAAGAAAAATAAAAAAAGAAGCTTGACAAAACATTTGTAACTAACTTTTATAATTCTTTTATATTCCTTTAGATCTTTTATAATAGCTTAAAAAATTAACTCTAAAAAAAGAGGCATAATAACTTATTTGATCATCTAACTTAAAAAAATTTGATTTTAATCATTCATTTAATTATTTTGACTCTTTTAATTTTTAAACTTGTGTTTTTTTATCAAATTAACTCAAAATAGATGAAAAATCAACAAATATTAACTTTATTAAGGTATAATTATTAATTTGTTAATTTTTGTCTTTTTAAGTATAGTAAATATAAAGGTGCTAAAAAACACAAATTTAAAAATTAAAAGAGTATAATTAAAAGAGTCAATATTTAAAGTTAATATTTAAAGATGATAATCATAACTTACATAAATCATAACTTACATAGAACTTACATAAAAATTTTTAACATTTAAATAATATAAAAAATATATATCATATCATAACTTACATAAAAATGCAATTTCTAACATTTAAATATTGTTTTTCCCTACTCTTAATTATTCTTATAAATAAACAACTTACCTAAATTAAATAATTAGATACTTGATTCTTGATTTATATTATCTATTTTAGTACAATGACATGATTTAGATTTATTTAGAACACTTAAGTAACCGTAATTTATTGTCAACTTTAGACTTCAAGAACTACGAAATGGATAAAAATTGGATGGATTTGTCAAGGGTAAGCAACGACTATCAAAATAGAGTACAAACTTTTCTAAATTTTGCATTTCAAAATGCAAGCCAAGAGAATATGATTCTTTGCCCGTGTAAGAAGTGTGGCAACATCAATTGGCATATTCGTGACATTGTCTACGAACATCTAATTGTTGATGGCTTTATTCGAGGGTATAAAAAATGGGTTTTCCATGGAGAGTCTACACCTCGTAAAACCTCTTCAACGATTAATCCGACTTGTCCGCATAATGCTCACCATCAATTTGTTAGAGAAGATGACATGGAAGGTATGTTGAGGGATGCATTTAATATACACAGTCATGGTTTGCAATCGTTTCCACCTAAAATTATTACATCCGATGATTGTGATATTGGTGGAAATGCTTTTATCAAAACGGGAAGAAGTGCACCTGATGAAGAGCCAAATTGAGAAGTGGCGAAGTTCTACAAGTTACTTAATGAAATGAATGATGAACTTTATGAGTGATCGAAATTTTCAAAACTGGCCTTTTGTATTCGTCTTTTTCACTTAAAATATTTGGGCGGGTGGATTACGATGTTGTTAGAGTTTTTGAGAGATATGTTTCCGTTTGAAAAAAATCTTTCATTCATGCAAAGATATGAAGAAACTGATAAATGATTTAAGCCTTGGGTACGACAAAATTCATAGTTGCCCAAATGATTGCATGTTGTATTAGGGTGATCGAAAAAACCAATAGTCTTGTAATGTTTGTGGTAAATCTCGTTGGATGAATAGGAATGCAGATGATGTGAATGAAGATGAAGGTGAGGCACAGTTAAGAAAGAAGCCAATAAAGATTTTACGATATTTTTCGCTAATACCAAGGCTTTAAAGGCTTTTCATGTCATCAAAGACAAACGAGTCTATGAGGTGGCATCATGATCAACAAAACGATATCCTGCGAATTCTTTACCTTGGAAATCATTTGACAATAAATTTCCAAGCTTTGCAAGCAATCCTTGGAATGTGAGGCTTAGGCTAGCATATGATGGATTTAATCCTTTTAAAATCATGAGTACTTCGTACAGTATTTGGTCTATAGTGCATGTTCCTTATAATTTGCCTCTGTGGATTTACATGAAGCAATATTCTTTTCTCTTATCTATGATTATCCCTAGAGAGAAAGGTCCCGAAAATGATATTGACAGTTATATGCAGCCACTTATTGAAGAGTTGAAACAGTTATGGGGTGGGTGTTGAAACATATGATGTCTTGAGAAAGGAGAACTTTTATTTACGTGCAGCTTTGTTGTGAACTATTAATGATTTTTCGCCTTATGCCAATTTATCTAGTTGAAGTGCCAAAAGATGTAATGCTTGTCCTTATTGTGCTGCGCAAACATGTTCAAAGTGGTTATATAATGGGAAGAAGTTCTCTTATATAAGGTATCGTCAGTGGTTAGATGGAAATCATAAATTTAGATTTCAGAAGACTCTATTTGATGGTACTGAAGAGTTCAAAGAAACTCCTGAGCAGACCATTGGATTTGAAATCCTGTTCATGTTAAAAGATATCAATTTCAATTATGGGAAGATGAATCAACCACCTAACACGCAAATAAAGAAAAAAGACCAAGAGAGGCGTATGTTGGCAATGTTGACTGGCAGAGTGATGATGAATCTGATGAAGAGGATAATCCTAATGAGGTGGACTTGTGGAAAAAAAGAAATATTTTTTGAGTTGTCTTGTTGGGAGCATCACATTTTGCGACACAATCTTGATTTCATACATATTGAAAAGAATGTTTGTGAGAATATCATCGGGACAATTCTCAATGCCAATAGAAAATCAAAAGACAATCTTAAAAGTCGCCTTAATCTAGTTGACATGATAATTCGACATGATCTTCATCCCCAATTACTTTCAAATGGAAAATCTCGGTTACTGCCTTCTATTTTTACAATGTCGAAGAAAGAAAAAGAAGTGTTTTGCATGGTGTTGAAAGATATAAAGGTCTCAGATGCATATGCATCAAATACATCTCGATGTGTGAGTCTTAAAGATCAAAGACTATATTCCCTAAAATCACATGATTATCACGTCTTGATGCAAGATTTACTACCAATTGCTTTATGCTGTTGTATGCCAAAAAAGGTGACGTCTTGTATAATTGAACTATCCAATATAATGAAAGCTATTTGTGGAAAAGTTTTGATTGTTGAATAACTTGAGAAAGTACGAGATCAAGTCGTCTTGACTTTATGCAACTTGGAGAAGATGTTTTCAGCTTTGTTTTTCACTATTATGGTGCACTTGTTAATCCATCTCCTCATGAAGCAAAACTTGATGGATCAGTTTTTTATCGATAGATGTATCCTATAGAGAGGTTTTAATTTATTTTCAAAGGTTTCTTTCATTCATGAATATATCTTTAATTACAACTTTTGATAATGTTGTATATCGTGTTTAGGTTCTTATGCAAATTAAAGTCTTATTGTCGTAATAATCATTATCCAGAAGGATCAATTGTTAAAGGTTACTTAGCAGAGGAGCGTATGACTTTCTGCTCTAGATATTTAGAAGATGTTGAAACAAGATTGAATAGACCAAGTAGAAATGATGGGCTCACTAATCACAACTTAGCTGAAACTTATCTATTTCGAAGTTATGGACAACCAATCGGTAAAGTTGAAATTGCACACTTAGATGATAGATCTTGGTTACAAGCACATCGATATGTTCTTTTTCACCATTATTCAATTGAACCATTAAGCAAGTAAGTTTTAGAATTTTATAAATATTCATCTTTTTCATTTGTTTATTTTCTAACCAAGTAATCCACTTTTTAGCATAATGAGTTTAAACAAGTCTTGAGATCTTGTTTACGCTCTCGAAGATTACAACATCAAGAGATTTATAAGTTATTCATAGAATCTTTTCATGAATGGTTAGGGTAGACGGTATGTAATTGAAGCTTTAAATGACAAATAATAATGTTTTCTTATAACATTATAATTAATTAATTTACTTTCAATTCAATAGGTTTGGAGTGGAAAGGACGTCAATGAAGAAGTTAAATGGCTTTCCCAAGGTCTGAATAGAGTCGTAAAAAGATATAATGCCTTCCTCATTAATGGATTCATGTTTCATATAAAATCTCGCGAAAGATTAATGAGGACTCAAAATTGTGGAATAGTTGTTAATTCTTCAATTACAAGTTATGCTAGTGCTAGGGACAGTAATCCTATTGAGGGAAATGTGGAGTATTACGGACTTTTTATGGCCATTATTGAGTTGGATTACTATGGCAAACAGAAGGTTGTCTTATTTCGATGTGATTGGGCTGATGTTAATACTGCTCGGGGAATTAAAAAAGATCAATTTGATTTTACAATGGTGAACTTCTCTCGATTAATTCACACTAGACAACAATTGATAGACGAGCCGTATGTATTTTCTTCTTAAGTCAAACAAGTTTTTTACTCGAAAGATCCAACCGATAAGGGTTGGTATGTTGTACTCCGTAACACCCCTAGAGACTTGTTTGACATGGGCTATGGAAGTAAAGATGACATCAACGAAAGATCAGAAACTTTGCCTTTTCTAGAACAAAACTTAAATGAAACTATCCCTAGTACTAGTACACAATTTTAATGGGTTCGTCAAGATGTGGATAAAGATATTTGCGAATCATGATGTAGTAAGATTTTATGATTTTTTAATTATATGTAATATTATAATTTAAATCTTGATCTTGTTAAATATTTCAACTATTTTATATGTACTATTATTTTTGTAATTAGTTACTAATATTTCAACTATTTTATGTGTATTGTAGATAATATGCCTAGAAGAAGATTGCGAGATCTAAGTATTATTCAAAATCCTCCAAATTCGGAAGAAATAAATAGTGATCAACAGATTGCTATTGGATCTTCGAATGTTCCAAATACAATTGACGAACCTGTAGAAATTCAAACTAATGTTAACTTTAATTTATATGCATGTTGACTTTTATTATTGATTTTTGAATTCTTATATTATCATACCATTTTTTAACTGAAAATGGTGGGAGGCGCAAAACTCGAAGACGTACGCTATTAAAGGATTTATACAATCTAAATTTTGTAGAGGGGGTCAAAGTATCTAGAAACAGTCATGGTTAGCCTATTGGATCAGAAGCTCGAATTTTAGCAGGATACTTGGGCATTATAGCACGAAATGCCAATCTGTTGCCAATCAACTATAAGTCATGGCATCATATGCCTAATAGTAACAAAAATCAAGCTCTCGATAATATTAAGGTAATAACATGAATGTAATTTATAATACTTTGGTTTAAGTTTCATTTTTATTTACTTTCTAAACTTGTGTTATTTGCAGGAGAGATATGTTTTAGAGGTCTCGGATAATTATGTGAAGAAAGCATTAGGAAAGAAATGGAGAGACCATAAAAGTATTTTAAAGAATGAATATTTTAAGAAAAATATAAGCCTCGGAGAGAAATTGCGAAATGTCCCGTCCGGAATGCTAAGGTACCAATGGGAAAATGCAGTTAGATTTTCAAATTCAAAGAAATGAGAGGTATTATATACTTCCAGACTCTTATAATTATTTCGGTTTATAGTATTTACTATATACGTAATAATAATTTCATAATGTAGGATCATAAGCAAGCTAGAACTACAAATAGGCAAAAACAAAAATTCACGCAAACAGTTAGGTTGAAAAGTTTTGCTTGTAGTTGATGACGAGGTATTTTGAATTTATTAATTGTGTCAAATATTAATTATTTTCTACTAAATAATATTTTTTCTACTATATTATAGGAACTATCATCTGGTCAAAAAGTTGGACTCCTTTAGCTTTTTGACATTACACATAGAAAGAAAGATGGATATCCATGACTACTAAAGCTGCAAAAATTATGGTATATTTACTTAATAAAATTTAAATTATTTAAAATATTTATCATGTTTAATTATAATGGTTTAATACGTACTTTGTAATGCAAATAATGCCAAGTTAAGTTGTATTTGTTTGATTATATATTTCGTTTCTAACTCCTTGATTGATTTATTAGGAGAAACTAAAGGATAAAAAGGCAGAGTATGAAGCGATCGCTTCAAGTGATAGTTCTGTTAATTTGGACAACATTGATAACCGAATTATTACTGAAGTTTTGGGTCCTAAAAGGTATGGTCGGGTTTGATTTCCAGGATCTTTTGTTAACCCAACCCAATATTTTGAATCTAGCTCGCAGCAATACATGCCTTCGGCGAATCAGGCTCAAGCTAAAGTTCAGAGGTTAAGAGACTGATAATACTCTAGAACAACATATTTTATGTGCTAATTGCATGATTATTTTGAGTATGATCCTACTAATTTGGATTATTTTGTGGTCTTTTATCTTTTAGAGACTAAATTGGAGGCAAGAGGAAATTTAAAGGCAAAAAGTGCGAATTTGAAGATATAATGAGCCAACATGCAAAGAAAGAGAGAAGTGGTGCCAAAAATGCCAACATGGAAGACCCAAGGACAAAAATGCAAAAGAAGAGATTTTATAGCACAAGACTCTATTTTAATTTCAATTATATTAGGATAATTATTAAGGATTTTTATTAGATTTAATTTTAGGATTTATTTTCATTTATCTTTAATTATCTTTATTTATTTGTATTTATCTTTTAGAATTTAATTAGGAATAGACTAGGTTTTTTAGTACTAAAAATAAGGGATGGAGTGGCACATATTTGACATCTCTTTCAATTGAAAACACTCCCTCTCCCAAAAACTCTGTCTTTTGTTCTCTCCATATTTTCTTCAATAAAAATATCATTTTTATTATATTTATTTCTTTCCCAAAAATCATGAGCCACTAAACCAATCTACCCGAAGGTTGTCAAAATTCCCAAAAAAGGTTCATGAGGCTTAGAACTCGCGCTTAGCCTTCTCAACAGGGTATTTATTGCTTCTCCGCATTACGGGGCTGACGCTTCCGTCTATATCCCTTAATAGGTGATTTTTTCAACTTGTGCAAGAAACGACCGCTTTGTACGTTTTGGGAAGGTTGCACAGTCAGTTCGTTGGCTTTCTGCGTCAGAGGTTGGCGAATCTAAGAGACAAAACGGCGTGGTATTCACCGTTGGGAAGTGATGATCTAGCAGAAGATAGTCCTACAAAAGCAATATTGGCTAGAATCAGGTTTCACCAAACCTTAAGTCTAAATTCTTGGAGCGTAGGCGTCCTCTTCCACTATAACTGGCTTATTCTGCTCGAGAATGGTTAATTAAAAGCCAATGATTGAACCCAAAGTGGATCGAGACAACCGAAGGCTAGAATCTCGCCACATAAGAAACTCTCTCTTTTCTCAAACTCTATTTATTTTTATATTCTCCATTTTAATTTTCGCAATTTAATTAATTTCGCAATTTCAATTCGACTTTAGATTCTATTTTTATTTTATTTCGAAATTCGTAATTCTATTTTTTTTATTTTTCAGGAACACAGGATTTCTTGGCCAAGAAATTGTCCAGTATTCTAAGAAACGAGCATTCGTACAATCTGATCCCTGAGGATTCGACCCTACTTCCCATTTACTGTTATTTTTACTATTTTACAGGGAGTAGGATATTTTTGGTGCTTTCAACGACGCATCAAATTTTGGCGCCGTTGCTGGGGATCAGTAATGTACTAATCTTATTTTTTTGTTTCTTATGACCAGATCTGCTCCAAGAACTCTTATGTTTGATTCAGAGACTGAAAAGACTGCAAGAGCTAATCGCAAGGAAACAAAGCTAAGAAAAAAGCAGTCAGCGGTGGTTGGGACTCAAAGTAATCCACTACCAGAAATCAAAATCGACGACGAAGCAGAGTCTAGGGTTAACAAAAACCCTACTCAAACTTTTGAAGGCGAAAAAGTAGAAGTCAATTCCCCAGAAGAAGTGCTTAACGCTAGGGTTGACGGAAACCCTAATTTAGTACCTCAACCTATGGCTCAGACAATTCGGCAACTGGCTGAAGCACCGACTGAACAATCGCCACTATACATCGCGTATCCTACTATGGATACTGATTTTGAATTAAAGTCAGGCTTGATCCAGCTACTGCCAACTTTTCAGGGGTTACAGAATGAAAATCCCCACAAGCATTTGAAGAATTCCATATGGTTTGCCTTAGTATGAAACCTCAGGGAGTAACTGAGGATCAAATGAAATAATGTGCTTTCCTTTTTTCCTTAGCAGATTCTTTTAGGGAATGGTTATTTTATTTACCTCCTGGATCTGTAATGACTTAGGCTGATCTGTCTCATTTGTTTCTCAATAGGTTTTTTTCAGCTTCAGGTGCAGCCGAGTTAAAAAGAGAAATCGTGGGAATAAGGCAAAAATATGTAGAGTCTCTGTATGACTATTGGGAGCAATTTAAAAATTTGTGTACAAGTTGCCCACAACACAGTATAACAGAACAGTCTTTGCTCCAGTACTTTTATGAAGGCCTGAAACCCATGGAGATGGATATGGTAGATACCGCTAGTAGAGGAGCGTTGGTCAACATGACTCCACAACAAGCAAGGGACTTAATCTCCACTATGGCTGCAAATTCTCAGCAATTTTGAGCCAATCCTGAACCTCCTAGAAGGGTTCACCAGCTAAGTAATTCAACCTTAAAGGATAAAGTTGACAGACTTACTAATATGATGAATTCTCTTATTGCAGAAAAAGTAAAAGCAGTCCGGTTATGCGGAATATGTGCTACCCCTGAACATACAACTGATGCGTGTCCCATTTTGTATAACGATACTATGTCTCATTTAGATGCTGTGAGAAATTTTCCTAGGCCACCACAAAGGTGATACGACACTTACGCTAATACCTATAACCCAGGATGGAGGGATCACCCTAACTTAAGTTATGGGGCCAACCCACGATATAACCAGCCATACCAGAACCGAGTTCCACAATAGCTACGAGATTCAAGTAATTCTCTAGAAACTTTGGTAAATAAATTAGTGGCTAACATGCTTGATTTTCAATAGAAAACCGAAGCGTCTATAAGAGAATTGACCGCATCAATTGAGAAGATGAGTTCTCAAGGGATGTTGCAGTCACAAACAAAACCAAACCCGAGGCAAAACGCAAATGCAGTAACGCTGCGAAGTGGAAAGGTACTAGAACCAATTCCTAGCAAGAATCTTGGCCAAGAAATCGCCCAGGAAAAACCTGAGAACGACGAACAGGTCCCAGCGAAACCCCCACTGATGAAAATCTAACCTCCATTCCCAAGACAATTAAATCAGTGTAAAAAAATTAAGAAAGAAAAAGAGGTCCTCGAAACATTTAGGAATGTCGAGATTAATTTACCATTGTTAGATGCCATCAGACAGATTCCGCGGTATGCCAAGTTCCCCAAAGAACTCTACACCAACAAACGAAAACTAACAGCGAAAAATGCTGGCAAAATGCAAAGATAGGGGTATGTTCGCTATACCATGCAAAATAGGCCATTTGGGGATTAAGAAGGCCATGTGTGATTTAAGGGCCTCCATAAATGTTATGCCTTATTCTATTTATGAATAACTTAACGTGAGTTTTTTGACGAAAATGGGTGTTATAATTCAATTGGCAGACAGATCTATTGTGCACCCTGAATGAGTACTCGAAGACGTACTGGTAAAGGTTAACGAACTTATTTTCCCTATAGATTTTTATGTGATAAAGATGGAGGAGGACAACATTGCTGGATCTTCGGACCTTCTGCTGGGCTGACCTTTCCTTAGCACTGCTAGCACCAAGATCGACGTTTGAAGCGGAACTGTTACGATAGAATTTGATGGGGAGATCATGAATTTTAATGTTTACGATGCCATTAGTCATCCAAGCAAAATTTTGAGCGTAAACCGTATCGACATAATTGACTCATTAGTAGACGAGACTTTTGAGTCGATTTATGAAGATAAATTTGAATTCATATATGATGACTATGAATCTGTTAATGAGTTATTGTCTCCATCAAATACTAAACTTTTACCTTTTGTTGTACAGGCTCCAGATTTGGAATTAAAGTCGCTTCTCGAACATCTTAAATATGTATTTTTGGGGAAAGGTAATACCTTACCGATTATAGTTTCCAACAAACTCTCTAACTCGAAGAAGAAAGTTTGATCCAGGTACTAAAAAGTTATAAGGATGTGATTGGCTGGACCATTGTCGATTTAAAAGGAATAATCCCTTTGACCTGCGCACACAGAATCTACTTGGAGGAAAACGCAAAACCTAGGCTAGAGGCCCAAAGGCGATTAAACCCGAATATGATGGAGGTCGTAAAAAAGGAGATAATCAAGCTGCTAGATGCTGACATAATCTACCCTATTTCTGACAGTAGATGGGTAAGCCCGGTTTAAGTCGTACCCAAGAAAACGAATGTGACAGTAAAGAAAAATGTTGAAGGTAACTTGGTACCAACTCGAATGCAAAATGGGTGGCGTGTCTGCATTGATTACAAGAAGTTGAACTCTTACACTAGAAAGGATCATTTCCCTCTTCATTTTATAGATCAAATGCTTGAACGTTTATCAGGTAAAACTCATTTTTTTTGTCTTGATGGATACTCAGGTTTCTTCCAAATTCCAGTCGCACCAGAAGATACATGCCCATTCGTCACTTTTGCGTACAGAAAGATGTCATTTGGACTTTGTAACGCACCAGCCATATTCTAGAAATGCATGATGAGTATATTTTCTAAATATGTGGAAAAAATTATTGAAGTTTTTATAGATGATTTTACTGTGTATGGAAATTGTTTTGATGAATGCCTTAAAAACCTCACGATAATTTTGAATAGGTGCATAGAATTTAATCTTGTCTTGAACTATGAAAAGTGTCATTTTATGGTAGACAAAGGTCTGATTCTAGGTCATATAGTTTCTGCCAAGGGAATTGAGGTCGATAAGGTAAAAATTGACATTATTAATTCTTTGCCATATCCCTCCACTGTAAGGGAAATTCATTCTTTCCTTGGTCATGCAGGGTTCTACAGGCGTTTTAAAAAGAACTTCTCGAAAATAGCTGAACCATTGTGCGAGTTATTATAGAAGGATAAGAAATTTGAGTTTGGCCCAAAATGTAGGGAGGCTTTCGACACGCTCAAGTAGAAATTTGTTTCCGCCCCTATAGTACAAGTGCCAGATTAGAAATACCCTTTTGAAATTACGTACGACGCAAGCGAATGCAGTGTGGGGGCCGTGTTAGGGCAAAAGATAGACAAAGAGCCTCATGTCATTTGCTATGCCTCAAAAACCCTAGATGCTGCACAAAGCAACTACACCACCACGGAAAAAGAACTCTTAGTAGTTGTATTCGCTTTATATAAATTTTGATCTTAATTATTGGGATCTAAATTGGTTATTTTTTCTGACCATGCAGCTCTTAGGTACTTGATCGCAAAGAAGGAGGCGAAACCAAGGCTCATTAAATGCATTTTGCTGCTCCAAGAATTTGACATCAAAATTCGTGACAAAAAGGGATGTGAAAACCTAGTAACTGACCACTTGAGTAGGATAAAAACTTCATTTGATGATATTCCTATAAAGGATGAGTTCCCTGATGAAAGCTTATTTTCGACCGAGGCTCACTATCCATGGTATGCAGATATAGTTAATCTCTTAACCATAAGATCGTTACCCACTAAGTTAGCACGTTCCGTGAAGGACAAGTTTAGACGGGAAGCTCGGTATTACATTTGGGACGACCCATACTTATGGAAACATTGTTCAGATCAGATAATAAGACGATGTGTTCCAGAAACTGAGGTAACCTCTATCCTTACTTTTTGTCATACAGAAGCTTGTGGAGGTCACTTTGGCCTTAAACGGACAGCTCACAAGGTATTGGAATGTGGGCTATATTAGCCTACAATTTTTCACGACGCATATAACTTCTGTAAGTCTTGCGATAAATGCCAACATACAGGTAACATCACTAAATGAAATCAAATGCCCCTATCCCCGATTCATGTATGTGAGATTTTTTATGTATGGGGCATCAATTTCATGGGCCCCTTTATTTCTTCATTTGGAAACGTATGTATACTTCTTGCAGTAGACTATGTTTCTAAGTGGATAGAAGCAAAGCTTACTCGCAATGATAATGCTAAAACTGTTGTGGAGTTTCTAAAACGAACTAGTTTTTCTAGGTTTGGCACACCTCGAGCTTTGATCAGTGATCGTGGTACCCATTTTTGCAACAAGGTCATGGAGGCACTATTATCTAAATATGGAGTTTATCATCATATAGCAATAGGCTACCATCCCCAAACGAACGTCCTAGTAGAGATTTCGAACAGGGAGATCAAGTCCATTTTGGAAAAAACTATTCGGCCCAACCGAAAGGATTGGAGTCTTCAACTCAATGATGCGCTTTGGGCCTATCGAACAACGTATAAGGGCCCGATTGGCATGACCCCGTATCGACTTGTTTTTGGCAAAACATGTCATCTACCAGTAGAACTGGAGCATAAAGCTTATTGGGCTATTCGACAGTGTAACATAAAGTTAGAGCCCGCAGGGAAAGAAAGGAAATTGGACATTCAAGAATTGGAGGAAATTTGTAATGATGCCTACGAGAATACTCGCATTTATAAAAACAAAACAAAGCTCTTTCGTGACAAGAAAATAGCTCAGAAGCATTTTTCGGTAGGACAAAATGTTTTGTTTTATAACTTCGTATTAAAGCTATTTCCAGGTAAGCTTCGATCTCGGTGGTAAGGACCTTTTATTATGACCGAAGTATTTACGCATGGCGCGGTTGAGATAGAAAGTGAAGAATCAGGAAAGTAGTTCATAGTCATTGGCCAACGGTTGAAGCCATTTTACGAAAATTTTCAGGCCCACACGGTCGAAAAAATTCAGTTAGAGGCACCATAAGAACCATTCAAGGCGTCGAGCTAACGACGTTAAACAAGCGCTTATTGGGAGGCAACACAATTTTTTTTAATTTTAATTTTAATTTTAATTTTAATTTATTTTATTTATCTTATTATTTTATTATTTATTATTTTCAGATATTAATAAAATTCTCTTCTTCTTAGTAAACCGAAACGAAGATAGGGAGAAAAGAGGAAAGACAAACCTGCAGCCAAACAGCTCCTATTCCAGCCCTTGTTCCATCTTATTCCAGCCCAGAATGCCTTATCCCTGCCCTAGACCACCCTAATCCTGCAGCCAAACATCACCCTTCAGCCAACTAAAAACACACAAACCCAATTTTTTTCCCCATTTTTTTTACTAGTCGTCGTAACATTCTCCCCCACCGATCACCGTCGACCCGCTACAACCCATGGTGCTCACAATGAGCCGCGTCACCGCCGAGTTATCCTTCACCATAAAACACCACCGACGTCGCTTTACCGTCTCTCAAGTCTTCGATTTGACCGACAGGGCGTCGCCTTCTTCATCTTCTCCACCACGTATTTCTTTCTCATCGCAGCCGAACGACACTCCCTCGGCCTCCTCTCCCTTTTCGTTGCACGGCTCCTCCTCTCAGTCGCATGGTGCACCATCCCTCCCTCCCTTCCAGCCACAAACGACAACCGTATCACCTCCTTTTCCTTCTCCACTTCACGCACCGCCGTTGCACGCAACATCGTTGCATTCTTTCCCTCCCCCGCATGGCGCGACCTATCTTTTGTTCAATTCGAGTGGCTCCGCGTCACCCTCTCCTCTAGATGCCGAACAACCTACTCTATGCCTTCTACCACCGTCGGCCCTACCCCTTGTGGCACACAACACGATGCCACCACCAAGTTCAGCACTCGAACCGTCGCGACACCAGCGCCTTCTTAGGACCACATAGCTTTCGGCCCAACCATCTGAGGTACCCATGGGATCTTCTTCCGACACCAGTATCTGCGACCAGCCTGCCTGACCTCACACCTCCGAGAGTCGCGACAACCAACAACCACTGCCCACTCGTGGACGCACCTACCGATCTCGAGCAAATGTTTTACCCCCTGAGTGCCATTTATACTGTAACTTAGTCTTCGATACTACTACTAGCCGGAACAGGTATGATCATTTACGCCATAAACAACTCGTACCTTGCAAATGTTTATCATTACTTGTTTTGGATACCTTGAGCATTGGAACTGATGTTACCAATTATTTTCACAATGTTGGCTGGATTGGAAACTTTGATATTACTCATTGTGCATATTATGAATTGGTATTGGAATTTTATTCCACATTTCATTTTCACGGACACGGTAATATTTCATTGGATACACCTAGTGTTGTTCAGTTTCGATTACTTGGTACCTTGCATCGTTTGTCCATTACTGATTTTAATATTGCACTTTCTTTTGTGACTGAGGATTATACTATGTGTAATGATTATAAAAACAGCCTCTGCACTTTTCCTACAGATTTTAGAGCTGACGAGGCTTTTCCATTATTAACTGATAATGTCGAATCCACATATAGCCCAAAAACCTCAAAAGATTTGTGGTTTCGTAACCTCGCCTTATGTTACATACACCGTTATTTGGCTTACAATTTTTCAGGCCGTCGAGATGCTCCGGCTACTGTCTCGAAGACAGAATTATTCTTATTATGGTGTATGTACACCGGTCTTCCGATAAATTTGGGCTATTGGTATGTGCTCCAATTCGAACATGTTATAAATGCAAAGCGACCTCTAATTTTAAGCTCTTTTATTACACAACTGTTATTTTCTCTGCATGGTACTAATGCTCTTATTTTAGAATTACATGTTGCTTGTCAGGCCGATCCTTTGGATGCTCGATGTCTTGACTCGATGGGACTGCTTCTTGGCACTCCATCCTCCTTCCGTTTTGTCCCTTTAGGCGTTCGCGTCGCACCGACTGAACGAGTCTTTCGACGACATAATCATGACAACATACCCACTCAAGCCTGACCTTCGATGACCGTTGAATAACGCCTTGAGCGTATCGAGGCTCGACTCGACACTTTTGGCCAGCAACTAGCGGATCTCATTGCCATCTTACGCGAACGACAGTAATTACACAGGGAGTTCCTTTACACATTTTACTCATATTTTATTTATTCTACATCGAGGACTATGTGTTTTAAGTAAGGGGAGGCATTCCTCATTATTTCTGTCGTTTTAGATGCTGAATTTTTGTTGCTACTGCTGATTTGGTTGTTGTTGCTGTTAACTTGGTTGTTGCTTCCCATATAATTTTTTTAAAAATATTTTGTCTATTTTCATGCCTAAGAATTTGACTACGACTTGCCCACTATTTGACCCACATGCATGATTCTTATCTACTGATTTAATTATGATTTTACTTGATAGATTTCATCTCCACTATTTTATTTCTTTTAGTTTAAATAATTATGATTAATGGAGTTAACCCTATCTTGATTTTGGTAAATTTGATTAAGTCTAAATACAAGAGGACACTTAATACAATTGCATGCTCAAAATATACTCATGACTATAAAGGTGATTACTAAAACCTATTCTTGACACTTGATTGTTTTTTTTTTTTAAGCCCTCCAGAATTAAATTTTTGTTTAATAATAATGTTTCCGTGGTTATAAGTGCAGCTTAAGATGTGACTAGCTGAGTAACCGGGGTGAGGTGCTTGGCTGTCATCTCTCTTCGCGTCAAAAAGTTCGATATGTTCTTTAAGAAAAATAAAAATTAGGAATGTGTTGGGCTGAGTAACCGGGGTGGGGTGCTTGGCTGCCATCTCTCTTCGCGTCAAAAGGTTCAATATTTTCCTATGTGAAAGTAAATAAATAAAGTTGAAAGTAAAGTAAAAAGAAAAAGAAAAAAGAAGAAAAAAGAAAAAAGAAAATAATAATAATTTGGGGACTAAAGGGAGAAATAAATAAGGTGTCTTGATAGGTTTGGTAAATTACCTAATTTTCATAAAATAATCCAAGTCGATCCTAATTTTTGTATGTTAATTGGAATACTTTTTCAATTTTACTTAAATCAAGCTAAGAGTTCTCTTTATTTTTCATATGTATTTTGACTAATTTTTATAAAACTTTGGAGTAATATTTCTTTCATGGCAGGATTTAATTCTCACAGTGGATACGAACCATACTTGAGGGCAAGCATGGGCTAAGTAGGGGAAATTTGATAATACTTTAGAACAACATATTTTATGTGCTAATTGCATGATTATTTTGAGTATGATCCTACTAATTTGGATTATTTTGTGGTCATTTATCTTTTAGGGACTAAATTAGAGGCAAGAGGAAATTTAAAGGCAAAAAGTGCGAATTTGAAGATATAATGGGCCAACATGCAAAGAAAGAGAGAAGTGGTGCTAAAAATGCAAACATGGAAGACCTAGGGACAAAAATGCAAAAGAAGAGATTTTATAGCACAAGGCTCTATTTTAATTTCAATTATATTAGGATAATTATTAAGGATTTTTATTACATTTAATTTTAGGATTTATTCATTTATCTTTAATTATCTTTATTTATTTATATTTATCTTTTAGAATTTAATTAGGAATAGACTAGGTTTTCTAGTACTATAAATAGGGGATGGAGTGACACATATTTGACATCTCTTTCTTCTGAAAACACTCCTTCTCCCAAAAACTTTGTCTTTTGTTCTCTCCATTTTTTCTTCAATAAAAATCTCATTTTTATTATATTTATTTCTTTCCCAAAAATTATAAGCCACTAAACCAATCTAGCCGAAGGTTGTCAAAATTCCCCAAAAAGGTTCATGAGACTTATAACTCGCGCTTAACCTTCTCAACAAGGTATTCATCGCTTCTTCACATTACGGGGCTGACGCTTCCGTCTATATCCCTTAATAGGTGATCTTTTCAACTTGTGCAATGAACGGCCGATTTGTACGTTTTGGGAAGGTTACACAATCGGTTCGTTAACTTTCTGCGTCAGAGTTTGGCGAATCTAAGAGACAAAATGTCGTGGTATTCACCATTGGGAAGTGATGATCTAGCAGAAGATAGTCCCACAAAAGCGATTATTGGCTAGAGTCAGGTTCCGCCAAACCTTAAGTCTAAATTCTTGGAGCTGGTGGTCGTAGGCGTCCTCTTCTACTATAACTGGCTTATTCTGCTCGAGAAGGGTTACTTAAAAGCCAAGGATTGAACCCAAGGCGGATCGAGACAACCGGAGGTTGGGATCTCGCCACATAAGAAACTCTCTCTTTTCTCAAACTCTGTTTATTTTTATATTCTCCATTTTAATTTTCGCAATTTAATTAATTTCGCAATTTCAATTCGATTTTAGATTCTGTTTTTATTTTCTTTTGAAATTCTTAATTCTGTTTTTTTTATTTTTCAGGATCGCAAGATTTCTTGGCTAAGAAATTGTCCAGGATTCCAAGAAACGAGCATTCGTACAATCCAGTCCTTGAGGATTTGACCCTACTTCCCCTTTACGGTTATTTTTACTATTTTACAGGGAATAGGATTTTTTTGTGCTTTCAACGATGCATCAGAGACCAGATGGCTCAGATGCAAGCTAGCACAGTTGAACAAATTGCTCAACTTAAAGCGGAGGCAGTGTGGAGAAAAGCGGAGGCTCAAAGAAAATATGATGAACTCCAGTTACAACTTAAAACGGAGGCAGCAGCGAGGGAAGTAGAGGCAACAAGAAAATATGACGCACTCCAGCAACATCTTCAAAATATGATGAAGATGTTTCAGCAGAATCAATCGCAGAATCCGCCATCTTAGACTTTTTTTTTCTTATTGTGAGAATATCTTAACAATATAACATTTGAATATATTCTGTTGTTTTATTTTATTAATTTACATCATATACATATTTCTTTCATGATAATATCATTTAGATTTGAAGTTTTGGTTAGATTTGAAGTTACATGAAAATATGTTGAAAATTCGAGTTTTATATAAAACAAAATAGGTTGGTAAAATTTGTTAAAGTTAGTGACGTTTTCTCACACATGCTGTTATAGAACATAGTTTTTAGTAAAAGTGCCGCTAAAGAACATGATCTTTAGCAGCGCTTCTCATAAAAATGCCACTAAAGAACATGATCTTTTGCGACTCGTAAAAAAGCGCCACTAAAAATCATGTTCTATATCGACGTTTTCCTACATAAACACCATAAAATTTAGCGGTGTTTTTTTGCGGTGCTTATAGGGCCAAAAAAATACAGCTAAAAATCTGTTTTGCTGTAGTGATTACAATTGTTTATCATGGTGTTGTCATCAATCGTGAGTTAGTGTCGGTTGACTTGTGACATCAACTTAATTAACAACATAATTAATAGGGTAAACTACTTAGTTGGTCAGCCAACTTTTAGGACACTTTCATTCTGGTCACCCAAAATAAGGTGTTTTCATTTTGGTCACCCACCTTTTTAGTCATTTTCATTTTGGTCACCCAAAATATATATTTTTTAAGTATTGATTGGGGTAAAAAATTAAGAATTAAAGTGAAAAAGAGATAGAAACTAAAAGAAAACACAAAAATTATCAAATTGTACTTGTTTATCCCATTGCTGAAATTCTAAATTTATCTTTTTTTTTTAATGTTAATATTTTAAATTTCAAAACATCAAAATAAATTGTATAAATTGTTGAAATTTTTTTAACCATTGATGATGTCAACATGTTATACCAAGCTTTATTTGATAATGTGTTTTGATACAATAAATTAAAATGTTCTTGAATAAAAGGTAAAGTTGACAAAATTGGAAAAATTGTATTTTCTAATGATGTCTAAGAGATATAATTTTGAACCTACTATTTTGAACTCTTAGAAAACTCTTTGAGTCAACTTTTAATCAAGTTAAAATGATTTCAATCGAGTTAAACATTTTCAATCAAGTTAAAATTATTTTAAAAAAAGTATACTTTATGGCTGATATCAATAGTTTCTAAAATATCGGTACCTCTTCAAAAATCGATACCAAATTGACATTCTGGTTCTCAAACATTTTAGCCAAGTATCGATCCAGTATCGATACTTTTCATGTGGTATCAATAAGAATTTACTAGTATCGATTTTTCTAGCTCCAACAATCACTGAATTTTGTATTAAATGCTAAAAATATTGATACTTTGTTAGTAGGTAAATTAAATGCATTGATTATTTCATCCACAACGGTTCTATTCATTTCTCCAACAACCACAACAATTGGAAATCAATTAGGGGGTATAAATATCATCTTTCAAAGGTCCTACAATAACAAAAGACATTATCAAGCTTAAAGATCAATAAAAAACAACCTTGTGCTTTCAATTCTCAACAGTTTTCTTTATACACACTTGCAAGCTTTCATTGTTGTAACGCCCTGAATAATTTATATTTGTTTCTGTAAATTCTGACACAAATGTGTATCTGTTTTAGTGGTTAAGTGTCCTGGGTGTGTGTGTGTGGTCTTGGGTTCAATTCCCACTTTTGGCAAAACTTTGTTATTTTAGATCCAAGCCTTACTCTTGTTGAGTGGGCTTATATAAAAATGTCTGTTAATTCATATCAGAATGAGCTTGCTGGTTCGAGTGGTAAGGGAGCTAGAGTGTTGGAGGTCCTGTGTTTGAATCCCTATGTGAGCATGGATGTTATTTTTGCTAAGCTATCTGGTAGAGTTTCGGTAGAGCTCAAATTCTGAGGTGGTTGTGAGTTGATGGATGTAGTGGGATTGTAATAAAAGTGGTTTTTGTTTTTATTTTAATTTTATTAAATCTTTTTCAAAATTCCTTTCTCTCTTTTCAGGAAAAACTAACATCAATTTTTGTTTTGCCTTTATCTATTCTTTTTGTTCTTCTTTTCTTTTGCTACTTCCTTCTAATCTGTTTCAATCTGTCATCAAATCTCTGTATCTTGCTTTTCCGTTTTCTTTCGGTTGTTTGGTAAGAGAGATTCTAGTTTGGCTGTAGTTTTCAATTTTCAAATTGCCGGTTGGAACTTTATTTTCTGTTTTGGTAGCAATGAATCGTGAAGAATGGGGCTCTCCTCTTGCGAAATCGTAGTCGAAATCATTCGGGTTGTTGGGGTAAGTGATGAATGCTTGAATTGAATTATTTTTAATTTTATGGTTTCGGTTTAATCGTGAATTAAGATCGATTTTGTGAGTTTGGTTTGTCGATTTTAGGTTCTGGTGGTCTCGGGTGTATTCTCACATCAAAACCAAAACAGGTGTGTTCTCAAAATGTAAAAAATTGAGCTTCGGGTAAAGCCAAAAAACCATACTATCGACGCCACACGGGTGTGTGCCTGGCCGTGTGGTTGGTCGTCTGCGAGACATAGTCGTGTGTTTGACGAATGTGCGGCCGTGCACAAGAAACGGTCATGTAGTGGTATGGGTGTGGCCGTGTGGGTTTTGGTTTCGTGCGCAAGAAACGAACCTACTGTACGGGTGTGTGGGTTTTGGGCCAGGCCGTGTGGGCCACACGGGTGAGACTAATCTAGGCGTGTGGGCTCACACGGGCATGTGGGCTTATATTTTTGAAATTTTCTCTAAGGTTGCACGGGTCGTTCCGATCGACTGTGGGCCTATCGTAAGGTCGGTAAGGGCTAACCAAACCCTAGATTATGTCTGATTATTCTACTATAAATATTTAATATTTGTATGCGAGCGTGTTAAGCATGATATTTCTATATCTGTAATTTGTAATTATGTTTGGGGTGGGGATTGTATACATGGATGAAGTGTTCAATATGGCGACCTATGCCTATATTTTGGTAGCTTGGCTGCATATTATCTGATACGTGTCGTAATGACACAATATGGTGTGTAAGGATGGGTGGCTATTTTTTAACCCTATATAGTGTGATGGGATGGTCGGAGTTGGTGTATAAAAGATAAGGGTAGGTTTCTGTATATCTGTTCTACAAATCTGATTCTGTTATCTATATCTGTAAAGAACTTAAGTCCGAATCTGAATTTGAATCTGACCGTATATGTGATTTCTGTATGATTAGCATGTCTAAATCTGTTGGGTTACACACTGAGTTTACGAAAACTCACTTCTGTCTATCTGTTCTGTTCAGGTAATCCACAGACATAAGCGGATCGGTGCAGCGGAGTCTTATGGTGACCGTTAGACTATGATCAAACTTTAAATAAAAGTTTTTAATTTACTTTAAGGATTATTTCTGGTGTTTTGTAATAATTGGACTCTCCGGACTGATTGGTTAAATTTTGGGATTTAGATTTTCATTTTAACACTTTATTTGCAACGGTTATCTAAAAACATAGTTTTTACTAAAACAAAGGTTTTCCCAAAAATACGAACATGTAACATTTTCTATTACTTCCACTGTAAATTACGCTTTGGCAAATAAATGAATTAAATAACGTGTTCGATAATATATATAAACGAATATGAGTTGTAAAAGCTGAATGATTTGTCGAAATGACTCAAATTTAAAAACCCCTTCTTTGTAAGACCTCCAAATTCAGCCATAATGTCAGCCGGGTTTGGGGTGTTACAATTGTATTCATTTAGCTCAAGTGTTTCTTTTTGTATTAGTGTTTAATTTGCAAACACTCTAGTCTTGTGAGGAGTACTTCTTAGTTTGCTATTTGTTTTCACTCTTTGAGAGGGTTTTATCTTAAGGTTTGGGTAGAAACCTTAAGGGAGTTTGCAAGGCTAAACATTGTCTTCAAAGGTTGTCAAATTAGTGAATTTGGGAAAATCCTTAGTTGTGACAAGTTAAGATAGTGGAGTAGGCAATTGGGGTCGAACCACTATATATCGTCGTGTTCATTGTCTATATTTATTCTCTTAGCTACCAAAAATTTTTAAAAAGCCAATTCACCCCCTTCTTGGCTATTTCGAGTTGATTAATCGAGCTAACACAACCGTTTTGTTACTATAATATTAAAATTAATTAATTACTTGTTCTTCATTTGGGTAAAAAAGTGATGAAAAATTAAGAGTTTTGTTAGGAATGGAAGACAAAATTAATTAATTGCAATTATTTTCTTTGTTTTTAGCTTAGCATGGAAGATTCAAAATCATATAATCAACAGAAATTTGGGTTATGTAGACAACTATTAAATACAATAATTTTCATTGATAATATTTTAAAATAATTTCAAAACAAAAATTAAATAAATTGTTGAAAAAAATTTACCCATTAATAATGTCAGCCAATTTGTTATTTTAATTTTGAATCTTAATATTTAAAAATTTATATTTCAAAACTCAAGTATAGAGTTCTCAACAATGGGATAAATAAGTACAATTTGATAATTTTTGTGTATTATTTTAGTTTCTACCTCTTTTTCACTTTAATCCTTGATTTTTTTTACCCCCAATCGATAGTTAAAAAAAATATTTTTTGAGTGGTCAAAATGAAAGTGCAAATATGATATGGTATGTACAATTAACCATCATTAGAGATTTAACACTTCGTGACTAAAATGAAAGCACCATAAAAGTTGGGTGACCAACTAGGTAGCTTACCCTTATTAATATATATACAACTTATGGAGATAATAAATTATGCGTATTAAAATAAAATATATCAGAATGAAGTTTTGGTTGAGGAGAAATATATCAAAATAGGTTATAAAAATATTTTAATTCTTACAAAATTAAACTATAAGTTGTATTATATTATAACATATTCACGTGTTAAAGATAATATGTTTTGCAATTAATACATATAAGTGTTTTTTTTTAAATATAAGTACAATAATAAATAATACATCTGAATAATTATAATTAAATTAATCATTGTAAATCACGATTTCCTTGATAACTAGAATATTGTCAAACTTAAACGTGGATAAATATATGCAAGACCTGACATATGATATAGTACATAAGCCATAATAAATAAGAATTGAAAAACTTGGGCCATTATGTTAAGATCTCGTTAGGTGTAAACTAGCTTGTACTTTCTGTAATACATGGATTAGTTATGTACATTCAATTTATAATTGTAACACCTCGATTAATTTATTATTGTTTCCGTAGTTATCTAACACAATAGTGTATCTGCTTCAGTGGTTAAGTGTTCTAGGAGTGTGTGAGAGGTCTTGGGTTCAAGTCTCTTCTTTGCCAAATTTTGTTATTTTTGGAATTAAGCATTAACTTTGTTCAGTGGGCTTATATTAAATTGCCTGTAAATTTATATTAGAATGAGTCTGCTAGTTCAAGTGGTAAGGGAATTAGTGTGTTGGGGGTCTTGTGTTCGAATCCCCACACAAGCGTAGATAGTATTTTTACTCGGTTATCTGAAAGAGTTTCGGTGGAGCCAAACTTCTGAGGTAGTTGTGAGTAGTGGGTTAGTGGGAGAGATATGGAGGATTGTGATATTATCTTTATTCTATTTTTGTTTTCTTTTTTTCAAAATTTCGTTTTTCTTTCTTCTTTAGAATTCTGACGTGAGTTTCTTTCTCATTTCTTTTCTCTTTGGCAATCTGTGCAAATTTCCTCTTGTTCATCGTGCTATACTCGTTTTTGTGGTGCTTGTCGTGGGTTTTAGGTAAGAAGGCTACTTCTATTTCAATTTTCTGTAACTGTTAAATTTACCTTTTTCTTGTAGTGTGATTTTGACATAGTTAGGGGTTTAATTCTTGCGGAATTCTTGTGTAAGAGAAGGCGGTGGTGAAGGAAATTCGATCTAACGGTCTAATCGTGTTATTATCTGTGCTAGTTGAAGGTAAGTTACTTGCGTTCTTTCAGGATTTTATGGTGACTCGTAAATTGGTTGTTAAGTGATCAATAAATTTTTGTTTCATAGGTTTTGGAGGGCTCGGGGTTACTGTAGCATCTTAAACGAACTAGGTGTGTACTCAAAACGAAGAAAAAGAGTTTCGACAAAAGCTGAAAAACCTTACTATCGACACCACACAGGCGTGTGCCTGACCGTGTGCGAGACATGGCAGTGTGATCGATGTGGGCATCGTCGTGCGCAAGACACGGTCGTGTGGTGGCCTGAGTGTGGCCGTGTGGACCACACGGGTTAGGCCAAGTTGGGCATGTGGGCCATACAGGCGTGTAGGTTTTGGGCCAGGCCGTATAAGCTACACGAGTGAGGCCAATTTGGGCATGTGGGCTCACACGGGCATAGCCATATTTTTGAAATTTTTCTTAGGGTTGCACGGGTCACTCTGATCGACTATAAGCTTACTATAGGGTCGGTAAGGGCTAATTAAATCGTATTTTGTATACTATGATAATCTGATAGACTGATCTAAGTAGGATACTAAATGTATGACTGACTGAACTGCTATATGTATATCTGTAATTTGTATATAAACATGTTGAGCATGTTTAATCTGATATATCTGAATCTGATTTCTGCATCTGTTATTGGGGCTGGGATTTGTATATGAGGAGGAAGTATTCTGTACGGCGATCATCGCCTATATTCTAGCAGCTTGGCTGCACATTATCTGACATGTGTCATAATGACACGATATGGTGTGTACAGATGGGCGGATATTTTAGCCCCTACATGGTGTGATGGAATCGTCAGAGTTGGTGTGTAGAGGATGGGGGTAGGATTCTGTATATCTTATTCTTTTACTGTATATGAAAAGAGTATGAGTCTGACACTGTATATGTATGTTTGCATGATTAATTCTGTTGGGTTACACACTGAGTTTACAAAAACTCACATCCGTTTGTTTGTTCTGTTCAGGTAATCCACAGACTTAGGCAGATCAGTGCGACGGAGCCTCTCGATGACTACGAGTTCGTAAACTAATTTGTTTTATGGTTTTTCTTTTAAGGATTACTTTGAGATTTTTGTAATAATTGGACTCTCTGGACTTTTTGGCTGTTTCTTCTTTTAGATTTTCATTTTAATACTTAATTTGCGACTGATCTCTAAAAACTATGGTTTTTACTAAAATAAAAGTTTTATAAAAATACGAACTGCTTTCTTTAAATACAACTTTTTTTGTAAGCTTCCGTTATAAAATATGTTTTTAGGAAATTTGATTAATTGAAAAAACATTTTGAAAATGGATAAAAGCAAATAAGAGTTGAAAAATTGAAATGGTTTAGAAGTGTAGATTTCGCTATCAAAACCCATTCTTTGTGACACCTCCGGATTTGGCCATAACGTCTAGGCTGGGTGTGGGGTGTTATATGTAGAAATCAGAGTATTTTTATATTAAATAGAACATAAATCAGAGTTTTTTATACACAACCTATGACACTACTTTAGGAAACTCTAAGTTAGGAAAGATACTAGATAGGAGATATGATCCCTTAAAATAAGGGATTTTATATCTACAAAATATTCCTAAAATATTTACAGAATATTCTTACACTCCCCCTCAAGCTGGAGAATATACATTGTATAATCCCAGCTTGAATAGGAATTTATTGAACACAGGTTTTGGCAAAGCCTTGGTAAGAATGTCTGTAATCTGTCCTTCTGAAGGAATGTAAGAAAGAGTGGTTGTCTTTTTGTTGACTTGATCAGCAATAAAATGCCTATCAATTTCAACATGCTTTGTTCGGTCATGTTGAACTGGGTTCTTGGCAATCTGAATGGCAGATTGATTATCACACAAAACTTCAAAGTGATCCTCCTGATTTGTGCCAAGTTCTTTTAGTAATTTAAGTAGCCAAATTCCTTCGCATATCCCCAAAGCTAGTGCTCTAAATTCAGCTTCAGCACTACTTCTTGAAACAACAGATTGTTTCTTACTTCTCCAAGTTGTAAGGTTACCCCAAACAAAAGTGTAGTACCTACTAGTGGATCTTCTTTCAGTGAGATCTCCAGCCTAACTAGAGTCTGTAAAAATCTTAACAGTTCTGTCTTGTGTCTTTTTAAACATTAAGCCGTGTCCTAGAGTTTTCTTCAAGTACTTGAGAATTCTATTTGCTGCTGCCATATGCTCTTTAGTAGGATTAGTCATGTGTTGACTTATCACATTTACGGGAAAAGCTATATCTGGCCTTGTCAAGGATAAGTAGATTAGTTTCCCAACTAACCTTTGAAATTTCTCTCTGTCTACTAAGGACCCATCTTCTTTATTGAATCTCAAGTTTGCCTCCACTGTATCAGTATCACTTCACACACCAAGAAAACCAGTTTCTTTGAGTAAATCATACATACTTTCTCTAGTTGATCACAAGTCCTTCTTTTGATCTTGCCACCTCCATTCCTAGGAAATACCTTAGCTTTCCCAAGTCCTTGGTTTCGAATTCCCTGTTTAACTTCTTCAAATTGCTAATCTCTTCCTCATCATCTCCAGTAAGAATGATGTCATCCACATACACAATTAGGATAGCTTTCTTATTTGTAGAAGTTACCTTGATGAAAAGCGTATGATCGGCAAGGGACTGCTTGTAGCCATTTTGAAGAATTACTTTAGTGAACCTCTCGAACCAAGCTTTGGGTGATTGTTTTAACCCGTATAGAGACTTGTTGAGCTTGCAAACCTTGTTGCTACCTTCAATAGACTTTGAGCCAGGTGGCAATTGCATATAGACTTCTTCCTCAAGCTTGCCATTAAGAAATGCGTTTTTTACATCAAGTTGGTGTAATTTCCAATCGCAATTTACAGCCAAACTTAGGAGTACTCGAATAGTGTTAAGCTTTGCCACAGGTGCAAAAGTTTCTGTGAAGTCTATCCCATATGTTTGCGTGAAACCTCTGACCACTAGTCTAGCTTTGTATCGTTGGATACTGCCATTGGAGTTATACTTTATAGCAAAGATCCATTTACAGCCGACAGCTTTTTTTCCTTGAGGAAGGTCTGTAATGGTCCAAGTAGCATTTTTCTCTAGTGCACAAATTTCCTCTTCAACAGCCCTTCTCTATTTTGGATCCTTTAGAGCTTCAGCTATGCTTGTGGGAACCTGTTCTTTATCCAAAGTTGCTATAAATGCTTGAAAAGACGGCATCAATGAATTATAACCAGTAAATTTTTCAATAGGATGCTTGGTGCACTGTCTAACTCCTTTTCTAATAGCAATAGGAAAGTCATCTAGAGTAGTGGACTTACTGATTTCTTCTTCTATTTCGGCAGCTGGACCCAAATCCAATTCTCAGTAAGAATCAGATTGCAAAACAGTCTCAGGGATATGTCTTCTTTTTCTTGTGTAGACACGAAGCTGTTTGGGTGGTGGTGTTTTTTGAAGACTGTCAACTGGAGTAGGTGTATTTTCAGGAAGAGTGTTTAAAGTGGGTGTAGGTGAATTAGTCACAGGTACTACAGGAGAATCAATGGGAGCATTCACAGGTGACAGATCTGCAGGTAATGGCGAACAAGATGGCAATTTTGAAGGTTAAGAATGAAGATTAAGAGGAGATACCTGCTGTGGCTGAAAATCACTCCATGTTTCCCCCTAAATTTCAGCCTGAGTGAAATAGGAATCCTGCTCATAAAATGTTATATCCATAGTGGTGAAAAATCGTTTAGAAGGAGGATGATAGCATTTATAACCCTTCTTAAGTGAAGAATACCCAACCAAAACACATTTTAAAGACTTAGGATCTAACTTGGACTTATTAGGAGCAATATTTTGGATAAAAATAGTGCAGCCAAAAATTTTAAGTGGCAGAATGGAGGAGATAGGCTTAAAATGAGGAAAGTGCTGCAAAAATATAGATTGAGGCGTTTGAAATTTTAAAACCTTACTAGGCATCCGGTTGATTAAATATGTGGCAGTTAATAAGGCTTCCCCCCACAAATATTTAGGAACATTAGTGGTAAATAGAAGAGAACGAGTAACTTCAAGAAGGTGCCTATTTTTTCTTTTGGCAATGCCGCTTTGCTGTGGGGTTCCAACACAAGAACTAATCTGAACTATGCCCTTTTCCTTAAAAAAATCACCTAAAGACCTAGCAAAAAATTCACTGCCATTATCAGATTTAAAGAGCTGGATTTTAGACCTAAATTGAGTGAGAACCATGTTATAAAATAGCACAAAAACACTAGGAGTTTCAGATTTATCTTTCAGCAAATAAGTCTAAGTTATCCTACTGTGATCATCAATAAAAGTGATAAACCACTTACAATTATCAGCATTCTTCACCCGAGAAGGGCCCCAAATATCACTATGGATCAAAGCAAAAGGGTAAGAAGGCTTGTATGTAGAAGGAAAATAAGATGATTTAGTATGTTTGGCAAGAGAGCAAACTTTGCAAGAAAAAGAATTAGGCCTTTTATTAATGAATAGAGCAGGAAACAATTTTGCAAGGTATTGGTAACTAGGATGGCCTAAACGAAAGTGCCATAACATAACAATATCAACTTTTCCTAAAGCGGTAAATGACTTGGAGATCTCGATTTTAGGAGAGGTAGGGAGGATGTAGAGACCATTATGCAAGCTGGCCTTACCAATCATCTTCTTCGAGTTCAGTGCCTGCAAAGTACAATCACGATCATTAAAAATTACAGAGCTGTGCAAGTCTGTGGACAATTTACTAACAGAGATAAGATTGCACGCCAGATTTGGTACAAAGAGAACATTTTTAAGTGCAATCTGTTCATTGAGAATAACAGTGCCATGTCCCTCTATTTTGCACAAAGTACCATCAGCTGTTTTGACAGCTTTACCAAAGGTATGGAAAAAATTGCGAAACAATGCCTTGTTACCAGTCATATGATCTGTAGCACCAAAATCGAGGATCCAATTAGGAGTCAACTGGGAGGAGAAAAATGAAGTAGAAGAAAGGTTACCTTCTGGATCTTTTATGACCAGATTACCCTCACAAGACCCTTGAAACTTTCCAAATAGTTTTTGAAGTTCAGCAATCTGTTCTTTAGTAAAACTAGTGACAGAGGTGGCAGCGACAAGGCTTTATTTATTATCTCGAGAGTGCTTGGACTTTCAGTCCTGAGGCTTACCATGAAGCTTCCAACACTTCTCCTTAGAGTGGCCGGGCTTTTTGCAATGATCACACCAAGGTCTCCCCCGTTTGGAAGAGGGAGATGATTGATGGGTCAGTAAGGCAGATCTTTCAGAAGTGGAATATGGTTCATCGACAAGATCACACACCTTCTCGGCTTTCTTCCTTCTTGACCATAGAAAAGCCTCTCGAAGGGAGGGAAGAGGAGAAATAGCCGGACTCCCGCCATGACCTCGTCCCAAGTCCTTATTTAAGCCTTGGAGAAATTGAAAAAGTCTTCGTTGAGTAACAATTTGCTGATAAAGAGCAGCATCTCTTGGATCTACCCAATCATAATGTGCATACAAATCTAATTGCTGCCAAAGAGTAGTAAGGGTATTGTAGTAGAGAGTAACAGGCATGGTTCCTTGTTTAAGGGTGGCTGCTTGATCTTCAACATGATATAATTCAGCAATGTTATCCGTGCTAGAGTAGGTTTCATGATCGCACTCCAAATTTCAGCGGCTGTGGTGTAAAGAAGAAAGTTTCTGCTGATACTCGGGGTCATGGAATTAAGGAACCAAGTCATAACCTGACCATTGTCACGCATCCACTTAGCAAAACCAGCATCAGTCACAGCAGGCTTCTTGATTTCACCAGTAACGTAGTCCTATCTTTTTCTGCCCAAGAGAAAAATCTTAACCGATTGCGACCATTCAAGAAAATTATTGCCATTCAATCGATGGTAGGTGATAGTCAGACCAGACGAATCTGATGGAGCATCGGAACCAAAAAAATTTTCTGGATTTGAAGTAATCTCCGAAGTAGGAGAAGGAGTTTCGGACATGGTCTAGGTTGAAAAAGAAATCTTAACCTAAGCTGATACCATGTAGAAATCAGAGTATTTTTATATTAAATAGAACATAAATCAGAGTTTTTTATACACAACCTATGACACTACTTTAGGAAACTCTAAGTTAGGAAAGATACTAAATAGGAGATATGATCCCTTAAAATAAGGGATTTTATATCTACAAAATATTCCTAAAATATTTACATAATATTCCTACATTATATTTAGTAGTATCAGAGCCAAGTTAAAAACTCGGGATATGAATTTTCGGTCCCAAAATTGTGTTTAAGAAAGAATTAGTTTTTAAATGACTTGAATAAATTAAAAAATTATGTGGTACATCGAGTCTCCGACGCCAATCCTATAAATATCTCTGTACGTAGATAGAATTGTTCTGAAACACTGTAGATAGTACCTTCTGCGACTGTACTGAAAAAGTTAAAGACTGAGACTTCCGGAACCATCTCTGAACTTCTGATAATTTATGCAAAAAACATCTATTAATAAATACTGGAACTGATGCATAAAACTTATAATGTAGATAAATTCGAATTATATAATGAGCATTTATGGAACTCGCAGATGTGGTACTCGTGGTCGTGGTAGAGGCTGTAGGGGGCTCGAGCTAAATCTTCCTCTCTGGGCAGTATGCCAAACTTTGATACGAGTGAGATGCCGATTTCGCCTACTACTGAAACTGAGTCTCAAAGCCGTTCGGCTGGGGAAGACGCACTGTCCCAAGCCATGTTGAGAATATTAGAGAGGATCGCTGGATGCCATTTTGGATTTAGGGGCCGTGGGTTGGTAACTGAGCGACTCCGGTCTAATGGAGCTGAGCTGTTTAGGGGTGTCACTGGAGTCGCCCCTACAGTGGCCGAGTATTGGTTGGAGGCCACTGAGGAATTTTGAATGATTTAAACTGTACTCCTGAGCAGAAATTTAAGGGTGCAGTCTCATTACTTCTTGACGAGGCATATCAGTAGTGGTTGACAGTTGAGGATGGCACTCAGCCTGATTATCTGAATTGAGATTTCTTTAATACCACTGTTCAGAGTAAGTACGTGGAGACGAGCTATGTGGATGCTCATAAGCGTAAGTTCATGAATCTCACGTAAGATGATACATCAGTGGCCGAGTATGAGGCCGAGTTTTTTAGGCTAAGCCGCTACGCTCGAGGCATTGTGGCATCTGTGTATGAGAGGTGCGTTCGGTTTGATGATTACTTGAGGGATAACTTAAGGGTATTGATTGCTCCACAGAGGGTGCGGGAGTTTGCGGTTTTGGTCGAAAATACGAAGACCACCAAGGATGTTCAACGTGTGAAGTGCTAAAATAGGGATCGAGAGAGGGGTAAGAATAAGAAGGATTTAGAGCCCTCTAGTTCTGTTTAGAGGCCTAAAAAAAAGGCCAGACCTGATGGGCCGGTTAGAGTGGGGGCTCTTGTTGCTTCTTCTAGGATTCAGCCTTGTGGAGATTGTGGTAGGCGCCATCCGGACGAGTGTTGGAGAAGGATTGGGGCTTGTCTGAGGTGTGGGTCTTTGGAATATCGAATTCGAGAATGTCCATAATGGGCAGATCATATGCAAGCTTTGGAACTAAGTTTTTTACAGCCTCAGAGGGTAGTTCAGCAGCCACCTAGGGGCCGTGGATCGGCTAGGGGTGGTTATGGTATGGGTCGTGGGCAGAGAGTACAAGGCAGAGGTGCTAGCCAGACTGAGGCGAAGTAGCCTGCATTGGTTTATGTTGCTCGACGCCGAGAGGATAGAGATGCTTCAGATGTTATCACAGGTACGTTCTTAATTTTTGATGTACCATATACTGCTTTGATAGACATAGGTTCTACACACTCCTATGTAGCTGGTTTTGTATCTGAAAACTTAGGAATTTCTGTCGAGAGCACTTCTAGTGAGATCACCGTAATGAGTCCCTTGGGGCAGCCTGTTTAGGTTAATAAGCTTTATAGGGATGTTTCGTTAGAAATGCAATGGGTTGTCTTTTTGGCAAATCCGATGGAGCTTCTGTTTGGGGAGTTTGACTTAATTCTGGGTATAGACTGGTTGGTGGAGTACCGAGTTAGTTTGGATTTGCACGATTAAGAGGGTCGTTCTGAGGACTGAGGATAATAGGGAGGTGGTTGTGATCGGTAAATGTCGAGATTATCTGTCCAATGTGATCTCCACTTTTTTGTAAGGGATATTAGAATATTGAAGGATTTTCCAAATGTCTTTCTTGAGGTGTTACCGGGTTTACCTCTTAATCGAGAAGTTGAGTTTGGAATTGAGCTTCTACCGGGTATAGCTTTAGTGTCCATCGCTCCCTACCGAATGGCACCGAAGGAGCTTACAAAACTTAAGGCTCAACTTCAAGAGCTTTTAAATCGTGGTTTTATCGCCCTAATGTATCTCCATGGGGAGCACCGGTTCTATTTGTGAAGGAAAAAGATGGCACCATGAGGATGTGCATTGATTACCGGCAACTGAATAAGTTGACTATGAAGAATAAGTATCTACTTCCGAGGATCGATGATTTGTTTGATTAGTTCCATGGGGCTTCAGTGTTTTCGAAGATTGATCTTTGTTCTAGGTATCATCAGTTGAGAGTTAATAAAGCTAATATTTATAAGACTGTATTTAGGACATGTTATGGACACTACGAGTTTCTATTTATGCCTTTTGGTCTGACGAATGCTCCGGTGGCATTCATGGATCTGATGAACCGAGTCTTTCAGCCATATCTAGATCAGTTTGTCATGGTTTTCATCGACGATATTATGGTTTACTCTAAGACTGAAGATGAGCATGATGAGTATCTTAGAGTAGTCCTTCAGATTCTCTGTAAAAAATAACTCTACACTAAGTTTAGCAAGTGTGAGTTTTGGTTGGTGAGATAAATTTTCTAGGGCATGTGGTTTCTACTGAGAGGATTCGTGTTGATCATAAAAAGATTGAGGCTGTGCTTGATTGGAAACAGCCCAAGAATGTATCGGAGAGTTGCAGTTTTTTGGGTCTGGCGGGTTATTATCGGCGGTTTGTCAAGGGGTTCTCTCTGATTGCAGTTCCTTTGACTAAGCTTCTGTGTAAGGGTGTTCCTTTTGTTTGAACTGATGCGTAACAATCGAGCTTCGAGAAGCTCAATTCTGTTTTGACTCAATCTCCTATTTTGATACAGCCTGAATTTGGCAAGGAGTTTGTGGTGTACAGTGATGCATCACACGTCGATTTGAGATGTGTATTGATGCAAGATGGTAAAGTTGTGGCTTATTGGAAACACAAAAATTTATATACTTTTTCATACTCATTTTTACTTAAACTCGTGCAAAACTGGTTAATTTTTTGTCGAAAAATAATTAAATATTATAAAATAATTAAATTGTGTTAAAAATGTGAACTTGGTGAATTTTAGTTAATTTTATACGTAATTTTGATTAATTTTGACTATTTTCGACAGATTCGCGCAAAGGGCGAAAATTGGCTCGGCTGACACTGCTGAAAGCACAATATCGAGAAACAATTTGAAGTATCGAGGCACATTAATTTCCATCATAAGACCGTCCAGAAATGTGTATTAATTCATAATTTAATTAATTTTAATTTATTCCCCATTTAATTTGGGTTAAATAATTTATTTTTAATTAATTATGGAGAAAGGGTCCAATTGAACCGCACTGATCGAACCATATTGAGTGAACCGAACCAGCCACTAATTCAGCAGCCCAGAACCGTCCATATGCTGACCCAAATCAGCATTTTAGCTGATTAAATATGCTTGCAAAAAGGCCTCTGGAAGACTTCCAAATTGCATTCAAACCCCACCTTTATTTGTGGCTTTGTAGATTTGCCCCAGGCTATTTTTAGCAAAGTTGAAAATCTCAACTTTTGCCAAGTAGATGTCCTGCCATAGGGGGGCTCTTTGGTTGCTAGAATTTGCTACTTTTAGCAACCACAATCAGCTATAAAAGCCACCCCTTGCTGATCATTCAAACCATTCCTCAATCCCATAACATTCTCTCATTCTCTCTTCTCCTCTCTCACTTTTCTCTCCATTTTTTTCCATTCAAGTGTTGATTTCTTCTCTTGGGAAAGAGGCTCTCATCAGCCATTTAGGAGCAGCAATTAGGTGTTCATAAGCCACCTTGATAGCCGAGGGCAACGAAAAATGAAGAACGGAGCAACTAGTCAAGTCACAGAGAAACACCAGATTTGCTTCTTGTTCCTTATCTCTTTAATTTTTGTTGTTGTTTTGACAAACATGTTTATGAATATTTATGCTATTGAAATATTTATTTTAATCAATTTAGCCTAAATTAAGTTTGTGTTGGGTTGATTATATTCTGCCTGTTTGAATTGTTAGAATGATGTTTATGCTGTTTTAGACCTCGGTAAATTGCTTGGTTAAGTAAAATCATGCCTAAGTTATTCATGCAATATAATTGTTAAATAACTAATAAATTAATTATTAAATCGTATTGAAATTATAATTAATAGACACAATGCTTAATCAGTGCATGTTCATTCTTCTAAGGTAGCTAAAGTTTAAATTAGCATTGTATTCGGCGATACATATGCCTTGCATAACTTGCAAGATTTTTGTGATTAAACTGTTTTAAGGTAGAAATAGCCTGTTACCTCACTTAATCTTTTATATGCTTGTGAAAATTGATTAACCGCTTGGATTGACATTGAAAAATGTTTAAGAGATTGGTTAATTTAATAAGTATGTATGAGCAGTAGTTAGCAAATTACCGAGTTACCGTGAATTTATTCGTAGCAATATAAACATAAGTTTGATAATTCTAAGTTAAAGAAATGTAATTAATCCAACACAAGTATGTTATCTTGATTAAATTTTATTTGAAGTCGTGCATTAGAACTCCTTTGTTTTATTTTAATTTTTTACTTAGTTTTTAAATAGTCTTTGACCACCTTTTAAAACTAAATTATTTTTATCTCACCAAAATGTTTTACAATTAATTTTATAAATAATTCTTTTTACAGTCCCTGTGGGTACGATAACTCGACATTTACTTGTCACTTTATTACTTGTTGCGATTGTGTACACTTGCACATTATCTGTCGTTCCACTTATGCGTCTCGTCAACTTAAGACACATGAAGGGAATTATCTGACGCATGATCTCGAGTGGGCTGCGGTGGTTTTTGCATTGAAAATCTAGAGGCACTATTTGTATAGTGAGAGATATATTATCTACACTAATCACAAGAGCCTCAAGTATCTCCTTACCTAGAATGAGTTGAATCTTAGACAGTGACGATAGATTAAGCTGCTTAAAAATTATGACTGCACGATAGAGTATCACTCTGGTAAGGCCAATGTGGTGGCCGATGCTCTAAGTCGTAAAACAATAACTGATTTGAGTGCGATGTTCGTTTGACTTAATTTGTTTGATTATGAGAGTTTGTTAGCTGAGTTGCAAGTTAAGCCGACTTGGATTAATCAGATTCGAGTTAAGTAGTTGGGGGATGAGCCACTGGTTTTGCGGTTCCACCAGGTTGAGAGTAGTAGTACTTCTGATTTTGGGTTGAATAATGATGGTGTTCTGTGTTATTGAGGTCGGATCTGTGTGCCGAATGATTCTATTTTGAGGTACTCGATTCTGAGGGAAGCATATAGTAGCCCTTGTGCTATACATCCAGATGGTAATAAGATGTACCACGGTCTTCGTGAGTTGTACTGGTGGCCGATTTTGAAGCATAAGGTTACGAATTTTGTTACTCTATGTCTGACGTGCCAGCAGGTTAAGGCTAAGCACTAGTTGCCTTCGGGTTTGCTACAACCCATTAAGATTCCTCCATGGAAATGGGAACGAGTGACAATGGACTTCGTTAATGGGTTGCCACTGACACCCACTAAGAAGGATTCTATTTGGGTTATCGTAGATCAATTGACCAAGTCCACTCATTTCATTCCGGTTCGAACGAACTATTCTCTGTAGAAGTTATTGAAGCTTTATATCTCTGAGATAGTTAGATTGCATGGGGTTCCTGTTTTGATTATTTTTGATAGAGATCCTCGTTTCACTTCTCGATTCTAGAATAAATTGCACGAGGCTCTGAGTTTGGTATTGGACTTTAGTACTGCGTTCCATCCTCAGATCGATGGTCAATCTGAGAGGTGATTCAAATACTGGAGGATATGCTTTAGAGTTGTGTAATTGATTTTCGTAATTGATTTTCGAGGTAGTTGGTAGGATTATTTGCCATTAGTTGAGTTCGCTTACAATAACATTTTCCAGGCTAGCATCCAAATGGCACCCTACAAGGCTTTATATGGTCGTAAGTGTCATAATCCGCTATATTGGACTGAGTTGGGGGAATGCCGAGTGCTGGATCCTGAGTTGGTTTTTGAGACCGAAGATAAAGTTAGACTAATTCGGGATCGTCTGAAGGCAGCTTCTAATAGACAAAAATCTTATGCAGATCTGAATAGGCGTGATATTGAGTACTCTGTGGGGACTTCGTGTTTCTTAAGGTTTCTCTATGGAAGAAAGTTCTGAGATTCGGTCGTAAGGGCAAGTTGAGCCCTAAGTTCATTGGACCGTATCGGATACTGAAGCGTGTGGGACCAGTTGCTTATCAATTGGAGCTACCTCCTGAGTTAGACCGTATTCACGATATGTTTCACATCTCGATGTTGAGGCGGTATCGATCTGACCCATCTCACGTTGTCTCAGTTGAGGAGATCGAGGTTAGACCAGATTTGAATTTTAAAGAGGAGCAGGTTCAGATTCTGGATTGTGATATTAAAGTTTTGAAGAGGAAGTCCATACTGTTAGTGAAGGTTCTGTGACGGAATATGACACTGAGGAAGCCACATGGGAACCTGAAGATTCGATGCATCAGTAGTATCCTCACCTGTTTTGATCAGGTAAATTTCGAGGTCAAATTTTCTTTTAGGAGGTAGAGTCATAATGCCTCGATTAAGTTATTTTTGTTTTCGTAGTTATCTAACACAACTATGTATCTACTTCAGTAGTTAAGTGTTTTGGGAGTGTGTAAGAGGTCTTAGGTTCAAATCTCTTCTTTGCCAAATTTTGTTATTTTTGGAATTAAGCCTTAACTTTGTTCAGTGGGCTTATATTAAACTGCCTGTAAATTCATATCAGAATGAGTCTGCTGATTCAAGTGGTAAGGGAATTAGTGTGTTGGGGGTCTTGTGTTTGAATCCCTGCACCAGCCTAGATAGTTTTTTTGCTCAGTTATCTGAAAGAGTTTCAGTGGAGCTAAATTTCTGAGTTAGTTGTGAGCAGTGGGTTAGTGGGAAAGATATGGGGGATTGTGATATTATCTTTATTCTATTTTTTTTTCAAAATTTTATTTTTCTTTCTCCTTCAGAATTCTGACGTGAGTTTCTTCCTCCTTTCTTTTCTTTTTGGCAATCTGTGCAAATTTCCTCTTGTTCATCGTGCTATACTTGTTTTTGTGGTGCTTGCCGTGGGTTTTAGGTAAGAGGGTTACTTCCGTTTCAATTTTCTGTAATTGTTAGATATACATTTTCTTGTAGTGTGATTTCAATATAGTTGGGGGTTTGATTCTTGCGGAATTCTTATGTAGGAGAAGGTGGTGGTAAAGGAAATTTGATCTGATAGTCTAATCGTGTTGTTATCTGTGCTAGTTGACGATAAGTTACTTGCGTTGTTTTGGGATTTTGTGGTGACTCATAAATTGGTTGCTATGTGATCAATGAATTTCTGTTTCTTAGGTTTCGGAGGGCTCGGGGTTGTTGTAACATCTTAAACGAACCAGTTGTGTACCCGAAACGCAGAAAAATGAGCTTCAACAAAAGTTAAAAAACCTCATTGTCGACGCCACACGGGCGTGTTCCTGGCCGTGTATGAGACACAGCCGTATGATCGACGTGGGCATGGCAGTGCTCAAGACACGACAATGTGATGGCTTGAGTGTGGCCGTGTGGGCCACACGGGCTAGGCCAAGTTGGGCGTGTGAGTTTTGGGCTAGACTGTGTGGGCCACACGGGTGAGGCCAATTTGGGTGTGTGGGCCACACGGGCTTGTGGGCCATATTTCTGAAATTTTTCTTAAGGTCGCATGGGTCGCTCTAATCGACTGTATGCCTATTGTAGGGTCGATAAGGGTTAATTAACCTTATTTTGTATGCTATGATAATTTGATAGACTGATCTGAGTAGGATACTAAACATATGACTGATTGAACTGCTATATGTATATCTGTAATGTGTATATAAGTATGTTGAACATGTTTAATCTGATATATTTGAATCTGATTTCTGCATTTGTTATTGAGGATGAGATTTGTATATGAGGAGAAAGTATTCTGTACAGCGATCATCGCCTATATTCTGGCAGCTTGGCTGTACATTATCTGACATGTGTCGTAATGGCACGATATGGTGTGTAGGGATGTGTGAGTGTTTGTAACCCCACATAGTGTGATGGGATGGTAGGAGTTGGTGTGTAGAGGATAGGGGTAGGATTCTGTATATATGATTTTGTTTACCATATCTGAAAAAAGTATGTGCCTGACTCTGTATATGTATGTTTGCATGCTTAATTCTGTTGGGTAACACACTGAGTTTACGAAAACTCACATTCGTTTGTCTGTTCTGTTTAGGTAATCCACAGACTTAGGCGGATCGGTGCGACGGAGCCTCTCGGTGACCACGAGTTCATAAATTGATTTGGTTTATGGTTTTTCTTTTAAGGATTATTTCAGGATTTCTGTAATAATTGGCCTCTCCAGACTTTTTGGTTGTTTCTTTTTTTGGATTTTCGTTTTAGTACTTAATTTGCAACTGATCTCTAAAACTATGGTTTTTACTAAAACAAAGTTTTTCTAAAAATAAGAATTGCTTTCTTTAAATACAAGGTTTTTCATAAGCTTCCACTATAAAACACGTTTTAAGGCAATTTGATTAATTGAATAAATGTTTTGACAATGGATAAAAGTAAATAAGAGTTGAAAAGCTGAGATGGTTTAGACATGTAGATTTCGTTATCAAAACTCATTCTTTATGACACCTCCGGATTTGGCCATAATGTCTAGGCCGTATTTAGGGTGTTACGATAATATTAGATTTTGTTTAAAATTTTTAATGAATTTCTTCAAAAAATCATTAATAAATTGAAAAAAATAATGTAATTACAAAATATTTTTTTTAAAAAGATTTAAATAATTTAGAATTAATTATATTAATATTATTTTATTTTAAAAGTATTTAATATTAAAATAATACAAAAAATGGTTTGAATATTAATATTAATATATTATAATTTAAATAATAGTATTAGTAACTCCTAACATGTTATTTTATATACATCGTTAAAATAATTTTTTTAATGTCCGAAAATGGTAATATGAATTATTTTATTCTTTTTTTAACTTCATATTGCTATAGTGATATTATTTTAAATTGACACAATGTGGGACTCAAACTTGAGACTTTAATGTTCTCATGGGCTTAACCATATCATTAAAGCAACGCCTCATTGGTTGTAAATTTATTTTTCAAAGGATATAATAACAAATTTAGCTCTTAATTTTTACACCTTTTGTCAAATTGGATGTTACTCTTTTTTTGAGCTAAATTTGACCCTTAATCTTTTACAAAGAGTCGAATTTGACCATCAATATTTTAAAAAGAGACAAATGAATTTTTTTTTCACAAAAAAAAAGGACTAAAACGTTAAAGTTTTAAACATGGCTACCTACATGACAATACATATGTACTTTGTGCTAATATTTTTATATTTGATTTTTTATTATTTTAAATTAATTTTTAACCTGACATATAAAATAAATAGTGTGATGTCAATATGAAGTACACGTAGATTGCTATATAAGTTATTATGCCAACATTGTTAATAAATGAATGGTTTAATTAATATTTTCGTTAAAGAAAAGTGAGTTTACTCTTTTTGAAAGTTAAATGGTTAAATTTAGCTAAAAATAATAAGAGATAAATTGACAAAAAAAATATAAATGTTGTTGATTCTGCCATTTAAAAGCTGTTATTATATACAGCTAAGATCCCAAGGGATTCATGAATTTTTTTTCAAAGACGAGGCATTCCTGAAACCATGGATATAAACATATTTTTCACTGAACTTGAGACTAGATGTGTTTTAATCCAACAAAAATCAATCCAAGATAAGACTAAATGTGTTTTGACACAAATACAGCCACACTAATTGAAGATTAAATAAAAATACGATGTAAAATATATGAAGAAAAATGTAAATGTATTAGTAGGAGAATAAAAGGGTAAAATGATTTGAAGGAAGCTTTTTGTGGGAATGATGAGATTTGAAGGTTTCTTTATGCTTTAATCTTCTTTTTAGTGTAATTTCATCTGGAAAAAGAAAACATTTGATGCTGTCAGGCTGTAATTGAGAACCTGGGAAATATACTGTACCTAACCCTAACCCTAATAAATAGAGGAATCTTCATTAAAAGGAACAACAAAAATTTAAATCTCAGACCAACACTACACTGATTTTCATAGCTTCAATCAATCACAAACTCACCTACGTATTTGTCTGGTTTTTCAGCCATTGGATCATTTATATGTATAAAGTTTATACACACTCAAGGATTACAGCTCTTAAACCATTTTTACTATTTGTTTTGCTTTTAACCTTTAAGGTGAGGTGAAGATAGAGTAAGTAAGCTTGAGGTTCAAGCTTCTTTGCTTTTGACCCGAAGAGTGTGTGTTTTCATTTAAGTAAATAGAGAATCTGTAAAGACAAAATGATAGGTTTTCATGTGAAGTTGAGACCATTTCATTTTTTTTTTTTCTTCACTTATACTATAAATCAATAATAATGCACCTTGTCTTTTTTAACTCAAACAAAATTAATATCATATTTATATTTAAACTTAAAACTCCAACTTTAAATTTATTTATTTATTACATAAATTTTGACTTCTTTGACATATCAGCCAAATGAAATCAATTATTTGGTACATTAATTCACGAAATGTCCCATTCCTACAACAATGATTGATTAAAGAGAGTAATGATACATGGCGGAACATTTGATTAAGGGCGGTGGTCACCATCCCTAATTTCTCTACCATTTCACTCCTCAATATCAAGGATTATTAGTTATGTTGCTCTTTGCTTGCTTGTCATTAATCATACTAATTTGCAATCATACTCTTTTGGAAACCTATTCCAATCACTCCACTTCCTAACTATATGGGACCTATCTTCTCAATTAGTGGACCCTCCATCTTTTTCCGTACAAAAATTGCCTGTTGCTTTACTCCTTTATTTGATCATACACCATCTTTTTCCTTCCCATTCTTAGATTTCTTTTGGAAAAGAAAAAAAAAAAAAAAAGTTAGGGATTTTAATTTTATTTTATTCTAAGTTAGGTTTCAATAACTATTGTCAAGTTCAAGTCTCAGTACAAGAATAATTATCAGGTTCAAAGATTAATTTAGATAATAAAAAAAAAAGAAAAGTTAAAAGGCCCTGGTGTTGAAACAGTAACCTAAGCAATTACCAAATTCAGATTGTAATTTGGACCAACCCTAATCTAAAAATAGGTGTGAAATTCAAGCGCTCATATGTTATAAGCTTAGATATAGCTATAAATAAATGAGGTGATTCTAGGCCCATGTATACCCCCGTTTGGGCTTATTCCGACTTACATTGGGACCATTTCTGAAAAAGTGTTTCCTACCACCTCAGCAATAGATGTATTTAATTATTTTATGTGAAATTAGATACAAGTCTTTTTCCCTGAATCATGGTAGAAAAGATGATGAAAAAAAAGGCAAAAACATATTTTTAATGACTCTTTGTCTTCAAATATTACAAACATTTTACATGATTCTAAGTTGTAGCATAAATGTTTTTTGATGGGAAAAAATAAAAGAGCAATCTTGTCGGCACCTAAAGTTGCAGACCTGAATCAACATATAAGCAAAATGATTTTTATTTTTCCTTGGTTTTCATCATCTCTTTTATCAATTATAGTTGCAAGCGATTTGGATTTAGCTTTACATTGAAATATGGTAATTGCTAATGTTTAATCTTGGATTTTTCATGTTTCTCATCCTATTTTACTGGTGTGAGATTTTAGACCATTTTAGTTGCAATGATCTACTAAAAAAAAAATCATTTATACAATTTACCTAATACCCGAAACTCAACATACTTTATTATTTACGTTATCATTTCTATTAATTTCCGTATCACACGGTTTCACCCTCACACTTCCCTTCATCAATTCAAACAGCACCAGTTCTGATCTTTGTTTGTTGACATCTGAATTGCCTATTTTCGCTCTCTTCAAATCCAATATACAACATTGTTCCAACCCACCCTCAGGATAACTGTAATCAAAGTCTTTCCCTTCAATTTAATGTGCAAACATTGTTGTTCCTGCCACCATACCCTTGGTTCCCTTTGTAAATTGCAAAGCTGCACCACCTCTTCCCATAGTCTGTTTGAATAAGAACATCCTACAAAGCAAATGAACCAACTATTATTATCCCCCAATCCTAGGAAACGGAAGAATGCTTAGGAACATAAAGAAAACACCAAATAACCTTGCCCCAACCCACTCTATTAGATTTTGGCCTTATTTCCTGTCGAACTTTGCTCACAACATCTCTCTCTCCCTGTACAGGCCAACGTTTTACTTCGAAAATTTTGGGAAGCTTCAGTTTTCAATCCCATCAGCTTCTTCCAACTCCAGCTACTGTTCTTAGCTACGAGTAGATGCATAACAGTTCTTCCCCTTAGCAATTCAAAATGGAGTAAAAGTTGGGTTTTCGGGCATGCAAATGGTCTTCTTCCATGGTTCTGAAATGTAGGCTTTACGAAATTTTATCATATCAAAATTGATGAGGATAAGAGGAGGTAGGCTTAGGTGACTGTTCACACAGTGATGTACGGAGAACTGTAAAAGGTTAGGATGCATTTGGTTCAAGTGGTTATGTAGGAGGAAACGAAGAAAGGAAACAAGTTTACTCTTAAAAGAGAGATTTATAGGTGAGGGTGACTATCTCTTAATTTGAGGTTTTAACACATGTACGACATATGTCCATTATGATTGGTTATTTAGGAGTCATAGTAGCTTCTTAACAGGCAGTGATGCGATGGAGACGAGCTAGGCAAAATTTTATGTGTAAGCTATGCAATGAGGAATCAATACTTATCCTAACGAGATAGACTAAAAGAGCTCCATGCATTACACATATGTAATTTTATGAAATTTGATCGCTACACTTATTTAAGTAAGTGTTCAAAGTTACTATATGACAATATTATGGTGGCAAAATCTAGATCGAAGAGGAACTTATAACAAAAATAACTGAAGAAATTTTTTACAGTGATGAAATTAATCAAGTAACGCTGCTTTAAGTCCAATGGGAGATTGCTTAATGATCTGCCCGGTTACTCCTTGTCAAAACATAAGGGAACTCAACAAGGGAATCCACTGAATATTAATAATACTCATGGCCCATGGATGCTTTTTTGCATCCTCTTCGGTAAACTATAAACAATTTCATCTTCACACTAATTTAAAATGTTTTACTTTATTTAACATATACCATCCCTAATTCCAAGTCATAGGACATAAATTAGATATCATATATATATTTGAAAACTCTTTTAAAACAAAATAATAAAAAAGAATAGATAATTTAATATGAAAAACATGATTGGTAATTTACTTGTTTAAGAACTCAAATTTATCATTTTGTATTTTTTAAAAAATTCTAATTTAACATTTTTTTATAATTTTTAAAATTTATTGGGGATAAATTCGTGTAAGCAACGAACAAGAAAATTAATGAATAAATTGTAAGATCAAACACACAAATTTTACGTGAAAAACTCTTCTGAATAAGATAAAAACCATGGGCAAAAATACTTTTACTAAATCGACAAAAATGAATTTTACAAAGATGGAGATAAAAACTAAACCCCGAAAATAAGAACCCTCAAAACTTAAACACAAAATTTCCTGAAAGCTTGTAATCTTTCCAGGCTAGAAAAAAGTCTATTTCTAGGCTAAATTCGTAGGTCAAATAATCTTAAAATAATCTATACTAATCAGAGTTTGACCGGGACAAATAATCAGAATTTAACTAGAAAAAAAAAAAAGGAGAAAATTACATGGCATGTCAACACGCCGTTTTTGCTTCTCTGTTGTTTTGTCGTCGCATGACTCTTCGTCACTACGTCGCTATCTGTTTGTGTCTTAATTTGACCGAAATGCGAGACATACTCCACAAATCCCCACATTGACTTGTATTTCCACATTGCCTTCTTTGTCGAGTCTGCTATGGGCCTATCTTGAACTTTGCCGGATATTAACTGAGTCCAAGTTGTACTTGAAATTTGAAATCGAAAGATTTCTAGTATTTGACTTGTGTATTGCCAAATCAAAATTGACTCGGTCTACTTTTCACAAATGCAATGCTTTGTCTTTCCAAATCCTAAAACAAAAAGAGAACTTCTCTTATTCAAAACGGTCATACCTTTTTCCCTCTCATGACCAAATTGCCTCTACTTCAAATGAGTTGACTTCGGCTCCTTAACAGATGAGGGACTTGATGTTTTACCAGTCACCATTGTAGAACATAAAGACTACTAGTTTGTAACACCCCTAACCTGTCACCATCACTAGATTAGGGATACAAAGTATTACTGTACAATTCAAAACATTTAAAATCGAAATAGAAATTAATAAATAATTTACATGTTAACATTTGATAACATAATTTAATTATAGCATAAATACTTTTATGGGCCTTAAATTGAGCCTAAGAGACCTTAAAAATAGTTTGGAAACATTCAGAGACTAATTCAAAATAAATTAGAAATTTTAGATCTAAATGTAACACCCCTAACTCATCTCCGTCGTCAGATTAGGGTTACGAAACGTTACCGAACAAACAGAATGTTTAACTTCAAAATAAAATAATAATTATACTTACAAATTAATTTCTAATTACTCAATTTAATCATGGCAATAATACACATTTGGGCATTAAATCAAGCATTCGAGATCCCAAAAACAATTTGGAAACAATTAGGGATCAATTTAAAACAAATCAGAAAATTATGGGAAAACATGAAAATTTTGAAAACAAGAGGTCACACGGCCATATGGCCAGGTTGTGTGACATAGCCCAGACCATGTGGACAATCAAAGTAGGGTCACATAGCTGTGTCCCAACCCGTGTGTATATTCGATGTTGGGTCACACGGCCGTGTCGTTGGCCATGTGCCAAACCATGTAACTCATTGACTTGGTACATACGGCCGTGTCTCAAACAGTGTGAAACTTGCACTTAAAATAAAAAGTGACACACAACCGTGTCACAGCCCGTGTCCCAAGCCGCGTGCTCCATAATTAGCCCCTAAAACAAGCTATTTCAAGGCCAAACCTTGCCCAACAAGCTACTTCATTTGTGTATACACTCAATGGACCCAAACACATTTCAAACGCTCTTAAACATACCAATTTAATCAACCTAATTCTCCTAACCAATATGCCATTCAAAAGCACCTCAGTTACCAAAACAACATCAATCAAAACAAAGATATAATGTCACTTCTCAATCATAAAACAGAGATAAGATAGCTACCTATTATCAACGATTATTGTAACACCCCTAGCCCATATCTGTTGCCAGATTAGGGCTACAGAGCATTTCTAAAGAATAACGTCATACAATAAATAATTTATAACCGTAAAGAAATTACATGTTAAATCATGGCAACATCAACCAAAAATATTCATACAGTCCCTTATATGAGCCTTCGAGGCCCTAAGAAGACATTGGAAACAAATCGGGACTAAATCGAAAACATATGAAATTTTTTGGAAAAATTTAAAAATTTTCAAACTGCAAGGCTCACACGGCCGTGTGACTCACACAGCCAAGAGACACGCCCGTCCCTTAACCGTGTGGGCATTCGAAATAGAGACACACAACCGTGTGCCAGGCCATATGCTAGGCCGTGTAACAGCCTAACTTCTAACCCTTTTGAAAGTTACAGGAGACACACGGTAGTGTCGCCTAGCTGTGTGTCACACACGACTAAGACACATGCCCGTGTCCCGTGTGGACGAAAAATAGGCCGTTTCCAAGCCATTTTCTCACCCAAACTCACACTCCATGCACAAGCCATTTGAACCTATAAGCATTTAAGACACACTTTACAATGCATATTCAAGCATACACAACATAGAAGCTATCCATTCAACCAATATGCCAAAATGGCACTTCAATTTCAACAATCAAACTTATCTAAACACTCAACCAATTCATTCACTATTTAATCTACCAATTGAACTATTACAAGCCACATATATCCATCTATACATATACCCAAAATTTCATGCACAACCAATACCAAATGACCATTTTCACAACTAACATATACCACACCAATTTGACCAAAAGATATTCACTTCTAATTACCATAGCTAGCCATTATCATCATCATGCTACATTCATTCCACACCAACCACTAATTGCTACCATACTATTTCCATCAACATTTCATTATCACCATTTTAACCAGCACAACATCAAATCATCAACCACACTAAATACCATATAATCATAATATCTTACCACTTAGTTCATCAACCAAACTAACATATATACAAGCCACTCATATTGGATAAATTCAGTATACAAAACACCTATACATGCCATTATAACCATGACTCAGAATCTTCAAAATATACCAATATAATCGATGGATAGTGTGATGAAATCTCTGAAAACTTCTAACCTGAACGAGCTTCTGATCATCTAAAACACAAAGGAAAATAACACGAAGTAAGCGTAAAATGCTTAGTAAGTTCATAATTCATAAACAAAGCTTACCATTTCAATTTATAAGCATAAAATAATTTGAGACAATCCAACATGACTTGACATTAGCCTAAGCAACAACAACCTTTCAAATTAGATAATCACATAGCTTAGCAAATCATCTCAAAACATCATAGCTTTTGTACACACTACTTATAAGCATTCATATTTTCAACAATATGGCTAAGCATATTTCAAGCATGTGACAACCCGAATTAGGGCCTAATCGAAATGGTGGTTTTGTGACCACAAATCCGAGATAGAAATAATTATTTTATGATTATTTTGAGGTTTATGATATGATTTCATGATTTCGTGAAAATTTCGTGATGAAATTCTATGCATTGAGCGCTTAAGTCGAGATTAGGGACTAAACCGAATAAATTGCAAAACTCGTGTTTAAGAAGTTTTTAGTATGAAAATTGCTTTGGGATATTAATTAGGAGGTCTTAAATAGCAATTTGACCAATTCCTAAGTTATGGACAAAAGTGGGACATGGAGGGAATTTTTGGAAAGTTTAGTAGTAAGGGCATTTTGGTCATTTGTATATTAAATGAAATAAAATGGGAAAAATAACACAAAATTGGCCATCATCTTCATTAGTTGCTGCCGAAATTTTCTCTCCTCCATAGCTAGGGTTTCTTCAACTTTCAAGCTTCATAGTAAGTGATTTCAAGCCCCGTTTTTAATGTTCTTTACATTTTTGAAATCATCGTAGCTCGGTTTACTTATTTCTAACATTATTTCGAGTTAGGGTTTATGTTTAAAAATTTACCCATGAATGATAGGCATCTATTTTGATGTTTGATGGTAGAATATGAATGTTTGAAGTTAGGAGAACGATCTTTTCTAAGCGATTTTTAGCGAAAACGAGCAAAACGGCATAATCGATAAAAATACCTATTGTTCATAACTATGTGTTAGAGTGAGAATTTGATGTTGCCATAGAAGAGAAAAATGATCAGCATGTTATTAAACATAAGAATAAGGGCTGAAATTAAATTTCTGAGCCTTGGGGAAAAATCATAATTTTGTAAAATTTAGGGGGCAAAAATGTAATTTTTGTATAATGTGATTTTTGGATTGAAATAAATGGTTCAGGTGTTAAATGAGCTACATGTGTTGTTATAGATCAAGAAAGGCGTGGAATCGACCTCGAACGAGGGAAAGAAAAAGTTTTGGACTAAATGGCAAAATTCCCATATTTTGCACCGAGGTAAGTTTGTATGTAAATAATACATTAATTTCATTTACATTTTTATATTTCAGCCTACATTATATATATTAGCTAATGTTGAAGCATAAATCGACTATTGGAAGAATGGAAATAAGTAATAGAGAGAGAAATCCAGGTTGAACATTCGGAAAGATCGAATAAAATACATGGAGCGTAGCTAGGTCACATGTATGGTGCTGAGTGCACATCATGTGTACAAGAAAGCTACGAGATACTATGTGGTAGCTAGGTCACATGTGTGATACGGGATGTATCCCATGTAGACAAGAGAGCTACGGGAGAGATAATTGTAGCTAGGTCGCATGTGTGATTCCAAGTGAAGGACACCATGTAGACAAGAGAGCTATGAGATAAATTGGCTAGGTCGCATGGGTGGTACTAAGTGTTCACCATGTGTACAAGAGAGCCGAATTAAATGAAATACAATGGTGGGGCTGTGTGCTGAAACCATTAAGTATCGAGGATTAATCCGAATTGTTCAACGGGATGGCTTTGTGATGACATTGTAATCATGGGACTATACTCGTGATGTATGAAACGTGGTGAAAATGATTTGTGATATATATATATATATATATATATATATATATATATATATATATATATATATAAGTTAAAATGAGGTTAATACAAAGAAAGTGTGAAAGAGTGAATTAGCACTTAAACTGTTTTGGACAGTAGCAGTTACGTGAATTTGAAAAATCACTATAAATAGTAGGAATTTAATTAAAGGTTGAATGATATTTGAAATTAAAGCTTAATGAGTCTATTTTCAAATAAAAGAAACAGAGTAAGTAAAGAAATTCTATATTTTGAGATATTTATAATTGTGTGTGACTTGCCCAGGATGACTATGTGATCCCCTGTTCCAACTTTGAAAAATCATTAAAAATTGTACAAAACAAATTAAGAAACATAGTTTATATGTCTAAATTCCTTATTGAGTATAGTTTTAAATTAAATATGTTTCATGGTTATTTGAATTGTATACTGGGAGAAATTAAATTTGAAGTGAACAGAGGTCAGATCAGTCAAGCTGTGTAACAGGGGAAACTTTAACTAATAAACTGTACTAATTGGCTGGACCAAAAATTCTAGAAAAAAATTAGTAAGAATTTTTATGAGTCTAGATTCAGGGAAATTTTACGGATTTGAATTTCGAGTTTTGTAACTCAAGTTATAATTTATTTAGTGATCATGACGCAGGAGGGACAGCTTGATCAAATTGGAGTGAATAGTAAAATTAAAAATATGATATAATTGAGTTATGTTGTAAACATATTAGATTCCTTATTTGTTATTTATATATTTACTTACTAAGTTATAAGCTTACTTTCTTTTCCCTCTTTTGTCTTATAGTGTCATCCAGCTAGCACAGGAGTTAGAGATTGTTGAAGATCCGCCTGCACTATCAATACTTTTGGTATTTGAACTCAACATTTTGAATTATGGCATGTACAGTAGACTTAGTTATTTTGTTACGTGTCATAATTGCCTAGGTCTAAAATATTAATTATAGTATCAAACAAATCATCTTGTACGAAGTCTTTGAAATTGGCTTGTATTGTTAATGGCATATGTTGTAATGATTCATGATCAAATAGCACGCCATATTTTTGTCTCGGTTTTGTTTAATAGTATGTATTATAATTTGTTAATACCTCGTACCCTGTTCTGGCGACGGATACGGGTAAGGGGTGTTACAAAGCATCATTAACTCATACATTTTTATACTTCCATAACAACACTTATTGAAGCATTTCTGAACCTTCCCTTTTTCATACCCATTGAACCACTAGAATAATATCGGATACGCGAAAATCTTGCACACTATGTGCCATCAAATGGTGAAACCACTACTATCTCATATCTCATATCAATGCTATCTTTCGAGCCATAAATGGGTCTGCTCACATAAGCTGTCAATCAGGACGTAGCTACACAATGCTGCTCACACAAGCTATCAAGTAACAGTAATACATGCCAAAAACTCAGCCACCGATAGGACATACAAGACCAGCACCCGAAACACGGTAACCCTTAATGACATGTCATTTGTATCCTATATATTCCTAAGGTTCAAACGGGATTTGAAAGTCGTCGAAACTTCGTTGGATATTTTTGTAGAGTTGTAATACCAACAAATATAACATAAAAGCATTTAAATCAAACACAACTCAATGTTAATTAAATATACGAACTTACCTCAAACACGAATGGAGAAATACGATCGATTAATCCAATACTTTTTTTCCCCATCTAAATCCGTGCGTTGCTTTTCTTGATCTATATAATCAAATTTATCTCATTCAATTTCATTCTATTCAATTTAATCCAAAAATCATATTTTGGAAAAATTACACTTTTGACCCTAAAATTTTAAATTCAATACAATTTAGTCCCTAGCTCATAATAATGCAAATTCATGTAATCCAGTCCACACTTATGCTAGCCGAATATCATCTAAGCATTTAACAAGCCCTACATTTTATCTTTTTCACATTTTCACCATTAACATTTTTCTATTTCTCAATAAAATCCTTAAATGACAATTTCATCAAAATTTCCTTTACAAAAGTTGCTCAACTATCATTAAATATTCATTCTCATCCTTCAAAAATAAAAAATAGCTAACATACATTCATGGTAAAACCCTAAACTCTTAACAGTTTTGCAAATTAGTCCCTAGGCTAGCTATATTAAGCTACAACGACTCCAAAAACATAGAAATCGTTAAAAACCGAGCAAAAATGCACTTACATGCACTAGGAATGTTGGCCGAATGTTGAATGCTCAAAAACGGTGTCTTGCCTTAGCATTTTTCGGTTGGAGAAGAAGAAAAAAAGATGATATCTTTCTTTTATTCATTTTTATTTTAAGTTGTTTTATTGTTTACTAAATTAACCTTAGGTAATAACCTTTAAAACCATTAAAAAGATGTCCATCTTTGTCTACTATTAATCTTAAGGGTCTAATTACCATTTAAGGCCACTCATATTCCAACTTCATAGTAAATTGACACCTTCTCTAATAGAACACAAGTTTTGCACTTTATGCAATTTAATCCTTTTTATTAAATTAAACATGCAAATGATAAGATTTCTTAGCGAAACTTTTAAACACACTATTAACATGTTGTAGACATTAAAATAATAATAAAATAAATTTTTTGATGTCGGATTTGTGGTCCCGAAACCACTATTCCGATTTCACTAAAAACGGGTTGTTACAATTATCAAGTTATTTCATCATTCAAAATATTCACATCAAAATGACCATTTGCATATAGCTTTTAACATAAACAAGCGAACTATACTATATAGACATACAACCATTTACAAAAGTAACCAAAACACAACAAAAGTATAAATGACATTAAACTCTATACATTAAGTCTTAAACATGTCATTTATAACCAAAGCCAAAATATTCAAAAACTACCAAGGTGATTTCTAGATAATGTGATAAGGCTCTGACAAGGTTTCAATCGATCAAGCTTCCAATAGACTACAAAACAAAAGAAATACAACTACGTAAGCATTAATTGCTTAGTAAGCTCGCATAAGATTAACTTAAACTTACTGAACATCAATTGATAAACCATTCAACCAAGTTCATTTCAACATTATACTTTCCTATCCACCATAATCCACATGGTTAATAACCAACATATAAACATAACGTCTATGTGATATAGCATATACTAGGAAATGAATTTCCATAATCTATCTTTTCCATCACATAATAAAAACTCACCATTCATTTTTCATAAACTCATGAATAACAATTAATTGTAAACAGACCTTTCTTCAACTTTTACTTACCTGTCGAGCTTAATAGAATCACAACGGTTATCTGATTTACAACACTAGCATGAAGCCTGCTAGGCTCAAGGCCTGATTTCAAACACCGGCACAAAGCATGCTAGGCTCAAGGCCTGATGTCATACACCGGTAAGAAGCCTGCTAGGCTTAAAACCCGATAAATGCCTCCAATATAGCTCAATTTCCATCAATCAACAAAATTGTAACCACAACCACCACAACTAATTAAATAAAACAATTAGCTAAGAATTGAATATAACAATTTGTAGAATACGAGCTTACCTTAATAACTGTGGTTACAAAAACAGAGTCGAATACTAGTCCAAAGCTTTAGCTTTTCACTAATTTAAGTCTGGTTGTTACGTATCTTGATCATGCACACAAGCAATACTTGGTCGAATGTTTTTCTCCTTAACAATAGAGGAATCGGTTTTGGCTAGGTTCTTTAGAGAAGATGAAACAAAATTTTATTTTGTTTTATTTAATCTTTTAACATTATAATTCATTTACCAATTTAACCGTTTAAAAACTAATAAAATACACCATAACTAATCTAACACCATCCACTAATTTACACTATGGTATAATTACCATATAAGTCCATGAATTTACCTTTTTTAAAGCTATTTAGTTCAATTAACTAATAGAACCCAACATTTGAAACTTTTACAAATTGGTCATGTTTACTTAATTAACCATTTAAACTTTAAAATTTCTTAACTAAAATTCAGTATGACCCCAATATAATCATATTAACACTAAAATATTTGCTCACTCATCAAAATCGTGGTCTCGTAACCACTATTTTTGACACTACTAAAAATGGGCTATTACACAGTCTTTTTACCTTTCATCAAAATAAGAGCCCCACAAGACACTTTAATGATGCTTGACTCGATGTTAATTTTATAACCCATCGAGTCTAACATACTCAAGGGAATGAGATTCTTCCTTAAATCAAGTATATGCCTAACATCTGATAGTGTCATGATTGTCCCATCATGCATCCTGATCTGAATGGTACCTACACCGATTGTCTTACTGGATGAACCATTCCTCGTACACATAATTCCATCTTCAAATGAACTATATGTGGAGAACTAATCCTTTTTAGGACACATGTGGAAAGAATACCTAGAATCCAGGACCCATTCAGACGTAAACTTAGACCTTTCAGTTGTAGACACCAACCAATCATCACCCTTGTCGTTAGGCAAATTAGCATCATCTAATTCTTCCTTGTTGCTATCAACAACCCTCTTATTTCATAGTTTGTAACAATCTACCTTAACATGACCTAACTTCTTGCAATAGCGATATCTCTTGTATCGATTCCTTGATGCTACCAAAATTGAAGCTTGCCAATCTAACTTGTTATCCGAACCAAACTCATCGCTTCTGTCATGATGTGTTGGATGGTAAGAGAAACATCGGGGAGATTAATGATAGATCGTTGTGCTTATCCCTAATATTAAGAACCCTAAAGATATGGCGAACTTCCGATCCATTAGTCTTTGTAGGGTTATCTTTAAAATCATCTCTAAGGTTTTGGCTAATATGCTTAAATTGGTATTCTATTCTTGCATTAGCCCTAATTAAAGTATTTTTGTTCCGAGTCATATGATTCATGACAATATCTTAATTACTCATGAACTTATGCAATATTTACAAAGTTCTAAAAAATGGTTCTAATAAGGGGTTGGTGATTAAACTTGATATGAGTAAAGCTTATGATAGGGTCGAGTGAGACTTTCTTGAAGACGTCATAATACGTATGGGTTTTGCGGATGGTTGGGTGACTTTAATTATACAATGTGTCGGATCGGTTAAGTACGTTATCAAATGCAATATGACTCTCTCAGAGGAAATTATTCCAAAGTGTAGCCTTCATTAAGGATATCCTTTCTCACCTTATCTTTTTCTCTTTTGCATGGAATTTTTTTATGTTTTCTTAATGATGTTCAAGTATGCGGGGATATTTGTGGCATTAGAGCTAGCATGAATGGTCCCAGGATTAACCATCTATTTTTTTTGTAGATGATGCGCTTGTTTTCAACAAAAATAAATAGAGGGAAGTCCACGTGGTTTGTAATATCCTTAGGTAATTTGAGCATGTCTCGAGGAAAAAAATAAATCTCTCAAAATTGATGATATGATTTAGCCCCAAAACACCGGAGAATCAGATGATCTTGTTTGGTAACTCGCTTGGATGCAGGTTGTCGAAAAGCTAGAACATTACCTAGGGCCTCCCCTGTTTATCGACAAACAAAAGACTGGGACTTTTAAACACATTTTTGACCGCTTTTCTAATAGAATCAATAGTTGGTCCAAAAGCTTGCTCTCTTGGTGGTAAAGAGGTCTTTATAAAATCTATCTTACAATCATTACCTACTTATACACTATCTATTTTTTCTTGCTCCTAGGGGTACAATTACAGATATGACATATAAAATCCATCGATGGTGGTGGGCTAGAAAAGAGAAGAGTCATGGATGAGCCATGCTTGCATGGGATAGCCTCTATCCTCTAAAAGGTATGGGCGATATAGGCTTCAGAGACTTACAGCTCTTTAATTTGGCTCTGATCGATCGACAAGTTTAGAGGCTTATTTTGTAGAGGGAGACATTGTACTTCAAAGTTCTTAGCTCGAAATACTTTCCGAATGGGAATCTTTTTCATCTAAAGAAGGTCGACAAACCCTCATTCATTAGGTCTAGTATTTCGACAGCGGCCAAAGCCATTGATAAAGGTTTTTGGTGGTAAGCGGGGGTGGGTGCAGCATTCAGATTGATAGGGACACTTGGGGATTTGAGGGTCTTGATGGGAAGACATTACAGTTCCCTTACGAGGCTCCTTAAGAGATGTACGCTCGTGATTTTTGGCTGTTGAATCATAAGGGGTAGAATATGGGTCGTGTTTGTGATCTTTTCATGGACTACTTGGCAAGCCATATCTGTGACATCTCGATTTTTCCAAATGGCCCAAATGATAAAATTGTTTGGTTTCATAATACTCATGGATCCTACAGGACTAAATTAGATAATTCTTGGATGCTTCTTAACAGAGTTGGATACGGGTCGCACTGCTTCTTTTGGAAGCTTAAAATCCTCCCTAAAATTTGGGTTTTTACTTGGTGCATTGGTCATGGTTTGTTCCCTACTAATGCTAAGTTATTAACTATCAAGAGTCATGTGGACCCGGTTTGCTTAAGATGTAAGAATGAGGATAAAACGCTCCTTCACGCCTTAAGAAACTGTCCCAAAGCTCGTGAGGTTCTCATTGCGGGTGGTTTTGAAAATTGGTTGTTGACTAACTCATATGATTTTTGCATCGATTGGATTGAAGATTCAATGAGGATTTTGGACAAAAAATATTCAAAAATTTTATCTCTACCTTGTGGAATATATGGAATAGTAGAAACAATGTCATCTTTAGAAGCAAGGAGAAGGATGTAAATGTGATTTTGGAGAGTGCTCGTAAGCTCAATAATGATTTTAGGATTCACAATTTTTCTTCTCAACCGATCTTACCTTGGGTCCCTAGATGCTATCAATGGGAAAAGCCTCCGGAAGGGGTGATCAAAGTTAACGTTAATGCTGCCGTGAATTCTTATGGCACAAGCTTGGGCATCATCATTAGAGATTTTAAAGGCTTTGTTTTGAGCGGTAAAGTGTCTTTCATCAATAAGGTGGTTAACCTTGGGTGGGCGGAGTTGGATGTCCTCATCGATGGTTTTCGGCTTGCTCACCTTCTTAATATTGATAAGGTCATTTTTGAATCGAATTGTGCAAGCATTGTTAACCGCTTTAGTGATCACAAGGGGGACATCACGATTCTTGGGTACCGTATCAAGGAAGC